>OV884013.1:28615938-29815938 GCA_930367205.1 Acanthosoma haemorrhoidale | reverse complement strand
TGAATGAGACATTTTTGTTTCGTTTTTTCCCTGTTTAGCATCAGGATGATAAAAAGTTCTTTGAATCAGAGTCTCCTTGTATTTTCCGCAAAAATAGGAATGTTAAACTATACCAACGGGAACCACCCCCACTAAATATTTGACTTACACATCACTAGATACTTTTAAATCAAAGCATTTCCGTAGTGACATCAGATATTGCAACTAGATATTCTCATTGATATCGTTCGGCGGTGCCACAGTAGCTTCGGATCTCTAGCGATATTCATGTTGAAAGGGATGATTTACTCAAAGGTTTATCATTCAAATATTTACCCAAATCTCAAATATTTCTCCAACAATATCTTATTAGTAACCAGGAAATAGAAACTGGCCTACATTTCAGAGGTAAGACTTCAGATTATGTTAATTTTACAAAGCTTTTTTCATGAGCACAGTAGTACTATTTAAACCTTTAAAACAGCATTGAATCGTTTTCTACGTTCTGGGCTTTCCCTAATTTTCAGAAGAGTTGGAACGAAAATATTTTATTAGTCTCAAAATTATAAATTTTCTCTAAGGGCCATTTTCCTGGAAAGTGTCAATTACAGTTCTGAAATTTCGTGTACAATTGTTCTTCTAAAAATCATTCCTAGGACTCCTTTGCGTATTGAAAAGTAAATATATTATACTTGCAGCTCAGCTGCACGCTTATTTCTTGAATGGAAAATTTTAAAAAATATGTCTACCATGAGTGAATGAACACATGACTGAGGGAATGATTTTGGTTATGTTAGAGAATGATAATTGAGTGGAGCTAACACCTGGAATATTAAGTTATCAAACGGTGTTATATTGTTTATAAAACAAAACAATATAAGGAATAAAAATTAATGTAAAAACAATGTCTTACGTGTCTTTGTAGCATGATCTTAGTAAAAATCACAACTTCGCCTGGTGCAAAAGAATTTGTCAACAATGTCTACATGTAGGTAAACTATGTTGCCTTCATGTGAAAGAGAAGGGAATGGAGGTGTTAGGGAATGGAGGTGTGAGGGAATAAAAGAATT
The DNA here is from genome assembly GCA_930367205.1 of Acanthosoma haemorrhoidale. Taxonomy (NCBI): domain Eukaryota; kingdom Metazoa; phylum Arthropoda; class Insecta; order Hemiptera; family Acanthosomatidae; genus Acanthosoma; species Acanthosoma haemorrhoidale. The sequence continues at coordinate 29,814,889 of OV884013.1, read as the reverse complement.
GCATTTTTTTTTAAATAACTTTATAAATTATATAGAATCAGAAATTAATAGGTACAGATCTTTAGCTGTCTCTATAATAAATGTGTATACGGTGAAAGAAAAAAAAATTACTGACCTCGTATAATTAGTGATCCGTCACAAAACTAAAGTAAGTGGCAACATCAGACCGCATTAAGCTTGTTCGAGCATGCATGCCACCTCCAATCGTTGGAAATAATTCCAATCCTATGGCTGTATTTTAGTCCTCGTTTGATATTTTAGTCCCCGTTAGCAAATTTCTACCTGGCAAGAGGATTACACAAAACTCTGGGACACGCCTTTAATACACTGCCCACCGTGTTACGATATCTTTACAACTCTAAACTAAAGAATTTTGAAATCTTCTAACGCTGATAGGAATTGTCAGCCCTCAGATTACTGAAAACTAAAAATTATCCACCACCCCTTAGTGATTTCTTTAATTTTTAAAACGTGGGTTAGGACAGAGTGAGAGAATGGAAAATTTAAAGTTTAAAAATTGTTTTTTTTTTATAATTCCGTCATATTTTCTGCTCTTTTCAATTTCTCTAATAATCATACCTGTAGTCATACAAAAATTTTCACATATAACCTTGCTAGAAAAGCCTTAAAGGTCGGTAGACAAGCATTCACCCTTTCTAGGAGAAGGGGTCGCTTTCATCGGTCCATTTCCACCTTCAGTGCTTAGAAGTGTAGTTTTTGGGATGTAGGGCTGCCGGCCTTCGGAGTTATTTATCTATGTAGCGACCGCTAACTACATAAGATAAATCACCCTATACTCTATTGTATATATATTGTAAATTAATTTAAATAACATTACCAAACCATAAATCATTGTAAATGTTGTAAACAATAAAGACGCGGCTGCAAGCCAATTACTTATAGGAGCTGGGTCACTACCCGTAGCAGGTACTAAGCGAACCAAACCAGGGCTGAAGACCCTTATCCGGGTCCAGTATTAGTGACATATCTCTTTGTCAAAGAACAAAGAACACCACATACTAAACTGGAATTGGGTACAATAAAACCGAACGTACTTACCAAGCCAGCTGAATATATAAGACCCACGGTTTGGGGCTGTAATTCATTCTCCTGACGACTGGCTGACTGATAGCTTGTGGCTGCGCTGATGTTCAAACTTGGCCTTTTCATTTATGAAAACCTCTGCATCTCTCTCTCCTCACCTCGCTATGTTTTAGTCCGGAGTTGGCAGACCCCACAACATCCTAGTGGGAATCTCTGCCTTCGTCTCACTAAATCTAGCATCTCCTTGGGAGAGACCTCTCCCTAGTGGACAACGGTTGTCGTGGCCCTGCAAACTTACTAAGCAGTGTTCCCCACGGCGATTCAGTCTGCCTCTCTCCGGTTCACACTCGCCTTTAGGAACCGGACGGATTTCGCCTACCCTTAGACACAGAGTGTGAATTTGTGGTCATTCCAAGACCACACAAACTACCTACACCACCTACCCTATACCTCATCTCCTGAACATACGCATTGTCTGGGCACATAGCTATCAAAAATGGAGTCAGATAGTAAGACCGTCATGAAACGATTGTCCAGGTTATATACTTAACCAACCCTTACTTTGTCATCAGGGCTAGGGTAACTAAGTACCCCCCTCGTGACGACCCGACAATCTATTCCATTAATAACACAATGTTTGCTAAACGATTTCATTTATTTTGTTATCTAAATATTACTGATATGCATGATACTAAATTTGTAAACTGGAAATGTGTAATGTCAAGTGGAGATTTCTGTTGAGAAATAAACTCGAATCATCTTGAGGTGGGCATCAGCTGGATGTCTATCATGAATCAGAAATGCTAGGATTCTCCAAACGGCATCGTTACTGCTAATGTAACATATTCTCGCCTTTAAGTATATTTTCTCCGAAATCTTTAGAGTAGTTAATAATATATTCAGCAACCTATAATAGCTTTGGCATCATCTCCCGTCTTAGCTATGATCATTAGGCCATCGGCATAGGTTATATAAGATATCATTGCCTGGCATTAATACCATTCCTTTTCACTTTCACTTCGATTGGATTAGCACATGCAGAACACATCAATAAAAATTGAAGAGGAGACAGCGCAACCTTGCTAGAGATCTCTTAATAGTTTAATTCTTTGCCATTTTTTTAGGCGTATTATTGCAAGCCTTCCGCGTTAAAAAAAGCTACTGCTTGTAATCTTCTACGAGTCGCGATCATCATCAACATCAACATACGAACAAGGATAGTGAATCAAATCGTTGTATCTTGATGGAAAATACTCAAACTCAGGTTCCTTGTTAAGCATCTGGTACGGGGACTGCATTTTTATCGCGTTCTTTCATTACATTTTAGTGAAAATAAATATTTGTAATAGATACCAGCTATTAAATAGAATTTTAAAAATAAAAAAGTGGTTGATGTTTGCGAACAGTATTATGTTCTGTGCAAAGAAAAAAGAGTGGCTGAAGGCTAAGGAGGCCATGCGACCACAAGAAGACCTTTCAAAGCCCGGCTAGCTGGAGCCGACCTAAGTAACTGAATTACTTTAAGGTAATATCTCTTGCCTCAATGATGTGTACAGATCGCATTACCTGGTGGACTCAGAGATCCGATGCCTCCTTGCAATGATTATTAGTAATGACTGATTCTAGGAAGATAAGATGACAGGACAGACCAGGAAATATCAATAATATCTTCTCGAAGTAAATAAAATCTATTTTTGCGTAGCTCAAAAGTCCTCTGCTTTGAAACTGATGCTTTCCGTGGTCTGTTTGTTTGTACATCTGTAAGGCTTCGTGTTCTGTGATAACGTCCTCAATCAAGTGTAAATTCATACTCAATGACACTCTGGATTACACTTGCAAAAGATTTAATAGTGGAACCTATGTGAGAAAAAAAATACTTAACTTGAAAACACATGGTCTCATTTCTATTATATTTGTTATTTCTCAAGTCACGGCTCATGAGCTAATTACTTTAGTATGTCCTAATTTAATCCCTATGAAAGTATTAGCATGGAAAACATTGTAAATGAAGTAAATTAAAAAAATGAAAGAAAAAGCACATTTAATAGCTTTCAAGTTGATTACAATTGGTTTTTGTTTAATAAATTTTAAGTCAAGCTATTTACAATTTTTTATTTGTTGAAAAGGATGTTTTTAATGAGCGCGACGGTTTAAAAAAAAATTAAGTATTTGTTTATTCATACAAATTTTCAAAATCATTAAATTATTTAATAGCCTGACGTTATTAAGGATACTTGACGCATACCCGGAAAAAAAGCTCTCGATATTGATTAGTAACTCGTCTGCCTCGTTTGACACTTAATATTTAATTCCCAAAATAAAATCAGCTCACGTAAATTTAACGTAAAGAAGACAAATCTTAATCTAAAACCGACAGGTAATTTGACAAAGTGATGTTACTTCACCAGATAACCGAGGCAATGGCATGATCCAAGTTACATATTCCAATAACATACCCACCTATAAAGGGGTGAACACTTGGTGGCTATTAGAATTTAATGCTAATTCAGCTTAAGGCAAATACCGAGACACCATAAATGCTTTACAACTAACTTGAGAGGTTTAACTTGCCGAAAAGTTTTCCAGGGCACATACAACTTTCCACTGCCGAATATTGTTCCTTTTAAAGGGGCTTAGCCGTCTACCTTTTACGCTAGTTTACTTAATGAAAGTTACTTGATGTCAGAAGTGCTACGGCAGTTTCTTCCCTATAGTCGTGGGAAGGGATATAATACGGTAAGGGAACAGACAATCCCTTCACGTCCCTTCATTTATTATTAATACGGCAGAACCCCACTAATCCGACCTCGACGGGGCCAGGGAGGTGACACGACGTCACTATGGAATAAAGTTTATAAATAAAACTTTTTTTTCTATTCTTTAAGTATTGATTACATGCTTCTTGCATTGCAGGATAATATACAATTGAATTAGACAAAATTGGGAATAGTCTTTTTGAAAAAGTATCGATTATAGTGATAATGTATTGTCTTTCGTAATGTAAAGTATTAATCAATAAATCTTCAAAAGGTTTTTCTGGTTTAGGTGTTACCATAAATTTAGCTTTAATTGATTCCATTTCACACTTAGTTTTTCTACATATCATGCATTTGTTAATGTAATCTGTAATAATTTCTTTCATAGAAGGGGAATAATATTGTCTTCTTAATTTGTCATAAGTCTCAACTGTTCCTTTCTGTGAGGTCTTTCCTATGTGATCATTGGAAATAATCTTGTTTTGTTCGTCCTTGTCTGTTACATTTAGTACATGTTTTTTGTATCTTCTTATCTTAACAGTAGGATATTTTATCCGTATAATTCTTGAAAAAGTATTGAATTGTTCGTCATAGCAAGTAGTCATTACATTGAGTTTCGATTCACAATAAATTCTATAAACATGTTTTGGGGGTATAATTTGCCCTAATATTTGGTCTAATTCTTCCTCATTATTGGGAGAAATTTCATATATTCTTTTACTAAACGGTTTGGTAAATTGTACGTTTTTATGTCCTCTGGTTATTATAATTTAGTCAAGCAAACCCAAACCGTCAACCAGCAAACCCAATTCCATCCTCACCACATCTCGCGTATTCCTCCACCTTCAAGCTCTTCAGATCTCACTAGCCTATTAACATCATTCCTTACAGAATTCAGAACCCTAATTATCCCTCCCATTTTCCTTCTTACAAGTCTTGTCTCCTACCTTACCCCCATTAAACAAAACCAATAAGTGGATGCTTCTGACTCCTTATCCATTTTCCTTTGGAATGCGAATGGCGTTCGCACCCACAATAACGAACTGACAGCACTACTCCACGACAGTGGAGAGGATCCTCCTCCTCCTGACATTAACATCGACGTAGCTCTTATTACAGCTCTTACTGAAACTTACGAGTAAACGACCATTTACCGTTCGACAGTACCAGACTTTTTGAACTGATCACCCAGATGAAACAGCTCATGCAGGTACCGCTGTCATTGCATTGTCCATAACTCCATATCCCACTACATAATTCCTTTGGTAGCACATGATTTCCTTCAATCCACGGCAGTGTCAATCACCACCTTCACTTTTCCCCTTACCCTAGCATCAGTGTACTGCCCTCCCAATAAATCCATTTCCGACTGCCAATTCATCTCCTTTCTAGACTCCATTGGACATCGTTTCCTTATGGGTGGGGACTTTAATGCGAAGTACCAACATTGGGGGTCAAGATCCAAGAATACTCGAGGACGTGCTTTGCTGTCTACACTCACAAGGAAACATTGCTCCACTATCACTTCTGAAACAGCCACCTATTGACCATCTGATCCCAACCGAAATCCTGATCTCCTTAAATTCTTTTTCTACAATAGGTTAGGAACACTAAACTATTCACTCATGTGGCTCGATAACCTCTCCTCTGATCATAGTCCTTTATTATTAACCATTTTCCTAAGACCAATTCACAAACTGCCTCCTACTTCATTTATTAGGGGCCCAGTTGACAGGGACCACTTCCGCCAGCTTCTTACAGAGTCCGTAGACCTCAAATTCTCCCTGAAAACATCCCAAGGCCTAGACGATGCAGTGCATTCTTTCACTGCTCTGGTCCAGAGGTCGGCTTGGGAGGCATCGTCACCCAAAAATCCACAATCATAATCGTTTACCTTAGCGTCTCAAAGATCTAATCCAATCCAAACGCCGTTCCAGAGCAGTGTGGCAAAGATTTCAAAATTTAAAAAGAACCCTATAAGTTTAATAAAATAAAACCATGATTTTAGAAGGAATTCTCATTCCACAAACCCTTTCATCAATTTAGAACGGGTTTCGTTCAATTAAATTATTAGTTCGATGAATTTTATCGATTTGTCAATTTTACCTTGCGTTTTAGTTATCTCGATCAGCTTGATACGTTATTTTACTCACTGAACAATGCCTGCTGGTGCGATGTTTGTAGTAATGTCGAGGGTCTGTCCAAGAAAAGTTTATAATGGCAGGAATTTGTGGAGAACTGGTTCAGTTGGTGGAGCACCCAACCGGGATGACCCTGGTTTAAAGCCCTAACCCTCCAGTATAATTTTCAGCAGTCTAATAATGTGATAAACATAACAGGCTTTTAGCTCAGAGTTAATAAACGTACCTGGGAATTCCAAAAGCACTACAGTATGATTTTAATTACTATAACCTAGAATTAAACTAGAAACTTTATAATAAATTCCATTTTTCAACACCAAACTAGACATACCCCGAATTAAAGAAATTTTCGGACAGACCCAAAATCAGAGACATTAAGGATTTCCTGTTTTTATAACTGGACCGAAATTGGCAAAACAATTTATCTATATTTTTCAAAAATAAAGGAATGCATTACTTTTGTATACAAAACACTGCACCCAGCCAACCACAGCTTCCACAAACAAAGCAGCACACAAGGCAGACTACAAATAAAGTGTCTGTGTTAAAAGGCAGGACATGTCAAGGTAGCATTATCTCTTGTAGCCACTAAGTTACTAAAAATAATAAAATAAATCTAGAAGTCTTATGTGACCTTGATTAAAATGCCCATATGGTCCATTTCAATTTATTACTTACAAGTTAGTGGCCTGATTATCATGAATAATGAATAACTTTCAGCATTATAATATTATATATTTTTATTATAACTTCCCGCATAGAATAAATTGTAAAATGGAGCATTATTTACTACTAAAAGATACTCTGTGACGGACGCTCAAACTCCTCGTAATTTTCAAGGTAAAAGAGAATGTGACGTCTGTTACGTAACTGTGAATAGTTTCCTTCAATTCATCAAGGTATCAAGAATGTATATAATATCATTATCAATATGACGAGTGATGCAAATATTGAAACGAGATATTATGTTATACTTAGGTAGCTTTTAGATACTTAGCCTGTGTGAATTTGAAAGTTAATTGAGGTTTTTATTATTTGTTGATAAAATATGGAATCAAACGAAGTCCCTATTTCTGTTTAATTTAACTTTATCAGATGTAATAATGGAAATTCAAGATTGTAAGATAGAAATTCAGACAGTTCATTCGATCAGACAAAACAAATCCGAAGACAGAAGAAGGCTCTTTTAACCAAGGGTCAGGCAGTCCATGAAACTGCATGCCTCCATCCATCCACCTCCCGCGTTTCCGAATTTTATTTAATTTGCGGCAGTTACTTTGAAGCTCTTAAAATTTTAATCAACTATAAATACAAATTTAACTTAGAAGCATAAGCCACAATTTAATCGCAAAGAATTCACTTTGTTGATAAATTCACAATATTTTGCTTATCCGGGACAGAATCATTACGTTCTAATTAGATTAAATGATATATCTATCATGTTACTTCAATGGCATTACATAACTTTTAAAGGTGGAAATAAAAAAAAATATACATGTAACAAAAAATAATAAAAGATATACATCGAAATAACCAATAGTGAAAAGTAAACACGGACGGACAAGTTAACTGTTAGGAAATTGGGACTGTGTAAAACTTTAAGCAATAGCCAAACAAGGATACATTTTTCAACCAACATACAAAATACAATTACTCCATCGACATAACAGTATGTTTATAATTTCCCCATTATTTAAATGGCTGGAATTATTTCTTTTCAATCAAAAACTGAGATGTATCTTCTTTTTTTTTCAAGAATATATAAACAAAATAAAGACGCTGTTGAGGAAATACATAATACACCATTTTATTTGGTGAACCATCTAAGTCACTGAAAATATCCTTTTCAGCAAGTAAAAACAAATCGTGAAAAACTATTATATATCACAACTGCCTCAGAATATTTTATATTACATGACTTTTTTTTCCAATCCCAAACCTATTAATATCTTTTAAAACATATTTGCATCCCTATCTTTATTGTTTTGTCTTTATCCCTATCTATATTATCCCTAAATTTAGAGCACTGTATTTTTTGGCACAACTACTTACAGACATAAAAATCCTATTTTCAGGAGTTAAACATATTGTTTTTTTCGTGGCCTCCCTGGTGAAAGAGAGGTATATTCTTGATATATAGGAATATTTCTTGAACAAGGGCCAGTAAAAAAAGGTTTTGTACGACTCCGTGACGGACAGGACCATTGCTTGTAAGTTGGAATATAATGACTAAAAATGTATTTTAATTTGCAGGCAGAATGACAGTATTCTCTCAAAAACATCCAAGGGTTCATTATCTAATATTTTTTGTAATTTCTTTATATAAGTAAATCCACATACAAATACTTTCTCGAGAAGTAAATTAGAGCGGTCCTAATTATTTTAATCCTACATTTATACCAGGTGACCAGCAGTTATACTAAGTCAAACATAAGTCTACGCCATTATAATGACTATATTCTTGATGTGTATTCCTTTACATAGAGCTCTGTAACAAAACCCACTTTAACGGTCGAACCAGACCAGACCTTGTACGACGAGTGACACCATGCCGGCTCACAACGACTACCACTAACTCACCGGCCAATCAGAACTGAGCTTGAACAAGCGGATCAGACAGCCCACGTACACGTTGTCCAGTAATGTCCTGACTTAATGTGGCCCTTTAAAGACCGTCTTGCAGTCTCCAATGTCGGCGGGTCACCTGATTTAGTCATTCAGCCTTTTATGCATACATTCGGCGTTGATGCCTCAATCAGTGAGTGCCTTCTCTACGTGCTATGACATTCAACTGTAATAAATGGCTTTATTGCCCAGTCCAATGGAAAAACCTTGTTTTGTATCTCTTGTAGCTCAATGTAATTATTTCTGTATGCGTGCGTTACAATAAAGGTTGTAAATTTATATTATGGTAAAATTTTTTCCGCAATATTACTTATTAGCTATCGTTCAACAAAGGGTATAATAATAAAACAAAACAGTCGTTAAAACAAGCCACCGTATTTATTTAAAATATTTATCACCTTACTATTTGATTCTTTCCGTAAGGCTAAGAAAAAATTCAAGAACAAGCATTAAAAAAATATAAAAAAGTTCAATGGGTTTTATGTTTTCTTTGTGGCTGCTAAAAAACCGGAATTTTGATCATAGTTAATAAAATAATGCCCCAGTAGGCATTCTGACATTTTTATTTTTTTAACCGGTGGTGAATAAATAAATTATATATTTATAAATGAAAGCTGGTCCAATCACTTTTATGTCTTCCATTTTATGTACGATGTCCGTTTTATGACGTTTATGTTCGAGATATTTTAGTCCGGGAAACAGATGCCAAAGAGATATGGGGCTGACAATAAATACTATAATAACAAACATGTAAACAATAACATGAGACATGTAAACATCTCTCAAAGATACCAACCACGAAGCGACAATACCAATGGAAGAACACCATTTCGGTGAGTTGGTGAGTAATTTTATTTAGGGTAACAAATCTGCGCAGATAGCGGTTCCCATCCCCAAAAACAGTTTTTGTGCAGCTTTGCTTGGTGTTTGAATTTGGAAGATTTTGGTTGATTGGAGGAGAGGTGATTTTCTGTAAATTATTATTACCTTGAAGTACTTATAGGTAATATTGTTGATATTTTTTCTGTACAGAAATTTTATTATTCGTACAAACAATATATATAGAGTATTTGGTAAAAGGGGTATAGGTCATAAATGCAACATTGTCATTAGCCACATTTTATTATTATTTTTTAACTTGATTGTTACCATTAACTTTATCTAACAATCGATTGTTAGTAATGGCGGTGAATAAATAAATTATAAATTTATAAATGAAAGCTGGTCCAATCACTTTTATGTCTTCCATTTTATGTACGATGTCCGTTTTATGACGTTTATGTTCGAGATATTTTAGTCCGGGAAACAGATGCCAAAGAGATATGGGGCTGACAATAAATACTATAATAACAAACCGCATGTGCACATCTCTCAAAGATACCAACCACGAAGCGACAATACTAATGGAAGAGCACCATTTCGGTGGGTTGGTGAGTAATTTTATTTAGGGTAACAAATCTGCGCAGATAACGGTTCCCATCCCCAAAAACAGTTTTTGTGCAGCTTTGCTTGGTGTTTGAATTTGGAAGATTTTGGTTGATTGGAGGAGAGGTGATTTTCTGTAAATTATTATTACCTTGAAGTACTTATAGGTAATATTGTTGATATTTTTTCTGTACAGAAATTTTATTATTCGTACAAACAATATATATAGAGTATTTGGTAAAAGGGGTATAGGTCATAAATGCAACATTGTCATTAGCCACATTTTATTATTATTTTTTAACTTGATTGTTACCATTAACTTTATCTAACAATCGATTGTTAGTAATGGCGGTGAATAAATAAATTATAAATTTATAAATGAAAGCTGGTCCAATCACTTTTATGTCTTCCATTTTATGTACGATGTCCGTTTTATGACGTTTATGTTCGAGATATTTTAGTCCGGGAAACAGATGCCAAAGAGATATGGGGCTGACAATAAATACTATAATAACAAACCGCATGTGCACATCTCTCAAAGATACCAACCACGAAGCGACAATACTAATGGAAGAGCACCATTTCGGTGGGTTGGTGAGTAATTTTATTTAGGGTAACAAATCTGCGCAGATAACGGTTCCCATCCCCAAAAACAGTTTTTGTGCAGCTTTGCTTGGTGTTTGAATTTGGAAGATTTTGGTTGATTGGAGGAGAGGTGATTTTCTGTAAATTATTATTACCTTGAAGTACTTATAGGTAATATTGTTGATATTTTTTCTGTACAGAAATTTTATTATTCGTACAAACAATATATATAGAGTATTTGGTAAAAGGGGTATAGGTCATAAATGCAACATTGTCATTAGCCACATTTTATTATTATTTTTTAACTTTATTGTTACCATTAACTTTATCTAACAATCGATTGTTAGTAATGGCGGTGAATAAATAAATTATAAATTTATAAATGAAAGCTGGTCCAATCACTTTTATGTCTTCCATTTTATGTACGATGTCCGTTTTATGACGTTTATGTTCGAGATATGCCAATTTTTAAAATGCTCAATGATTTAAGAGATACATGAGTTGTACTATTTTGAAGTAAAAACTTTTTTGTTTAATTTTGGCCAATCACTCCCCGTACCTATGTTTTTCATATTTGAGTTACCATTATTCGCATGAGTCATACATGTTCCAGTTGGGATCACCTTACCGATCTTCAGTGTTGCGGTGAAACATTCCCGCCAAACTGCATGGGTACACAAGTGCTGATAAGGACTGTCAGTACCAGGCTTACCATCTAACGATGAGCGATGAGACTTTGCAATAAATATCTTCTAAATTAATAGGTATAATAATAATCAAATTTAGCTTCATTTGGTGAGGGAGGGGGGTTACTCACTGGATCCTCTACCTTTTTGTCAGGCAGGCCATCTTGTCATATTTACAGCATTTTCTGGTTGGGACGCTGATCACCGTTGTAAATGAATAAAGTTAAAATTAAAATAAAATATTACCAACGAGTCAGTCAAATTTGTTTTTCTTTTGACTATACTAACTCCTTGCAAAAGAAAAGAACAAGGGCCATCACCATAAATAGCCTGTAAATATTATTTAGATCTTAATGATGTTCTCTAGATATTTCCAAATCTCACTTAAATGAATTGAGAAAGACAGCTACAAGGATCATTTCCATTAAAATCTTTAGAAAACTAAAAACAACTCTTTATGACTTGCAATAAAGACATTTTATCATTTGGTTTTATATACATTTGTAAGAAATATTGAAACTAATGAAATATTTCAATTATTGTTAGTATTGATCTTTTTTGTTTTTTATTTATTTTTTTACTACATTCAGCTTTCATTTTTGCTTAATTAAGACAACAGTGTCCACGTGAAGACTAACACAAGCATTAACAAGACGATCTAGACACGACCCTGAGGCATACAAAACTAGAATTGTTGATTATTTGTGTTGATTCTTTCCCTTGTTGGGTCCTTGCAGTTTTCAAATGTCAGTACAACTGCTGGGTGTCTTCCGACATTTACATAATGCAGCTACACGATGACACCGGGGAGACGTGATAGCAATTAAAATATGATAATTTATTTAAATGTTCGTGTCAGGCAGGGAATGAAGAATAATTACTCGTTTGTTTACAGGCACGGGTGTCTTGGCTGTCTGATGTAATGTTATACCCTTGTCTACTATTCTTCTCAGTCATAGAGAGAGAAAAAAACAAAACAACACAATTGTGTCTATTTCTGATTTTATTGTTTTTCATTAATGAATGTAAATATAAAACATTGCTTTACAAAAAGGCCTAATCTATTTTTCATTTATGACGCTAAACACCCATTAATCACTTTCATAAAATTAATGAATTGTTAAAATATTTGAGCGGAAGACCACATTTAGCCGGAAATTTTTATATGAGTAGATTAATTTGTTATAATACAGGCTTAGGCTGAATATTACTATAAAAATGACTTATTATTATTATTATTATAAAGTGAACAAATGGATTGAAGGGAATGAAGAAAACGAGTTCACATTCAAAATAAAATCATACGAAGAAGAAGAAGGTCATCATCTACAGTGAAACATGCAGAAGTTATCGGGAATTTCAACCTGTGCATACCCCATGCAGAACAATCTACATTGACAACTGATCCTTGTTCTCCAACAGCTACAAGAAGAACTAAGTAATTTAATTAAATTATTTAATTTCTATAAAATAACAAAACCTGTATATAATGTAGTGATGCTACAGGAAATACAAAATAATTTGTAAATAGATTCACCTGAGGATCTATAATTGTATATAATTGTCTGTAAGTTCAGACGGGCTATGAAGGAAAAAAAAAAAAATCAACATCAGGAATTGGAAGAGTGGTGTCCCACACAGTATAGCTGGCCTCAGGACGCTCCGATTCCTACACACCAGCACAATAACTCGACTCCAGAGCTTCCAGAACAACATTCTGCGCACGGCACTATGGCATACCCCTTTTCGTGATATGAAGGCTCCCGACATCCACGAAAAGTTCGAGGTCCCCACCATCACCGAAGCCATCCAAAGAAGACACATCAAGTTCTTTGACTCGATGAAACATAGCCAAAAACCCTCTATTCCGAGACATGACACCCCCACCGCTACCGGCAAGATGGCAACTCTCAAGCCTCTAACGAGCACACATCACTGCTATCCAACTAAATAAGACTGCCTACATGCCTAGAGGGACTCTAGGCCTAGCCACCGGTGGACTCTCATCACTGTACCGCAACAATCAACCTCTACCGAGGCTTCCCACACTCCTTAATTCCCTCACACCACCTTCAAGCAGGTGGTAAAAGGATTCGCTCAACCCAAATGTTCCTTTATTTTTCCCTCATCCTTAATCTTATAATTAGAGAGCTAAGAAAAAAAATTATCAACGTCTATATGTTTATGCAATAAACATGTATTGTCGTTATAAATAAATGATTTTCGACTAACACCCCTTTTACTCTGAACGTCCCAATAACTAATTAGCCCAATGTGTATTCTGTTTTATTCCTTTGACAATCTGATCTATTTTTTTATAATTAATCACAAATCTATCATTTTTTTAACTATTGTAAATTAAATACATTTATGTTATACACTTTTCTATTAGTTTTCTACACTTTTCTTTTTTTCTCAGTATTTTCCATTCGAAAATGGATTCTAGGATTGGGTCTTATTATAAAAAATAAGGAGTATATTACCCAATAAAAGATCACAGAGAATATTTGTTATTAACTGTAATTAAAATCATTGATTATTACTAAGATTGTTTCTCAGAATAAGAGTAATTGCATGTTTCACTGTCTCATTTCAATATAGATTGCATATCTATTAAATTTTGCCTTTATTTTTCCTCTTTTTCATATCCTGGTTTCCTAGAAGAAATTATGGAACTTGCTGGTATGTATGAACAGTAAAATCATTTTCCTTATGCAATAACAAACTTACTTATACTAGATATTTGACCACTTTGTGCACCCTTCTTCATTTTTCAAAGGATGCAAATTTTCCATCATTACTAATATTTTTGGTAGTGAAACTTGCAATAATTCGATTATCATTATTTTGTTAGCAATATTTTAACTTTGTAAGTCGCTGACTTGTAATTTACCGGAATCATAACGTCAAGTTTAAGGAGAAAACATCTACCTCATGTAATATTGTGCCCATCATAGGCCAGTTTTAATTAAAATAAAAGAATTACTTATTCAGGGCTCTATCCCCGCAAGAATTCAACTGAAAAAAAAAATGCTTGCATATTCATAAGGCTTAACTCCCCGGTCGTTGCGAATTAAACAACTTCCAGCCAACCACAAAATTAAAAAAAAAAGTCAATAATGAAAAAAATAAACTTTAAAGCACCTCTTCAATTCTAAAGTATTCTATTTGAATTGAATTACCTGTTTTTTGAGAAATAAAATCTAATATACGCTGATACTACTATAAATTGTATTAGTGCGTTAATAAAAGACATAACTTTATGCTATTATTTTTTTTAATAATTTTTCTATTGCAGATCTACATGTATGAATAGTGTTGTACTTTAATTTCTTTACCTTAACCATCAGTTTGGTAGGGAAAACCATGAACAATGAACTTTAATTAATTACTGAATTATCTCCAGAAGTTGCATATTTAGTTCATTAAATCACGCGGACAACCAGCCTCTCATCTTAGAGTGCAATTTAGAAGATACATTTGAAATGCTGATTTAATAAAGTACAAACAAATCTATGGCAGGAAATGACGGGAAATGCCAGACCAGCTGAGATAACCATCGCACATGACAAATGGTTATTAGGACCAGCAGAATCAGCTGTTACTAGTCCACACAACATTTGTTTTATGTCCACACCTTTGAAAATTCTTTATTTAATTGGCTAATCATTTTCCCCTATGTTGCTAAACTATACACAGCCCACAAAATATTCTAATGGACGAAAAATTCAACTTGATATAATGATATATGGTGTTAAAAACATAGTATAGTTTCATAGATCTTAATGGCAGTTGAACACTGGAAAATTTCAGAAACTTGGAAATCGCAAAGGGTTTTTTACAGGAAAAGGTTTACGAATATGTTGCAACACTGTTACTTTTAGGATATTTTTGTTTTTCACGAATTTCTACCAAATCCTGCCAAATAATTAAAATTTCTTCAAACAGGTTTTGTTGTCGAAAAAAATGTGAAGAATAGGTGGACGACTTCAACTTCGGCCAGGGTCTTCCTGTTTGAATAAGAAAATAATAGACCAAGCGAGGTTCTCATGCAATTGTCGTATTCGTTCCTTCGATATTTTTAGATTATATTAGAAATTTAAATACTTTTTATAATGAATTATAACATGAATAAATATTTTTGATGATATTTTTCAATTTCTCGATGAGAACTTCTTTTACAACAGAGTAGGAGACTTTTAACAAAAAATAGAATTGGTTAGAAAGATATCTCGTATTTTCTCACAGGGTTTTTGATAAACCTAGATTAGTAATCAGTGAATTTCGGCAAAAATGAAGATTAAGGCATGAGGGTTAAAAGAATGCTATGAAAACAATTGAACAAACAGATGCACGAATATATAATATGAACCAAAATATATGCAGTGATTTCTTTGAAAGTGAATTGTCACGTTGATGAAATGTTTTCATTCTGTTAAGTACTATACTACTCCGTGGATTAAAACTTTTTGAATACTAATTATTTTGAATTTTATTTTTAATCATGTTACATTTTATATAAAATGTCATTAAAATTGCGGATGTAAATTTAATTTAACCAATAGTTGATATAAACGGTTTATTTGCGGCATACACAAACATTTTTACAAACTTTGCTGATTAGAAAAAAAAAAGTATATTATCAATTTGTCAGTATTATTATTATTCGTTATATTAGCTCCTTGGTGGCTCTAGGCTTTTACCACACAAACTTTCTGAACAAGTTTTCTGAACTAAAAAATACTTCCTAATGTAAAATATATAGGATGTTTTAAATGTGTTTTATACAGCTTTGTATAAACACAAGGCTGTTTTGAAGTGAGTTATTGACTGCTTCTTATTTCAGTTAAGAACTGTACTGAGGTCGATATCAATTATTGGTAGAGAGAAAAATACTTTTCTGATAACATGTTCAGTATGTACAAGTTAAATTATTAATAATATCTGCATTCCATTTAAGTGAATGTGTGATTCTTACATTGAAGATTTATATATATCTTAAATTTAACTTCTTTGCGTTTTCTGAATAGTTATTAATTAACTATAATTTAGTTATAAGTAAGTACTGCAGTATTAACTGACAGAAGCTTTTGGGACATACATAGTACTATCGAAATATGTTATGAACACAAATAAATAAAAGTACATAAGGGGAATTAACACACTTAAGTGATGATTAACAAACAGCTTTCCCACAAAGATTAGGTTATCCAAGGAGTGATCGATTGATATTGTTTTTATTCTTTTAGCAAATGGAATGGTAAGTGCCTCTCCAATATTAATGGCTTCCTGCGACTTATTTTTGATGCTTTGTACTAATCTGTTTTGCGAATTTGCTGAACACGAGAGTGAAAATTTAAGTTTAGTTGCCCCCCAATGTCAAAGCTATTCCAACTGGTACAGCACCATAAGACCCTCCCTCATGCAGAGACACGGCAACAAGCACTAAAGATATTACATTTAGAAGAACACTAATACGTTTAAATTTATTCCGTACTATTTAGCATACAACACAGGCCAGATGGTACTTATCTGATTCATCAGTTATAAAAAGCCCGTTGCACTTTATGTCCCCTGTCTCCGATGTGTGTCATGCTTGGCTTTGTTCGGGACGTAACTGTTTATTTTCAAAAGGTCTATTTCTCTTTTAGTATCTATGCTATATATATATATATATATATATATATATATATATGTTATAGCTAGTGGCAAGACATTGTTAAGCCTAATACCACAGGGCCTAATGTAAACAAAGCCTGGATTTTGATAGAGGATGAGAACATAATAAAGCCAGTTAACAATCGTATCTGTGTGTAGTATTACCATCCTTATTCCCTCTTTTTTTTTATCGTCTACAGCAGGGAGACGATAAATGGTGCCGAAACCCGGGAGCTATCGAGTGTTCGGCTAAAACGACACGTAAGGAAACTAATTTTTTTTTCGCTTTTCGTTTTTCTTCTTTTTCGTCCTTTTAATCAGGAAAAACGGCCGGCAGCCTTCGAAGTGCCCCCTCGCCGAAACGTTGCCTGAAGTTCATGCAAACTCCTTCGCCTGGATGAAGGTGCAAGCAGCGAAGTCACAGAACCTGAGAAGACGATATTCGACCTGGAGAGCTGGGTGAGTTAAATCACTTCATTAAAAGCTGTGATTAGAATTATGGAGAGAGTAGAAGCGAAGACAAACGAAGACCTACTAGACCCAGGGGATGCGAAATCAATAAAAGCAGACCTGGTGTGTCGTATAAAAAGAAACGTATTGAACCTTATACAGGTGGATGTGGACACCCCATGGGCCATGGTGAAGCAACGATTGAAGAAGGCTTACGGAGGAGGCCGTTGGAAACCGAAAGAGGATATCTTTCAAATGTTTCGGGAAACGCGACATCCGGGTCAAACGAAAGGCCTATACGCCGGGGAACTGTTGGCACGGTTCAACAATATTACCTAAAATATGAGAGAAACGATAAACCCGGAAGAAGAAGCCAGGATGGCCTTCTTGTCGACGATTCTAAAGGTAGAGCTAGCCAGAGAGATGGGTAAGCGGGATAGCTTACCGGGGGACCGATCGTTCGTGGAGTGCGCCCAAGAGATGATGGATGCTAGCGCCCGTGAGGAGGAAGGCAAGCAGGGAGCACTTAAGAGAGGTTTGTCCAAGGTGACATACCGTAGACCTAGAATGCCGCAGCAAATTTGGAAAAGAAGGGATCCACCACACGTGGAAAGAAAAGGGCTATAGCAGAAGGGAGGAGGCCAGGCCGGCCAAGGAATACCTAGACCGGAGGAAGGAGGGAAAACGGTGATGTCATGGATGTTGTTGACCGACTAAGTGGAGCAACTATATTCAGCACACTCGATCTGAAGGCGGGATATCATCAAATACAGATGCGTCAGAGAGATCAGCACAAGACGGCATTCACGTTTTAACGAGGGCACTATGAGTTAACTAGAATGCCTTTCGAGCTAAATAATGATTATTGGACTTTCCAAAGATTATTGGACGAACTCCTGGTTTTCAACCGAAGCAAGGCAGAACATCAAAAGCACTTGAGACAGGTGTTCCAAAGGAAGGGCTGCGACATTTTGGGACTGCGTCAAATGACTATGGCGGACGGAGCGGATTGGAGTCGAGGTCACGTTCATTCGGTGTACCCTGCAGGCGGAAATAATCAGGGCAAAAGAGCGTCAACGGGAGGTTGACGAACCACCGCGGGATCGAAGCAACTCTGCAGGCCCTCAAGCGCAAATATTTTTGGTGGGGCATGAAGAACACAATCGCGAGCGTTATTGGTGCCTGTGACAAATGCCTCGCCACCAAATATGACTGACACCCACCTAGAGCAATGCAAGACGTGACAGACAGCAGTCAGACGACTGCAAGATCTACAAGTGGATACATTCACCTGGAGAGGGTACAAGAGAGTTACCATCATAGACAGGTTTAGCAAAATGGCAATGGCCGAAGTCATAGCAGACCGATTGGTGTAAACGGTTATGCAGACATTACGCACATGGTGCCAATTCTATGGCGTTCCGGACGGGGGACGGGAGTTTGATAATGCAGAGAGGAAGGCCGAGGCGGCGGCCTTCGAGATACATTGGCATCTCAACACTCCAGGACACCCGAAGAGTCGGGGAGACATAGAAAGACTGCATAGTACGCTCAGTGACCACCTGCGTATCTACCACGGGGAAAAGGGGTTAGAACCGGGAGTGGCGATGGAGAAGGCCGTCATCGCATACAATCACTCGGTACACTCCATCACAGGGTTCCCCCGGTTGAGGCGCTGTTCGGACTCAGAGGATATCGGAGAGATGACCGGAGCACAGTTGTAGATGACTACATGGCAGCGTGCGGCGTCAATAATCGTATTGCACTGGGGAAGCAGTGGGCGACCTAACGGAGCAAACTTGAAGAAAAGAAACGCCGGCGAGTGACGCGAGACAACCTGCAGGGAAACTCAAACTCGGCGCAGTCGTATATCGCCGAAACAGCTCCAACAGAGGGAAAAAACTATCACGATACGAAGGGCCTTTCCGGGTGATCGTCCTCCGCGAACATAACGTGGTCAACTTTCATGAGCATCACACCCCCGATAAAACGAAAGACGGTGCATTAGGAGCAGCTGAAGTTTCTAGCGGCGAAATCGAAGTGTCCTGGCGTTGCAACCTGATTCCGGTTGGAGTGAAGGGTCTAAAAACACCTAGTCAGTGTTTCACGCACTCGAGTCGACTGTCGGTTGTGCTTGTCGGGTATTTGTAATGTTGTATTTATATGTTTATTTTGAGAGTAGTGGCGTTTTTTTTTTTGGTTGTTTTTTCTCTTTTCTTGTGCGTATTATACTTTTCTTGTATACAATGGTAGAACTTTTTGTTTTGCGTCTTTTTATCGTATCAGGGTCCAAATTTTATTTCTCTTGTAAACAAATCTGTGTCTGAGCTGACCATTTATTTTTAGTCATCCGACGGAAGTGACAGCAAAGCGACTCCAACAATTTTAAAACGGGATAATCATGAGATTTCTATTCCTAACCAGGTGGATTTAATCTGGAGCTGCCAGTCTCCATTGTCTTCCACATTTCCCAGTTGATGTGGAAGACTAAACTAAACTAGCATATCCTTGGACGATATGTTCTGGGACACCACACCTTGATAATGGCACTCCTCAAGCGGTTTCAGTACACTTCCTTCCGGTTCACATTCGCCTTTATGGTCGGCTTTCACCTACCCTTGGATCCCGAATGTGTGCTCATGGGATTACAAGTCCACGTAAAATACCTCAATCCTATCCTGTAGCTACCTGTTCTCCTGAACAGTGTACTGTCGGGGCACACATAAACACTAGAGTCAGAACTTCACTCGAGACGGCTAGACTACTGTGAAGGCCCGACATTGACCTAGTAAAATGCTGGCATAAAAAGTCGATCATTGTGGATATGGTTAATGAAATTTCATCTTATAAGTAAAATCAACATCTACCAATCAATATTAATACTACTTATTCCAAGAAACGGAAAAGGAAAGTTAGCATTCACTATTCAAACGTGAGAAATTTCAGAAAATTCTAATTATTGAATTAGTTTTATATATATAACTTCTTTATTGTGCTAAAATTACGATCTGCCTTATTAGGCAATTACTAATTGAGATAAATGTTCTCATTCATACCATATATACCATTGATCATTCATACGATATTTACAAACAGCCCAGAGGCCTCCCAAATCCACATGGTTGTCACCTCCCTCACATGCGCAAAAGGAAGCGAATTCTTGGCAAGTCCCCTACGCTCCTCTGTCAGCCGCGTCACCGGATACCATCCAGTGGAGGCTGACGAAGAGCCCTGTCCACTTCCTTCCCAGCGATATAGCAGTCTCCTGTTGGAGAATCTTGTTTAGTCTCAGTGTTCGTTCTTTGGATTCATTCCTTTTCTTTTTCAGGCGCTTGCGTCTTGTACGAGCGTGATTCAGAGCTGCTCTCGCATAAATAATAACTAGACAATAGGCTGTTAGAATAAAAGGGGAATAGCATACATCAAGTGTGTAATGTTCCTTCATAATACAATTTTCCATGCCTCCATCTCGTCCTTGTTATGCTCCCTGCAGGAACATGGTCACTTACATCGGGTTTGGTTCAGGACCTGGGAAAGGAGTATGTGGACGAGTGCAAATGCCATAAATAACAAGTTACTCCACGGGAACAACAGCGATTATTTGTGCAACCAAATATTTTCTCTAGAGTAGTGAGCATAATATCGTACTCACTATTTCGAAGGAAATGTTATTTTTGTAAATACTATATTCTCCTCAACCCTTGCCTCCAGCCAGGAAAGTGAAAATAAGTTGTATGCATTTATATTGTAAATAAAGTATGAATGAGAGGGTAAATGCAAATTTGTAAATATTATTTTAAGCGGATCCTTTATCGCTTGAAATTTCCTTCAAATAAATATTCTTATTACTTCAATTACTTATCAATTCATTAATGGCTCTTTATTATTTTTCATGGAGCTTCTATTCTGTGGGATATAATCAAACAGAACTACCAACCAAAATAAAAATCAGTAGTTTGAGTCAAAGGTGAAGGTGCGATCAGAATTTTAAAGATGGATTTTTGCAATTATACTTTAAAAATGTCTGAAATTTATTAATGGACAGCCCTCACAATATTGTAAATGTCTTTGTTTTTAGTTCAATGCAGTTCATTAACTTAATTAATGTCACATAATCATGCTTTTCGAAATATTGTTGTTTCTATATTAAATGGAAATTTGAAATTCCATGCTTTAAGATTGTGGAACAAATAACAGAAAAGATAAACTGACTGACGCAGGGGTGAAATCAATACTGTTTCTGGTTCTGAAAAATAAAAATAAACTCGAAAATGCTTCCCAACTCTAAAATCTAAATAATATAAAGCCTTCATACAACAAAGTTGAAATGGTTAATCACATCAACAAAAAGGTACTTAGCCGCATACGTGAAAAAATATTTTCTTTTTATCCAAAATGACAACAGTTCAGCGTTAATATTGGTAGAGCGAACTGAACGTTTCTACAATACCAAATACCAAATCATAAACATACATAACACATGGGTATTCCTTGTCGTTATGTGTTAATAAATATGCAGTTGGTGTTCGCCTTATTTGGTAGGTGAATTTATAATCTACAATCTAACCACGATTTACAGATCAAACATCAAATCTAAACTACCGTACATACTCGTAGCAGAAAAACAGCAATCATCAGAAGTAGTTGCTTTTTATTGAATTCACAATGGGATACGAAGATTTCCGTAAGTTTTGGAAGCTCCTAAAGACTACTACCAAGAAGGACTCAGGTGTCCGTCTTCATGACGGAGACACCCAGTACACATCGGAAGAACAGGCTAAAATATTGGCCGACTACTATACCGCAGACAACGCCGCTAGGACAGGTAATTACCACGAACCTCAGCAGCTGAGGACAGGTCAAAACTACATTTTTGTCTCCCTGAAGCAGCTCAAGGCGATTCTTCGCCAGTGTGAGGGAAACCGAGCATCAGGGTGTGACGGGGTTCAAACTGTATTGCTGAAACAGCTGCCGAGGAGAGGGATTGCCCAACTTGTTAACCTGTACAATTCATGTATCAGGTTGCGATACTTCCCGACAGCGTGGAAACAAGCTATCTTGTTCCCGCTGCGCATACCCACAAAGAGAGGCGACCACCCAGCCCACTATCGCACGACCAGTCTTCTCCCTCACATGGGGAAGATTCTCGAAAAGATAATACTGAACTACCTGAAGGGGTTCTGTTAGGAAAATGCTATCATTCCGTGTGAGCAGACAGGTTTTCAGGCTCATCTGAGTACAGAACATCCGCTTGTGAAGGTACAAACGGAGTCACCCTTGGTATCAACAAGAATACAGCAACTGCTATGATCTCGTTGGACTGCACGCAGGCTTTCGACTCAGTGTCCCGCGGGATGCTATGCCGACAGCTTTGTGACTGGGAATGCCCAGAGCAGCTATGTACCATGTTGGTTTCGTTCTTGAAGAACAGATCGGTGAGGGTACGGGTGGGTGATTGCCTCTCTAACCCATTCCCTCTGACTTGTGGAGTTCCTCAAGGAGCGATTCTGTCTCCGGTTCTTTTCAGTATGTACACATCTGATATTGTTGGGACAAACTATCAGAAAGCTACTGTAATCGCTTTCGCCGACGACATTGCCGTTTACAACAGCAGCATGAGTGCACAATGAGCTCTTACACATGCCGAGTCAGTTTGTAACGTTATTAGTGACAGACTGGACATGTTAAACATCAGCGTAAACGCCGGGAAGACCGACTGCGTAATCTTCTCCCTCCAAAAGGGGAAAAAATCCTTGCCAAAATCGTATAGCGTGGGAGGGCAAGAGAGCTCACCAGCTTTCTCAATGCACTATTTGGGTATAAACATGGATAGGCATCTCCATTTCTCTACTCATTTTAGTAATAAAATAGAAAAGGTACGACAAAGGTCTTACCGGCTATCGCACTTGCTAACTTCACCTAACCTGTCGCTTCGTATTAAATTGATGATATATAAATGTGTCCTCCGGCCAGCTCTGCTGTACGGTGCCCCGCTATTTACCCACTTGACTGACAATACTGCCAAATGTCTCCAACACTTCCAGAATGGAATCATGCGAAAAGTGGTCCAACATACCTCTTTCGAGAGGTTGAAGAACGCTGACCTGCACCCGTTGCTTGGTGTGCCGTCGGTGGGTGAGTTCGTCCGCCGGAGACACATTAAGTTTTTTGACTCGTTGCAGCACCTGACAAATCCAGTGTTTAACACTATGACCCCGCCACCCCTCCCGCATCGATGGCAACAGACTTTCGGGGAAAAATTAGGATAAGAATTAGTATGTAAGTTAGTTTTAAGGTTGATCAAAAAGGTGAGCCCATCACCTTATTAGTCAGTTTAGTCAAGTCACGTATAATGTATATCATTATACTTGTTTATTCATTATATAATTTCTATAAAATAACAAAACCTGTATATAATGTAGTGATGCTACAGGAAATACAAAATAATTTGTAAATAGATTCGCCTGAGGATCTATAATTATATATAATTATCTGTAAATTTAAAGGGGCTATGAAGAAAAAAAAAAATACGAAGATTGGCCAAAAAAACTATTGATTGTTCCCCAAAAAATTGTAAGTAGTAAATGAAAAGAGTCAATCTATTTTCTCAAACTTAAAGCTATTGTAGATTTAAAGTTTTGCTACCCCCGCCCCCACTATCCTAAGACTATAACGCTAAATGTAACAGGGTATGACGCTAACATAAACAAATATATTTTTAGGAAAATGCATTATATTCGTTTTTACCCACTAATTTAGCCTTTGAAATATTTTTTATAATGAATTTTCAGAAAACAAAACGTTCGCACAAGCCCGGAAAAGTCTAATTTATTGTATTTTAGCTGTATTTATTTATCTTATTTATTAGTTTATTTTATTTGTTTTTTTTCATAGTTTATTAATTTACGTTATTTGATGACACCATAATAAGCTATACAAAGAATAGTAATATTTTATTATAATATAACGAATCAATAAGATTTTCCTTACCAGTTGTGTTTAAAAGAGTTCTTCTCATACATCTGAAGTCCTTAACCTCAAATTTCATATTTTAAAAAATATACTCATTACCTTATAATTGATCTCATAAAAAAATTAAATAAGAAAAATAAATTACATGGATCAATCGGTGAATTTTAATTTAGTTCATACACGAATAAACTTATTGTGAGGTTCATGAATTTCAAATGTTAGAACAATTTTTCAAGGGAATACGAATTAAAAAAAATTATATTACACTTAGGATGGAGTAATAGAAAATTAATCTATGTATCGATATTGACAAGATAGATGCTTGACGCAGAGATAGTGACGTAACTTAGGAAAGTGCTTGGTCGACGACCCTGTGACCATTGCACTGTGACGTCAACGAACCCGTTCCAGCGAACACACGGTGATGACGTAGCCATCTTACTCCCCGGCTATTTGTACTCTTCTGGGAAACAGGAGTAGGGAGAATATTGCATAGGGCAGGGCGCGTTTCTCGATAAATCAGCTATTTCAGCAGGAGTTTTTGACGTGCGCAACGCTTCCTGGATTTGTAGATTTGTTTGGAAGATTGCGCTGCTGTGTACACACTTCAAGAATTGTGCGTCAATATATTTTCACAAGAAGTCCAGTGACTCAAATAAATCATGGTGATGAGAGGATTATTTTCCGGCGAAATCAAGATTTTTTTAAAGATTGATATTTTTTTGACGTCAATTGCAAGCTTGTTTTTGTCTTTATTATTCATTTTAATAATTGAGCTGTGAAATGAGATGATGGCCAAACCTACGAATGCGAACCTCACGGCGTAGTTTTAATCGCTTGAGTCATTAGTTAAATAATTTTTATAGAGGAGAGTCTTTTAAAAGAAAAGAAAGAAAAGCTTTATTATGAAGTACAATCAAAACACTGGTATATACAAATATTAAGAGATCAGTTAAAACATACTGGGGGAATGTCTTGGCACAAGTGGGGTCTGGGGCTAAAGCTGAGACATATATGTATAAGAAAAGGATAAGATTCTGGGAAGTAGGGAGGTCTTGGAGATATGTGGTTGCTTACTTAAAAATAACAGGGAACCATCAGTGACTTCCATGAAGTCACGAGGCAGGTATACAGTTCTGCTCAAGCCCCTTCTGATTGTTCTTAGCATTATAAAACTTCTCCCGTTTTTAATTCTTGAACTCCTGGGCAGGATGGTGATATTAATAAATAACATGATTTATTGACAATAGATTAGTTTCTAAATACCATTAGTTAAAAGCCATTTCTGATTCGTTAATGTGCCTGTTTCTTTCGAAAATATCTCTTATACCGGTTCTAGTCATAAAAATAAAATTACAGTCTTTATTGCTGTTGACGAAATCTTCCGTGTGGTCTATATTAAATTTATTGCTTCTGTATAACCTGCATAAAGCGTTGAAACACACCTTCGAGTAAACAGTCCCAGGTTCTGTTAATATTACCTCGAGCCTTCTTAGCCTGTCCGTCGGAGTGGTAGCCAAACAATCCCTGATCCTGTTATCTAAGCAATCTTATAATTCAGGAATTACTCACAATTGCAGAGAATATTTCTTTGGACCTTCTAAGCTTGATGACGAACCGTCTTCTCTTCTGACTTGAAGTTCGCAGGTCCCAAGTGAATGATGCCTTCTATGAAGTCCAGCTTATTCATCTTTAGGTTTTTCTTTAGGTGATTACCTGGTGAAAATATATTGAAATAGATCAGTAGCCAATATCGGTGAAGTCCTCGGTTTGTCTTTCCAGAGATATTTGCATCGGCCTTCTCACGCTATTTGAGTGGTTTCACTGTCCGTTGCCAAATGAGGGATCTCTAGATGGTGGACTACCGTGAATCGTGGAGTACACTGCCAAGTGCCTGTTCGGGGAGCCAGTTAAATAATCTTGTAGAGTAGATTCTTTTAAAAGGAAAGAAGGAAAAGCTTTATTAAGAAGTACGATCAAAACACTGGTATATACAAATATTAAACAAGATCAGTTAGAACATACTGGGTGGAATGTCTAGCCACAAATGGGGTCTGGGGCTAAAGCTGAGACATATATCTATAAGAAAAGGATAAGATTCTGGGAAGTAGGGAGGTCTTGGAGGGATGCGGTTGCTTACTTAAAAATAAGAGGGAACCATTAGTGACTTTCATGAAGTCACGAGGCAGCTATACAGTTCTGCTCATGCCCCTTCTACTTGTTCTTACCATTATAATTTTATCGATGCTACGTTTGTGGCTAAACTGTAATGTACCAATTAGAAAGTAAACCCTAAACCTTTGGGCTTGGCATTATTAAATTATTGTGAAAAAACCTACTAGGTACTTTTCGCCATAAATGGTATAATGCAATTTATTAAATCACATGCTCATTTAAAACCACTTAAATAAAA
Organism: Acanthosoma haemorrhoidale; assembly: GCA_930367205.1. Classification (NCBI taxonomy): domain Eukaryota; kingdom Metazoa; phylum Arthropoda; class Insecta; order Hemiptera; family Acanthosomatidae; genus Acanthosoma; species Acanthosoma haemorrhoidale. Next base: position 29,788,134 of record OV884013.1, on the reverse strand, counting down.
TAAAAAATTAAATTTAGTATCTTAAAATATTTAAAAAAACCGATCAAAAGTTAGTGAATCGGGCTCGTTAGATTTTTTATCATACTTATTTCAGCAAATTTCGAGGTGTATTTGGAATATTTCTTCAAACATTCAGATGAATTAAATCATTTATTCTCCAAATACAGACATGCTAATGAATAAAATAATAAAGACACACGATTGCTGCGTACTTTTAAAAGAAGAGACTCTCCCTTTGGGGTTGGGAAATTAAATGCATGTCAGTGTGTTGTATCAAGCGCCACCCAGGGATGTTAATAGGAGGCTGGGAGCATTAGTAGTCAACATGGTGCAGGGTTAATGCCTTCCCACTTCTGGCATCTAACAGCAGTATCTCGACACTTCACGCTAATCGAGAGACCCATCTTGTATTGCGAATCACGCTTCATTAGGTGGTGGTAATAGCCAAAGCGCATGCGCCTTCAGCATTCACTAGGGGCCACTTCGTAAGAAATAGGAGGCGGTAGCTTACAAGCAAAATAGCCCATACACCGGAGAAGTGCGTAATCCTTATTAAGCCATGCCTACTTTGAATTCGTTTTGAGCTTTACTCAGTATACATTTACTATTGCAAAAAATAGGAGTTCATTGTTAAAAGTACGGATAAGAACACCTCAATATATATATATATATATATATAAAAGATAGAATTACAAAATAATTTAAGGGTAACAGAAAACCAATGTTTTTCCCTAGAAACAATCCAAGCACCGTAAACAATTAGCAGCCTTGGTCTTATGGATTTATTCGTTTACTCTTTTTTTTGTTTAGTTTGTTGGTATCAACTCATTTGAACTATAAGAGTGAGTCATCCACAGGTTTCCTTTCTAGCCTGGGTGTGAATGCTGAGAGTATTCCATAGATATGTCATTCAATTGTATATGTCACTATAGATGAGAATCAGCTTAAAAACATTATTATATATCTGTTGTAGAATTGACATAGTTACCTAGGTATATACATGATTAGTCACCACCATACTCTACCACCAGCTCCACCGAGTTTTCTTCTAATGCATTTAGTCTAGTACTAGATTGAGTAGCCTATTTTAGCCGATTGGTATATATATGCTCATGTGCCTGTTCAATCGAAAAACTAATTACAAAAACTAAATCAAAACCATAAATTAAAGAAAAAAAATGATAAACCCTTATAATCATTTATTGAATTTTAATTATAATCAATATTAAAAACTATATATCTGCTGTTTATGCGGGGGAGGAGCTTATTAAGTATAGAATACTTGATAATTTACACATTAATATTTACCAGGATACCTAGATTTACACATAAAAAGCAAATAATAATAAAAATACCTATCCTTAGTACATATCCTACGTACTAATTCGTTATTGTAACCTACATAATATAACAAGGATGAAACAAAAATTCGCAATCCATCGTATGTTATTGCTTATATGTTTGAGTCAGCAAATAATATAATTTGTATCTTTGGTTAAACGAGGATTCAAGTTTAAAAACTGCAACTACTACTTCTCTAAGTTTTAATAATAATATCTGGTATATCGTGGGGACTATGCACATTCATTTAACATAAATGGTGTTCTTTGCCAGATCATTCCCAGCTAAAATTTACAAAGAGCAGAAAAACAATTAGTAGAGATATACTAAGTAACGTAAATATATACATAACCCACCCTATTCTTCATTAGATAATGATATAAAATTAAATAAATCTAAACGAAAAAATATGAAGAAAATTAAACAAGTAACCAACTCTTAACATAAAAAATAATAAAAAAATTGTATTTGTACATTTTTGTACTTAATAATTAAGAAAATAAAAATTATTATTTTGAGACAAAATCTTGTATTTCAATAGATTCAAGCAATCTGTACATTAACAAATTATGAAACGTGTAATTTAATATTTAGCATTTTAATAGATGCAAGCAATAAAGATTATTTACACAAATACAAACACATACACTCGCTAATTTAAATTTGGTTATTCACACATAAATACGTCAATATATACATAACTAGATACCTAGATTTACACAAAAAATACAGGTAGGTACGCTACTTACTAATGCATTATTGTAACTTAGTTAATACAATAACGATGTAATAAAAATGACACATTAACACATTAATTAGCACTTATCAAAATTAATCATCCGTTTGCAATGGAAAATACTTTAATTTATACCTTTGGTTAAACGGAGATTGACGTTAAAACTCTCGTTTCTCTTCTGAGAATTTTCCATTATAAATAAAATCCCTGATTTTATTGCCAACTTAAAATAGGGGAAAAAACCTTCTTTGAACTAGAATTTTAGCTTTGTGCTCTTCGTGGCGTGTTTTGCAGGAACAAACTGAACCGAGTTTTAGCATCGCGTTCAGCGCGCTGCCTAGCCTCCGGTCACATTATGTTGAAGTGGACACTGCGGTGATATGGGTGACTGCGAAAGATAATCTGAACGAGGACGAAGTGGATTTGATTTCACTACCGCTGCAACTGCCGGTGGCAGTTCATCTGCGGGTCTGTGCCCTCGGCGAATCGCAATTAAATGAAACGGTAGAGGAGGGTTATGATTTTTTGAGTCTGGACAAGGATTGTATTTATCAGTATGTATTCTAAAAAAGTCAATTTTGAAATGTACGATTTTGCAAGAAAAAATATCACAACTCTATGCAAAATACCGGTTTAGTTTAAGCTGTTGTTCAATGGCTATTATACTGGCATAGTGTAATTATATATAAAAAAAATATATACAAATTACATATCATTAGTCTGGGGTCAACAAGATCTTAAATTTGCAATCATTTTCAATATGATAAGAAAATAATTAATTAATAGCCCTTAATAGTGTTTTACAGAGTCATAAATATTTTTTATATTAGCAGTCGGGTAATCAAATGAAATATTTTATGTTTATAAGTAGTCCGTTTGACTCAAAATATCCAGGACAGACGGAGACTCTGGTCGAAACCAGAATTTTTAATTTTTAATACATTCAACGTAGCCTGAAAAACGGAAACGTACTTTTTAAACTTAGCAGCGATATTAGAAATGGATGGGTTTTCGCAGGGGAGTTGGCTTAGGATAATGATACATTTTATCTACAGTCAAACCTGGATAAGTGGTACCTTCAAAAGTAGAATTCCTCTATAACTGATGAAAGTCATAATTTTGCCTCAAATAAACTCTTTAACTGGAATGTTTTCACCTCTATAAGTGGAATTAATTTTCACGGGCATTGCCTCTGTAAGTGGGACAGTTTCCATATTTACCTCTGTAAGTGGAATACATATTGCAGTATAATGTTTCATAGCACGGCTGGATCAGCATAATTAAGTGCTAAAGTGAAGTAAAGAAAAAAATAATTGATTGCTTTAATTAATTTATTATTTTATTTTCATATTAAATGTGTGCATATTTCATAATGTTATCTATCTTTTTTTTAAATACGTATAAGTTAATAAATTGCATTTTGTTTGGAAACCGTTTTTAGCGCCAAATGCAACCTAATGACCCGGATAAGTAAAACTCTGTATAAGTAGAATACCTCTTTAACTAGAATTGAAATCCTGCCACCAAGAGGCCACTTCTCCAGAATTGACTATATTTTCATAAACGAATGAAATTTTGATATGCTATGTTTGTCTGCAAGAGGCGTTCTCCTTTTATGGAGATACAATGGATGCGTACAAATAGAATATATATGATTACATAAAATATCTTAATGGACTTGAATAATACTTGAATAATATATCACCGTTTCTTTAACCATTATAATGTATTAAATATAAGTGAATGAATATTTAAAACCTAACCATAAGAGCTCGTGAGTATATTGTTTTATGTTTTAACAGCTGGAAGTACTCAAAACTATTCGTAAATGTCTACCAATTGAAATTCATTATAAAATCAAAAACCTAAAATTAACCATAAACATTAAGGGGGGAACATTAAAGTAATAACACTAGAGTACCATAAATATGAGCAGAGAACGAAATTGTGTTAAGCCTCTACTTTGAAATTAGCGTTTGGTGGGAATTACAGTGCCTAACTCGTAATGTCATTTAAAGCTTAACTTTGTGTTAAACTTGTTCAATTCAGACGAATAAACACCTAAAAGAGCTCTTTTAAGTTAAGCTGAGATTCTTGATGAAAGGTGTTTCTTTTAGCTTTGTGATTTTTGTGTTTTTTGGCCAGAACCCTCTACTTTTCTATCATATTTCATATGTATTATATAAACTTCATGAATTTAAAAAAAAATAGCATCATGATCCATCGCAGACACTGTTGGTTCAAAGCATAATAAACGCGTTTAATTACCGTATTTTTGAAAATGTAATCATCACAGCTAATACATTATTTAAAGTTGAAACAGTATTTGGTTAAATAAAACTTTATTATTGCAGAAACTAAGTCAGAAAGAAAAATGCTGATGTAAAATGTTAAAATGTTGAGGTGCTGATAACTGCAGAACGTTAGGAGCTTATTCTCACAACTAAATTCAGCTAAGAATAAATTCACTATTATTATTATAATATAAGCAACACTAAGAAAATATCTTATCAGCTGGGGGATTTGAGCCCTTCGTCTCCTCTACGTTTCACCTGGACGAATTCTCCGGATGTCTATTTGTTTGTCTGCATGGAGCAATGTGCTATGGTAGAGAGAGCTCAGTACCGTAGCAGTAACGGCTGTTTACTGATAGACCTAATGGCCCAAGTCCACGGATATTAGTCCGGGCTCGGCACTAATATGTGCACAATTTATATGATTTATCGGCTGTTAAACCCCCGGCCTAGCTAACATTCTCATGGTAATTTATGTGGATTGGGGTCTTCCAGCTCTTCTGCAAGGTCCTTCCCCCGAACGGAGGGTTTTATGGGCTGTTCAAGGCGCGCCTACCGCCCTCCGGACTACAAAGGACTGCTCTTTACTATTCATCATATACTAGCACAGCGGATTCGTACTCGCCCAAGATTGTATTTCTGAGGGTCACCACAGTTTCACATTAAAAGGCTGACAGAATTTCTAAGGAAACATAATATAAAAATTAAGTAAACATTCCGAATTCGATATAAAAAAATACTTGTATTCCATGACCTAATTATTTTCGGTGATTGAGAAAAAAGAGACATTGCTGAATGAGAAACTAAGCGGTATATTATGAGACCTTAAGAAAACGCACAACCAATTTAACACCGTAGGACCGAATCTCAATCTCATGGTGCCGAACCAGATGGTTAATCAATACATATACATGTATGGTTTGTGCCAACATGAGTTCAAACTGGTGGGACCATGCGCAGTACAGTTGTGCCGTTCCAATACGGTAAAAACCTAGGATTGGAGTTAGGTCTAAGATTCCCTCTTTTCCCCTCGACTATAAACGTAATGTTACAAATATCGTTAGAATTAATTGCCAGGGGAGCGTCCTGGGTCCCATCCTCTATAATCTATACACCGCTAATGTTCCCTTTACTCCCAATACCTTTTCGGTAACTTATGCAGATGACACTGCAGCTGTGTCATCCCATCTTACCCAGGCCCTGATGCAGCATTCACCTTCAAAAACACCTCAATGAGATTCAACAAATGGTGTATCAAAGTCAATGTGCCAAAATTACCTTTACCTTATGCCACAAGTCCTGTCTACTAGTTTTTTTTTTTAAGTCCCATTCCTCTTCCTGTATCCGAGTCAGTACGGTATTTAGGAATCTATCTCGATAAAAGGCTGACATGGAACCCAGACACGAGGCTAAAATGACAAGAGCTAAACAGACTCTATTTCGCATACGAGAGAGTTGGCCATATCTCTGGGCTGTTAGCAACTACCGTATGAATGAGCGAGTGAATCAAGAATTTTAAATACAGTATGAATAAGAAAATTGATCATAATAAGACAAATTGATTTATCATTAATGATAGTTATTGACAAATTGACAATTTTTTAAATTAAAATATAATTAATTTAAATTATGTAACTCTTCACTACTTCAATTAAACATTATTAATCGTAAAATGAATAGAAGTGAACTTTTATTTTCAATAATAATAATTGAGTTTTACTTAAAAATTTTTAATCGCTGAAAATGTTTGTTACTATGTTAAGTTAATTTTAATGTTTTTAATTTATAATAGATCTTTTTCTTATTTTATTTTTTTTTTTTCCTTAGCTCTCAAACTTATAAAAATATGATGTGGGAAAAATAAAGAAAAATTATTTTGGGCTAATGAGTGCCTTTCACTAAGGGGAGTCCCCCATTTGAAGGATGTATGAGAAGGATATAGGGTGTGGAATGCCTAAAAAGGCGGATGGAATCAGGAAGGTAGTGAGAGTATACCAAGGGTTGAGCCTAGGGGCACCTAGGCAATGGATTGTAGTCGGCCAGGCAAACCCTGGCCCGCCCCGGCAGGGGCCTGAAATGAGTCAGCCTCTCGGCCGGAAGGTCGACCCTGCTTACACAGGTAGATGGGGTCATTGTGGCTTCGGTTGAGTCGGCCGGGAGATCAGCCTCAATCTCTCGGCTGGGTGTAGTTCGTTCAGTCATCGGGTTCAATGACGTCGATCATCCTCCAGGCTTCGGCGGTCCAGCAGTGCTTCCATCTGACGGGCATTGGTGGTGGTTGAAGGTCGGAGAATGGGTTGTGGCTATGTCTGAGTGAGTCAAAAAATTTGATGTGCCTTCTCTTGATAAAATCTTGAATGGTGAGCACTTCAAATTTTTTATGCATCTCGTCTGCCTTCATACGGTCGAACGGGGTATGTTTGAGGGAGGTGCGGAGAACTCTGTCCTGAAATTTCTGGAGCGTTTTTAGAGTGTTGGGAGTCAGATACTTGAAGAGAGGGGTCCCATACATCAAAGCAGGTCTTAGGACGCTCTGGTATATCAGCAGCTTGAGGCGTACCGATAAAGCCGGGCTGTGAAGTAGGTATCCGAGGCTGAAGAATTTCTTCCTAACACTCTTTAATTTCTTGCCGAGATGCGTTGTGAACGACAAGTGCCTACCGAGGGTAATCCCGAGCTTAATTTTTTTTTTTTTTTTTTTTTTTTTTTTTTCCCGAAGCTCTCTAGGTCGAATTTAGGATGTGGGAAAAATATAAAATATTTGGAGTGATAGGAACCTTGTACTAGGAGTACCTGCTTGAAGGTGGTATGAGAGGAGTTAGGAATGTGGGAATCCTCGGTGGAGGTTGGTTAAGTCAGTACAGTAGTGAGAGTCTACCGGTGGCTGGGCCTAGAGTCTCTCTAGGCATGTAGTGTGGTCTTTGTTAGTCTGATGTCAGGGTGAGGGTGCCCCTTAGAGGCTTGTTGTCAGTGGGTCAGTTTAGTGATGTCAACCATTTCCTCTGCTCTACCCGATCTTGCGAGTTGCCATCGTGCCGGTAGCGGTGATGGTGTCATGTCTCGGAAGAGCGGGTTGAGACTGTGCCTCATCGATTGTGTCTTGATGTTTCTTCGTCTGATGGCCTCGGTGATGGTGGGGAGCTCAAATTTTTCGTGCATGTCGGATGCCGTCATGTCGCGAAAAGGAGTGTGCCACAGTGCCGTTCTCAGGATGTTATTCTGAAAGCTCTGGAGGCTAGTGATGGTGCCGGTATGTAAAAATCGAAATAGTGGTGTCCCAAACAGTAGAGCTGGCCTCAGGACACTCTTATATATGAGGAGTTTTAGTCGGAGGGATATGGCCTGGCTGGTGATAAGATGCTGCAGAGAGTAATATGTTTTGCGGACTCGTTTCAGTTTCTTTCGTAAATGTGTGCCAAAAGTCATGTGCCTACCTAGGTTGATGCCTAGATAGCAGATGCTATTGGCTAGTTTACATGTAGTCCCATCGATGGTAAAGCTGGGTGGCCGCTTCTTTTTCCCATGCTGGAAAGAGAAGATGATCCCCTGAGTCTTAGCTGGGTTTACTTGGATGTGGACAGCTCGCAACCTATCGGCAATCAGTTGACCAGCGCCCTCTGCAGCCTTTAGAGCTCTCGTCGGGTTGAGGCTGGTACTGTAGACTCCTATGTCATCCGCATACGCCGCTACCTCACAGTTGGAGTATGAAGCTCCTACGATATGCGCGGTGTATATGTTGAAGAGTAGGGGTCCCAGCACTGACCCTTGGGGAACTCCGACCACGAAATCTCTTCTGGTGGTTAGTATGGCACCTATACGTACAGAAAATGTTCTGCCTGCCAGGTAGGAGGACATAATATTCTGTAGTTGCTCTGGAAATTCGTGGTCGTTCAGGCGTTGCAGGAGTGTGCGATGGTCAACTGAGTCGAAAGCCTTCGTGCAGTCTAGGGAGATCATCGCGGTGACTTTGTTGTGGCGCATGTTCGATGCAACGTGCCACTGCAGTTTCACAAGGTTGCAGTCTGCGCTGAGTCCTTTGGTGAAGCCAGTCTGTTGAGGTGGAACGATGTCTTGAGCGTCACAGTGCCTGGAGAGATGAGTGTGGAGAATCCGTTCATATATTTTCGACAGCTGGGTCAGCAGACTGATGGGCCTGTAGTGAGCAGGCTCATACCCGGACTTGGCTGGTTTCAACAGTGGGACGACAACGGCATGCTTCCACGTCTGGGGAAAATAGTGTAGTCTTAGTGAGGAGTTCAGGATGTTCACTATGTGAGCTATCCCCTTCCGTGGTAGCTGTTTCAGAAGGATGTTCTGGACGTTGTCATCTCCTGGTGCCCTGTTGCCTCTGGTGCGACGAATAATCGCTGAAACCTGGTGGTAGGAGGTATATATAGAGGTTTGGGTGGGGGTCCGCTGATCAGGCGCTGTGATTGGCTCGCTAACTCTATCCCCTCTCCCGTGGTCGGCGAGAGGCGCTGTGATTGGCTCGCTAACTCTATCCCCTCTCCAGAGGTCGGCGAGAGGCGCTGTGATTGGCTCGCTAACTCTATCCCCTCTCCAGTGGTCGGCGAGTATGTCGGCCTGCTCCGGAACTGCAATGAATTGCCCGTTAGTTGCAAGTCTCACCTTGTTTTTCTTGGTGACTGATGTCTTAACCAGCCGCCAGAACGCCTTATAGTCGCTGTGCAGACTACGGAGTCGATCACCCCACATAGTGGTCTTCCATTGTATCATGAGAGACGTTATTTGAGTAGTTAGGGCGTTGAGCGCAGGCCTCAGATCTTTATTTTTCGTCCGGAACCATCTGTTTTTAATGTTGTTTCTTTGCCGTATCAGTTGCATGATGTGTTCCGGTGGCTTCCTCAGGGAAGGCGGAGCCGGGGCGAACTTCGGTATGGAGGCATCAGCAGCTCGGAGAATTGTATCCTGCAACTGATAGATGGCGCTGTCAACATCCCAAGTATGTCTGAGTGGCGCAACTGGGGGCAGCTCTGCACCAATGAGATGCTTGTATTGGGCCCAATTGGCCTCTCGGAAGTCATATCTTGTAACAGGTGGCTCCGGAATATCACCTTCTAGCTCATAGATGATTGGTCTATGGTCAGACGATGCGAAATCGAGCGCCGAGCAGCCGGTGACCCAATGAGGTTGTTGAGTGAGAAGTAGGTCCGGTGTGGAGGTCCTATCTGGGTTGCCATGTTGCCTAAATGTTGGCACACCTGGATGGATCACTGTAAACGGCGTTTTAATTATGTGCCTCCCGAGGGCATTAGGTGTTGTACCACTCCACCAGCTATGATTGGCATTGAGGTCACCAACTATTATGTGACTTTTGTTTTTGCTAGTCTGGGTTATGATGAGCCTGGCTGTCGTTAGGTTTGTCCTAGGTCGTCGATAAATGCCAGTCACAATAATGTTGTTCGTCATTCGGAGCTGGAGAGTGACTACATAGTGATTCCCGTCAGAGGGCACCACTGGGTTCAGTCGTTTGCAAGGTACTCCCTGCCTGACTAAAATGGCCACGCCCCCCGTTGATGTTTCAGTGTCCTGCCGGTAGGTATAGTAGCCTGGGAAACGACAATAGCATTCCTTCTTTAGCCTGGTGTCCGTTAAAATCGCAACATCTGGGGTATGGCAACGTAATAATGCCTCAACATCGCCTTGTTTGGGCCTAAGGCCGCAAACGTTATAATTGAGAATGTGATGACCAATAATTTTGTTGCTGGTCCATCGAGTTTATTAAGAACTCTTTCAATGAGGCCGGTCAGCTGTGTTATTAAGGTGCCCAAAATATTGAGCATGGCGTCCATAGTTGAGTTGGATGAGGTCGCGGGCGCGGGAGATTCTTCAGTGTATTGGTGCCGTCCACTGGTCGCATGCGCGTAAGATGCCGTTTGTCGTGGGGGTGGGGGAGCCGGAGCGTATCTAGTGTCCCTAGATGACGCAATAGTCTGATGCTGGGCCTGGCGTCTAGTCTCTATTGCCTGCAGTAATTGCACCCTATATGGACATTGCTGATAAGATGCAACGTGTCCTTCCCCGCAGTTAGCACAACGTAGGGGTACCGCCTGGTCTCGTGGGCAATCCTTAGTGTCGTGAGGCTGACTACATCTCACACACTTCGGCGATTTGAAGCAGTAGCGCCGGGTATGGCCATACTCTTGGCAATTCTGGCACATGGGGATGCCGCGCTTTTCATTATAGGTGCTGACCCGGAAAAGCACGTTGTGAACATGGCGGATTTGTTTGAGTTTTTCCGCGGTAAGTGTTGAGTCACCTATTACAAGAACTGGCTCAATATCCGTTTTGGCGCCATTGTGGTCACTTTTGCGTAGTCTGTAGACCGATATTATTCCTCCTACTGTTTTTATGCGCTCTTCAATTTCGTCGATGGGATGTGTTAAATCAAAACCGTGGAGAAGGAATTTCTTGTTAGGTTTCGTTCCTCTCGGGGCATATGTGTGAAATGGGATTTGAGCTGCTTTAAGAGCGGCGGTTGTGGTTGTTAGGGCTTGTTCCGTGGTGCAAAATACTTTGGTATCCTGCTGTCCTTGGACTATATGGTACCCCGTGACGATGTATTCTTTTAAGAGCCTAGTCTAGTCGTAGCTGTTTAATTTACCCATGACTAGGGGAGGTATTGGTCTTGGTTTAGTAGTCATGGGCTCGGATGGAGCCGTTTGTGGTTGGGCCGTATTTAAGGGTTCGAAAGAATTCTGAACCTGAGTGACGGTTAGTGGCTCTGTTCGGGGTCGACAGTGTCTTTTGGGCTTCTTGAATCCCTCAGTATTGTCCGTATCGGACTCGGGGCTGACTGGGGAGTCGGAAATGGCATAAGTAATGTCCATTTGTGTGGCAGATGACCTGCGGGAACCTTTACGGGCGGGCATTGTCTTTGTGGGTTCGTGCGATGCACACCCAGTTGGGGGAAAAGTCCCTGAATCACCAATAAGTAATAATAAGTAGCACTTATCTTTGTGACGTCACTGAGGATTCCACTCCACTGCTGTAACGGACTTCTAACAGCGTACTTGAGAGTGTTAAACTTTCACTTTCACTTGATATTAAAAACACATTAAAATGATTAAGCAATATAAACATTTTCCCGAGCTTAATTTCGAATTGTTAATGATTAAAAAGCGTCCCGAATACTATTGTTTGTGAGAATAAAATATTAATTCAACAGGATTTAGATCACACAAGCTTCATATTTAATATATTTTACATATTACATTAAAAACAAAAGCTTCCCTAATAAAAACGAATTCGCGTTTCTACTGTCCAACAAGCTGGGTCATGAAACAAGTAAGTTGTTTTGTAAAGTAGCAGTAAAGAGTCAACTAACGGGTCTAAATCCGTGATCAGGTAATGTTCGTGAACTCTCAGTAAATAATCACAAACAATTTTGAAACTAGTCCGTGATTCTGTGTTGATACAAATCTATTGATAACGACATTACCTACATGATATGCGTTATTACGTAAGTTGACGCAATTGATAATATGTCTAGCAAGTAATAGCTACTTTTTAGATATAGAATAGCTGTTTGCTCTGCTTCCAAATGAGACAGACAAACTGAACATTTTTTTTATTAGTCGTTATTTAACGTCACGTAACTATCGATGGCTACTGGTAACGACGTTATGTGTTTAAATGTGATGGTAGAAGCCAATTTCACAGTCTTCATGGAATTTATCTGGTTATACCTTCAAGTTGCTATGGTAGTCCGTAGTCAAGCAATTTGCAATTTACGGCACTCGGGTATATACGATATAACGGTTAATGGTGCATTAACGCATTTCCCGTAGGCTGGTCCGTCGATATTGAAAAGAAGACACACATGGCACAGCCATGCCCAGCTCTAATCAATAGAGTAATCACTTGCGATTGCTTAGGCGTAAATACATTTATTCCCATTTACTCAATCCCTTTTTCCGTAGTTTAAGTGACTGATCTTAGCCGGTGCCAAACCCATTCCTTCTTCACGCGTTCTTTGCTTTTGGCAGTATGTTGGTGTACCTTATTCACTTGTACGGTTTGCGATTCAGATGCAACTCCCCCGGACCTTAATGACATTAAAGATCATTGGTGAATAAAATAAATCTTCAAAAAATAAACACCAAACAAGAAAAACTGAGATCTCACTTCAAATCTTTAATAAATAAACTAATCAAACAGCTTATCCTAGCCAGAAATAAACAAAAACTTTCTCTTCTGTAATAAATAATAGAAGAAATAAAAAGTTTTTAGGGCTTAGAAGTTAGTAATTTATTTGACAGAAAGTCAGCTAAGGCCCGCCAAGGGACACGATAAACATGTCCATCATGCTGATAACGGAGGCAGCCGTTCGATATGCCTCACTCACTCAGCGATTGATTGCATATCGATCGACCTACCTGTTGATTATCCATCGCCAGCCACTCATCGGGTCATTCGTGAACGTCGATATAACCTACCAGTTGCAACTTCAGCTGGCAACGCCTCTTGACCCTGCGAGAAGAGTAACAAAACAAGTTTGACAAAATTAAATTGTTTGTGTCTCTTTCAAAAAGTCTATTCTTTATTTATTTCTATTAGTTTACTTTATCAATTTCATAGTGCAATAATAGAAAATCATTGTATGTGTGATGTTCACATTTATATAATTAAATCATGGAACATCTAGAAAATATAAAATTAACTACGATTAAAATATGAAAAAAAATACCAAGGTAGTAGTAGTTACAGGGGGTATGGCATGTGTCAAATTTCCTGATTTCTGATCTTCAACTTGAAACCTCAATGTAAGTGGTTTAAAGTCAAAAAGAAACTTACTCTTTCTGAGAAACTTGACATTATACATGTTTTTATTTCTTTGTCGTTCTATACGTGGAAAACTTATAATATCTAATTATTAGGCGTTGATGTATGAGTATAATCAGCAACCACTGTAATACATAATAATAGAGTCTTTTGTTTGAGTACAAAATATTAATTAAATTGTTATAGAATTTACTTTGAATTAATTTTCAATTAGGGTGTTTCTTAAAGTAAATCATTCGCCGTTCTGTTTTAGTATAAAATTATTTCATTTTAATTAAAAAATTTAATTAGGTTTCATACTCGTAGCAATTTTGTAAGCATATCATCTCATATAGATATAAATCGTTGACTTCGAGGTTGGATCCGCTCAACCCAAATATCCCTTTATTTTTCCCTCATCCTTAATCTTATAATTAGAGAGCTAAGAAAAAAAACAAAAAAACTTTGAGGTCCCCACCATCACCAAAGCCATCCATAGAAGACACATCAAGTTCTTTGTCTCGATGAAACATAGCTAAAACCCTCTGTTCCGAGACATGACACCCCCACCGCTACCGGCAAGATGGCAACTCTCAAGATCTGGTAAAGCAGACCAAATGGTGGACATCACGGCGCTTGGCCCACCAAAAACAAGCCTCTAACGAGCACCCATCACTGCTATCCAACTAAATAAGACTGCACTACATGCCTAGAGAGACTCTAGGCCTAGCCACCAGTGGACTCTCACCACTGTACCGCAACAATCAACCTCTACCGAGGCTTCCCACACTCCTTAATTCCCTCGCACCACCTTCAAGCAGGTGCTCCTGGTACAAGGATCCGCTTAACCCAAATATTCCTTTATTTTTCCCTCATCCTTAGTTTTATAATTAGAGAGCTAAGAAAAAACAAAAAAAAAAAAAAATTTGTCTTCTAATTGATTTGAATATATTATTTTTTATGTATGTTTAAATGATAAAGTAAAGTACTATAAATATGAGCAGCGATCCATTCGTCAACCCGAAATTTTTTGTTAAAATAAATTTGTCTAGAATATTTATATCTATTTATAATTTTATATAGTAATTTTTTTCGGTTTTGTCTATAATTGTATCAAGATAATGACGAATAATCGTACTCAGGCTGTTATACTAGTTCTAAATCGGCATCCCATTATTTCATTTCACTAACAGAAAGTTAATGAACAAAAACTAGAATAGATTTCATACAACAGAAAAATAAAGGTGACTGTTTGTAAGTAAGTAATTTACGTTCGGCAATATAAGTGATTAGGAACACTACACTTAAAGCATTTCAATGGCACGCTTGCGGGGAATGAGTTACGCCAAAATATCCTGACAATCGCATATTTCAATTATGACGCGTTAGAGTACCGGGGAAGCATTTCGTACCATATAAATTTGCTATCTAAAATATTCTAAGACCAGCTTATATAAAATGTCTGCGTTTTCAAGTTCTTTGAGGTTCAGAGCACTCGTTCTTATCTCCAATAAAATGTGACCTAAGCATGTAAGGAATGATGATATTTATTTATAAGAATAGATCTGAATACCCCACGCAAGGTGTAGAGGCAGCAGGTATAATCCTAGATAGGATGTATTTGCATGTCTATGCATGTCCCTTCACGGTGGGTACACTTCTCCAGCTTCCTTTATTTGCCTGCTGTACAATACTTTCTGCGCAATTTATTGATGCCAGATGGACGCAACCCGCTATACAGCTGCGAATAAAACGACTTATTTATTTTATTTATTGCTCCCTCCCCCCCCCCCACTTCCCAGCTGCTGTCATGTTTTCTTGGTTGTGAAGGATTACCGGTGGCCTCTTTTTGTTATATATATATATATATATATATATATATATATATATATATATATATATATTGCCAGTTTTACCCCTTAGGTGCTACTGAAATAAAAACACACACTGAAATTTCATTTCAGTAGTTCATTGCCTCTTCAATTATTTTGTTATATTGAATATTGTTTTTACTGAATAATATTAATGGGAAAGTCTCTATTGGGCGGGCAACAGTACTCGTATATATAATCAAAATTTCACTAGTTCTCCATTAGCTGTTTTAGAATTCTTACAGAACTAGTCAATACGAAAGATTAATGCAATTACATGATTTATTGTTCGAGTATTCGATGAGTTTGAGAAACAATAAGTGCTTGCCTCCGAGAACTCGCTTTTAAATCGAAGTACAAATAGAAGAAATCTTAAAAAAAATCATGCAAAACTCGAATATAGCTTATATAGGGGGGGGGGGGCTGTTATTTATGAAAGGTAACAGAAGGTACTTGACATCTAAGCTTTACAACAAACAAATATCAAGGTTTTTCTTTCTTCTTCAAAATGAGATTTTATATCAAGCACTCCCTTTGCCTAGTGAAACTGGATAGAACTCGATAGTTGACTGATTGCAGCTGTAAACGCAAGGTGTCTTGTGGTTTATTTTAGAAAAAGATAATTACAACTGTAATGAACAAGTTATCAGAAGGGCCCAGCTCTTGTTATGGAATTATTACATAATCACGGTTTTCATGAATTTTTGTATCTCAAATAACAAGGACAATAATTTCCAAAGCAGGGGTTTTGTGGGATAATCTACGAACATCCTTTATTGATCCCTGGGACACCCTGTGCTTCACAATATTTCTCTTCAAGACCCAGGAGTGCTGCCGTGTGTACTATCTCTATGCCAAGCTAGGGTTGCTCTTCCTCCTTCAAGCAACATTTCCTTAGCTCGCCCCTTTTCTAAGCCAATCATTTACATCACATTTCCTATATTTACAATAAATTGCAGTTAAAATCCTCACAGAAACCGCTTCTTTCTTGATAGCTTCTATACTCTCTGAAATTCGCTTTCCCCTTCTATCCGACATGCTTCACCCTTACCTAGCTTTAAAAGCCTCATCATTTTTCTGCTAGAATTATTTATTTATCTCTACGGCAGTATATTTTTATTTTGTATTCATTAGTACAATCGTTTATTTATTTTGTATTTGTAAATGAATATGGTTCTCTATTGTTTTAATATATTCTGCATTTTCTAGTATATTTCCGGTAAGTTCTCTGCAGAATGTCCTCTTTTTTATGTTTTACTACTTGTCTTCTGGTCAGTGGGCTCATCATGATTTACCATGGTCCCGGTATATAGATTTTATTTTATTTATTTTCATGATCGTCAAACACTGCAAGAATAATCAAAGTAAGTTTAAAAGCGCTATTTAAGTCAAACACTGCAAGAATAATCAAAATAAGTTTAAAAGCGCTATTTAAGTCAGGCACTGGAAGTGAGGGCAAACCTCGTCCGGACGACACAGGAGCTAACAAAAGTCTATTTAAATAAGAGAAACAGAAGTGTCCCGGTTTGTGGGCCAGAAAAAAAAGTTAAATCTGCCCGACTGTTACAGACTAAACAGAGAAGCGAAGCTGGCGCAGACTGATGCTTATAGACCAAGGCTTCCTATCTGCGCCCATATACAAATGTTGCTGGCCCTTATCAGACTCTGTCATTTGTTCCCTTTATGCTACGGGCCCTCTCCGCTCCCTTATCAGCCCTTCCTCCTATAGCTGCCCAGTTCTTATATGTTCTTATGGCTCCTATCTCTCTCAACCGATGGGCTCTCTGTAACTTTTTTATTTATTGCATATTTCTCGGCATGGGAGTTTCCCGCTTTTATTGGAAAACGCTGAGAAAAATTGGAAGGTTGGAACTGCTATCTCTCGGCCGCTATGTCAAACCCATTATCGGACGGACCAGTATATATTTTAAAGAATATTCGCATAGAGGTCGTTATATGTATATTATAGATACAGTTTATACAGTCTTTAGTAAAATGCTTATTTGCTCAATGCGTTAGAGACAAGAGCTAAAGTCATATGAACTGCCTATATGTAAACCACTAATGGTGGTACAATACCAAATCACCTAAATACCACATTGAATAGAACTTGAGAAGCACTCTGTTGTCCAGCGCTATAACCTGGTTGTAGCGAGCGCCAACCATATATGTAAATCACCCTATACTCTGGTGCAAATAATGTATAATAATATAATGTAAATCTTTGTAAGCTTCTTGAAATAAACCAGGGTCCATGCGGCAGTTGTAGCAAGGCAGGTAAACAGAGGGGTACCGTCATGAACGGTACCTGACTAGACCAGGGCAGACATAGGGGCACCTATAGGCGGTCAAATAACCTAAGTGGGTGAGTCCCTAGCAGCCATAAAACACACCCTTTTAGGCCAACAGTCGTAAACCTAAGAGGGATTGGCCACCTGGGTATCGTAAAACATACCCCTTTCAGCCAACTCCACATTTCACTAGGAAGGGGAAATAGTATTTAAGACCAGGAGATTAGGCACTGAAGCCTACTCTCTCTCTACCGCACCTCTGCGCCGTCACCCTGTCTCACAGCCTGGCAGACCCTCTGACGCCTCGCACCTGCTGCACTGCCGTGCCCCGTTTGAACTCTGAACCGGTCTTATTCTTTATGAAACCTCTGTACCCTTTTCTTTTGAACATAGTGTATTGTCGGGACACGTACCTATCATAAATGGAGTCAGATATTAAATGCCGACATGGAACAATGGTCCATGTTATAAACTACAACAATCCGCACTTGTCACCAGGGCTAGAGTGATTAGGCACTCCACTAGTGACGCCCCCCGACACTGGTACTGCCTCTCGACAATACCAAGTGCTCTCTAGCTAAATATTGGTAAATTAAACAACGGTAGGGCAGCATTTACTAAATACATTTAAACGTACTTTGTAACTAGATCCAAAGTATGTAACTAAGGTGAACATATTAGTGATCAAACACAGTAAAATATT
The DNA here is from genome assembly GCA_930367205.1 of Acanthosoma haemorrhoidale. Taxonomy (NCBI): domain Eukaryota; kingdom Metazoa; phylum Arthropoda; class Insecta; order Hemiptera; family Acanthosomatidae; genus Acanthosoma; species Acanthosoma haemorrhoidale. The sequence goes on along the minus strand of OV884013.1, from coordinate 29,770,114 downwards.
CATGTTCATCGTTTGAACTGTATTTATATCTATAGACATGAGAGAAATGGTTTAAACTGTGCTACCTTTCGCAATCGTATAACTTTCTTGAAATAATTTAGTAGCGAAGGTGAACCCCATCACCTAGTGCAGTCTATTTGAGTATGCAATTTTAACTTCAAAAAGATTATTTTTGTATTCTGTACCCTCCTTAAAATGCTTGTTATGCTGTGCAGAAAAAGGACCTATTAATCACCAGTTTGTTCATTGCTATTGTTCATAATAATGTTTAAAAGAAGGAGTCGAGAAAAAAAAAATTTAATAAGTCCGAAGAAGCTTGATTTGGTAAAATGAGACCACTGGTGGTAACCTTCCAGCCAAAGTGGGAGTCTACTTTGTTGGATGAAAATTATGTCAATAACATGTTTAAAAAAATAATATTTTAAGGGGCTCTTCATCGATTGGCTTGTAAAATATTTTTTGCACGTACAACAAACTACATGTGGACTATATTATGGAGAGCCAAAAGAAAATTTCTCTTCTTGAGAAATAAACCCAAAGGCATTGATGAAAACGTTTTCTAAAGAAATATTTTAGTCGTTTTCAGCGTTGAGTGTTATTGCTAACACCTTATTATTATTATTATTATTTTTAGTATAATCCATCTACCATCATAACTATTGGCCAACTCGCCAAAAAAGATCAGCTTAAGAGGTTATAAATTTGCAATCAGCTCACTGGGATGGATCACAAATCAAGAAGTCCTCAGTTTTAATCGTGGGCTTATTTGAATCTTTTTGTTTGACTGATAATAGGCTACAATAGTCTTCTATTGTAATACACGTTTTAATGATTTACTGCACAATTTTCAGTAATAAGAAGAGCAACCACGAGTCTATCAACCTCGCTACATCCAGTTAATGTCAATTCGCCATATTTCGTGGTGAATATAATAACAATAGAATAAGCTAATCTTTACAAAATTATTCTACATGATAAAACCTAAGCTATTCCACACAACTTGTTTCAAAGCTGTTTTTTTTTTGTTTTATTCAGACCAATAGTTGATGGCAGTACCTTAAGATGCTTAAAAGCCGTTTTTAACTCAAGCATGGTTAATTGATAGAGGTAGTCACCCAAAAACATGGAAACGCCTCCAAAAGGGCTCAAAGCCCTAGATAGAAACAAAATAATCGAAATTTGAAATTTAAAATCGTTAATAAGCTATTCATATAAATCATAAAGTAGATTTGATACACGTGGGATGCATGTAAGCATCTTCAGTATAAGCATCTTCCGTATGAGTATCTCCCTAACGAAATATTTAATAAGTCCGAGGAAGCTTGATTTGGTAAAATGAGACCACCGGTGGTAACCTTCCAGCCAAAGTGGGAGTCTACTTTATTGAAAATTATTTCAATAACGTGTTTAAAAAAAAGAATATTTTAAGGGGCTCTTCATCGATTTGCTTGTAAAATATTTTTCGCACGTACAACAAACTACATGTGGACTATATTATGGAGAGCCAAAAGAAAATGTCTCTTCTTGAGAAATAAACCCAAAGGCATTGATGAAAACGTTTTCTAAAAACTACAATAAAAACTAAAAAATGAAAAGTAGGAAAAAATGTCAGATTGTATAATTTTACTAATTGCCTGAGAGTAATTATTTGGGCGAATATAAGAGGCAGTTAACATTTGATGAATAGATCAATAACAATCGTTCTTTGCGCCCAGAAAACTCAACTGCCAAATTGAACGGTGTTGCGGGCTTAGCATGTCCACGTTTTAGGGGGCTGGTGGATTGAAAAGATTCAGAAGACATTTTTATATGCGAGCACCAACTAATAAAACATTCCCTAGAACTGCGTCCTGTACGAAAACAATTGTTTCAGATTCATTGAAACAATATTAAATGTCAAAAAATCCCCAGTATTGTTTTGAGCCAACTGACTTCACAAGTCTTACTTACACTGTGAGCTAACGGAATATGCGATTAAAAACTTAGAAAAAAGGTTAAAAAAAAATAACCTAGCAAAACTAATGTTAACATTGGTTTATTATCTTATTTTTTTTTTTAAATAGTATTTGACGTAATCATAATAAATAAATCATAATACTTTTTTTTTTAAATATATACATAATATACAGATATCTAGTTTGATATACAATTGTGTAATGTCTTATCATCAGTGGGATCTTTAATATCACATTGCTGAAATTAGGAAATAAATATTTTTTTTAGCTAAAAAAAAACTATACAAAAAAATGCTTAACAATATAAATGATGAAAGAAAAAAATTATTTGTAGGTATATTAAATTGAACTGTGTAAAGAAATATGTAGTTTTCTTGTGGATGTGTCGCTTGGTGTATAAATTTAGTGTAACTACCCTCTTTAATCAATAGATTTAAGGGTAGTTATAAAAAAAATCAATTTGTGAGTAGTATGTCTGTTTTATTTTATATTGGTATTTTAAGAAGTGAGAACATCAGTTTCGAATTTCAGGAACAGTTTCAAAATTACAGGACTGAGGCTTTAGCCCTGAGGCAGACCCGGGACTATTTTCCAGATTGATTAACATTTGGTAACTCGATGTTACCCACCAGGGACTTCGTGCAGTCATAATGTTTGGTGGCAACAAATAAATTTATTCCTCTAATTGGTTCAAAATATATCGATTTCAGACTAAAAATGATATTGATCCGAATTGTTTTGTGTGTGCACTCAACGTTACTTTTAATTTTTTTCCATTTATTATTGTTTTTATTGAAAATGAATTGGGTTGTGATTAATATGAAACTAAACTAAAAGTCAGAAAGATTTTAGTAGGCATAAAATGTTACTTGAGAATTTAGTGTATCTATCGATTAGTAGGAAAATGATCAATAATGTCACATCTGATAGCGTTTGTCACTATTAGCCTTATATCAATCGGTAATGCTTGTTATTTGGGGAATATTCAAACATATTTTCGGCAGTGGGGACTTTTAAAGAGCACTGAGCCGGCAATTTGTGAAGTTGGCCAGAGAGCGGACCTAAGGGAGTTTTCTTTGAGCCTGGGATTACTGCCGTTAGTGCCGCCATAATGTCCACTCACTGGCTTACCGTCTTTCTCGCAACTGCGGACCAGCCCATAGCCACGATGTTGGGATTCGGAAACAAACTGTTCCATATTTTCCCTTAAAATCTACCTTTCGTATATTTTAGGAGGATTAAAGTAAATTAAGTAAAGTAAAGGATTACTCTGAGAGGTTCCTTTAAGGTTGCTAAAACGATTTTAATTACTTGCTCGTTTTTTTAACGTTAACATAATTTAAAATTTTTCTTATTTTTCTAATTTAAAGCACAATAAAATAAAACGTGTTATGGACACAGAGGCCGCATCATGTGTACACTAGTCTTTTTCTAATATTAATGTAAAACCTAAAAATGAAAGAAAGAAACAAGAATAAAGAAAAAATAATAACAATACCAAATAAAATATAAATGATACGTAAAAAAAATTAATTTTTTTGTTAAATTTAATTATCAATTCACAACTGTGACCAGAATCACAACCAGCGAATGAGCTGTAAATATGATCAAATCGTATGATTAACATAAAGGTAGAAGACATCCCTGCTCTTATTATTATTGTACCTACCCTATATTGTTGAATCTAATTTTGAAGATATTTTATTGTAATATTTTTATAATAGTTGGGTAACTATTCCATTGTTGACTCAGTCGTCATTCAATGTTACCAGGTAGTTCAGGACTTTAAGGTAAGCCCTGGCTCAGTTGGTTATGGTCTACGTGCATTTCAATTTAATTTGCTTAATGTTATTCCAACAATATATGTTTGTGGATGACTCTTTATTACTGAGTTTTTAGATATCAATGTTGAAAAAAAAAAAATTCTCTGTGGGGATGTGTACATACTGCTGAATTTTGGGTAATTGTAGGTCTTTTGGCATGGTGGGGGATCTTGGTATATCGAGGGTAGTTATTAATTACGCGCATACTGATGTTTTGTATTTGTAGTAGTAAATTGAAGTCCCACAACAAATATTAAATTACGTGTTATTTATTTAAATAACATTCAAATATTTAAGTTGAGATCTTTAATTATATTTTACTCAGTTAGATAAAAAAAATATTATTTTTTTAAGCAACTGATTAATTAATAACCCTTTTTTATTTTCAAAAGGGCTGTTTTTATTTTTAAAATCCTTGAGACTGTAGGTCAAACTTCAACGTAAAATATTATCGCTGTGTGTGAAACTTAGGTTGCATTAAATTCCGATCACTATTTCTATGAATGTTTTAATTACTTTTTGTAATTGTAGGCCTGTAATGTCCTAAGAAATAGTACATTTTATTAATCAGTTCCCAATTCGATACACTACTACGTATATTTCATCTTATATCTCAGTATCAATTTTCAATGACAAATTTTGCAGTAATAAATGATGGATTCCCAAAAATTAGTATTTTCCAAAATCATTTAGAATTTCAGTTTTATGAATATTATATGACATATTAGTTTCATTTTTTTTATAATACGGATAGTTATCCATGGTGTCTTGGAAAGCAAGATTGGTATTAAAATAAGATAGCTTTTGTTACTGTTGGGTTGCCACTAGGGGAGTGCCTAATCACTCTAGCCCTGGTGACAAGTGCGGATTGTTGTAGATTATAACATGGACCATTGTTACATGTCGGCATTTAATATCTGACTCCACTTTATGATAGGTATGTGTCCCGACAATACACTATGTTCTAGAGAAGAGGTACAGAGGTTTCATAAAGAATAAGACCAGTTTTCAGAGTACGGGCGGGAGACCGGCATCATCACAGGTACAACTCGGCAGAGGGTCTGTAAGGAGGCTGAAAGGCAAGGTGACAGACGCAGGGGTGCTGAAGAGAGAGTCGGTCTGACGAGGAGTCTAAGAGACTGGCTTCCAGGGCCCAGTGGCCCTGGCGTAAAGCCACACCGAGTAACAGCGAATAAGGGGAGAGTAGACTGAGTGGGGTTTCGGGCTAGCAGTCCCGGGATTAAATATTGTTCCTGCTTGGTGGAGGAAGCGTGCAAGTGAGGAAATGCGCACACGTGCCCCTCGACCCCTAAGGGACTGTTTACGACTCTTTATGACATGTCAGGTGGCATTATTGCCCACCTGGCTTTTAGGTCGGTAGACCTGGCTGTTTTATGGCTGCCTTATGCCAACCCTTTTAGTTTTATGACTGCCGGTCCCGTGCATGAAATATTGCTTAAAACGTTCACCGTGATTTACATCTAATTAGAAAACATTACATATGCACCAGAGTATAGGGTGATTTAACTTAAGTAGTTAGCGGTCGCTACAGTTACATACAAAAACATGTACATTTTCTTATTAATATATTATGTATACAACTTTCATTAAATTCACATATTTGTCAATTTGCAACAACACTGTAAAATTATTTTTAAAATAAAGTATTTCTCTCTCGTTTTTTCCATATCTCTATCTACTTAACACGGAAGGATAATAATGCACAAAGCGTACCGTAATCTGAAAATTCGCGTTAGAAGAAATATTAGGGTAAAATAGAGCTTCCGCTAATACAAAATGAATTGTGGTGCCACATGGCATTTGATTCAAATAGTGAACCCCCATTTCCAAGGCGATTCCTACAGCAAGCTGACAGAATGGCCGGAATTCCTGTACTCCTGTGTAAAGTGGTGCTCCCCCCCCCCACCTTTTTCACCATCTTTTGAAGACCAGATAGAGGGCAAGAGAACCACAGGCGATCAGGAATGAATGACCAGTAGTGCCAGGACCATATGACTTACCTATCTATTTACAATAGATCGCGAGGCCACCACCATTTTAGGGGATGAGGAGGATTGTAAGGATGAGCGTTACTGGGGATTGACAAAATAATTTGGCCGAGTGGGCAAATTTTTGGGGCATTTGGAAGGTCAAGGGCAGTTGGAAAATCGGTATCTCTGCGAAGAGATGGGTTTGTAATGTCACAGGGTGCATTACATTTGGTGTCGTTTGATGTTGGAAGGTTTAGCTGTACTTCATAGTTCTATTCCGTAAATACAAATTGGTTCTTGCAACTTTTTTCTAGTGTTCTTTTGTTTTCTAATGTGAGGATTACTGTTAAGTAGTTTGTATAACAGTCTGAACAGGTTTATTCAATTCTTGTCTATTAAGTCTTTCGTCAAGGTTCCATGTCAGCCATTTGTCTAGAAAAAAATCAAGGGGTCTAACAATGCTGGACACGGGAAGAAGTATTGAGTTGAAGGTTACGGATAGACAGGATGCCCGTTCGGTGAGTAAATGTAGTGTGTACGCCCACGACGTGCCATTGGTGCGCCAGTTCACTATCTATGTGAGGTGATTTTGGAAGTTGCTAGGAGCTGTTAACGGATCGAGATGAGACAAAAGAGTTGCTCTGTCGACAGAATAAGTTACAAGAAGAGATTTTGAGTTTGTAAATCAAACCAGTGTGCCACACCCAGTCGAAAGCCTGAGCTACGTCCAAAAAGGCACCAGTGCAGTAGTATTTGATTTCAAGTGCAGAGAATATATGATCAATGGGGTGTCAAATGGTTGACTGAAATGAAGGTTTTGGGATTCAAATATGGGCAAGAGGCGTTTGAGTAGGATTCTTTTAAAAACGTTGGAGAGGGTTGCAAGTAAATCTGATTGGCCAGTAAGATGAGGGATCATTAGGTGTCAATAATCGTTATTCTTAAACATTAGTTGTATGGGATGGATTTCACAGTCAAGATGAGGAGTAAAACTATGGGAAAGATGGTGTGCAAATACTTCAGATCTTTCTTCGTCAGCAAAGCAGCCAAAGGGACCCATCACCACGAAGGAGTGGAAGCAATACACAATGGTATTTGTCCTGAGTGGATAAAGAGCAGAGGTAACAATTAAAAGTTTGGGATCGGAAGGTTGGCAAGTGTCGCTTTTAGAGAGATTAAAAGAGCACTAAATAATAATAATAAGTTAAAAGAAATGGTAGAAAGGTTGGCAGAGGAGGAGCGTTAGCCCAATTAAGATAACTGCAGTAGTCTTAACAAAATTTTCTACTAACAGATATTTTCATTTTTATTACTGTTTATTATTATCAGTTTATTTAATGAATGTAAAAATTGTTCTTATTTACACTTCTGAGACCGGGAAAGTAGCCACCATCATAAAGAAGACACTGGATGACTTTATTATTAGATTGCTGTTTATTTTGAGGATTCGGGGGCATGGTATGATATCAAGAGAAGAGTAGTTGACGTGAATTGTAGGCAAACAAATCAGAGGAACATAAATTCTGAAATTGAGGTGAAGAATCTGAAGTGGATAGGGCGCTTGTTGTCTAGACGACATTGTAAGATAGTCTCTACTGGGGTCCTCAGGGAATCAAATGTGTGCTGAGACCAAGGGCCATTATCTAGGGCACAAAGCCATGGATTGAGGTGGTCAGAGCATGTGCAATCAGCCAGTGACATAGAGGCGTCAAGTGTGCATCAAATCCCTACGTCCTAACAGGGAACAGAGGAACCAATCAATCAAAATCAATGAGATGGGGGGGCATGATGGCCATGATTTATGACTGAAACAATGACCCATACAACTGTACATGACTAGAAGTTATTTGAAAAACATGTGGATTCAATTATAAAAATCATATGGATTCCTATGTCAAAATTCTAGATAAATAACAAAATTATTAAAGTAATTTTAATCAAAACGGAAAAAAAAATAATACAATCTAAATTATGAAGTGAATAAAAATTGTTAAACATGGCTTTTCTTTTTCTCTTATTTCTCTCAACTTTGTACAATGAGATCTCGCCAGAAGAATTCAAGTATATTTTCCGTGACAGTGCTCTATTGAAGGAAGTGCAGCTGAGACAGGTATTTGACAACCCTGAGGACTTTCTGCATTTGAAGCTGTTGAAGCCTCAGAGAGAAATTTTGTACGACTTCAAAGAATTAAAACTTTTTCATGTCCCTATACAAGAAAGAAAATCTATCTTAAAACAATTTGTGGAAAGGAATTTCGAAAACGTCTCTGGGTTAGAACATAGTATACCTACTGATTTTAAAAAGAGCCCGAAGTTCCTTAAGGATGTCCAAGACAAAAAGCTACGACAAGCCCTAGAGCGATTCAACTTGGCATGGTTACAGCATGGTCGGAAGCTGGCGAAAGATGTCGTAACCAATCCTCAACTTTATTCTTTCATACCTGTACCAAGACCATTCTTTGTTTCCACCGACAAGGATCAGGAGATGGGATACTGGGAGAGTTTCTGGATATTCCAGGGGTTAATGGCTTGCGATATGCTAGATTCTGCAAGAAACCTCTTGGAGAACTTGTTCAGTATGGTAGAGAAACTAGGCCATTGCCCGCCATACAACAGGGTGTACTACATGGACAGGACTTCACCACCAATGCTGCCCTTCATGATGACCACATACTTGGAACGAACCAAAGACACCAACTTCTTGTCGAGGCACGTTGCCAACATGGCATCCGACTTGACAGTGTGGGTTCGACAGCGGCTCACGTTGTTGAAGTCTCCGTTTCACGCCTTCTTTATAGTGGTCGATGACTGGTGGCCCCAGATACGACAGGAGTGCTACAGAGAGGACATCATGGCCCTTTTGGGCCACAAGCCTAGTATCCATGGGCCGAGGCAGATGTTCTGGGAGGCAGACGAGGGTGTCCTCAAGACTTCAGTGCTTCTGACTACCATCACGGAAGCTTCGGCCAGGACTCTCGCTCCCTGGCTTAGGGAGTACGGCCACAAAGCAACGGCAAGGTTCCTCGAGAACATATCCTCTGAGATGAATTACACCTTACAAAACCTGCTTAGGATTGGTGATTGTTGGCAGGATCTTCATTTAGACAAAGGCTACAAGTAAGTTTCTTGCAAACAATCGTTCGTTACATTGTAGTAAAAAGGACTATGGACTAATTGAAATCATATTTTTAGTAGCTGAATTCTATTAAACTTACAAGTCGCAAGTTAAATATTAATTTAAAGTTACTCAAGCCACAAGTTGGTTTCAGACACAATACAAATAAAAACCCTAACACGCCTTAAAAATTTAATTCGTTCTTAACCCGATCACTCCAGAATCCTTTACTTATTTCTCCAGAGAAGATACCATAAGCAGCCTTTCGCCGATGTGGCTTGGCACAGCTAAATTGCCATGTGAGTCAGCAAGGAAGGCGCCTATATCAACAGGTCCAGAAGCAGTAGTCGCCTTGGGAGATCAGACACAGAGCTGGATATCTGACATATGCAGGGTATGTAACATAAATATGTGTAATGTGCTTATGCAATTAAAATGCTAAAACCTAAAATGTTAATATTTACAATATAATGACACTTATTGGCAATATTTACACCCAGGTGAGAGCTGATAACCTTGTTGATATCTCTGCGGCCTTCCATATATGCAGGACGACAATGGACGTACTGGACCACCCACCGAAGGCGGATTCCAGAATAAAACCCTCGCCCTTAGTGCTGGTCGTCGCCTTTGTTTTATTTGGGTACTGGATGTCACTGGGATACAAATTATACTTCTGTTGAAATAAATGAACAAGAGAAAAAAAAAGAGGAAATAAACATTCAAATTTGAATATTTCCTTAATAATATAATATAATTTTGGACAAAACAAAAAAAATGGAACTTGTTGATAAAGTCTTTTCAAGCAAAAAAATAATTAATCAAGTCATCAAGTTAAAGGTTTTCACTAAGCTTACTATATAGACCTCCCCTCTCTTGATCGATACTTCCACTAAATAACAGAAACCAAATAATCTTTGTAATTATTTGACACAGGAATATCCATTAATCTTACAAAAGAAACATTATTTACTCAATTTTGCCTCGTATTGGTATATGCTTATGTTATTTTTCACCACCACCCTTGTCTTTAAATGAAATCAGAAAATTTTACAAATTTTCCTAAATTTTAATTAATTACCTGGAATAATATTTTTTTCTACGTGCATTTGCTTTAGACCAGTAGTTGAAGCTGTTGAGTTGAATATATGTTAAATTTACATATCATTGAATATTGCACAAATCAGTGAACCATTAATAATCATTAGCCAAATAAAAAATGCACTGGCACGATCGGACCTAGAACCTGGACCCCCCCCCCCCCACACAGTAACCAGCCAGGTTACTACTCAGTTGGTCCTGCGGTGAATTCTTTGCATATTGTTAAAGAAATCAACATAAATTTCTGCTGAAAGTCACACATACACAAAATCACAACCACCTATATTTGAAATAGTTTTCCTCTACCTATGATTTCATGTTCATGCATTTTACAAACATTGTTATTGTATTTTGAAAATTATGTAAGGTTTTATCATTTACTTGTTTATACATATGAAATTTCACCAATAAATGAACACTAATTTATTTAACTATTTATTACCAACGCACCAACAACAAATTTGTGTAAAGCGTGTATATATATATATATATATATACACGCCTTACACAAATAGGGTCATACGCTTGATGATTGAAGAAACTTTAACTCTTGCACCTCTGTATGCGTTCATTCCGGTAAAAATCTCTTCGTAGAGAACTTGAAAGTGGATGTACGGCCATGAAGTGGATAAGCGTCTGGCTTGAAGTTGATCAGTCCTCGTAAGACCTACCTCGACGAACTCACTGACAATCGCCTTTACCAAACGCAGGATTGCAAACGGTTAAATTGATGAGACCAGATCATCAGGCATTATTGAGTGTGGTACACGATATTAAGAAGCACAATAAGGAGCAGGTATGCACAAGATGATCCAAGAGAACAAATATGAAGCATGGAAATAGAGATCATGGGAAGGTTTGTTTTTATCTACTACTTAAATGTATGTTGTCCTGTGGCTCTTCAATGTCAAGTTTAACAAAACACTTTTTCCAGGGTGAAAACAACTGGAAGCAATTCACCTGATCCCTCCCACCCTCCAGTAGAAAATATGTATTTCCTGTAAACAAGGGGCTGTAGCCTTCTAATAAACAAGCGAGATTTGAGTTGGTTCAAAATCCTGTAGTATGATGAATCATGGGAGATCAAAATATTTGGTAAACAAACACCTGAAATATTTGGCTACATCTATTGAGACTCCTGCAAACCCTAATAAATATAGGCCCAAGACGCACCAAAGCATAGTAAAGCTGCCAGTGGTCAGAGGTACTTCATTCGAGCAGCGGAGCTACAGTGAGCTTCACGAGATCTTTGAGCTGCCTACGATGGATGAGTTCATCCAACGTAGACATATCAAATTTTTCGACTCCCTGCAATACTTGACAAACCCGGTGTTTAACACGATAACCCCCGCTCCGTTCCCCCATCAATGGCAGGACGCTGTCACGGCTGGAACGCTTTAGTCTTAGGTTCTAGGTTTAGGTTTTAGTGTTAGTGTTTTCCACGGTCGCAAGCTGAAGGTGAGCCTCATCACCTAGTGAGTGTATGTGTATTGGACTTATTAGCAACAATCTGAAAGTATTATATTTTATGCACTCCTTAATATGCATCTGCGAATGCAGCACGAGGAGACAGCTGTAATTCCCAATTTATTTATTTATTTTTGTCATTGTATATTATCAATACAAAGGTTTTGAAAAAAAAAAAAAAAAAGCTGCCAGGTCACGAGGTCTTTAATCTGCCTACGTGGATGAGTGGATGAATTCATTCAACGTAGACATATCAAATTCCTCAACTCACTACAGTACCTGACAAAGCCGGTGTTTAACACGATAACCCCCGCCCCGTTCCCCTATCGATGGCAAGACGCAGTCGAGGCAGGAACGCTTTAGTCTTAGGTTCTAGTCGAAAAGTCTTTCAAAAGCGAAAAAGTAAGAAAATATTCAACACAGTTCACGCTGAATAATATAACAGAAGAAGTTTAATTAATAGAATAAATTAGGCCACATTCGTAAAAAATAAAAATTAATGTATTCACAACCATTTGATTAGTATTTGACCTCTGATTAGCCTCCTCCTTCCCCTAAGTAAATCATGAAGTGATCGTTTCAGGAGAAAGGAGACAACCCAAGGCAGTTTTGAGTATGTAAAGGACTGTTTGCTGATTTCCTGCTGAATCCAAATGTATGCTGGTCAACATTTCTAGGAGAGCAGAAGACAACTAGAGAGTCAGAGGAACAGGAAGGCGTAGAGCAGTGCAGTAACATCTGGACTATATACTGTCCTCGAGGAAACATTTTTAAAAGCTTCCAAATACCTCATATAATACACATAATACATAATGTGTAATATACCATAATCCTCATAAGAAAACCTCGTAACTCCCATGTAGTTCCTTATGGAGTTAAGAGGTTTTCTTATAATGATATGGTGGTGTATGGAAATTACAACACACCTCTCTGTTTGGGGACTGACCCTCCGCTGGGAAAGAATAGCCAATAATAATGAGTTAAATAACAGAAAACTAAGTCAAAATAAACTTTGATATCATGGAAAAAAAATTAAAATGTAAAAACTTTTTAAATTAAATTAAATAACTTTGAGTCTTAACCAATGGCTAACTGAAAATGGTTTTAAATTTACAATTTTTATTAAAGCACAGACAAATAGGATATATGAATCCCAAAATAAAATCTGTCTCCATACGCATAGCAGGCGTTATGAAGGCATATCCAGATTGATCCTAGCTCATTAACATTTCCTTCATACAGCATTGTCACCTCAAGAGATGGGACTGAATTGAAACAGAATAAGAGATTAGTTCCCCAGGCAGAAGTGAACAAGGCAAGGCCTTCCTGGCTAATAGGAGTGACTAGTTAGCCACAGCATGGAGTGAATGAAAGGTAGGACAACAAAGGACACAATGGAGGCATGGCACAGGACGAAGGATGTCTTTGTCTTCGTGGGAGCTACCCGCGATGGTTGGACCATGGCCCATATTATTATTCTTATAGTTTTCTTTAAGACAGGATAGCTTGAGTAGTATGGAGAGGGGACCATTAAATTGCAAAGCCTGAAGATAGAGTTTTTAAATTTCTAAAACAAGTGCAACTCTCAACTTTCTCTTAAACTAGTCGGGAAAAGAGGTAGCTTTTAATTTTTTTTTAAAACTGTTTTTAAAACTGTAACAGAAAACTTTTTGTATAAACAGTGTTCCAATATCTATATTCTTTTCAGTGACATGATCTTTTTTATGGAAGTTTTCAACCAAGCTTGAAATAGATATTAAACAAGTTGTGTTTGTGAAAGTGATTGAACCTCTCGACTATCTGCAAATGATTCTTCAGAAAAAAAGTTGGTACCATATTTTTCGGCGATTGGGCAAGATTTTGGGGTATATAAGTGTATTCTGTAAGATTGTCAAACAATAAATAAATTTTAAACGTTAATATTTAGTCAGGAATTGATAGCAATAGTCCATAATATAATTAAAGATATTTTATGTTAACTAAGCTTACATATATTATTTAATTTACATTTTTCGAAATGTTATTTTTTTCAAAAATTTTGTTTTCGGTTTAGAAACCAAAATGAGAAAACTAAATAAATTTTACATATTTAGGTAAAAACATCTGTATTAGCAATTTTAGTGTCTATTTTATATCTGTGGTAGTTGAGAAAAACTAGGTAAGTACAGTTTTATATAACTCTACTTAGCAGGTTTTCACGGCTGCCACAAATATTACTTGATATAATATCAGATTTATCAAACCATATTATTCCACCAAATGTGCAGTTACAGTACATTTAGAGAGCTATTTCAAAATACTCCGATTAACTCTGCTCCAATTATGCTCCACCGATTCATATAGTTGCTTTGGATAATTAAAGGATTAATTATACTGCCCTTAATTTAATAAAATAAAACAACTTAACAATTTGAATGTTATGATAGAATGGGTCATGATAAAAACAAAATGAAACAAAAGATATGTCATTATATTATCATATATAATACACAAAGTTACAAAGATATTTTTTTTTTTAGTTTTACTTATATTTATATCACATGTCTTTTATATTCTCTTTAAACCATGCTTTGGTCAGTTAAATGAAAAGTTTCTTTTATCACATAATTTCTTCGAAGAAAACAGCTTATACCTTGACCAAATCACAAAAGAATTCTGGTGGTAATATCTTATACAAATGATAGTAAGACAAATATCATATGGCTCTCAGTTTAAATGATCAAGATTATGGTCAGACTTTTTAAGTAGATTCCGTATTTCTTCAGATTCTAAAACAACAATATATATATATCAACATGAACAAAATATAACAACAAAAAATAAACAACTTTTAGGAATATATAATCGGAAAAGAAGCAAGTAATTAATAATTTATTAATATTTATCAAAATGTGCGGTACAAGAATTTAGTGAAACCATTTTCATTAGGGTTTTTATTTTAATAAAACCAACCAAACCAGAATTCAACCAGTTTTCACCCCTTTCTGCCTACCTGACTGTTCTGGTGATAATGAGTCCCTCTTTGAGGTGTGAAATTGTACATAGTTCACACTTAATTACCAAAATCTTCATATAACATGATTTGGTGTTATTGATATCTCAGTCAGTCTGTAAGCACAACTTAGCGTGTCAGTGTTTTGGGGTATATAAGTGTATCCTGTGAGATTGTCAAACAATAAATAAATTTAAAATGTCAATATTTAGACAGGAATTAATAGCAATGATCCATAATAGAATTTAAGATATTTCAATCGGATAATAATTTACTTTCATCTTTATTAAATACAGAAAAATAAATTTCCAACAATCTCTTGGCGTTTATATCAATCACATTTTTGTCAATATTTCACCTACTCAGGCATCGTCCTGACTTTGAATGATAAAATCAACATTACATTAATTCCCCACATTATTAATTTGTCAAATTTTAGTAAGCAACTTTAAAAATATCAAACATATTTTTTTTTTAACTTATAACACAGAAGCTTTACAATCCACCTCATGGGAACCATGAATTTGGGAGATTCTTAAATAGGCAAAACGTTGACATAATGTGATTTCATGAATAAAGATATAAATATTTAGAGACAGTGGCAATTTATTTCTTTAATTAAATAAAAATAGATAACTGTCTATTTTTGAAGAGTTACCCTCTAGAATATCATTTCTTGTTTTAATGTAAATAAAAACAATTTAATTTAAATTCTTGAGATGTCTTAACATGTTTCATAATTTTACACTATTTAAATTATATTACTGGCTCCAATAAATCAAAGATTGTTTTATTTGTTAGAAGTGTCAATCAAAGTGGAATTATTAAAGAAGTTCAATGAAATCCTAAATTGTGTTAATGTTACGTAAATTTGTGTCGACATCACAACATACAACGTTTTTCTAACTGTATAATAACTTTAAATACAATTGTATTATGTGATACACTACATTTAATTCACTTTTTCAAAATTAACTACATAATTTATTATATAAATGATAGGCTATTGATATTTATCAGCATAAAATATATATGATGTTACCAAATATTTCCTTTAATTAATCCTATAATAACTACATTTACATTACATTACATTACATGACTTGCAAGTCATTACCTAAGTCATCATAGAGACTGTCTGGTAGCTTTTCCTTTCCTTCTTCCTCCTCCCCTTCCATAATTGGTGAAACAGCTATAAGAAATAAATAGTGAAAGTAGGTTAAATTAATTATTTTGTTCAACAATTTGATGAGAAATATCTATTTCAAAAAGAGAATTTATTTAGAAATTTTTGTTTAAAATTAAAAAAAAATGTAATGACAGGTTTGTTGTTTATATGATTTTAAAGATTTATTACGGTATTGTCACTTAATTCATTATCTTTACCATCTTCTTGGTTCTTGGTCATTGTTAATCATACTTTGCTGGTCAGAAAGTACTTTTAAAATGCACTTAAATAAAAATCATATAGTAAATGCATTATTTTCAAAACTACCAACTACCAACTATCGATGACTACATTACTGACGATGGTGAGATTTCAAAAAAATCGTTATAGTAAAGCTACAAAATCAAGTTTGACAGTCAAACAAAAATATTATAATTGAAAACAAATGAATGGCATCAATACATAGAAATATAAAATATGGATTGAAATATTTATTTCTTTGGAACAGTTTGTAATCACATACATTTTTCTATGAACACTGTGGCTTGAGTTGTCCTCTCAAATTATTGATATTTCTTCATAAAACCCTATTCATAAATCACAAGATATATTGTAATTAATCGCAATTTTCCGATGTATGCACTAGCTCTAGTGAGACGAAAACCTTTTGTCTGCCCTTGAAACTACATCTTTTCACTTACCCTTAAATTTAAATGTAACCTGAATAAAAAAAAATTAGACAATACCCCTGTCTTCCTTAGGCCTCTGAATTTTGAGGATCTTGTCAATTGTTGTAGCAATCTGTTTCTTTAATTGAAAACTTTTTGTTATAATCTCTTGATGGGGATCAGGAGTAAACTGATCTCTTATCGATCTGAAATCAAATATAAATTTTATTTTCTGTACAGCACAAAGATAAATATAATATTTTTATTAGTAAATATAATTTCATGTAAACTAATAATTATACAATTATGTTATGGTTATTATTGCTATCAATAAAGCCAAATCAATAAAACTTAAAGTAACTGCCTCATGATTTTAATGATGTACAAAGATGGAGCAAATTTAATTCCACCTTACTCAGTAAATTATGATTCTATGGCTTCTAGGAGTCTAGTCCTCCTTTCATTCCACAAGTTTGTGACCCTTAAGTATTAACCACTATTACTATTACTACAAACTATAATTGTGTTTATCTATTGCACTTACCTTGCGAGAGTAGTTTTCAGTAAGTAGCGCAGTGAAAAATGAGTAATTTCTGCCCAACCCTTGAACAATATTTGTCTTTTGATTAAAAATATAATATCCTTCACCCCTTTGATAAAGGTAAATACACAACTCAGTACTAACCTGATCTTCTGACAAATGATTTGTGCTATTCACTGCTTCATAGGCCTGGTTTACTTCCTCTTCCAATGCATTACCGCTGAGTTTAATCATAGTGAATGTAAATTTTAATAAATTTCCTAATAAATAGCCGTTTTTATTCAAGTCCTAAGAGATAAAGATATGTTAATAAGTTGCAAATTTACCAGGAAAGTTACTAAACATAGCTTGTTGATAATGAATCTAGGTGGGTTGATATTTTCTCTATTTTACTGGCAGTAATTCAGCTTAATATTGCTTAGTAAATCTATTGTCAGAACCCCAATGGTTTACTGTTCAGAAGAAATTTACTTTTATACAGTTTCACACTACACTAACACATTTAATTCAAGGCTATTCTCTCAAATATAAACATTTATATATTTTTGTTACTTACTTATTTGCATCGAGTTTAATTTGATTTCCTTTTATAAATTGACTGTACATTTTCTGTATTACTTTGAATTTTATTCTTATATGTCAATTATCATGTCAA
This sequence comes from Acanthosoma haemorrhoidale, assembly GCA_930367205.1. Classification (NCBI taxonomy): domain Eukaryota; kingdom Metazoa; phylum Arthropoda; class Insecta; order Hemiptera; family Acanthosomatidae; genus Acanthosoma; species Acanthosoma haemorrhoidale. Next base: position 29,752,638 of record OV884013.1, on the reverse strand, counting down.
TCTTAGAAGATTCTGAAAACCACATGGATGCTCTTACGTCCCATTTCTGCTGATTGTTTGACTGTATAAATGTGCATGAAAAGTTATCTACAATCGATCTTATTGTATCATTGACTAAATTGAGAAGATAAGAGAATGAAAAAGTCTGGAATGTGGACCTACTCGGATGTCACATGTTATAGCCTGCAGTGAGACATTTAGAAGAACTAATCAACAACAAGATTTTAGTTAAAATTGCAAGTTAAACTGCTTTTAATGAATTCAAATTATTATTGCATAAAAATGTTTCATTTTTCAAATTATATTGTTGTGATATTTTGATGGTGTTTTTAGTATAAACTCAAAATTAGCGGGCATAAATGAACGGTGGATCACGATTCATGAATGTTTAAACCCTATCCGTTGCATTGTCTCTACCATTAATATTTATAATAAAAATAATATCAATAATTTAATATAAATATTTTATTTTATAAACTTCAAAACAAGCAAAGTATAAATATTCGAAACAACTGGATGGCCAAGGCCAGTTAAAAAAGGATCAAGAAGGCAGCGGAAAGGACAAGGAGATATAGGATACCGAGAAGCTGAGGTCACTCTTTCGCTGACGGCTCGACAGAGAAGACCCGGGAGACGAGACCAAGATCACCACGAGGTAGCAACCCTTTTCACTTTCACCCGGCACGACAACATAGGACGACGATCCGGACCACGCTATGCACCAGATAAGGAAGAAAGCACCAAAGGAAACAACATAAAAGAAACACTGGCCAGCTGCGTAGTAATTAAGGTACAATTTTAAGTTAGTTTTAATAATGTTATTTTATTACATACGTAGTTTTAAATGTATATTCAATCTGTAAATAAACCATTATTCCTTTTGCCAGAAGTTTCCTATTTTTATTAACAGAACCTTAAGATAAAGTAAAAGTTAAATATAAAGCTATAAATTATATAAAAAATATATAATTAAAATATATGATAAATGAATATCGTAATAATATATAGGGTACATGATCAATTTCAGTTCATTTTGGTTCCCTGTCTGGAATCATGTTGAATTTTAGTAAAATATGTCCATGTACAAATTTTAAAACAGCAACATTCTTGTAAACAGTTTTTACGCTATTGAACAATGTCTCTGTAGCCTTATTGTTATCTTAGGTGGTAACACATAACTATTAATAATGGAAAACTGGAGTTCGCTCTCGCCATCTAGTCAGGATCTACTGTCTCAGAGAGGTGAAATAAGTAGGTACTTGGATGAAAAAGCAATCTTGTCTAGAAAATCTAAATGTCAAGACCTCAGTGTGAGAGCAACCTTAATAGGCCTCATCATTTCATTGCAACACACAGTTTAGGATGACAATACACGCTTGTGAATTACAAAATCCGAATAACAAACTTTAAAACATAAAGTAACAAGTTAGTTGGTATAATGCCTACTATCTGAGCCTCCTCCATTCTATGAGCAGCATCCATTATATAGTCATGAGTGTAATTGATGAGAGCACTTAATGGTTTCATATCACAGGGTGTCTTATCTCGCATTTTACTCAGAAGTCGTCGCTGGGCAGACCTCATTTGACCACTGCCGTGCCTTAACTCAGTCTGAAAAAATAAGTAGAACAATTGTAGAGGAATAATACAGAAAGTATGTTACCCATACTAAAGTAGAGAATCATACCTCTAATTCTCGGATGAGATTTCTAAGTCGTATGTTCTCATCGATAGCAATAAAAAGTTCATTGAGAGCTACTGAGTACTGATTAGATTTCAGATGCTTAGAAGCCAGCTTCTTCCATAAAATACACACCTGAAAATAATGATATATATATTATTTTTTTTATTTTTTAAACTGCTAAGCCCTTAAAGACACATTTCTAAAATATGGTTATGAAGCTTAAATAATTTCTTGTGTATATGTGCATCATGATTCTTCAAAGTTCTATTTTAAAATAATTGGACTACTACTTAAATAATCCAGAGGTACAAGACATCATCTTCCAACTGAAGATTCAAATATCTTTATATTAATTATTAAACTCAGAGTCTACAGGTTTATTAATGTTGCACAGGTCTACAATAATAGTATAGAATTCTACTGAAACATTTAATATAATCTCATAATTACTGGGAGAGTGAGTGAAGTCAGAGAATCGCCTTCAAGGCGGTACTTCAAACCTGGTCTGTTCATTGTGAGTGTGAAACCGACAGAGGGGTTGTTCTTATACCGAAATCCTGCAGAATATTCACTGCTGTTTGTCGAATTCCATGAATCAGCACTAAAATCTAAATAAAAAAAAATTATGTGGATTTCATAGGAAAAGTACAGTTGCATCTCTAGATTTAAAATACACTCAGCATAAGATTCTAGGGGACAAGTACATTATTGTCTAACATTTCACTGTACACAGTTCTTCATCTGCAAATTAAGATTAAAAACATTTTATTTGAAAATTACTGTGTAAACTGTTTTATTACCAAAATTCAAAGCAATGATTGTAATAAGCCCTCTAAATATATCAAACATATCAGTTTAATCCTTTAGCTCATTAGGAGTTTAATGTTGTAGTATTTGGAAGGACATCATATAGCTCATGATTTAGCCATTAGCAATTGGCCTACTTCAAGTTGGTAAATTCAAAACAGCCGTTGCTGAACCACTTGCACTTCAAAAGGTGTTATAAATCATTTATGGTTACTTGTTATTATGATATTTGTCCGTTGTAACCAAGAGACAGGCTATTATAATATGGTGTCTGAGCTCAACTGGCAAAATTTAAGATTGATGGGCTTGGAAAATTTAAGATTCTTTTTTAACAATGCTTATAAAATTTGATTATTTAAGATTTGTTAAAGTAGTAGATTTGTTAATTAAAAATAATGTAAATATGATGTATTGTTTCATAATAAAAGTAAGATTTAATAAAAAAAAAATCACTTTCCTTTGCACTTAGATTAGATACCGTGGGACGAACCTACTTCACAGACCTAGTATCCCTGCCGAAGCAAGCTCTTGATATCCCTCCTTCCTACATTAAGGAAGAATCAACGCCATGACCTCATACACTGAAACTTTATGCTTATGCTTTCCTAATAGATATGGCCAATAGACCTGAACTTATAAAAAGGTACAAAGGAATATTCATTCCTAACTGACAAAATATATCATGAAATAATTTGTCTCTTGTGGTAAACCTATAATAAAATAGGGCTATATAAATAAACAGTGATTGAACCAACAGCATAGTATAATAATGAAAAAAAAAAAAACACATAGATGGATAAAAGTAAATAACATTTGCTAACAATAGTAACATTCGGGAATAATATGAAATGAAGGAATCATTAGTAGAGGAAAATGAAAATTAAAGGACAGATTAAATCAGAGGGAGGATCATTTTAAAGATTATAAATTGTTTAACTTATGAGAAATAAGGTACTGTCACAATCTTGATATTAAGATTGGGAGTGATGAGCAGCAACAGATATTCATAGGAATGGAGTTCTATTGGTTTGCGACGCAGATAATCAAAAAACGATCATTTGAGGAAGGGTAATACAGGTTGGATGGGTAGGATCTAATATTACAACATTTAATACCTGATTTTAATTGGTAAAGAAAACTTATCGTTAGTCGCATTTTTTAATTTATATTTATTCATGTAAAGTCACTTCATAAATTGTACTTAAATTAAAGAATCTTTCCAACAAACCTGGAAATAAAGCTGACAAAATGACTACTTGATTAGCCGTAAAATTAAGACTGATGTCCTGTCCCCTGGAGGGAGGTGCTAATTCCAACACCAATTTAACTGGAAGTTCGACTTCGGAAGAGACTACTCCAAACGTCTCCCCAGTCAAGTAGGAACAGACGATGCTACAGCTTAAATCCCAAACATCTCCTTCGGCCACACTAATTCGACTCGAGACATCAATGGAATCATCTATAAATACCGTATATTAATTAAAATGCACAATATAATAATATAACACAGAAATAAAATGAAAATGGAATGGAATAACGTAATGTCATCACAATTGTGTAGATAATTAATTTCCTTTAATAATAGCCAGTACATGTAAGAATTGGTGGTCTTTTTATTACATAAAGCACGAACTTAACCTATTTTCATATTTATCTAGTGAAGGTCTGCCTAGCTTACTGAATACCCCCATGATTACTTGAGAGTAGTAAATACATAAGTATGTTATGGACTATGTTATCGACATTAAACGGCTGACTGATTATGATAAAAGTATACTTAGACTTTCTTAGGCTCTGCAATTATAGTTTATTAGAAACCAAAGAAATATGTAAAATTAACTGTTTTATTAAAGTTTGTTTTTAAGTTAAAAGAGGGAAGGAATGACTAAAACTTTAAATTGCATTCAAGGCAACCATAATTAACTCAGGAAATATAGCTCATTTTCAAGTTGGGCATTATATAGGTGAACTTTGTTACCTACAAGAGGTTGCCTATCTGCAGGTTGTGACCCTTTTTTTATCATTAAACACTCTGGGAGATGATTTAATTTTAATTGATGATTAATTTAATTTTAAAATAAAACTTTATTTTATGAAAAAATGATCTCTTTGAGTGGGGCTCAAACCTGCTACATAGGCATAAGATTCAAACATTTTACTTACTCTTTAACACTCCATACACATTAAATGAAACATCATTATTATTATTATTATATGAAATAATTAAATATAAATATTTCTCACTCAGGCTTTGAATAAAGTGTGTCGATGGATCAGCAATCAAAGGCTTGCACACTTCAATGTTTATGTTAATGTTATGTACAGAGGATGCAGTAGTTAGGAAGACTTCCAGGACACAACACGTATCAGAATCTGCCATAGTCCATACTTTTGTAGTCACTTTAATTTCTGGTTTCTGCAGAGGGGCGCCCAAAGAATCTTCTAATCAAGATATAATTGATTGTTAAAAGTGGTGAATTGCCATCTCTCTAATGAAGATATTATTTTAAGATAACTATAATCAACATAAATATTAATGTTATAGTAAATAGTAAGCGAAACTTACTGCTGGACTTCGAGTATGTAGCTATTTGATGTTGGAGAGAGGCATATTTAGATTCTAATTCAGTGTTTGACATGACGCTGTTCTGGATCGGAGGTGGTACAAAGATAGTTGGCTCCGTGCCCAAGTAAGCGCACACCAATTCGCCTTCTTCAGTCAATGTGATTAAGCACCCTTGGAGGCTCTGGAAAAAATAGATGTTTTTTTTTCACAATTCAGCAAATCATTGCCACCTTTTAGCTTTATAGGTGTGATTTTGTAAATTGATAAACAAATAAAGAACCTACCTCCAGAGATGCTCTGGATACGGCAACTGGAGTCGAATGCAGTAGTGCACCCCACCTAAGCTTAGTGGCTTCATAAATCAGTAAGTTATTAGAATCACTCACTATCATTGACATAACAGAAGGTTCACCTAGTTTAAAGAACAAACATTTATTTAGTATTTCTCTCATAATGTATGTTCAACATTAGGCTCAATTAGCCTAGTAAAAAAACCTATATATTTATAAAGTTAAAATATTTAAATGTTATAGTAGCTATTTATCTATTGTATAAAATAAATTTTTTTAACTAGTATGGAAAGTGACACTTTTATCCTGTATAAGAGGAGTATTGAAATAAGTGAAAAAATGCTTCACATAAATATATCAATATTAGCCTATCATTTATTCTTAAGCTATTCCTAACTTCCAAACTCCAGTCCATTCACTACCTCGAAATAACTTTAGACCATTCCTTTACATACACCAACCGTGTAAACAATAAATGCAGAAAAATAGAAAAATCTCATTAACAATGTCACCCTACTTCCACAAAAAATCAAAAGTGTCACTTGAGAAAAAGTTAATATTAGATGAACCAGTAATTCCAAATAATTACCGAAGTAAGAAATGTGCAGTGTAAAAATGTTTACAGACTCAGTGACTAAGCACGTATAATTTAAATTGTGCTCTTTAAGAAAATTATAAGAAATTTAAAAAATAAACTTAAAAAAAAGCTTTACTTCCCACCTCTTGAATAAATGTGACAGCAAAGAGGAATGTATTGTAGCCGTTTCGAAAATCTAAGAACACCAGTCTCACCTAAACAGTAAAAATTTCTCTCTGTTAAAATAAAAATTGCTGCTTCATTAGTTGTTAAGCTCATGTATTTCATGTCTAAAATATCCTCCCCCAAATTATGTGACCATGATGGCAAGACCCTGTCCATTATTTCTTCTCCGAGGACTTGGTACCTTAACAGAAATGGCTCAATATAAGAAAAAATTGTGTTATTCTGAGTGATGAATATCAATTATTATAATTATTAATGACAGATATTTACATACCTATATGATTCGACATGCCAATTGGAACTGAGAACTATGAAAGAATCTGTATGAGGTACGTACACCATCGGAGAGGGCAGTAAAAAATTTGGCAAAGGTTTGGTGAGAGATAGAGACTCCTGTTCGTAGAACATAAGAGTTCCATCTAGTCCTAGGACACATAGGAAATCTCTTCCTTCTACTCCTCCAAAGCCACCAACAATGAAGCTGTAAGCTGATCGCTTCAGCTGGTGCTCATATGCGATACTTATTTGGTATTGATCGCCTATTTTTAACAGAAAATTTGTCAAATAATTTTATTGTATATCACTGGTGCAAAAGTAATAATTAACCTATAAATTACTCAAATAAATACAAATTGGCACTAATTCCCTTACCAGTATGCACTCATTTAATACATTTACACAATAAAATATTGCCCATTCCAAAATCATACCCACCTGATTAGCATTTTGTATCAGGTATGATCAATTTCAATCAATTTCATTATTATTTTTCCCTACTTAAGTGATTTCCAACTAGAATATTGCAACAAGAAAATGGAGACTAGAGAAACATGACGTGTGAATTTCAAAGAAAGTCTTCAGACCATGAGACTTCATAATAGATTGCTATAAATAATGAAAGAAGAAAGGTGAGAAACTTAAAAATTGCTCTACACTAAGGAAGAAATATAAGAATGAAATCTCTTTTACATTTATAGAAACTGAAGAACTTGTAGGTCATTTAGAAGGTTCAAATTGAAAAAATACTGATCATTTGAAGTGACTTTTCATAGAATTTGAAATTAAACTGATTGGAATTTCCAGTAAAATGTCCATAAAATATGAGAGATTTTCAATGATTCCTAAAGCTATGCCTCATAGATTTAAATCAGCTCTATGATGTTATTATGCTTGAATTGATGTCATCCAAAAATAGAATAACGATAATTTATTATTATTATTATTAAATTATTTATTCATGTCAATAATGCCTAATGAATAACACATGTTGTTATCACTTTGTTTATAAGAACAGCTCCACAAGATGTACGTAATCCAAGCACCTGGCCGACCGGCATACATTTGATATTATTTAAATATGTTTTTAAAATATGAAAACTATTAATTTATACTTTGCAAAAACGAATTTATTTAAAGGCTTATTGATTATGAAATAAGGATTGTTTGTCCTAAATATAGCCATTATGAGATATGATAGAAGGAACAAATAAGTGATCTTAACTAAACATTAATCACAATCCATTAAAGTTGCATAGTAACAGCATTGTAAACTTTTAAAACTTTAAAAAACTTTTGGATTATATAATATGCTTTTTATCAGTGATAATAACAACATTGCTTTTAAATTTAATAATGACTGATTAACACCTAACTGTATATACAATAATTGCTAACATCTGCTTGCATAGATAGAAAATTAGATATTGATCTAAATGTTAATTAAATTTTAATATATCCCTTTAAGAGGAGTTTGCAATAACCTAATTAAATTGTAGTGGAAGCTTTGGAAAAATTAGTTATCACAGAAGGAGAATTTAAATTATATTTTTGACTAAAGACCTTTTCAAACAAATCAAAATATATTTCTAGCAGTTATACAATATAAAATGACATAATTGCCTTGTTTCAGGAACAGGACAAAGGAGAGGGTAGAGGAGTGCAAGGTGCCAGGCAAACGAAGAGAGATTGATGTCGAGAATCTGGCTTGCATCTAACTTCCTCACAGACTTGCATAGGAGACGTGATTAGTTAAGAACTCATAAATTGCTCACAACATCAGCATTACATGAAAATTCTAAAATGTAATGATAAGCAAGCCAAAAACATTATAAGTCGTTTTGTTAGAACTAACGTGAAATATAGCTTGAGGTCATGAGCTCTGTCTGTGTGATGATTGAAATATGGACTCGATTATAATAACAAACACTTTGTACCTGTATGGATTGCCACATGTTTAATTTTGACCTGAGTATCTTTGAAAAAAAAAATCACCAATATTTTTGAAAAAACAAATTAGAAAATCTAAACTTGTCTTGCTATGCTCTCACACTTGTATGATATTTACATATGTATATGTATATATCATATATACAGCTAATAATTAGGCATACCATGCTCAGTTGATCCTGTTTGTGTGCTTACATTGTAGACTGCTATACTCCTTGGGTGTAAAATCGCCAAATGATTTACTTTTGAGCCACTGAAAGTAAATATTTAAAAATAAATTATTAAAAACACCCAATGAAGTTAATAAAAAAATATAATAAAAATACTTGCGACACCAATCTGCCCACTGCGATTTGTAAAATGGGTTCTTCCAAATTGACCTCTATTAACAGGTCTATTGGTTTGAATGATCCGTATTCTTCTGCTTCCAAATCAAATTGTGGATTAAAAATCCTTAGGTAACCTGAATGACTTCCAACAATGATGTCATCACAATTTTGTCCCCTAATATCGGCTATTAATAGAGAATTAGAATCGAATATTTCATCCTTGCCACATTTTGTTGTCCACAAATCCCTAACTTTGAATAATGACATATTTATAAAATAAAATTTTTTTAATTTATTTTTTCCAAAACATCTTTATATCACAGGTATTCTTGCAAGTGTCATACATTTGTAAACAAAGTTAAACATGTACGTTTATGTACATAGGAATCGAACATACTGCATGTTGAATGAACAAGCCACCATGGTGTGTGTGGTTGGGTTGCTAAGCTGTATCCACAACAGTATTATGACAGATGTATTATTCAACATGATTAATAGTGTTACTCTCAAAAAAATGTCTCTTGATTCAAATTCAAAAGATTCCTATGAATAGAAAAATGATATCTTCATTTCCTTTGTTTTCAACATTTAGAAGTACACAAATTTAATATAATTGTTTTTTTTCTTTATATAAAAGAAAACTTTTTTCTAAAATATTTTTCCACATTAGAGTTAAGAGTCTCCAGTAAGTAAATATTTATTGTTTACTACATTTTCCATAATTAAAATTATCTTTATATCTATGAAAAATAAACAATATTATTAGTGTTTCATTTTACTATTTTATGAATTAGAAACAAACTAAAAAGTAATATTGAGAAAAAATAATTGTAATTGTGATCAATATTTTTCAATGATTTGGTAGAGCAAATTCATCAAATTTCCTGTCCGTTACAATAAAAACAAATCCAAGATCTTGAATATTTAAATTTATCACCCTTAATTTTCATAAAATAAACCTTAATAGAAATATATAAAATATTGATTTATATAAATAATTAATAACTGGACGAAACCCTACTTAAGAGCTTGAAAATTGGCATAGCTGTTGTTCAAAATGGGATAGTTCAATAAAAGAGCATCTGGCCCAGTAACAATCTTCTTACTCTGACTAAAATAAATATATTTTGCAACATTGAGAATTGTGTGAAGTGCAATAAACATATGCATTTACTTCTAAACTATTTTTTTTTTTATAGAAGTCTAATTATCATACCATTTTACTCATTCATGATTATACCCCTATGTTACTTCAGCTATTACAATTATTATGTTAACCAATTTTTAGTTTTTTTTTCAAAACCAGAAACCCTTATGTTTTAACCTTTTGTCTATCGGTCTGCCTGCTCCAGACTTTGAAAGTCATCAGCTCAAGATAGAGGCATGATATTGCATTGTGAGTCCTATTTGATTTTAGAATAATTATTAAATAATATTGAGAAGATGGATTATGACTAAATCACGATCTCTCTCATTAGTCTTTACAACTTCTGAAGCTTCAGCTACTGCTTCCTTTTTAGTTAATTATTAATATTAAATTAAATAATAGTGGTGGAAAACTATCGATAGTATTACCAACACCCAAGTACACAGATAATCTTGTTTTAGTGTTTTGTTGTCGTTTTCTAAAAACTAAAAACTCTTGAGCTTTCTTACATATAACTCTCGGTAGTATCAGTCGGGTACTGATGTTGATAGGTGCAGCAAAATAATCTATGAATCTATGAAAAACAAGTTAGTGAACCAGTTGAAAGGATAAATAAAAATAACTATTAGACAAAAACATGTGAAATTCTGAATCTGAGACAGCAAAAGGTTGAATAGGACTGAAGCTCCACTAGGCAAACTGGGGTTTGAGTTCAAATCTTATCAGTAATGTTTTATTATTTAATTATACTTATTTATTTTTTATAATCCTTAATAAATATTAAAAAAATATTTTATTAATCTCATATAGCAGAAAATTAAACTGATTTTAAATTTCGCGGTATTGAGGCCAATGAAAGAAAGAAGGAGATGAAACCAAAGCTCAGATCCAGCAGGACCTAATTAAAAAAAGCGAAATCTAGTGCATTGCAGTCCCATCTGTTGAGTGAAAAAAAAAAGCCCCAGTACTTGATGGAGAGAGAGATTTTTATTTTATTTTGCATATTTCGGTAAATTAACTGACATGCAGCGCTGCCTATTGGCAGATAGGAGGAACTAAACCACAAAATTTGGCATTTTTATTGCATGGTAGTGCATTCTGTTGAGACCTAAGAGAAGTAACTGCTCCTGGCAGGGTGGGATACCTCATCAGAAAATTTAACTTTTCTGGTGAGAAAGACCCTGCCCAGACCAGTTAGTTCTCTTAGCGCTCAATACTCTAAATATTATTATTATTCTCTCTCTCTCTCTCTAAAATTTTTTTTGAGATTTTTCAGGAGAATTATTTGATTTCATTAAAATATTTTAGAAATGATTCATTGATATGAAATACTAGTTTCTGCATATATTAATCAATGTATATCTATATAAATGGATAGAGTGTATTCAACCAAAATTATGTGATGGCTGGGAGCAATTTTTACCAAGTTTGAAATAGATTCGACGTGTTACCCTCAAACATTATTTTGTTTTTTTCCGTGGACGTAATGTCTACTCCATCTGCACTTTTCCAGATTGTCAACCTAAGAGAGTTTTTTTTTCAGAATCGCTTGAAAGATGGAATCCAGTTTAGAATGATTTTCACGCAATTCAACATATATAATCTAATGGTTTTTTTTTTTCAAAAGGTTATTAAGATGGAATCCGTTCAAGGGCTTTTTCACAAAGGGGGGTTTTACGTATTTTGAGAGTGATAACTTAAGGGATATTATTTTTCCTAATAAGGCTCAAAAGATAGAATCGAATCTAGCAGGATTTCCTGTGGGCAAAAACATCCCTTAGGTTATCCGTCTATTTTTAACTTAAAGTATCTTCATGAAATTTTTACTTAAGCTTCAATTTTAAACACTTTTTAGTTTTTCTTGTATATTTTTCCTTAGTTTTCCCCTTTTTTTACTGTATTAAAAAACTTTAAAGTGATGTCCATTTTAATTCATTTATAACTTGGTTTAAATTGATGTGCCTAATATTGGTATTAATTAATTTATAAGTGTAAGTGTTATTAATATATGTATATTAATTATTGGTAATAATTAATTAATATGTGTGATATTGTAATTAAATAAAGTGTACGTTTTGAATATTTAACAAGGCAAGATGGCCGATGAGAGGAATTACTCGGCTTTCCTTTCATTTCTTCACTAGCTCCATGATTTATGAATTGAAGCGCTGAGTGGCTGTTGGAAGAACTCACGCCCAGGCATTTAGACTGCCTTTTTTTGTACATTGCAGCGCATTCTGTTGAGAGGTTGAAAAACTAACTAGCATGTGCAAGGACCGACGGGAGTATTGACACGAGGTTTTAAAAAAACTACTTATCGACATCGACAATTCGTCGACGTAAATATGTAATTAAAAAATTAGGCCATTTTCTCGTGTGAACAGTCTATATCAGGAAGATAGAATTGAGCAGCCTAACCACAAACTTGGATCGGATCAAACATTAAAACATAGTTGAAATCGAGTATCTATATCCGTTTGCCAACTGCTTATATGCCTAATTTCAGATGAAAAATTAAACAACTAGTTTATTTTATTGTTTTGGGCCCTTCATGGAACTTTGGAAGATTGTAGTAAACTATTAACATAACTTTTTTTTAATAATTACACTTTGTTTGCACTAAAGTATAAGTATTCAGTTATGAAAAAGCGCCACCTAATTCTTTCCAATCTTGAGCTCTTTCACAGTTTGTGTAAATACTCTTTCATTTGTTCACGGTTCACAAATCAATTACATTGCATATAGAATGTGGCTGGCAGTTATTACGGCTTAAGTCGATCCAAACACTTCCACTCCAACATACATTTCCACCCTTATATACTCCAATGTAAGGTTTAAGTGCAGTCTATCCTGTCGAGAGCAACCCAGTTCCCAGTTTTGTTTATGGAAACAGTTAAAACCACTTTTCATCCCCCAGAGCCCAGAGCTTTAATTCCAACATACATTAACTGTGAAATAAAATGACATAAGACTTATATAAACCAGCTCCTTGCTCTAAGGATTAATCCTTTGTGTGCGATGAATAAAAAAAATGAAATGGGGCTGAGATCGAAGGTTCCTGTCTTATCACCAGTGGTTATCGAACAGACGTTCCCTGGTGTATCGACAGAAGCGCACGAATCAGTGAACAGCAGTGGAAGTTTTGCTGGATGAATTCTTGTTATCTGGGTGATTCTTGACGAGTTCCGTTCCTGGTTAGTCAGTTAGTTAAGGAATGAAGTTTTGAGTGGATTTCATTTCTGAATTGCAATTTAACTTTGATAAGCTGTTGTTTTAAAGTGTACCAATTATGCGCGTCACGAGTTTAATAAATATATCACCATTCGGGTGGAACGTACCTGTTTTAAATAGACCGTTTTAATAATCAATTTTTATCATTTTATGCGGAAAACGCCTGAGAAGAAAACAAACATGTCTGGAAGTGTGACAAGACAATGTATTAAAGGGAATCCTTCCCAATATGTAAAGCTGAACATTGGAGGCGCTCTGCATTACACTACAATTGGAACTCTCACAAAGCATGATACCATGTTGAGAGCAATGTTCAGTGGCAGGATGGAAGTTTTAACTGATTCTGAAGGTAAGTTAAACCATTTAGTTTTAAATAGCGAAATGTGTTGACAGGAAGTGACATATCTTTTTGATGGGTAGGTTGGGTGCTCATTGATAGGTGTGGCAAACACTTTGGTGCTATTTTAAATTTTCTAAGGGATGGTCTAGTACCTCTTCCAGAGTCAGCTAAAGAGACTGCTGAACTGTTGGCCGAAGCGAAATATTACTGTATTCTGGAGTTGGCTTCAGCTTGTGAACAGGCTCTACTAAAAAAAGAAAGAGAAGCAGAGCCTATTTGTCGTGTGCCATTAATTACATCACAGAAAGAAGAACAATTACTAATAAATTCAACGTCAAAGGTAATTTTTTGAGTTGATAGTGTTACGATCTCTATGAATACGTAGTGATGTATTTTTTGTTGTTTCAGCCCGTTGTGAAGTTATTAATCAATCGACATAACAACAAGTATTCGTACACTAGGTATGTACTCAATGTTTTTTGCTATATATGTTTTTAGTCTAAAGTAATGATTATTATTCATCTTTTCTTTTAGCACATCAGATGATAATTTGCTCAAGAATATAGAACTGTTTGATAAACTTTCGCTGCGATTTAGTGGACGTGTTCTTTTTATAAAAGATGTCATCGGCTCTAGTGAAATATGCTGCTGGGGATTCTACGGTCACGGGAAGAAGGTTGCAGAAGTTTGTTGTACATCCATCGTTTATGCAACAGATAAAAAACACACCAAGGTAAGTATTCAATTCATTTATTATTTGACTAATGCCTAAATACGATTCAATTATAAAAATGTAGGATATTACTCCAGTTCCGAAGTGTGAATAACCGTAACTATATCCTATCTTATATGTAACTATCTTGTCTTAATTAAGTGTTTTCCTTTCTTACCAAAGATCTATTCTTTTAGGGATCCCACGATTCATAGCTCCAATTTCTTTGATACGCAAGCATACTACAGTTTTAATTAATATTTAGTAACATATCTAGGAATACTAAAAAATATATTTTAGTTATTTTATTAAAATAATAATTTCTGCTTGTGGAGCAATATATGTTGAATAAATACATCAATACGATCGAGACAAGTGGCTACAGATAACACTCCAAAAGAAAGGCATTTCCACTACTTAACTGTTATTCATGGCATTAATTTTTTGGTCCTAAACTGAGTGTTAATTGTATTATAGCGGTAGGTGTATGGAATCCAGCAAAAATAAATAATATCTTATTGGCTTTTGTCTTCTGTTCTTACATCATCGTAATGACGAAGATGAATTTATTTTGTAGAACTTGAATGAATTCTGGCTGGTTTTGTAAAGGGAAGGATTGTTAACTTATTGAAAACCATTATTGTATTGCAACTATCAATTCCTCAGCAGTCATTAACCTCTTAAGCACATGTTTGTACATAGATTGATAATCAAAGGTGTGAAATAATGGAAAATCATCCTAGGCATTTACATTTAATTCAATGTTTATGTGATAGGATAAGAGATGAAGGATATGAATTAACCTGTTGGTTTCTTATTCACAAATTAGTGTGACTCATAATGAATAATCTGAAATTTATTGCTCAGTCATGATGATATTTTTAAATAAATAATTACTTTTAAAGTAATGATTTCATTTTTCAGGTTGAATTTCCTGAAGCACGGATATACGAAGAAACATTAAACATCCTTTTATATGAGAATCGAGTAGGACCCGACCAGGAACTGATGCAGGCCACATCATCAAGAGGTGCTGGAATGTCCTCTTACACGTCTGACGAAGAAGAAGAGAGATCAGGGCTTGCTCGCCTAAGGTCAAACAAGCAAAACAATCAATGATCCACCTGAAGGGGAACATAAATCAAATATGCTTCCCCTTTGTGTGCTAACTCGTACTTCCGGTTGTATGTCCTATACGGGACTTTTCGAGAGATTTTCAGAAAATAGAAGGAATTCATATTTTTTTAAAAATTATTTTCCTGTTTATTGTTGAAGTTCATTATGAACAGGGTATATTTTGTGATATTGCGTTAAAAATCTGTTAAATTTTGTGTTCGCTTTCACAATTTAAATAAATATACAATATTTTGGTGCGATTATTTATTTTAAGATAATACATACAATTTAATATAATGTTTTTTCTGATTGGTGGAATATATTATTCAATTTGCAATAAGTAAGCTATTGATTGTGTTTAACAAATAATAATAAATGATTATTGTAAAATATGTTTTAAAATGTTGAGAAGAAAGGATTGCTTTATGATTGTTTTTTGATACATAATTTTTTTCTTTTTTCAACAGTTGCATATTTTTTTTATGGAAATGGCTTAATTCAACAGGCTGCTTTCTTCTTAACAGTTCTTATAGTTAATCGGCTGTAATAGATTTACGCTTTCCCACCTTCATTCTTACAATTTTTATATTTCCTGGTAATAATTTTTGATATGATATAATTATAAAAGTACCTGAGGTTCATTAGAAAAGTATTGAGATACAGGGAAATGTTATAGCCTTGTGAAATTGATTTATTTTGCTAACGCCCTACACAATAAGTGCAGCTCTTAACTAACTCAAAATTTATGTTACAGTGGAGTTCAATAGTCCAGTGAATGTTGATAAAATTGACTTCAAAGTTTTGAGAATTGATCGAGAGTGAATATTCTCTGCATCAATATAGTCAAGGTAAAAACAAAGTATACGTGGTCATTCATCACAGGTAGAATATAAAGGGGTGATTTTGCCCTCTTTGACTCTATAACTTATTTGAAATATTACTAACATAATTTTATTTTGTTGCATTTTCTCTTTGTTTAAAATATAACATATCTGTATTTTATTTACAGGGAGAAAAAAACTTAAGAATAATACCTGTATTCCTAAACCTTATTTTCAGATATATTTCAATGCAGATGCTTTATGACTTGCTATATTTAAAATTTTTTATTTACCTGTTAGTTGAGCTCAATAAGCTAACTGTAGGAAATCATTTACTGACTACCTCACCATATTTTGATTGCTTATTGTTTAATTATATTAGCATGTGACAGAGTCAAACTAAATCACTGGCAGATCATTAGTTGATTCTATATCCATGATTATTACAAAAATATTTTTTATGCAAATGATCACTTAACAATAAAAATTGTACTAGTTGGCTAATTTTTGAATATTATTCTTCATTTTACATCACTGTATATCTCAAAACTGTTCTAATGTCTGTCTATATATTCTCATGATTAATTTCTTAAAATATTATAATATTAAATCTCTCTTCCTGATGTGACAATGAATGATTTAAATAATGATGTTACATTATTCATATTAATATTTTAGGGAATGTCACAAAATGGTTTAACTATTATGTGTATATTAAGCAATACATTGTTATTTGCCTCCATGATTATAAAATACTCATTCATGTACATATAAGGTTTCCTGTATTGAAAATCTTTTGTTAAGACAAGACCCTACAGTAAAATATTAGCACCCTTGTTATATATTTAAAGTATGCGGTACTAAATATGGGAAAATAATTATAAATATTATAACTATCCAATGTTCCTTGATAGATTATTAATTAAGGATTATATTCTAGTATCTGTAACAATATTTATGTATTATGTTTTACTCCAGGAATATACAATTTTTTTTTTTTTCTGCTTTGATTAACAAAGCTGACGAAATCTTATTAAAAAGGACTTTATAAAGGCGTAATCCTTTAACTGTGATCTATAGTGAAATTGCATTTTGTTTTACACCCTAACCACTCATTAATTATATAGGCTTTAATTCAAATAAAGCAGAAAATTTCCTCCTAGGCTAGAAAAAATATGGTGTCAGAGCCCTGGCTGTCACTATAATTTTTTTGGTTTAATAATTTATCTAATAGTTGGCTAACATACAAAAGCTAATGAATATTAATATAAAGTTGGTATATGTTCCGTATTTAAATCTATGATACCATTCATGCCTTAAGTAGCTAAC
Organism: Acanthosoma haemorrhoidale; assembly: GCA_930367205.1. Taxonomy (NCBI): domain Eukaryota; kingdom Metazoa; phylum Arthropoda; class Insecta; order Hemiptera; family Acanthosomatidae; genus Acanthosoma; species Acanthosoma haemorrhoidale. The sequence continues at coordinate 29,735,277 of OV884013.1, read as the reverse complement.
TAATCCTCATAAAATTTAAAACAAAGTAAGACTTCATTTCTGTTAATTTCTTGTGTGGTTTGCTAGAAGGTTTACTAGAGAGAGTTGATATTGGTTAAGCTAGTGTTTGGAGTGGGAGGGCTCAGTAGATAGAGCACCCGGTAAGAGCCCTTGCTATGTCACTATCACTTTTTTAGCTAGTAAATATTTTTCTTGTTTTCCTCTACAAGTCATTGTTAAGACAACATGAAGAAAGCATAAGCTTGTCTTCATGTTTTAAAAGTGGTCACTGTCAATGCTTATTTTCTGATTCATATTACATTTTCTTCCACAGTTTATTTAAATTTTGCATACATGTCACTACCTACTTCACAACTTGTTCTTATCTGATATTATCCTAAGAACAAATCACTGCGCTAAAAGAGAATTTTTGTGTGATTTACTTAGTTAATATGACATTTCATGTTTCTACACTATCAGCCATCAAGTAATGGAATAGAATACTCCAGTTTTAAATTTATGATAGTGAACTGCCTTGTTGATTACTTGCAGTTAGTGTATCATTGGGACATTGACTGCTGTTTCAGAAAGTCATATAAGAACTGGTATTTCATCTGAATCAAAATCTGGATTGGAAAATAAGGGCGAGATTTATTTTAGCACTATTCAAAAAGTGAGTATATATTGGAGGGGTCAACACAATTCAAAGTCAGTAAATTTCATACGCAATTTTTTTTGTTAGCCACATTGGATTTTATTCATACTTCCATCAGTCATTCTGACATCTCCAATCAGAATCCTTTTGGATGTAGCATGTTCTCGTTGAAAATGAAAAAAAAAAAAGTGAAAATGACAATGGTAAGTAAATTGAAATAATATATGAGGCCATTCTGGCTGTGTTGTCTATAATCAGGCTCTGTTTCAGCTCACTCAGAGAATGAGTGGTTTGTCAAGAATGAACTGCTTGCATTGCTGCCACTAAATGTATAGTTAGGGTCCAATTGTCAAAAAACACATTTTATTTCATTGTATTTTTCTAATAATTTTATTCAAATTAAAAACTTGAAATAAAATATTTAAGAAGTTTATTCAGTAAAAAAAAAAAACAAGGTATAAAATAAATAAAATGTTACACTGATGTGGAAAAAAAATTATAAATTTTTTGGCAGGCTTTTTTGAATTCCCTCTTACGGATTTTATCGCATGTTGACAAAGCATTTGCTTTCAGCTCTTCAATACTACTGAACTGATATGCACCTTTGTTAACTCTCTTAGCTGAAATTTCCAATGATGTTGAGGTTAGGATAAATTTCAGACCATACGCGAGTTAGGACATCATTGTCCTCGAACCATTTTTTTTTGTTACACTGGCATTGTGAATAGGAGCATTCTTCTGTTGAAAAATGAAATTGTCACCTGGCAATTCGAAGAATCACCTTATTATTTCTTAATGGAAAGGTGTGAAAGTCACTTGTATGCTAGCGAGGGGGATAGTATTTATAATGACGGATTGGATCATAAAAATAAACACGACTTTTTCACTATTAAAATGTTTACTGTTTACAAAATCTGAATTTAACATACTGTTGTCACTAGGGGTGGAATTTATATGTAAATAAAAAAGTAAAATATGTACCTACATATGCCTTTATTTTCACAGAAATATACAAAAACATAAATAAAATTACTGCAAGTCCAGTGGTCAAAATTACATTAACACAACAAATATTTTTAAATCTTAAGATAAAACAAATGTTAAAGATAATGATATGAATAAACACACATAAATAGAGGATAAAAGCTGTACTATCTCCATTTTCGAATAAAAAGCTGCCCTGATCAGGCCTTAAGTTAGATTAATAATGGCTGATTGGCCACATTGACAGATAAATGCTTTGATATTCATGAACTCAAATAAACTTTATTGATAAAATGATTACAAAGAAAACATTGTAATGAAATGTTAATGGATACGTAACAGTGGGATGACTGGTTATGATTTAAAATATAAGGATATAAAGTCCTTCCGTCTGAAGACTGATTGAGGTAGAGACCAATGGACTTCCCTTAATCTAGCCAGAGCAATGGTTTCAGGCGATGATTTTTGGCATAGACTTGAGGTTTTACAATAGTTTATAAGTATAGACTTAAAATTAAAAAAGGAGTTGTAGCGATATGTAGCGAAGCGCTAACTATATATGTAAATTACCCTACACTCTGGTTCATAATGTATTATAATAGAAATGCAAATCTGTAAACTTCTTGTAATAAATCATAGAGGGATCGGCAGATGTAAACAAGTGACAGAGGGTCCTGCCATAAAACCCTGGGAGCACACCTACCCCTATTAAGATAGACCTTCAGTCACGTCCCAGCGGTCATAAAATCATGCCAGGAACAGTTTAGTCACGTAGCTCGGGAGGTGAGACATCATAAAGCACACCCTATTGGACCAACGGGATAATAAAACAGACGACCTGCAGACAGACTCCGCCTTCCACAAGGGAGGGGGGTACAATATTTATATCAGTAAGTTTCCCCCTGAAAACACACTCTGTTTCTTAGTCTCCACAGCCGCACTACTAGTCGCGATACGCCAGGGTCCCAGGGCCCTGGGAGTAAACCCACTTGGCCTACCACTGGTCCACACCTCTACGACAGCACCTTGCCTCACAGCCTCTAGCAGACCTCTGACGACTTGTACCTATTACGCTGCCAATCTCTCTCCCGAACTCTGAAAACTGGTCTTATTCTTTATGAACCTCTGAACCTCATCCTGAACACAGTGTATTGTCGGGACACATCCCTATCAATAAATGGAGTTGGATATTAACGCCTGCATGAAACATGGTCCATGCTATTAACTACAACAATCCGCACTTGTCACCAGGGCTAGAGTGATCAGGCACTCCCCTAGTGACGCCCCCCGACAATTGTTGACCTCCGACAATTTTTCACCTTTTCCAACAGGAGTAATTATAAAACTATAATACATAATTACTATAATATATAGAATCATATAATGCCAAATCCTAAAATTGAGAATCAAGGGTAGGTGGTAATATTAAAGATTCAAACGATATTATGCAGTTTATAATCACTAACTCTATTATTTGTTCGCGATATAATTTCTGTGTCAATAAGTATTTGTTTAGGGGAATTAAATCCTGATGATGATTCATTTAATGATAATTTAAGTAAAGCTGTGATTAGAAGATATGAAGTATTAGATTTAAGGGTTACATACAGGGGTTTGATACATAGATACATATTAATTTCCTCTACTAAAGTCACAAATGGTGTAGACTCGACATTAGTGCATATACAAGAGGTTTATGAATTTATACATTTGTTAGCGAATGAACCAATGTTCATACAAAAGTACTTTGTTTTAAAATATGTACAATTTACAGTATATTCACATATACTGTAAGAATAATATTATTATTGTGCTATAATATTAAGTTGTAGGCTGTTAATGTTGTTACAAAGTTATCTTCCTGTTGTGTTGAAACTGAAAGTAAATATAATTTACACACTACACTGGAGTGCAGTTTACCTTATTTACAAAATAGTAACGAATTGTTGATGTCGGTCACGGGAATAGTGATGTAATTAATAATTGAATAATGTTCATTGAGATGAACTGTGTATACGGTTGATGAGGGAGTTTATTATATTTGCTGTATTGGCATTAGTTCTATTAAGAATATCCATGTTCTGTTTAAAGGTATCAATGAGATTTTTAATAATCATTAGATAATGTTCTATATTATGTTCTAAATGATAACTGATAATAATTTTTTTGTAACTAATTTGTAATGTTATCATAATGGACTTAGTCATCTGCCTTCCATATTACCAGTGAACCAGCTTAGGCTGATCCTAGGGACATTGACCAATCCTCGTCTAGATCTGTTTGGTTTATTAATTGGAATTGTACTGTTTATTTGACTTTCTACAAATTCTAATTGTTTAAATATTATAGGATGTGATGAATGGGCTTTAAAGCGTCTCTTTTTTGGTTTGTATGTTTTAGTTCTTCTGCAAGGTTAGAAAAATTAAGAACATGTACAATAGTATGATATTTGCCAATAGTTAAATATTCTTTGCAGAAGAGAGTCTTTTAAAGGAAAAGCTTTATTATGAAGTGCAAGCAAAACACTGGTATATACACATATTAAGAGTTGCGTTACTGCATACTAGGTGGAAGGTCTAGGGAGTGTGTGAGGCTAAAGCTGAGACATATTTGTATAAGAGAAGGGTAAGATTCTGGAAACTAAGTGCCCTTATCATGTTCGTCTGTAAAAATTAATCAAAGTCCCTTATTATTTTTCCTGGGTCTTTGTAAAGTATATGCGCCTTATGTACATACAAGTATTGTTTTGTTTTTGTCTTAAAACTTATACTTACGTTTGTATGGGTTTTTGTTTTTGCATTTTGTTAGTCTTTTAACATAAGGTCCTTTTTCTATGACAGGTTATTCTATATTTTTGTTTAGTTTCTTAGTCATTTCTTCCTTTCCTTTGCGTGTTAATCTTTATTTTTTCCCGGATTATTTTTAATCCCTCATGATATTTTTATACAAATTTTTATTTTATAGTTTGTGTGGTTTCAGTTTGAGTCCAAAAGTTATTTCATTTGGAGTTGATTTTAATGGAAGATTTATTGTGTTATTGAATGTGATGAGTCTTAGCATCAGTTCTTCCTTCGGGTTAGATTCTTTTAAATTCCTTAAAATTTCAATCAGAAAAGATGCTCTGTTCATTAGTTCTAGAGAGTTGGGATGATTAGGAGCAGTATAAGGAGCTTCTATTCCTTATGTTTCAAGTAAACTTTGAATTAAAGCATATTTATGTTCAGGTCCATTGTCCATAGTAATAACGTTAGGGGTCCGGAATATCTGAAGATATTTTATTATTGCTTGTGAAACTTGTACTGTGTTAAAACCTCTCATTGTGTGTAAAATCTCTTTAAAAAGGTAACAATAATTGTCACTATTAGTTTCTGTTCATAGTGTAGATTGTCAATCACCAGTTCTTCAAATGGTGTGTCTTAAGTATGCAATATTTGGTTTTTATTGGATTTCTGGTTTTTCAACATGTGTTGGTAGATCTTACGTAGTTAGTTATTATGTCTTTCATAGGAGGAAAGTACTATAGGTGTTTAAGCCTTTTGTATGTTTCTTTGTGGCATGCTTTCTCTACATGATAATTTTCTATTAGTTTATTTTGATAGTCTTTCCGCGTTATGCCCAGGGAATGTGTTTTGTATCATTTTAATTTACTGTGGGGAATTTTTCTTCTGTTAGATAGTTTATTTTGGCCTAAATATTCCTTCAAACTCATGAAGCACCATTTGTATACATGGCTCACAGTAAATTCCAAGCGTAGCTTAGGTTTGAAGATTTCTGTTAGTATTAGTAAAAAAACATCATTCCAGGGATAGCCTGTTTCTATACCATATTTATATTTACTAAATGGTTTTAATAAATTTATTTTCTTGCTTACTCTGTATGAAGATTGCTTTTTTTCTAGGCTAATTGGCTTATCTTCGTTTACTACTCAGACTTGGTGGTGGGATTAGAATTATCTCAAAAATAATCGCAGCTCACTGTTTCTTCACCGCTCGGAAAACGACATTATTCCGCCAGAGCATCCCCTTCTGAAAGTACAGTCAGAAGATAGCCACGGCTTTGATTTCGATTGACTGCACTCAAGCATTCGACTCAGTGTCTCACGGGACACTGTGTCAAATTGTCTGCGACCGGGAATGCCCGGAGCTACTATATTCAATTCTGACGAGCTTCCTGAAAAACAGATCGCTGCGGGTGCGGGTGGGCGATAGCTTATCCGAAGCTGTGTCACTGACCTGTGGAGTACCCCTAGGAGCCGTCTTATCCCCTGTACTATTCAACGTATACATATGAGATTGTCGGAGCCCGGTACAAAAATACCACAGTTACTGCTTTCGCAGATGACATAGCGGTGTACAGTAGCAGCATGAGCGCCAAGGTAGCTCTTAGACAGGCAGAAGTACCCTGTAACCAGATCAGTGAGAGATTGGGGAGACTCAATATCTCTGTAAACGCGGGTAAGACTGGCTGCGTAATTTTCTCTTTTCAAAAGGGAAAACGTCCACTACCTACTAGTTACATAGTAGGAACAGAGGAGAATTCACCAGCCAACAACCTAGGATATCTGGGGATTAAAATGGACAGACATCTCCATTTTGCGAAGAAGTTGAAGCAAACACGCACGAAGTCTTACCGGCTTACACATTTATTAACTTTTCCCAATCTATCACTGCGTCTCAAGCTACTGATCTACAAGAGTATACTCAGGCCTACTCTGCTGTATGGTGCACCGCTTTTTCGTCATCTGACGTATACGACAGCTCGGGGACTCCAACCATTCCAAAACGGTACACTGATGAAATTGGTCAGAAATACTTCATTCGAGCAGCGGAGCAGCAGTGAGCTTCACGAGATCTTTGAGCTGCCTACGGTGGATCAATTCATCAAACGTAGATATCAAATTTTTCGACTCCTTGCAATACCTGACAAACCCGGTGTTTAACACGATAACTCCCGCTCCGTTCCCCCATCGATGGCAGGACGCTGTCACGGCAGGAAAGGTTTAGTCTTAGGTTCTAGATATAGGTTAAGTTTTAGTTTGTTTCCCGGTTTTAAGCTGAAGGTTAGCCTCATCACCTAGTGTGTGTATGTGTTTTTTGACTTCTAACTTCAAAAAGATAATGTATCATATTTATGCACTCATTCGAATGCATCTGCGTATGCAGCACGAGTAGAAAAATGTAAATAGAAAAATTATTTGTCCATTGCAATACTTATATAAATAAAGAGGTTTTGAAAAAAAAAAAAATTGTGAATGTAAAGTCGCAATGTTATCATCGTCTATTCCTTTCTTGCAGTAGTCCATTAAAGCACTCAGCGCCTCCTCTTCGGATGATGTTATCGGTGCTTGAGTGTTTTCTCTTAATGCTTCTTGGCCTAGCTCTTCCATGATTTCAATTTCTATTTTTAATTTTCTGATTCCGTGTGTCCTTAAGCGTTGTTTCCCTCGATGTTTACTCTATGTAAGGCACCTGCAACATAATTTGTTTTTTCTTCGACGTGGTTAATTTCGAATTCAAATTCTGATAGGAAATGAACAATAGATAAATTCTTTGCTATTATTTGCTAAGATCGCATGCTGCGCAACGTGCAGATTATGGCGATGAACTGTACTCGACGCAATAGATTAGGTAGATAAGGAGAGTGAACATTAGAAGGCGGAAGGGTTGCAGCACACATCAAGTGTACCTTAGATTGGAAGATCTCTCTTCGACGCAGCTCGAACGGGAACGCAGCGGCTGACTAATGTGCCCTACAGAGCGCGTGGATGGGATCGAAGCAACTGTTGCACTCTATTGTCATCAGCCTTACCTTGTGACCTGGGAAAGCGATAATAAATAAAGAATTCCCTAGGCAAGCCAAAAGTCGCATTTCAGAATATCATTGTGGAATTTCAGGAAGTCGTCATAATATGGGGGAATATTACTGTCATTGGTATTGATGTGGTGTCGAATCGAAGACTGTTGGAAGTCGTTATCTCTCCATTAATCCAGGCGTCCCATTATAGGCCATTATAGGCCTCAGATGACTGCTTTATTTGAAATATATAATTTAGTTGTCCACTTCAGTACTGCCACTACTTCTTTAAAGTACTCTATTACAAACTGTGTTGTTAAACAAATTATTAATAACTAGTTGATTTATAACTCCGCATTTTTTTTTTTTTAGATTTTACTAACTTAATGTCCTTAACCATGGTGTTGAATCATTGAAAAATCATGTAAGGCGTACTTGGAAGGGGAGTCCAGTTAAACACCCACAGAGGAGGTTGATCATGGCCGTAACCTCGACAACTGATGGAAGCTGATGTTCAAATCTCACGTGCACGAGTGGTTCATGTCAAGTAGCATGTCATTCGTGAGATACTCCTCTAGTTGTGATTGATGGTATTTCCTATAATTTTATAAATTTATAAAAACAAAAAATGGCCAGAAGGAAAAAAACAAAAGGCCAATCAGTCTCCAAAATAAGATCATAATTTATAATATAGTGCGGACCGACGTTTCTAATATCTATAATAATGTCTGGAATTTTCAAGGTCATTTTGGCCTAGAAATTAAATGTCAAAATAAGGATTGCAAAAGTGTGTTACATACCAAAACCCGGGAAAGAGTCCTATGACGAACCCAAGTCTTACAGACCAATATGTCTGACATCATTTTTAATGAAGAGCTTGGAAAAGGTCATAGACAGACATATTAGGGACGGAATACTGGTAGAACGACCGCTCCATAGCGCTCAATTCGCATACCAGGCAGGAAAATCCTGTGAAATTGCTCTCCACCACCTGGTTTCCAGGATTGAGAGATCCCTAGTTCATAAAGAAATAATGGCAGGCATCTTTGTTGATATAGAAGGTGCCTTTGATCGCACACCCTATAACACTATGGCATCAGCCTTAGAAAGAAAGGGGATTAGTTCCTTAGTCTCTAGCTGGATAAACACCATGCTAGAGAATAGGATTTTACAATCACAATTGGGACAAACCAAACTGTGGATGAAGCCAGTGGGAGGATGTCCACAGGGAGGGGTGTTATCTCCATTACTGTGGTGTTTGGTCGTTGACTCATTGTTAACAAACCTAAACTCTGCAGGGTTCTACGCACAGGGATATGCTGATGACATTGCTCTGCTCATAGGGGGCAAGTTCTCAGAAACCATTTCTGAGTTGCTTTCCGCATCGATGGATCTTTTGAGGGATTGGTGTGAAAAGAATGGTTTAGGAATCAATCCCCAGAAGATAAATCTCTGTGATTAGGTAAAGCATCTAGGGGTTACTCTGGATAGTAAATTGGAATGGTCTAAACACATCAGGAATGAAGGCACTTCGATGCCTCTATGCATGTAAAAGGGCTGTGGGTAGGACCTGGGGACTACAACCCAGAATGTTATTCTGGCTATATACCGCAGCAGTGAGACCAATGGTGCTCTATGCCTCTATGGTGTGGTGGCACAGAGGTAGTATTAGTAAAAATAGAACTTTGCTTGGAAAATTACAGAGGCTCTCATGTCTCATGATTACTGGTGCCATGAGTACAACTCCTACTGCTGCAATGGAAGTCTTATTGAACTTGAATCCACTGCACATAGAAGTAGAAGCGCAAGCCTTGAACGTGGCTTACAGACTTGCGAAATCAGGTACAAGATCCGAAGTCATGACTCACATGGGACATGGGAACTTGTTCAGAAGAATTGATGAGGACGAGGTGCTGTCAATGCACTCTGACCTACAAGTTAAGAAACACACAGACGTTTTATACTGTGCGGAAAACACAAAGACCAAACCACGTAAACTGTGTAATGGGATTAACTGCTATACAGACGGCTCACTAACAGAAAACGGATCAGGGGCCGGCATATGGAGGAAAGACAAACCAGAATCTGGGATTTCTATTCCTTTAGGTAGACACACCTCGGTCTTTCAGGCCGAAGTGATGGCGATCAATGTCTGTGCCCAAACCTTAATTGGGGAGGGTGTAAGAAACAGACTGATCACAATTTTCGCGGATAGCCAGGCAGCCATTGGCACTCTGAGAAGCTATACGACCAGATCTTATTTGGTTGAGGAGTGTAAAAACAACCTAAACACACTCTCGCTACCCAATAAGGTTAGAATCGACTGGGTGCCAGGACATACAGGCATCACAGGCAATGAGAAGCAGATGGCCTTGCAAGGGTGGGCTCAGAACAGACACCTCTTGCACCTGAACCCATATGTGGTATCAGCCTCAGCTACGCTAAAAGGCGTATAAAATTAGCTATAGAGGACAAGGCAAGACTCTCTTGGAGAGAAACTAAGAAACAGGAACACTCGAAACTGTTTCTTAATGGACCCTGTAAGAGAAAAAGCTCAGCACTTCTATCAATGGACAGGTGGACACTCAAAAGTGTGACAGGACTCTATACAGGTTGTGGCGGTTCTTAGTATTTAGGGAAATCACCCTATACTATTGCAGATATATTATAAACAGAAGTAAATTATTATAAATCTTTTAGCAATAAAGAAAACGCGGAAGCAAGTAACATGAGACGGGACGACGACCCTAACTAAGTAAACCCTAACCTTAAGAGACCCTTACAGCCCAGGCCTGCGGGACCCTTGTCACATGTAAACCACAACAAGCTAAGTGGTTGCAGATTACGGAGAATCGGCATGTTCCTCACCACATGTTAGGATCTCGCAGGCACTAAGCAACCTTTTTGTTCAGCCCCTCAGAGGAGGCGTGGGATATTTAACGGAGGAGGCTAACCCCAGACAGTCAGTCTTTTCGCGCCGTTCCTCCGTGATACTTGCTTCTGTTCGAACTCTGAAACTTTGACTTATTCTTTATGAATCCTCTGTACCCCTTGAACATAGTGCATTGTCGGGGCACATACCTATCAGAAATGGAGTCAGATATTAACGCCGACCTGGAACGATTGTCCAGGTCACAAACTTGAACAATTCGCACTTGTCACCAGGACTAGAGTGCTTGGGCACTCCCCTAGTGACATTTCCCGACACAGGTCACTGTCGGTTAAATAAACACCTCTTTAATTTGGGGATGATGGGATCACCAATCTGCAGATTCTGCAAGAAAGAGGGAGAAACGGCACGTCATATAATATGTGACTGTGATAACTTAGCTAGAAGGCGATACTTTCATTTTGGTAGTGATCGCATTATAGACCCCAAACTGTGTGAACTGATCGGTCCATTCAGTATCCTCAGATTTGCAAAGGCCGTGGGCCTGTCACATATTTAGGACAGAGACATGGACGGCGCACAATAGGTCTCACTGAGGCCGCGGTGCACAAATGCCGGAACAAATAATAATAATCAAATATATGCCCGCAATAGTTACAAATTATGGAGATCTTGAGTCCGAACTTTCTACAGCTACAAGCCTAAATTCATTCTGCTATTATGTGCATATTGCTACCTCCCGAGTTGTACGAAGAATTTAAGGAGATTTAGCAGCTGTTGAAAACTGATTCGGAAACACGTGAAGTGCAATACACCGGTCATCTGTTTGCTCTGTCACTCGCGGCCGACCTGATCCGGGTCTGTGATTGCACAAACCACGCTCACGTTAACGTGTAATTGCTCTCCAAGCAGTTTTAAGTAAACCCTAGTCGGCCGTCTTCCGCTACTGGACTGTTTGCTTGATCGGCAAAACCATTTTTTAAATTAAAAAAAAAGAAATCAAAGTAGATATGTCTGTATAATTTTTGAACATTTATTGGATTTTCCTTCATATTTTTAGCCCCTTATCACTGAAAACGTTTCCTATTAATGAAAAAAGAAAAGCAGAAATAATTCTATTAGGAAGTAAATATTAGACTTTTTTAAATGCACTACTTTTTTTGTGGGACAGTGTATAAAGGACTAATGGATTCGAAATGAAGCATATCATTAAAGCAACATGGATCGATCTGCCAGTTTGTTGGAATCATTTGCCAGCAGTCCTCCACATTGTCAGCGATGGGTAGGTTGGTTGTAATTTTTCTAAAACGGAAGTACCAGCAGCTAGAGGTAGTGAAGCTGTTATTATACATGTGCAGGTTCTTCACAAGCTTCATTGTTACAGAAGTCGATGGCCGATGGGTAATATCCCCTCATCTCCTTGCATTTAACATTTTCTTGTCATTATTTGCTTCTTTCACCATTCACCCCATGTGTAAATTACAGGCGAATAATAATTTGACTGCCTTAACTAAATTCGTATTCACTGCAAGGCTCTTACTTTTCAATCTTAGGCAACTAGTGAGTGTCTTTTGTCAGATAATACATATCGATAGTAGTCGCCAGGTGATGAATTCTTGGAGGTTTTTGGACAGTCTTTTTTCCAAGATAGGCTCAAGACGATTGATCTTCGTTGGGCCGTCGCTACACTACGCAATATACCACGTATTTATCTTCGCCTTGGTCACATCTGGAAGAGTTTATCACTTATATACACACAACATACTAAATAAAAATTCAGTTTATATTTTCTTTCACACAACATGGATAGGTTTCTGCATGCATATGGACGTTTTCTGCATTTGCGTCTTAATTCATTCCGTACAGGTTTCTCTTTTATATCTCAACCGCTGTCTCATCACCCTGAAAACTGAAAACGGCAAGACCAACAAACAGTACCATGAAACAGTCGAATTGTGTTGCAAAGCATACAATGAAATTCACTGGCAGGTATTCTCAATAATTCTACTTTTAAAATTACCAATTAATTTTCAGGACTAATTACTATTTTTCAGGTCTACAGAATAAACACTATCTTCGGAGCTCAGCTGCTGGTAGTTTTTATGATTTGCTTCACCCAAATCGTTGATGAATTTTACAATACAATTTATCTGGCATACAGTGTAGAGAGGCGATACATCTTTTTAAACATTTGGGTGTTTCTTTTGGGGTCTTGTGGATTCACTGTTGTTATTCAGTTAGCGATGGTTTGCAACGCAGCGTCTACCACGGTTGGTTTTTCGGTTTAATTTAAGACCTTGATACTTGTCAAAGTGCATTTATTTCCAGCTGGCTGTAGGGTGTTAAAGTGTTGAATTTATTCAGTGAATTAATTTTGTAGGCCAAGGAGTTCAACTCAATATTATATAAACTGATGGTAAATGGCAGAAATACAGATCTTATGAAAAACGTAAGTATATTGATCACCCGAATATTCAGGCAAAACTAATTCTGATTCACAAACTTAAAAAACAAATTAAGTTAAAGTAAACAAATAAAATTAAAATTAAAAGTTAGTATTTTGACGAAAGAAATTTTTTTTTTTAATTGGCTGTAATTGAACTTAGATTAGATGGACATGGGTCATGGGGTCACTGGTTTAAATGAAACTTTTTTTGACTTGTTTTTAAATTTCGTCTATTTGTATTAGCAATATTTCTTGTTATACTATGTGAAAAAGTGATAACTAATATTGTGTGCATAAAGATAACAAAGTGTATCTGCTGAAAACATTTGCATGACTTAATAAAATCAATCAGAGGAGGTTTTAAAAAATATTACACGATAGATATCATAAAAATCTTCATCTCTTACAATCTAAACAGTTCTGTTTTCCATACAAACTTCTTGTTTTGTTGCTTCTATTTAAGTTTGCTTTCCTTTTCATAAAAATGTGACATGCTTTGGTTGATTTGTTTTACAGAGAATTCTTCGTCTTCATATTCTCATGAAAAAGGAGATTGTTTTCAATGTTTGTGGATTCTTCGTGATTGATCATACTCTCTTACATTCAGTAAGTTATAAACATCCATTTAATGAAATACTTCCCGTATAAACTTGGCATCACCCTAATAAAATATAATACCATTTGTGGCCCCGTCCTTGATAGCGTTTTTCAAAATAGTACAGGGTTACTTAAAACATGTCACAATATGCCTTCGACTTGCTTTACGAAAAACCAACAACTAGTCAACCTTTCCCTTAATATTGAAAATACTCACTATATATAATATAATTATATAATACTAATAATAATAATATAATATAAATATCAACAATTATATAAAAATATGTTTTGATGGTCATTTTTAGATTGCTGCAGCTGCGACTACATACTTGGTGATCTTGTTACATTTCAGGTACTCCTGGTTCTTAACATTAATTCCAACTTAGAAGCCGTCGCAACGAATGCTTGCTGTCCCTACTCAACTTTACAATTCCAGCGTCTTCTTTGCTATTATGTCAACTTAACACCCAATATTTTCGAAGACCAAAAGTAAATTCTTTTGGGTTATGTATGCACATCATTAGGCCTAAGATAAGAAAAATGTATGAGCACTACTCATTTTTGCTGCTGATCGTGATTGCACATTGTACAAACCATATTAACCAATATTACAAAATTTGTTTAATAAAACTTAAAATTTTCTGTTGGAATGAATACGTTATTTTCTAATGATTGCCCGAAAGGGGAGTGGTTCCTTTCTAACAGGGCACGAAAAAGTAAAACCTTATTGTATGCATTGACTTCGATTTCGATAAATAATTGGACTAGTCATCTATATGTAAGAAACATCGATGTCTTAAGTTTATTTCTTTTTAGAGTTTCAAACACTAATTGAAGCCTCAAAACAATAAATTTATCTCTTAAAAATGTTTTTTTAATTTCAATATTGGTACAGCTATTTTAAAAATATTTATGAATTCTCTTAAAATATTTACAGAGAAGCATCAACGTCTTAAGAAATATAAATCAATCTTAATTGTGAAAAACACAAAAATTTTAAAATATTAATTTTATTCTATGATTTATTGATTTATTTTATGATGGACGTTATTCTGTTAAGCTTTGATTGATAGTTTTTTAAATTATTGATGCATTTCTCTTTATACTTAAGTATTGTTAATTTAAACGTTGATGCTGTTCTCATTTAAGTTTTATTAAAAGAAATCGATTATTCTATTAAGAAACTTAATCAATTTCCAAAACTACTTAAAGCGATAAAAGCATGATGATTGTTTTATGTTTAAAGGTGATATTTTATCAAGAATTTTATGATTTTATAGGAGATGGGTTACTTAGTTAGTTGTGTATAGGTTAGACTTATATCTCGTTTATACCACGTAAGAAAAGCTATAAACCCCGTTGCTGACCAAATATCTTAACGATTTGTGTACTTGGATGCAATCAAGTGAAATTTCATGAAACGATTTGTTGATAAATGCAAATACTTACATGTTTTATTTGTTCGAATTAAAAAAAAAAAATTACACAGAAATAAAATGTTAAAGTGCGACATTGATGATGAAATGGTAGCCTATTATTTCTCAGTCGTCAATTTTGGAGGTTCGACCATGTAACAAACTGTAGTCTGTTTGAAGACGAATATGGCCTAATCTTTCCACTCCGTAAGGGGGTTAATTTGTATTAATGTACATTTGGTGACTAGAGACGATAGGGAAGATAAAACAGGGAAGTCATATCACTTACGATTCTGATGGCACACATTATACCAAGTATTATATTTAACATTGCTTGATTTCTGAACATCCCCCTCTCCGAATTCTCTCTAATATTTTCAAAGCTTTTACAGTTGCGGAAGAGACGGATTTAAGGAGATTATTTTAGCGACTAGTCGTTTAAGGACTGATCCGGAACTTAGACGAAGTAAAAATGAGAATAAAGGTAAATAAAAAAAAATATTTTAAAATTTATATGGTTTATTTGAAAATAAAACATGAATAAATTATAGATATAATATTACAATTAATAATTAATTTATTCATTACGGTATGAGAGTCTTCGTTTCTGGATAAATTCCTCGTCCTCTCGCCATTCCTCAGGTAAGTTGTCCCAGATGTAGTCTAATGTGTAGTCGAAAAGGTACAAAAGTATTGATCGAGGTAAAACTCTCAATTCTTCAGTAGTTAAAGTTTCGATACCTTCCTCTCCCAAACGACGTATCGCCGACTCCATTCTATCCGTCATACTGATGCAGGTTTTTTTTTTTACTAGGAGGCATTTATAAATTCTCCTCCTCAAACCACAAACACTGAGAACTATTTTTTTTATGGTACCTGAGAGGGTTGACTAATGATTTGCTGTCAAATACCAGTTCACAGTATACACACATAACTCTAATCCTTTACTCCTCAAATAAATCATATGAAAGCAGATGATGAGGCGAGCCAATGTTTTTAAATGTTTGCCTTCTTATCTCTTCTTTTTTCAAATTTACAGCTTCAGGATTTTTTCCGATCCATGCAGCCAGACGATGAGCTTGATTTAATGAACAAACAAAGGGAGTGTTTAAATGACAAGTCATCTGGTCATTATCTAATTGTTTCAAGTTTGGACAGCCGAAATCATGAAGATCATAGACTGGTTTATCGATAAGTTCTTCTATGAAATGACACTTTCCCCCATAATGTGTCAAAGTCTTCCGTGATGGATAGTAAGAAATATTTCATATCCTCATATGGTACATCACCATAGTTCCATTCCAGTCCGTGAATATGTTTCTTTACCCAAAGATTTGTTTTTGACTCACCCACTTCTCCTACATCTCGAGGTGGTGTGAAAAACCAATGCCACGATGAACCATGGCTGATGGAGATTACAGATAGTTCTTTAACGATCAATGAGTAAGAAGCCGAGCGATAGCCCTGAAAATCAATGACCGCCGAACGCATTATATGCTTGAGTCAATGTCTTACGGTGAAGTGATATTTTTGCAGTCGACTTAATCTCTATATATATAGATGTATGTGCTGTTTCAGTACATTTTACGAACAAGACCTGTCCCCACCTCATATTCTACAATTTTATCGTGAAGAATAAGGCAGTATGCCTTAGTATTTGGCGGAATGTTCTCACTCGCCTCTAGTAATACACGAATATCAATAGTCGTACTCTTTATCGTGTCAGATTGTTTAGAACAATCTATAACGACTATAGGTGCTATGATCTCAAAATCACATCGTGACAGCAGAGGTTGAGAATGTCTATTGCCATAATAACTCGTTTGAAATTCTTTATACATTTCGTAGAGGAGAGCCACTTTTCCAAGCTCGAAATCTATATTCAAATCATCATAAGGATATTGCTCGCTATTCAGATAGTTTCAAATTTTTCAATTTGCAACTTTCAAACTGACTGTTATCTTTGCTAGCATTTCTCATTCGATTTGTCTGGAATGCGATAATAACATACCGTGACTTTGCTAAATTTGTCGATGTTTTTACAGTCCAGTTTTCTTGCTGTGATGCAGGTAAATTAGGAAATTCGTAAAGATCCCACGATCTGAAGGGAATAGAGATGACCTGGTTTTTATCTATCATTTTTAACAACCTCAGCCGTTCTTGATCAGAAACACGAACATGAGGCATTCTCCAAATCACTTTATCTAATTTTATTAGAACATCATCGTCACCCTTTACGCAGTTCAAGTCAGTACTCGATCTGATCAAAACGAGTTCTTGCTTAAGATTAATGAAAATTTTTCGATAGTCCTCACATATCCCTAAGAGAATATTCAGTGGCAGACACACACTAAAAAAACCGTTTTTATCTATTGAAAGAGTTTTGTCAGCACCTGGGATTACCCATCCTGCATTTTCTAGACCTTTGACTTGATTAGGTGAAAATGATGCATGGCCTTTAAGCGTTGTAGTTATTCCTGGGTTTCTCACTCTATCAACTTCAATGCCATTAAATTCATATCTGATCTCATCAAACAAAAACGCAAATGCGTTATTAGTCAATTTTGAAGTAGCTCCAGGAGTACCATATTTTTTTAAAATTCGTCCTTCAAGATAAACATAACTTAATGAAGGAAACGTGTTGTCATCTTGTTGATGTATAGGTATTCTGATTTCGTTGGAACTGTTAAAGGTGTTCCCCGCATACGGCTGATGTGAATGATACTGGAATTGCGTAAGGGAATCATCAAATTTTATATCTGATGTAACGCTTAGTATGTTATTCATTTTTTCTTATTTTGTAACCGAAAACCGCATTGTTTCAAAAAGTTAGCGTTTGCAGTTGTTAACTGTCTCGTCAATTTAGGATTACTAATTCTTAACATGGCTTGCTCTCTCCTTTTATAACGAGCTACACTATTATTCTGCACACCATCCATGGTAAAATCAATCCCCATTTTTCTTCAAATGTAATCTCAATGTAACAGTTTTCCCCCTAAAGTCAATAAGTTCTCCGTCTTGATCCACTAACCGAACGGTAATATTGTCAACAG
Organism: Acanthosoma haemorrhoidale; assembly: GCA_930367205.1. Taxonomy (NCBI): domain Eukaryota; kingdom Metazoa; phylum Arthropoda; class Insecta; order Hemiptera; family Acanthosomatidae; genus Acanthosoma; species Acanthosoma haemorrhoidale. Next base: position 29,717,462 of record OV884013.1, on the reverse strand, counting down.
TCCTCACGTTAGTAAGAAAGTAAATGACAGGATTCGGGGTTTCTATTTTTTTATAACCTGGTTCTACAGCTTGAAAGAATTAATGTATGCTATGATCCGGATCTCCATTGACGTAAGACCCTGATGCGATGTTACAATGAATCAAAATAGTGTTTACAGAAAGAATTTTCACAATGCCATCCGATTCGCTGTACCGATGCACTGGGTTAATGACTTGATTGGGACGATGAAAACCTAACAGTGGACCAATGGAATGGGGCTTGTTGGGAAAGTTGAAGTAGACCGGCTTCGATGCTCTAAGTTCAGCCTTTAAAGTATTCTGCTTTCCTCGCAGCATAAACCCCCCACCAGGTTCCTGGTGATCAATTTCTTCGCGAAGGAAAGAATTTAGTGCATCGATATCATACGATCCTTCAGGTATCTGGGTCGTCAAATTTCCAAAATAAAACTTATCGTTAACATCCTTTCTTATATTAGGAATAGTATTATATGTGTCAAAAGATAATAACCCAACTGTATAACTTGAGCCTAATTCCAGCGGAGGTAAAAAGTTTGCATGAAGAACACTAGAATTTCCCGTAAGCGTTACTGTATACCTCATAATTATGAATGATCAAAATTTATGAGAAACGTCAGCTAAATACTTTAAGCAGAGATGTCCACAAATCAGAGTATTCCACTTCTGATAACGACGTCTGTTGTAATTTATTTTGGAACCCTTGAAATAGTCAAGTAGCTGTGGTGGTGGTTTCAAATTTCCAAACGAATCAAAAGCGATAAAGCATTCAAAGTACAAAAAGCGTTATACGGATAGATAACTATTGGTGAATTGATTAGTCATTAAAAGAAAATTATAGCAATACCTCTGAATCTAATGCGCCTCCTGTGCGGTTCTCACGGTTTTCGCACGGATGGCTGTCTGTGATGTTAATGTGCACTCAGCTTAAAATGTATCCCTCCTCATCGACTTTTGCAATGTTCAATCATTCAGTATCTGGAGTGTCGAGCAACTTTTCCCAAACGTAAGTCTTTATTTTAGGATCATTAAAGATGTCATACGAGGGGAAGGAGAAAAAATCGTACCAAATTAAGTTTATGTAATTTGTATAATTGAATATTGGCAGAGGGAAAAGGTATAAATGTTTTATTATGTTCAAAATGTGGACTATTATTATTAAAATCGAGTGCACATAGATGTAAATGGCAGTTTTATGTATGTACACTATGTAGTCGTGAATTCAAATCCAAATTTAATTATGAACGTCATAAAATCACATGCGAAAAAAAACGTTTCAGTTCCCCTCAGGCATTCGTCGATATTGGTAGTCAGTTATCAATGGAAAACTTTCAAACCCCAGCTGGTCCATCTTTGAATCAATCACATTTGCCGTTTAAAAAACGAACGTACACGGGCATTCCGTCTTTATCGGAACCTAATATTGCAAATATAGGAATCAGCCCTCCAAAGAAACACCGATTCTATAATAAGGAACAACTAGAAATTTTAACTACGAACGAACAAGGTATTAAAAAGACGGCATTTGGTAATACACTCATAGACTTATATATTGAAAATCACGATTACAACTTAATTCCAACTTAATACCAAAAGAATTTCTAGAGTTGAATAAAGAAAAAATTATTATCATTTTAAAATCGTATTTAGAACTATGGAATGTATTTAAAATTAATATACAATATGCAAAAAAGGCTGATGAAATATATTGCAAAGTCCAACCTATGGCTCAAATGACTGAGCAAGAAATGTTGTATTATGAAAAAACAGATAAGTGCGTTATTTGTCTTAAGACATTATAAAACGAAGAAAAAGTAAGACATCATATAACATCCAAATTTATTGGTGCTGCTCATTCCTATTGCAACTTGCAAGCAAAAACTCCAGATTTCATACCAGTGTTTATGCATAACTTACAGGGTTATGACTCGCACTTCATCGTTCCTTTTCTAGCCAATCAAGAGGGTGAAGTAACAGTTGTACCAAGCAATTCGGAAAAATACATCAGTTTCACCAAATCCTTTCACGATTGTAAAACTAAAATAAGATTCGTTGATAGCTATAAATTTTTATCTGCCAGCCTTCATACGCTTGTTCAAAACATGAAAGCAGGTTCTGATGATCTCTCAATCATTTTTCCTCATTTGTACCAGTTAATACCAGAAAAAAAGTAAAGTTCAATTGCTTACAAAAAAAGGAATTTACCCATATTCTTATATGAATTCTTTAGAGCGATTAGATGAAACTCAGTTACCCGCATTGGAAAAATTTTACAACAACTTAATTTCAGAAAATATTTCAGAGACAGACTATCAACATGCTCAAGCCATTTGGAAAATTTTTAATTTAAACAATTTAAAGGAATATACCGAAATGTACATTAAAACGGATGTTATTCTTTTATGCGAAATATTTCGTAATCTGTGCATGGTGATATATTGCTTAGATCCCGCCTATTTTATGTCTCTTCCAGGGTTAAGCTACGAGGAAATGTTAAAAACAACAAATATCGAGCTGGAAATCATTAAAGACGTTGATATGATATTATTTATTGAAAAAGGAATTCGAGGAGGCATAACACAAGTAGTCAAGCGCTATGCCAAAGCAAATAATATTTACACAGATGATTACAACCCAGATAAGCCCATTAGCCACCTTATTTACGCGGACGTAAATAATTTATATGGATATGCCATGAATAGCTTCCTCCCATATTGTGACTTTGAATGGTTAAATGAAGAATTAGACGTGTTAAACGTCCCGGATGAGTCGGAAATCGGTTATATACTTGATGTTGATATAGATTACCCAGATGAATTACATGATTTTCATTCTCAATTACCCTCATTACCTGAAAAATCAAAGCCCCCTGGCAATAAAACTACCGAAAAATTGCTGACAACTCTCACAGCGAAAACCCGTTATATCGTTCATTATGTAAATCTGAAACAAGCACTAAATCTGGGTATTAAATTAAGAAAAATTCATAGAATTCTAAAATTCAAGCAAAAAAATTGGGGACATACGAGGCGTGACGTAACTCACGTAAAGTCGAAAATAAAACTTGATCTAGGTCAAGAACACATAAACAAATATAGGCCGTAAGTCCAGTTAACGTCATCAAAGGTCAAATCACTCCAATGAATGAAAAGAGCTAGTTAGAAAAAATAAAACTTGATCTAGGTCAAGAGTTCAATCACCCATGGTCAATCACCCCCTGCGACGTTGCCAATTGGTGCGCAACGCTGACAAATCGTGCGTTTTCCCTACTCCAGTTGGTCAAGGTCACACCCCCCTCACCACCCTCGCCCTCGCCAAACAACCTTGACCTACTTTCGCTTCTTCTCATTTCCTCAACCCGTTAAATACAACTACTTAGGCTGATGTACAAATAAAAGGCTTGTGAACATAGAAAGTGATAGGGCTCACCTGAAGAATGAGTTGTGGCAATACTAACCTTAATCTAACTGACCTAGTTTTCCCAAACAGTCTGTAGCCATTGATACCGGAATGGGAGTGGGTCTATAGTGTTAAACACTGGATTTATCAGGTGCGGCAACGAGTCAAACAACTTGTGTCTCCGGTGGATGAACTAAACCGGCGTTCTTTAACCTCTGGAGAGAGGTATGTCTGACCACTTTTCTCATACTATTCTGAAATCGTATGATACTTTTAGCTGTACTGTCAGTTAAATGATTATATAGTGGGGCATCGTACAACAGAGCTGGCCGCAGAACACATTTATAGATGATCAGTTTAAGACGAAGGAACAGTTTGGGTGAGGTTAGCAAGTGGTGAAGACCTGTGTCGTACTTTTTCTATTTTATTACTGAAATGAGTAGAGAAATGGAGATTTCTATCCATTTTTATACCCAAATAGTACAGTGAGAAAGCCGGTGAGTTCTCTTGCCCTCCTACAGTATATGATTTTGGCAAGGCTTTTTCTCTTTTTGGAGGGAGAAGATCACTCATGCACTCTTCCCGGCGTTCAGACTGATGTTTAACCTATTCTGTCTATCACTGATTACGTTACTAACTCACTCGGCCTGTGTAAGAGCTCTTTTTGCACTTATACTGCTCCTGTAAACCACAATGCCGTCAATGAAAGCGAATATAGTAATTTTCATATAGTTTGTCTCAACAATGTCAGACGCGTAAATGTTAAAAAGTACAAAACCGGAGTACAAAACTGGTCCTTTAGGAACACCACAGGTAGCGGGAACTGGTTTAAGATACAGTCATCCACCCGTACCCTCACCGTTCTGTCCTTCAGGAAGGAAGCCAATATGGTACATAGATGCTCTTGTCATTCGCAGCCACTGAGGTGTCGGAAGAGCATCAAATTCTCGTGAGCCGTGTATTTCAGTCAACAACTATTTGGCCATGACATAAATTTATTTGTTAGGACATACAACGTAAACAAAGAGCTCTGAATAAACAATTATTGAACCTTAACATTTATTCATGTTATTTAACTTTTAATGTAGCAATCTGGCCAGATAAAATTATATTTGGGTTTCATTTATCAAATCAACATTTTTGTTGATCGATTCAATTGCTAATTGTGACAATTATATTGCTCAAATAATTATTGTTGCAATTACACTTGTTTATTTAATTATGTTGAATACTATCTGATAAATTCACGTAGGCCTACAAAATTAATAAGTATTTACGCATGTTGAGAACGCGGAGCAGAGTTAGCTATTCGACCCTGAAATCCTCGATTCTCCAAAGTTTTCGCCGGCTTCAATGGTTTTACAAGTTTGAAAACGTCCAGCAGCAGCCTCGACAAAATGCTAATTGTGGAAATAAAGACAGAAAAGGAACAAGGAAAATAATGGATGCAAACGAAAGTAATGACTAAGGAAGAAGTCGCCGAAGACGAGCTGAAATAAAAAGAGAAACCGATCATTCATAGAAACTGCGAACTCACCATCACAGTTGAAAATAACCATCAAAATATTGGCCAGACTTCCAATTGATATTACAGCCTATATGCCAGATAGAAATTGTTACACTAAATCAATTTTAAATATAAATGAAGAAACTGAATAAAAAACAAATATTAAAGCAAAACAAATAAATCTTTATTCAGTAAACTTAATACTAAACTTAATAATACTTCATTAATAAGAAAAGAAACAAATGATTATCGATTGTTAATTCACAAATGAGAGAGAGAGAGAGAGAGAGTCGTTGATCGGTACCTTACGCGTCGGGTTGATCTTCATTTATGGCACAGCTTGAGCGCAACGAGCATTGGGCGCTAAGTGAGAAAAATAGAAGATAGTTCATCTCGAGTGTCAACAGACATGAGCGGGACACAAGTCGAGAGTCGGGAGACCTCCAGCTCCGATGTGGACAGCACGATGTTTCACAGTCGACTACTGATCCCCGGGGATCAAAACACTTATAAATACGCACCGTTGAACCCTGTTTACAAACATTGCTATCAGTGCCTCTCTCTCTCTCCCCCCCCCCTCACCCTCTCTCCTGCCTGCATTTAACGAAACATATTGTTAAATACATACTATTACTACTTATCACTACTTATTAATATACAATATGTTATCGAGCATTCCTCGTATTAATAACATTATCTAACTAGGAAATACATAATGAACATAATTAAATGAATCGAATCTCTATGAATGATCGGCTAAATGATAAGTTAAACAACGCGTTCATTTCGTCATTTGAGATATGTCAAAGAAGATACGTATCCATTTTGAATCAAATTAATTATGAATTTAATATGTACATATTCAATAATACGGAAGCATGTAATTATTGATCAATATCGTAGAATAAGAAGAATCATTTGTTTTTTTTTTGATAATTTGTTTATGTATAAAAAGAAAGGATGGTGTGACAATAAATCTGGAAATCTTTTATTGGAAAAATTACTTTTTTACTTTAACGCACTGACTTAGTTTTAACAGTCTAGCGGTCGTGGGTTTCGTGGCCGTGTCTAACATACAACTGGTGTTGGTTAAGTAAGAGTGCAAGTTAATCCTCTTTATATAAACAAAGCTTGCACTGAAACACTTGGTGTTATTCGCGGTTACCGATAACGCAATTCGAAATCTAATCGATTAAAACTAAATTTATATTTTTTTTTATTTAGAGCGCTAACAACCCATGTTGAGACTTTAAAGTTCCTTTCCTCACTACATTCGTGGTTAATTTCGAATTCAAATTCTGATAGGAAATGAACATTAGATAAATTCTTTGCTATTATTTGCTAAGACCGCATGCTGCGCAACGTGCAGATTATGGCGATGAACTGTACTCGACGCAATAGATTAGGTAGATAAGGAGAGTGAACATTAGAAGGCGGAAGGGTTGCAGCACACATCAAGTGTACCTAAGATTGGAAGATCTCTCTTCGACGCAGCTCGAACGGGAACGCAGCGGCTGACTAATGTGCCCTACAGAGCGCGTGGATAGGATCGAAGCAACTGTTGCACTCTACTGTCATCAGCCTTACCTTGTGACCTGGGAAAGCGATAATAAATAAAGAATTCCCTAGGCAAGCCAAAAGTCGCATTTCAGAATATAATTGTGGAATTTCAGGAAGTCGTCATAATATGGGGACAATTACTGTCATTGGTATTGATGTGGTGTCGAATCGAAGACTGTTGGAAGTCGTTATCTCTCCATTAATCCAGGCGTTGATTATAGGCCTCAGATGACTGCATTATTTGAAATACATAATTTAGTTGTCCACTTCAGTACTGCCACTACTTCTTTAAAGTACTCTATTACAAACTGTGTTGTTAAACAAATTATTAATAACTAGTTGATTTATAGCTCCGCATTTTTTTTTTTTAGATTTTACTTACTTAATGTCCTTAACCATGGTGTTGAATCATTGAAAAATAATGTAAGGCGTACTTGGCCGTAACCTCGACAACTGACGGAAGCTGATGTTCAAATCTCACGTGCACGAGTGGTTCATCATGGTAAAAGAGTTGTAATTAAACGTTCCTCTAGTGATAATACTGACAGGTTTCTTTCATCTACTATTCTGCAAATGAATTCCTAATTAATCTATTTAATGAAATCTATTTTATTACGATATGTCATACTTTCCCAAGATTAGATTTTTCTATTGAAGCAAATAGCTCATTCAACGCCTTCCGGATTTTGCTCTGCACAACGTAAAACTAACTGAACAGGTGTGGTCAACTTCCTAATGTCAACGTGTAATAATGGTAAATGTATCAAAAAATGTTTGATAGTATCGATGAAAACGATATGTAACATCTATGTAATTATTTAAATTAAAAGAAAGCGAATAATCTGATACTTCACTAGTACAAACAATATATCAAACACCTGACTTCCAAGCATAGCACGGCGATATCTCTTCTACGCACCACGAACGGGAAGGTACTCCGCACAAAGGAGTCTTTCCTGCTGGAGAACTCATCAATTTTAGTGTCACAAAATTATCAATTAAGCAAGAGAAAAAGAACTGATACTAATGTTCGTGTCGAATGGAAGATTGTTCCTGGTCGTTTTCTGCCCATTAATCCCAGCGTTTATTGCAGGTAAAGGGAATCCACTTCACTTCGGGATTAATATCCTGTAGTGCTTGTGGTGAACTTGCTAGCCAAGTGGTGGTAAATATCCCTCTAATTGAAAACCTGACTTAAATTCAGTAATCTGTCTTCTTATGATGCGATTAAGAAGAAAAAAGTTAAGTGCGAAGAGTCATACAATTTAGGGTTCCTGTATTATGACGGTCTTTGTCTTTGTTTTATGGATAGATAAAGAGCTTTGCCTAGCAACAAATTATTGATATATTTGTTCCTATCCTCAGCTTTTTCAACAGATAAATACCGTTTTCAAAGGCTAAGACAGGAAATTAGGCACACGAATATTTTATGAAATGCCAACTTGTAAATATAATGCAATATACCTAATATATAACCGGACAATGATAAGGAAGTGCTCAAGGAGATAGCTAAGTCCACTAGTCTTTTGCATTTATAGGTTAAATTCTAAAAGTTACTTACAGTAGTCCAGGGCTGTCATAAAGGTTTTTCACAGGTTTTTCATAAAGAAGCAGTCAGGTTTTCAGAGTTCAAGCGGGGTAGCCACAAAGTTGCCAGGAGGGAGAATGATTTACAGGGGCCAGACCCCGGCTTAAATACCCATCTAGCCTTGCCCTTAGCCAACCATCATTAAGATTGTTGTGACCAATGATATGGGGTTTCTTTGTTCCCTGGCAGGTCTAGGGCCTCATCTGGCCTCATGCCTGACTACAGCTGGTGTCCCAGCTCATATAACTCATTGGCACCCCGCATTTTTTATTGCTTAACACATTTACAATGATTTATATTTTGTTTATGTTATTAACATTTGTCTACAATATATTTTGTTCATGTTATTTACATTTGTTTACAATATATATACAATAGAGTATAGGGTGATTTATCTTATGTAGTTAGTGGTCGCTACAGTATAAAGAGTTTCTTTCTGCAAAACTAACCAACCTTCATGAAAAATAAAACACACAATGTAGATATCATACGAATAGTATTACAAAATAATAATAAGACATATTGTAATAACTTACTTATTTAATAAAACAACAATAAAACTTCTAATTGTAAACGTATAAGCTCAAAAGACATTTACCACAGACCCTTTTCCTAATCCTACAGTCCTACCTTTCAAACCGCTGCTTCCAAGTCCGCTGTGGTTTAGAATACTCTAACTACTATCCCATAAATGCAGGAGTTCCACAGGACAGTGTCCTAGGCCCCATCCTCTATAACCTATACACCGCTGATGTCCCCTCTACTTCCAATACCTTCTTGGCCACATTTGCAGACGACACTGCAGTCTTGTCATCCCACCCAGACCCCGACATAGCACATCATAACCTTCAAAAACACCTTGACGAGATCGAGTATTGGTGCAATCAATGGCGGATCAAAGTTAATGAAGCAAAATGCTCCCACATTACCTTCACCCTTTGTCGCAAGACTTGTCCTCTAGTTTATTTTAATTCTATTCCTCTCCCTGTAACCGAGACAGTACGGTACTTAGGCTTCCATCTCGACAAACGACTGACCTGGAACCCTCATACGAGACTAAAAAGTCAAGAACTAAACAGACGCTTTGGACTACTGTACAGACTACTTCAAAGGACATCCCATCTCTCAATAGAAAATAAACTACTAATCTACAAAGTTATTCTTAAACCAATCTGGACATACGGAATAGAGCTATGGTGACAGCAAAAAGTCGAACATCAAGCGTATCCAATCCTTTCAATCCAAAGTCCTGAGAACAATAGTAAATGCCTCTTATTATGTCAGCAACAAAACCCTTCATAACGACCTTAATATACCCTACATTCTAGAACTCATCCCTTCCAAGTTTATGAAATTCCACAGTAGCCTTTCCAACCACCCTAATTCTGTAGCACAGTCTTTGCACAGCACCACTCATCCCTATAATCCTCCTCGGAGACTGAAACGGCAGTGGCCTCGTGACCTGCTTTAATCGCGTGACAGTGGGAGTCCTGGCAATGGCCAGTTTCTCCAATCATGTCCTATTGTATGAATGAGCGAGTGAATGATGACTGTAAATATGGTATGAATGAGATCATTTATCTGTATTATTATTGCCTTATAAAAGGCAGATTGTAATTATTGCACAATAAAAATTGTTGAATAAAAAAAAAAAAACTATAGTTTGATGGTGGAATAAAAGTTTTGTTTGGTCTCGAAAGGTCAGCTAGTTCCTCCTTGACTTCTTCAATTAACAATTAAGGTTTTCTTCTTCAAAGTCATCGATTATTATGTCCGCTGTATTGTCAAATATATGCCCGCAATAGTTACAAATTATGGAGCACTTGAGTCCGAACTTTGTACAACTACAAGCCTAAATTCATTCTGCTATTATGTGCATATTGCTACCTCCCGAGTTGTACGAAGAATTTAAGCAGATTTAGTAGCTGTTAAAAACTGATTCGGAAACACGTGAAGTGCAATACACCTGTCATCTGTTTGCTCTGTCACTCGCGGCCGACCTGATCCGGGTCTGTGATTGCACAAACCACGCTCACGTTAACGTGTAATTGCTCTCCAAGCAGTTTTAAGTAAACCCTAGTCGGCCGTCTTCCGCTACTGGACTGTTTGCTTGATCGGCAAAACCATTTTTTAAATTAAAAAAAAAGAAATCAAAGTAGATATGTCTGTATAATTTTTGAACATTTATTGGATTTTCCTTCATATTTTTAGCCCCTTATCACTGAAAACGTTTCCTATTTATCCTATATGAAAAAAGAAAAGCAGAAATAATTCTATTAGGAAGTAAATATTAGAATTTTTTAAATGCACTACTTTTTTTGTGGGACAGTGTGTAAAGGACTAATGGATTCGAAATGAAGCATATCATTAAAGCAACACGGATCGATCTGCCAGTTTGTTGGAATCATTTGCCAGCAGTCCTCCACATTGTCAGCGATGGGTAGGTTGGTTGTAATTTTTCTAAAACGGAAGTACCAGCAGCTAGAGGTAGTGAAGCTGTTATTATACATGTGCAGGTTCTTCACAAGCTTCATTGTTACAGAAGTCGATGGCCGATGGGTAATATCCCCTCATCTCCTTGCATTTAACATTTTCTTGTCATTATTTGCTTCTTTCACCATTCACCCCATGTGTAAATTACAGGCGAAAATTAATTTGACTGCCTTAACTAAATTCGTACTGACTGCTAGGCTGTTACTTTTCAATCTTAGGCAACTAGTGAGTGTCTTTTGTCAGATAATACATATCGATAGTAGTCGCCAGGTGATGAATTCTTGGAGGTTTTTGGACAGTCTTTTTTCCAAGATAGGCTCAAGACGATTGATCTTCGTAGGGCCGTCGCTACACTACGCAATATACCACGTATTTATCTTCGCCTTGGTCACATCTGGAGGAGTTTATCACTTATATACACACAACATACTAAATAAAAATTCAGTTTATATTTTCTTTCACACAACATGGATAGGTTTCTGCATGCATATGGACGTTTTCTGCATTTGCGTCTTAATTCATTCCGTACAGGTTTCTCTTTTATATCTCAACCGCTGTCTCATCACCCTGAAAACTGAAAACGGCAAGACCAACAAACAGTACCATGAAACAGTCGAATTGTGTTGCAAAGCATACAATGAAATTCACTGGCAGGTATTCTCAATAATTCTACTTTTAAAATTACCAATTAATTTTCAGGACTAATTACTATTTTTCAGGTCTACAGAATAAACACTATCTTCGGAGCTCAGCTGCTGGTAGTTTTTATGATTTGCTTCACCCAAATCGTTGATGAATTTTACAATACGATTTATCTGGCATACAGTGCAGAGAGGCGATACAACTTTTTAAACATTTGGGTGTTTCTTTTGGGGTCTTGTGGATTCACTGTTGTTATTCAGTTAGCGATGGTTTGCAACGCAGCGTCTACCACGGTTGGTTTTTCGGTTTAATTTAAGACCTTGATACTTGTCAAAGTGCATTTATTTCCAGCTGGCTGTAGGGTGTTAAAGTGTTGAATTTATTCAGTGAATTAATTTTGTAGGCCAAGGAGTTCAACTCAATATTATATAAACTGATGGTAAATGGCAGAAATACAGATCTTATGAAAAACGTAAGTATATTGATCACCCGAATATTCAGGCAAAACTAATTCTGATTCACAAACTTAAAAAACAAATTAAGTTAAAGTAAACAAATAAAATTAAAATTAAAAGTTAGTATTTTGACGAAAGAAATTTTTTTTTTTAATTGGCTGTAATTGAACTTACATGAGAAGGGTATACTTTAGTTGGACATGGGTCATGGGGTCACTGGTTTAAATGAAACTTTTTTTGACTTGTTTTTAGATTTCGTCTATTTGTATTAGCAATATTTCTTGTTATGCTATGTGAAAAAGTGATAACTAATATTGTGTGCATAAAGATAACAAAGTGTATCTGCTGAAAACATTTGCATGACTTAATAAAATCAATCAGAGGAGGTTTTAAAAAATATTACACGATAGATATCATAAAAATCTTCATCTCTTACAATCCAAACAGTTCTGTTTTCCATTCAAACTTCTTGTTTTGTTGCTTCTATTTAAGTTTGCTTTCCTTTTCATAAAAATGTGACATGCTTTGGTTGATTTGTTTTACAGAGAATTCTTCGTCTTCATATTCTCATGAAAAAGGAGATTGTTTTCAATGTTTGTGGATTCTTCGTGATTGATCATACTCTCTTACATTCAGTAAGTTATAAACATCCATTTAATGAAATACTTCCCGTGTAAACTTGGCATCACCCTAATAAAATATAATACCATTTGTGGCCCCGTCCTTGATAGCGTTTTTCAAAATAGTACAGGGTTACTTAAAACATGTCACAATATCCCTTCGACTTGCTTTACGAAAAACCAACAACTAGTCAACCTTTCCCTTAATATTGAAAATACTCACTATATATAATATAATTATATAATAATAATAATGATAATATAATATAATAATTTATATAATATAAATATCAACAATTATATAAAAATATGTTTTGATGGTCATTTTTAGATTGCTGCAGCTGCGACTACATACTTGGTGATCTTGTTACATTTCAGGTACTCCTGGTTCTTAACATTAATTCCAACTTAGAAGCCGTCGCAACGAATGCTTGCTGTCCCTACTCAACTTTACAATTCCAGCGTCTTCTTTGCTATTATGTCAACTTAACACCCAATATTTTCGAAAACCAAAAGTAAATTCTTTTGGGTTATGTATGCACATCATTAGGCCTAAGATAAGAAAAATGTTTGAGCACTACTCATTTTTGCTGCTGATCGTGATTGCACATTGTACAAACCATATTAACCAATATTACAAAATTTGTTTAATAAAACTTAAAATTTTCTGTTGGAATGAATACGTTATTTTCTAATGATTGCCCGAAAGGGGAGTGGTTCCTTTCTAACAGGGCACGAAAAAGTAAAACCTTATTGTATGCATTGACTTCGATTTCGATAAATAATTGGACTAGTCATCTATATGTAAGAAACATCGATGTCTTAAGTTTATTTCTTTTCAGAGTTTCAAACACTAATTGAAGCCTCAAAACAATAAATTTATCTCTTAAAAATGTTTTTTTAATTTCAATATTGGTACAGCTATTTTAAAAATATTTATGAATTCTCTTAAAATATTTACAGAGAAGCATCAACGTCTTAAGAAATATAAATCAATCTTAATTGTGAAAAACACAAAAATTTTAAAATATTAATTTTATTCTATGATTTATTGATTTATTTTATGATGGACGTTACTCTGTTAAGCTTTGATTGATAGTTTTTTAAATTATTGATGCATTTCTCTTTATACTTAGGTATTGTTAATTTAAACATTGATGCTGCTCCCATATAAGTTTTATTAAAAGAAATCGATTATTCTATTAAGAAACTTAATCAATTTCCAAAACTACTTAAAGCGATAAAAGCATGATGATTGTTTTATGTTTAAAGTTGATATTTTATCAAGAATTTTATGATTTTATAGGAGATGGGTTACTTAGTTAGTTGTGAATAGGTTAGACTTATATCTCGTTTATACCACGTAAGAAAAGCTATAAACCCCGTTGCTGACCAAATATCTTAACGATTTGTGTACTTGGATGCAATCAAGTGAAATTTCATGAAACGATTTGTTGATAAATGCAAATACTTACATGTTTTATTTGTTCGAATCAAAAAAAAAAAATTACACAGAAATAAAATGTTAAAGTGCGACATTGATGATGAAATGGTAGCCTATTATTTCTCAGTCGTCCATTTTGGAGGTTCGACCATGTAACAAACTGTAGCCTGTTTGAAGACGAATATGGCCTAATCTTTCCACTCCGTAAGGGGGTTAATTTGTATTAATGTACATTTGGTGACTAGAGACGAGTGGGAAGATAAAACAGGGAAGCCACAACACTTACGATTCTGATGGCACACATTATACCAAGTATTATATTTAACATTGCTTGATTTCTGAACATCCCCCTCTCCGAATTCTCTCTAATATTTTCAAAGCTTTTAGAGTTGCGGAAGAGACGGATTTAAGGAGATTATTTTAGCGACTAGTCGTTTAAGGACTGATCCGGAACTTAGACGAAGTAAAAATGAGAATAAAGGTAAATAAAAAAAAATATTTTAAAATTTATATGGTTTATTTGAAAATAAAACATGAATAAATTATAGATATAATATTACAATTAATAATTAATATATTCATTAAGGTATGAGAGTCTTCGTTTCTGGATAAATTCCTCGTCCTCTCGCCATTCCTCAGGTAAGTTGTCCCAGATGTAGTCTAATGTGTAGTCGAAAAGGTACAAAAGTAATGATCGAGGTAAAACTCTCAATTCTTCAGTAGTTAAAGTTTCGATACCTTCCTCTCCCAAACGACGTATCGCCGACTCCATTTTATCCGTCATACTGATGCAGGTTTTTTTTTTTTACTAGGAGGCATTTATAAATTCTCCTCCTCAAACCACAAACACTGAGAACTATTTTTTTTATGGTACCTGAGAGGGTTGACAAATGATTTGCTGTCAAATACCAGTTCACAGTATACACACTTAACTCTATCCTTGACTCCTCGAATAAATCCAGCATATGAAAGCAGATGATGAGGTGAGCCAATGTTTTTAAATGTTTGCCTTCTTATCTCTTCTTTTTTCAAATTTACAGCTTCAGAATTTTTTCCGATCCATGCAGCTAGACGAAAAGCTTGATTTAATGATCAAACAAAGGAAGCGTTTAAATGACAAGTCATCTGGTCATTATCTAATTGTTTCTAGTTTGGACAGCCGAAATCATGAAGATCATAGACTGGTTTATCGATAAGTTCTTCTATGAAATGACACTTTTCCTCTCCTTTTCCCCATAATGTGTCAAAGTCTTCCGTGATGGATAGTAAGAAATATTTCATATCCTCATATGGTACATCACCATAGTTCCATTCCAGTCCGTGAATATGTTTCTTTACCCAAAGATTTGTTTTTGACTCACCCACTTCTCCTACATCTCGAGGTGGTGTGAAAAACCAATGCCACGATGAACCATGGCTGATGGAGATTACAGATAGTTCTTTAACGATCAATGAGTAAGAAGCCGAGCGATAGCCCTGAAAATCAATGACCGCCGAACGCATTATATGCTTGAGTCAATGTCTTACGGTGAAGTGATATTTTTGCAGTCGACTTAATCTCTATATATATAGATGTATGTGCTATTTCAGTACATTTTACGAACAAGACCTGTGCCCACCTGATATTCTACAATTCTATCGTGAAGAATAAGGCAGTATGCCTTAGTATTTGGCGGAATGTTCTCACTCGCCTCTAGTAATACACGAATATCAATAGTCGTACTCTTTATCGTGTCAGATTGTTTAGAACAATCTATAACGACTATAGGTGCTATGATCTCAAAATCACATTGTGACAGCAGAGGTTGAGAATGTCTATTGCCATAATAACTCGTTTGAAATTCTTTATACATTTCGTAGAGGAGAGCCACTTTTCCAAGCTCGAAATCTATATTCAAATCATCATAAGGATATTGCTCGCTATTAAGATAGAGTTTTTAAATTTTTCAATTTGCAATTATCAAACTGACTGTTATCTTTGCTAGCGTTTCTCATTCGATTTGTCTGGAATGCGATAATAACATACCGTGACTTTGCTAAATTTGTCGATGTTTTTACAGTCCAGTTTTCTTGCTGTGATGCAGGTAAATTAGGAAATTCGTAAAGATCCCACGATCTAAATGGAATAGAGATGACCTTTTTTTTATCTATCATTTTTAACAACCTCAGCCGTTCTTGATCAGAAACACGAACATGAGGCATTCTCCAAATCTTTATCTAATTTTATTAGAACATCATCGTCACCCTTTACGCAGTTCAAGTCAGTACTCGATCTGATCAAAACGAGTTCTTGCTTAAGATTAATTAAAATTTTTCGATAGTCCTCACATATCCCTAAGAGAATATTCAGTGACAGACACACACTAAAAAAACCGTTTTTATCTATTGAAAGAGTTTTGTCAGCACCTGGGATTACCCATCCTGCATTTTCTAGACATTTGACTTAATTAAGGAAAAATGACGCATGGCCTTTAAGCGTTGTAGTTATTCCTGGGTTTCTCACTCTATCAACTTCAATGCCATTAAATTTATATCTGATCTCATCAAACAAAAACGCAAATGCGTTATTAGTCAATTTTGAAGTAGCTCCAGGAGTACCATCTTTTTTTAAAATTCGTCCTTCAAGATAAACATAACTTAATGAAGGAAACGTGTTGACATCTTGTTGATGTATAGGTATTCTGATTTCGTCGGAACGGTTAAAGGTGTTCCCCGCATACGGCTGATGTGAATGATACTGGAATTGCGTAAGGGAATCATCAAATTTTATATCTGATGTAACGCTTAGTATGTTATTCATTTTTTCTTATTTTGTAACCGAAAACCGCATTGTTTCAAAAAGTTAGCGTTTGCAGTTGTTAACTGTCTCGTCAATTTAGGATTACTAATTCTTAACATGGCTTGCTCTCTCCTTTTATAACGAGCTACACTATTATTCTGCACACCATCCATGGTAAAATCAATCCCCATTTTTCTTCAAATGTAATCTCAATGTAACAGTTTTCCCCCTAAAGTCAATAAGTTCTCCGTCTTGATCCACTAACCGAACGGTAATATTGCCAACAGTCCTCACGTTAGTAAGAAAGTAAATGACAGGATTCGGGGTTTCTATTTTTTTATAACCTGGTTCTACAGCTTGAAAGAATTAATGTATGCTATGATCCGGATCTCCATTGACGTAAGACCCTGATGCGATGTTACAATGAATCAAAATAGTGTTTACAGAAAGAATTTTCACAATGCCATCCGATTCGCTGTACCGATGCACTGGGTTAATGACTTGATTGGGACGATGAAAACCTAACAGTGGACCAATGGAATGGGGCTTGTTGGGAAAGTTGAAGTAGACCGGCTTCGATGCTCTAAGTTCAGCCTTTAAAGTATTCTGCTTTCCTCGCAGCATAAACCCCCCACCAGGTTCCTGGTGATCAATTTCTTCGCGAAGGAAAGAATTTAGTGCATCGATATCATACGATCCTTCAGGTATCTGGGTCGTCAAATTTCCAAAATAAAACTTATCGTTAACATCCTTTCTTATATTAGGAATAGTATTATATGTGTCAAAAGATAATAACCCAACTGTATAACTTGAGCCTAATTCCAGCGGAGGTAAAAAGTTTGCATGAAGAACACTAGAATTTCCCGTAAGCGTTACTGTATACCTCATAATTATGAATGATCAAAATTTATGAGAAACGTCAGCTAAATACTTTAAGCAGAGATGTCCACAAATCAGAGTATTCCACTTCTGATAACGACGTCTGTTGTAATTTATTTTGGAACCCTTGAAATAGTCAAGTAGCTGTGGTGGTGGTTTCAAATTTCCAAACGAATCAAAAGCGATAAAGCATTCAAAGTACAAAAAGCGTTATACGGATAGATAACTATTGGTGAATTGATTAGTCATTAAAAGAAAATTATAGCAATACCTCTGAATCTAATGCGCCTCCTGTGCGGTTCTCACGGTTTTCGCACGGATGGCTGTCTGTGATGTTAATGTGCACTCAGCTTAAAATGTATCCCTCCTCATCGACTTTTGCAATGTTCAATCATTCAGTATCTGGAGTGTCGAGCAACTTTTCCCAAACGTAAGTCTTTATTTTAGGATCATTAAAGATGTCATACGAGGGGAAGGAGAAAAAATCGTACCAAATTAAGTTTATGTAATTTGTATAATTGAATATTGGCAGAGGGAAAAGGTATAAATGTTTTATTATGTTCAAAATGTGGACTATTATTATTAAAATCGAGTGCACATAGATGTAAATGGCAGTTTTATGTATGTACACTATGTAGTCGTGAATTCAAATCCAAATTTAATTATGAACGTCATAAAATCACATGCGAAAAAAAACGTTTCAGTTCCCCTCAGGCATTCGTCGATATTGGTAGTCAGTTATCAATGGAAAACTTTCAAACCCCAGCTGGTCCATCTTTGAATCAATCACATTTGCCGTTTAAAAAACGAACGTACACGGGCATTCCGTCTTTATCGGAACCTAATATTGCAAATATAGGAATCAGCCCTCCAAAGAAACACCGATTCTATAATAAGGAACAACTAGAAATTTTAACTACGAACGAACAAGGTATTAAAAAGACGGCATTTGGTAATACACTCATAGACTTATATATTGAAAATCACGATTACAACTTAATTCCAACTTAATACCAAAAGAATTTCTAGAGTTGAATAAAGAAAAAATTATTATCATTTTAAAATCGTATTTAGAACTATGGAATGTATTTAAAATTAATATACAATATGCAAAAAAGGCTGATGAAATATATTGCAAAGTCCAACCTATGGCTCAAATGACTGAGCAAGAAATGTTGTATTATGAAAAAACAGATAAGTGCGTTATTTGTCTTAAGACATTATAAAACGAAGAAAAAGTAAGACATCATATAACATCCAAATTTATTGGTGCTGCTCATTCCTATTGCAACTTGCAAGCAAAAACTCCAGATTTCATACCAGTGTTTATGCATAACTTACAGGGTTATGACTCGCACTTCATCGTTCCTTTTCTAGCCAATCAAGAGGGTGAAGTAACAGTTGTACCAAGCAATTCGGAAAAATACATCAGTTTCACCAAATCCTTTCACGATTGTAAAACTAAAATAAGATTCGTTGATAGCTATAAATTTTTATCTGCCAGCCTTCATACGCTTGTTCAAAACATGAAAGCAGGTTCTGATGATCTCTCAATCATTTTTCCTCATTTGTACCAGTTAATACCAGAAAAAAAGTAAAGTTCAATTGCTTACAAAAAAAGGAATTTACCCATATGCTTATATGAATTCTTTAGAGCGATTAGATGAAACTCAGTTACCCGCATTGGAAAAATTTTACAACAACTTAATTTCAGAAAATATTTCAGAGACAGACTATCAACATGCTCAAGCCATTTGGAAAATTTTTAATTTAAACAATTTAAAGGAATATACCGAAATGTACATTAAAACGGATGTTATTCTTTTATGCGAAATATTTCGTAATCTGTGCATGGTGATATATTGCTTAGATCCCGCCTATTTTATGTCTCTTCCAGGGTTAAGCTACGAGGAAATGTTAAAAACAACAAATATCGAGCTGGAAATCATTAAAGACGTTGATATGATATTATTTATTGAAAAAGGAATTCGAGGAGGCATAACACAAGTAGTCAAGCGCTATGCCAAAGCAAATAATATTTACACAGATGATTACAACCCAGATAAGCCCATTAGCCACCTTATTTACGCGGACGTAAATAATTTATATGGATATGCCATGAATAGCTTCCTCCCATATTGTGACTTTGAATGGTTAAATGAAGAATTAGACGTGTTAAACGTCCCGGATGAGTCGGAAATCGGTTATATACTTGATGTTGATATAGATTACCCAGATGAATTACATGATTTTCATTCTCAATTACCCTCATTACCTGAAAAATCAAAGCCCCCTGGCAATAAAACTACCGAAAAATTGCTGACAACTCTCACAGCGAAAACCCGTTATATCGTTCATTATGTAAATCTGAAACAAGCACTAAATCTGGGTATTAAATTAAGAAAAATTCATAGAATTCTAAAATTCAAGCAAAAAAATTGGGGACATACGAGGCGTGACGTAACTCACGTAAAGTCGAAAATAAAACTTGATCTAGGTCAAGAACACATAAACAAATATAGGCCGTAAGTCCAGTTAACGTCATCAAAGGTCAAATCACTCCAATGAATGAAAAGAGCTAGTTAGAAAAAATAAAACTTGATCTAGGTCAAGAGTTCAATCACCCATGGTCAATCACCCCCTGCGACGTTGCCAATTGGTGCGCAACGCTGACAAATCGTGCGTTTTCCCTACTCCAGTTGGTCAAGGTCACACCCCCCTCACCACCCTCGCCCTCGCCAAACAACCTTGACCTACTTTCGCTTCTTCTCATTTCCTCAACCCGTTAAATACAACTACTTAGGCTGATGTACAAATAAAAGGCTTGTGAACATAGAAAGTGATAGGGCTCACCTGAAGAATGAGTTGTGGCAATACTAACCTTAATCTAACTGACCTAGTTTTCCCAAACAGTCTGTAGCCATTGATACCGGAATGGGAGTGGGTCTATAGTGTTAAACACTGGATTTATCAGGTGCGGCAACGAGTCAAACAACTTGTGTCTCCGGTGGATGAACTAAACCGGCGTTCTTTAACCTCTGGAGAGAGGTATGTCTGACCACTTTTCTCATACTATTCTGAAATCGTATGATACTTTTAGCTGTACTGTCAGTTAAATGATTATATAGTGGGGCATCGTACAACAGAGCTGGCCGCAGAACACTTTTATAGATGATCAGTTTAAGACGAAGGAACAGTTTGGGTGAGGTTAGCAAGTGGTGAAGACCTGTGTCGTACTTTTTCTATTTTATTACTGAAATGAGTAGAGAAATGGAGATTTCTATCCATTTTTATACCCAAATAGTACAGTGAGAAAGCCGGTGAGTTCTCTTGCCCTCCTACAGTATATGATTTTGGCAAGGCTTTTTCTCTTTTTGGAGGGAGAAGATCACTCATGCACTCTTCCCGGCGTTCAGACTGATGTTTAACCTATTCTGTCTATCACTGATTACGTTACTAACTCACTCGGCCTGTGTAAGAGCTCTTTTTGCACTTATACTGCTCCTGTAAACCACAATGCCGTCAATGAAAGCGAATATAGTAATTTTCATATAGTTTGTCTCAACAATGTCAGACGCGTAAATGTTAAAAAGTACAAAACCGGAGTACAAAACTGGTCCTTTAGGAACACCACAGGTAGCGGGAACTGGTTTAAGATACAGTCATCCACCCGTACCCTCACCGTTCTGTCCTTCAGGAAGGAAGCCAATATGGTACATAGATGCTCTTGTCATTCGCAGCCACTGAGGTGTCGGAAGAGCATCAAATTCTCGTGAGCCGTGTATTTCAGTCAACAACTATTTGGCCATGACATAAATTTATTTGTTAGGACATACAACGTAAACAAAGAGCTCTGAATAAACAATTATTGAACCTTAACATTTATTCATGTTATTTAACTTTTAATGTAGCAATCTGGCCAGATAAAATTATATTTGGGTTTCATTTATCAAATCAACATTTTTGTTGATCGATTCAATTGCTAATTGTGACAATTATATTGCTCAAATAATTATTGTTGCAATTACACTTGTTTATTTAATTATGTTGAATACTATCTGATAAATTCACGTAGGCCTACAAAATTAATAAGTATTTACGCATGTTGAGAACGCGGAGCAGAGTTAGCTATTCGACCCTGAAATCCTCGATTCTCCAAAGTTTTCGCCGGCTTCAATGGTTTTACAAGTTTGAAAACGTCCAGCAGCAGCCTCGACAAAATGCTAATTGTGGAAATAAAGACAGAAAAGGAACAAGGAAAATAATGGATGCAAACGAAAGTAATGACTAAGGAAGAAGTCGCCGAAGACGAGCTGAAATAAAAAGAGAAACCGATCATTCATAGAAACTGCGAACTCACCATCACAGTTGAAAATAACCATCAAAATATTGGCCAGACTTCCAATTGATATTACAGCCTATATGCCAGATAGAAATTGTTACACTAAATCAATTTTAAATATAAATGAAGAAACTGAATAAAAAACAAATATTAAAGCAAAACAAATAAATCTTTATTCAGTAAACTTAATACTAAACTTAATAATACTTCATTAATAAGAAAAGAAACAAATGATTATCGATTGTTAATTCACAAATGAGAGAGAGAGAGAGAGAGTCGTTGATCGGTACCTTACGCGTCGGGTTGATCTTCATTTATGGCACAGCTTGAGCGCAACGAGCATTGGGCGCTAAGTGAGAAAAATAGAAGAAAGTTCATCTCGAGTGTCAACAGACATGAGCGGGACACAAGTCGAGAGTCGGGAGACCTCCAGCTCCGATGTGGACAGCACGATGTTTCACAGTCGACTACTGATCCCCGGGGATCAAAACACTTATAAATACGCACCGTTGAACCCTGTTTACAAACATTGCTATCAGTGCCTCTCTCTCTCTCCCCCCCCCCCTCACCCTCTCTCCTGCCTGCATTTAACGAAACATATTGTTAAATACATACTATTACTACTTATCACTACTTATTAATATACAATATGTTATCGAGCATTCCTCGTATTAATAACATTATCTAACTAGGAAATACATAATGAACATAATTAAATGAATCGAATCTCTATGAATGATCGGCTAAATGATAAGTTAAACAACGCGTTCATTTCGTCATTTGAGATATGTCAAAGAAGATACGTATCCATTTTGAATCAAATTAATTATGAATTTAATATGTACATATTCAATAATACGGAAGCATGTAATTATTGATCAATATCGTAGAATAAGAAGAATCATTTGTTTTTTTTTTGATAATTTGTTTATGTATAAAAAGAAAGGATGGTGTGACAATAAATCTGGAAATCTTTTATTGGAAAAATTACTTTTTTACTTTAACGCACTGACTTAGTTTTAACAGTCTAGCGGTCGTGGGTTTCGTGGCCGTGTCTAACATACAACTGGTGTTGGTTAAGTAAGAGTGCAAGTTAATCCTCTTTATATAAACAAAGCTTGCACTGAAACACTTGGTGTTATTCGCGGTTACCGATAACGCAATTCGAAATCTAATCGATTAAAACTAAATTTATATTTTTTTTTATTTAGAGCGCTAACAACCCATGTTGAGACTTTAAAGTTCCTTTCCTCACTACATTCGTGGTTAATTTCGAATTCAAATTCTGATAGGAAATGAACATTAGATAAATTCTTTGCTATTATTTGCTAAGACCGCATGCTGCGCAACGTGCAGATTATGGCGATGAACTGTACTCGACGCAATAGATTAGGTAGATAAGGAGAGTGAACATTAGAAGGCGGAAGGGTTGCAGCACACATCAAGTGTACCTAAGATTGGAAGATCTCTCTTCGACGCAGCTCGAACGGGAACGCAGCGGCTGACTAATGTGCCCTACAGAGCGCGTGGATAGGATCGAAGCAACTGTTGCACTCTACTGTCATCAGCCTTACCTTGTGACCTGGGAAAGCGATAATAAATAAAGAATTCCCTAGGCAAGCCAAAAGTCGCATTTCAGAATATAATTGTGGAATTTCAGGAAGTCGTCATAATATGGGGACAATTACTGTCATTGGTATTGATGTGGTGTCGAATCGAAGACTGTTGGAAGTCGTTATCTCTCCATTAATCCAGGCGTTGATTATAGGCCTCAGATGACTGCATTTTTTGAAATACATAATTTAGTTGTCCACTTCAGTACTGCCACTACTTCTTTAAAGTACTCTATTACAAACTGTGTTGTTAAACAAATTATTAATAACTAGTTGATTTATAGCTCCGCATTTTTTTTTTTTAGATTTTACTTACTTAATGTCCTTAACCATGGTGTTGAATCATTGAAAAATAATGTAAGGCGTACTTGGCCGTAACCTCGACAACTGACGGAAGCTGATGTTCAAATCTCACGTGCACGAGTGGTTCATCATGGTAAAAGAGTTGTAATTAAACGTTCCTCTAGTGATAATACTGACAGGTTTCTTTCATCTACTATTCTGCAAATGAATTCCTAATTAATCTATTTAATGAAATCTATTTTATTACGATATGTCATACTTTCCCAAGATTAGATTTTTCTATTGAAGCAAATAGCTCATTCAACGCCTTCCGGATTTTGCTCTGCACAACGTAAAACTAACCGAACAGGTGTGGTCAACTTCCTAATGTCAACGTGTAATAATGGTAAATGTATCAAAAAATGTTTGATAGTATCGATGAAAACGATATGTAACATCTATGTAATTATTTAAATTAAAAGAAAGCGAATAATCTGATACTTCACTAGTACAAACAATATATCAAACACCTGACTTCCAAGCATAGCACGGCGATATCTCTTCTACGCACCACGAACGGGAAGGTACTCCGCACAAAGGAGTCTTTCCTGCTGGAGAACTCATCAATTTTAGTGTCACAAAATTATCAATTAAGCAAGAGAAAAAGAACTGATACTAATGTTCGTGTCGAATGGAAGATTGTTCCTGGTCGTTTTCTGCCCATTAATCCCAGCGTTTATTGCAGGTAAAGGGAATCCACTTCACTTCGGGATTAATATCCTGTAGTGCTTGTGGTGAATTTGCTAGCCAAGTGGTGGTAAATATCCCTCTAATTGAAAACCTGACTTAAATTCAGTAATCTGTCTTCTTATGATGCGATTAAGAAGAAAAAAGTTAAGTGCGAAGAGTCATACAATTTAGGGTTCCTGTATTATGACGGTCTTTGTCTTTGTTTTATGGATAGATAAAGAGCTTTGCCTAGCAACAAATTATTGATATATTTGTTCCTATCCTCAGCTTTTTCAACAGATAAATACCGTTTTCAAAGGCTAAGACAGGAAATTAGGCACACGAATATTTTATGAAATGCCAACTTGTAAATATAATGCAATATACCTAATATATAACCGGACAATGATAAGGAAGTGCTCAAGGAGATAGCTAAGTCCACTAGTCTTTTGCATTTATAGGTTAAATTCTAAAAGTTACTTACAGTAGTCCAGGGCTGTCATAAAGGTTTTTCACAGGTTTTTCATAAAGAAGCAGTCAGGTTTTCAGAGTTCAAGCGGGGTAGCCACAAAGTTGCCAGGGGAGAATGATTTACAGGGGCCAGACCCCGGCTTAAATACCCATCTAGCCTTGCCCTTAGCCAACCATCATTAAGATTGTTGTGACCAATGATATGGGGTTTCTTTGTTCCCTGGCAGGTCTAGGGCCTCATCTGGCCTCATGCCTGACTACAGCTGGTGTCCCAGCTCATATAACTCATTGGCACCCCGCATTTTTTATTGCTTAACACATTTACAATGATTTATATTTTGTTTATGTTATTAACATTTGTCTACAATATATTTTGTTCATGTTATTTACATTTGTTTACAATATATATACAATAGAGTATAGGGTGATTTATCTTATGTAGTTAGTGGTCGCTACAGTATAAAGAGTTTCTTTCTGCAAAACTAACCAACCTTCATGAAAAATAAAACACACAATGTAGATATCATACGAATAGTATTACAAAATAATAATAAGACATATTGTAATAACTTACTTATTTAATAAAACAACAATAAAACTTCTAATTGTAAACGTATAAGCTCAAAAGACATTTACCACAGACCCTTTTCCTAATCCTACAGTCCTACCTTTCAAACCGCTGCTTCCAAGTCCGCTGTGGTTTAGAATACTCTAACTACTATCCCATAAATGCAGGAGTTCCACAGGACAGTGTCCTAGGCCCCATCCTCTATAACCTATACACCGCTGATGTCCCCTCTACTTCCAATACCTTCTTGGCCACATTTGCAGACGACACTGCAGTCTTGTCATCCCACCCAGACCCCGACATAGCACATCATAACCTTCAAAAACACCTTGACGAGATCGAGTATTGGTGCAATCAATGGCGGATCAAAGTTAATGAAGCAAAATGCTCCCACATTACCTTCACCCTTTGTCGCAAGACTTGTCCTCTAGTTTATTTTAATTCTATTCCTCTCCCTGTAACCGAGACAGTACGGTACTTAGGCTTCCATCTCGACAAACGACTGACCTGGAACCCTCATACGAGACTAAAAAGTCAAGAACTAAACAGACGCTTTGGACTACTGTACAGACTACTTCAAAGGACATCCCATCTCTCAATAGAAAATAAACTACTAATCTACAAAGTTATTCTTAAACCAATCTGGACATACGGAATAGAGCTATGGTGACAGCAAAAAGTCGAACATCAAGCGTATCCAATCCTTTCAATCCAAAGTCCTGAGAACAATAGTAAATGCCTCTTATTATGTCAGCAACAAAACCCTTCATAACGACCTTAATATACCCTACATTCTAGAACTCATCCCTTCCAAGTTTATGAAATTCCACAGTAGCCTTTCCAACCACCCTAATTCTGTAGCACAGTCTTTGCACAGCACCACTCATCCCTATAATCCTCCTCGGAGACTGAAACGGCAGTGGCCTCGTGACCTGCTTTAATCGCGTGACAGTGGGAGTCCTGGCAATGGCCAGTTTCTCCAATCATGTCCTATTGTATGAATGAGCGAGTGAATGATGACTGTAAATATGGTATGAATGAGATCATTTATCTGTATTATTATTGCCTTATAAAAGGCAGATTGTAATTATTGCACAATAAAAATTGTTGAATAAAAAAAAAAAAACTATAGTTTGATGGTGGAATAAAAGTTTTGTTTGGTCTCGAAAGGTCAGCTAGTTCCTCCTTGACTTCTTCAATTAACAATTAAGGTTTTCTTCTTCAAAGTCATCGATTATTATGTCCGCTGTATTGTCAAATATATGCCCGCAATAGTTACAAATTATGGAGCACTTGAGTCCGAACTTTGTACAACTACAAGCCTAAATTCATTCTGCTATTATGTGCATATTGCTACCTCCCGAGTTGTACGAAGAATTTAAGCAGATTTAGTAGCTGTTAAAAACTGATTCGGAAACACGTGAAGTGCAATACACCTGTCATCTGTTTGCTCTGTCACTCGCGGCCGACCTGATCCGGGTCTGTGATTGCACAAACCACGCTCACGTTAACGTGTAATTGCTCTCCAAGCAGTTTTAAGTAAACCCTAGTCGGCCGTCTTCCGCTACTGGACTGTTTGCTTGATCGGCAAAACCATTTTTTAAATTAAAAAAAAAGAAATCAAAGTAGATATGTCTGTATAATTTTTGAACATTTATTGGATTTTCCTTCATATTTTTAGCCCCTTATCACTGAAAACGTTTCCTATTTATCCTATATGAAAAAAGAAAAGCAGAAATAATTCTATTAGGAAGTAAATATTAGAATTTTTTAAATGCACTACTTTTTTTGTGGGACAGTGTGTAAAGGACTAATGGATTCGAAATGAAGCATATCATTAAAGCAACACGGATCGATCTGCCAGTTTGTTGGAATCATTTGCCAGCAGTCCTCCACATTGTCAGCGATGGGTAGGTTGGTTGTAATTTTTCTAAAACGGAAGTACCAGCAGCTAGAGGTAGTGAAGCTGTTATTATACATGTGCAGGTTCTTCACAAGCTTCATTGTTACAGAAGTCGATGGCCGATGGGTAATATCCCCTCATCTCCTTGCATTTAACATTTTCTTGTCATTATTTGCTTCTTTCACCATTCACCCCATGTGTAAATTACAGGCGAATAATAATTTGACTGCCTTAACTAAATTCGTACTGACTGCTAGGCTGTTACTTTTCAATCTTAGGCAACTAGTGAGTGTCTTTTGTCAGATAATACATATCGATAGTAGTCGCCAGGTGATGAATTCTTGGAGGTTTTTGGACAGTCTTTTTTCCAAGATAGGCTCAAGACGATTGATCTTCGTAGGGCCGTCGCTACACTACGCAATATACCACGTATTTATCTTCGCCTTGGTCACATCTGGAGGAGTTTATCACTTATATACACACAACATACTAAATAAAAATTCAGTTTATATTTTCTTTCACACAACATGGATAGGTTTCTGCATGCATATGGACGTTTTCTGCATTTGCGTCTTAATTCATTCCGTACAGGTTTCTCTTTTATATCTCAACCGCTGTCTCATCACCCTGAAAACTGAAAACGGCAAGACCAACAAACAGTACCATGAAACAGTCGAATTGTGTTGCAAAGCATACAATGAAATTCACTGGCAGGTATTCTCAATAATTCTACTTTTAAAATTACCAATTAATTTTCAGGACTAATTACTATTTTTCAGGTCTACAGAATAAACACTATCTTCGGAGCTCAGCTGCTGGCAGTTTTTATGATTTGCTTCACCCAAATCGTTGATGAATTTTACAATACAATTTATCTGGCATACAGTGCAGAGAGGCGATACAACTTTTTAAACATTTGGGTGTTTCTTTTGGGGTCTTGTGGATTCACTGTTGTTATTCAGTTAGCGATGGTTTGCAACGCAGCGTCTACCACGGTTGGTTTTTCGGTTTAATTTAAGACCTTGATACTTGTCAAAGTGCATTTATTTCCAGCTGGCTGTAGGGTGTTAAAGTGTTGAATTTATTCAGTGAATTAATTTTGTAGGCCAAGGAGTTCAACTCAATATTATATAAACTGATGGTAAATGGCAGAAATACAGATCTTATGAAAAACGTAAGTATATTGATCACCCGAATATTCAGGCAAAACTAATTCTGATTCACAAACTTAAAAAACAAATTAAGTTAAAGTAAACAAATAAAATTAAAATTAAAAGTTAGTATTTTGACGAAAGAAATTTTTTTTTTTAATTGGCTGTAATTGAACTTACATGAGAAGGGTATACTTTAGATGGACATGGGTCATGGGGTCACTGGTTTAAATGAAACTTTTTTTGACTTGTTTTTAGATTTCGTCTATTTGTATTAGCAATATTTCTTGTTATGCTATGTGAAAAAGTGATAACTAATATTGTGTGCATAAAGATAACAAAGTGTATCTGCTGAAAACATTTGCATGACTTAATAAAATCAATCAGAGGAGGTTTTAAAAAATATTACACGATAGATATCATAAAAATCTTCATCTCTTACAATCCAAACAGTTCTGTTTTCCATTCAAACTTCTTGTTTTGTTGCTTCTATTTAAGTTTGCTTTCCTTTTCATAAAAATGTGACATGCTTTGGTTGATTTGTTTTACAGAGAATTCTTCGTCTTCATATTCTCATGAAAAAGGAGATTGTTTTCAATGTTTGTGGATTCTTCGTGATTGATCATACTCTCTTACATTCAGTAAGTTATAAACATCCATTTAATGAAATACTTCCCGTGTAAACTTGGCATCACCCTAATAAAATATAATACCATTTGTGGCCCCGTCCTTGATAGCGTTTTTCAAAATAGTACAGGGTTACTTAAAACATGTCACAATATCCCTTCGACTTGCTTTACGAAAAACCAACAACTAGTCAACCTTTCCCTTAATATTGAAAATACTCACTATATATAATATAATTATATAATAATAATAATGATAATCTAATATAATAATTTATATAATATAAATATCAACAATTATATAAAAATATGTTTTGATGGTCATTTTTAGATTGCTGCAGCTGCGACTACATACTTGGTGATCTTGTTACATTTCAGGTACTCCTGGTTCTTAACATTAATTCCAACTTAGAAGCCGTCGCAACGAATGCTTGCTGTCCCTACTCAACTTTACAATTCCAGCGTCTTCTTTGCTATTATGTCAACTTAACACCCAATATTTTCGAAAACCAAAAGTAAATTCTTTTGGGTTATGTATGCACATCATTAGGCCTAAGATAAGAAAAATGTTTGAGCACTACTCATTTTTGCTGCTGATCGTGATTGCACATTGTACAAACCATATTAACCAATATTACAAAATTTGTTTAATAAAACTTAAAATTTTCTGTTGGAATGAATACGTTATTTTCTAATGATTGCCCGAAAGGGGAGTGGTTCCTTTCTAACAGGGCACAAAAAAGTAAAACCTTATTGTATGCATTGACGTCGATTTCGATAAATAATTGGACTAGTCATCTATATGTAAGAAACATCGATGTCTTAAGTTTATTTCTTTTCAGAGTTTCAAACACTAATTGAAGCCTCAAAACAATAAATTTATCTCTTAAAAATGTTTTTTTAATTTCAATATTGGTACAGCTATTTTAAAAATATTTATGAATTCTCTTAAAATATTTACAGAGAAGCATCAACGTCTTAAGAAATATAAATCAATCTTAATTGTGAAAAACACAAAAATTTTAAAATATTAATTTTATTCTATGATTTATTGATTTATTTTATGATGGACGTTATTCTGTTAAGCTTTGATTGATAGTTTTTTAAATTATTGATGCATTTCTCTTTATACTTAGGTATTGTTAATTTAAACATTGATGCTGCTCCCATATAAGTTTTATTAAAAGAAATCGATTATTCTATTAAGAAACTTAATCAATTTCCAAAACTACTTAAAGCGATAAAAGCATGATGATTGTTTTATGTTTAAAGTTGATATTTTATCAAGAATTTTATGATTTTATAGGAGATGGGTTACTTAGTTAGTTGTGAATAGGTTAGACTTATATCTCGTTTATACCACGTAAGAAAAGCTATAAACCCCGTTGCTGACCAAATATCTTAACGATTTGTGTACTTGGATGCAATCAAGTGAAATTTCATGAAACGATTTGTTGATAAATGCAAATACTTACATGTTTTATTTGTTCGAATCAAAAAATAAAAATCACACAGAAATAAAATGTTAAAGTGCGACATTGATGATGAAATGGTAGCCTATTATTTCTCAGTCGTCAATTTTGGAGGTTCGACCGTGTAACAAACTGTAGCCTGTTTGAAGACGAATATGGCCTAATCTTTCCACTCCGTAAGGGGGTTAATTTGTATTAATGTACATTTGGTGACTAGAGACGAGTGGGAAGATAAAACAGGGAAGCCACAACACTTACGATTCTGATGGCACACATTATACCAAGTATTATATTTAACATTGCTTGATTTCTGAACATCCCGCTCTCCGAATTCTCTCTAATATTTTCAAAGCTTTTACAGTTGCGGAAGAGACGGATTTAAGGAGATTATTTTAGCGACTAGTCGTTTAAGGACTGATCCGGAACCTAGACTAAGTAAAAATGAGAATAAAGGTAAATAAAAAAAAATATTTTAAAATTTATATGGTTTATTTGAAAATAAAACATGAATAAATTATAGATATAATATTACAATTAATAATTAATACATTCATTGAGGTATGAGAGTATTCGTTTCTGGATAAACTCCTCGTCCTCTCGCCATTCCTCAGGTAAGTTGTCCCAGATGTAGTCTAATGTGTAGTCGAAAAGGTACAAAAGTAATGATCGAGGTAAAACTCTCAATTCTTCAGTAGTTAAAGTTTCGATACCTTCCTCTCCCAAACGACGTATCGCCGACTCCATTTTATCCGTCATACTGATGCAGGTTTTTTTTTTTTACTAGGAGGCATTTATAAATTCTCCTCCTTAAACCACAAACACTGAGAACTATTTTTTTTATGGTACCTGAGAGGGTTGACTAATGATTTGCTGTCAAATACCAGTTCACAGTATACACACTTAACTCTATCCTTGACTCCTCGAATAAATCCAGCATATGAAAGCAGATGATGAGGCGAGCCAATGTTTTTAAATGTTTGCCTTCTTATCTCTTCTTTTTTCAAATTTACAGCTTCAGAATTTTTTCCGATCCATGCAGCCAGACGATGAGCTTGATTTAATGAACAAACAAAGGAAGTGTTTAAATGACAAGTCATCTGGTCATTATCTAATTGTTTCAAGTTTGGACAGCCGAAATCATGAAGATCATAGACTGGTTTATCGATAAGTTCTTCTATGAGATGACACTTTTCCCCTCCTTTTCCCCATAATGTGTCAAAGTCTTTCGTGATGGATAGTAAAAAATATTTCATATCCTCATATGGTACATCACCATAGTTCCATTCCAGTCCGTGAATATGTTTCTTTACCCAAAGATTTGTTTTTGACTCACCGACTTCTTCAACATCTCGAGGTGGTTTGAAAAACCAATGCCACGATGAACCATGGCTGATGGAGATTACAGATAGTTCTTTAACGATCAATGAGTAAGAAGCCGAGCGATAGCCCTGAAAATCAATGACCACCGAACGCATTATATGCTTGAGTCAATGTCTTACGGTGAAGTGATATTTTTGCAGTCGACTTAATCTCTATATATATAGATGTATGTGCTGTTTCAGTACATTTGACGAACAAGACCTGTCCCCACCTCATATTCTACAATTTTATCGTGAAGAATAAGGCAGTATGCCTTAGTATTTGGCGGAATGTTCTCACTCGCCTCTAGTAATACACGAATATCAATAGTCGTACTCTTTATCGTGTCAGATTGTTTAGAACAATCTATAACGACTATAGGTGCTATGATCTCAAAATCACATCGTGACAGCAGAGGTTGAGAATGTCTATTGCCATAATAACTCGTTTGAAATTCTTTATACATTTCGTAGAGGAGAGCCACTTTTCCAAGTGCGAAATCTATATTCAAATCATCATAAGGATATTGCTCGCTATTCAGATAGTTTCAAATTTTTCAATTTGCAACTTTTAAACTGACTGTTATCTTTGCTAGCGTTTCTCATTCGATTTGTCTGGAATGCGATAATAACATACCGTGACTTTGCTAAATTTGTCGATGTTTTTACAGTCCAGTTTTCTTGCTGTGATGCAGGTAAATTAGGATATTCGTAAAGATCCCACGATCTGAAGGGAATAGAGATGACCTTTTTTTTATCTATCATTTTTAACAACCTCAGCCGTTCTTGATCAGAAACACGAACATGAGGCATTCTCCAAATCTTTATCTAATTTTATTAGAACATCATCGTCACCCTTTACGCAGTTCAAGTCAGTACTCGATCTGATCAAAACGAGTTCTTGCTTAAGATTAATTAAAATTTTTCGATAGTCCTCACATATCCCTAAGAGAATATTCAGTGACAGACACACACTAAAAAAACCGTTTTTATCTATTGAAAGAGTTTTGTCAGCACCTGGGATTACCCATCCTGCATTTTCTAGACCTTTGACTTGATTAGGTGAAAATGACGCATGGCCTTTAAGCGTTGTAGTTATTCCTGGGTTTCTCACTCTATCAACTTCAATGCCATTAAATTCATATCTGATCTCATTAAACAAAAACGCAAATGCGTTATTAGTCAATTTTGAAGTAGCTCCAGGAGTACCATTTTTTTTTAAAATTCGTCCTTCAAGATAAACATAACTTAATGAAGGAAACGTGTTGACATCTTGTTGATGTATAGAATTCTGATTTCGTCGGAACTGTTAAAGGTGTTCCCCGCATACGGCAGATGTGAATGATACTGGAATTGCGTAAGGGAATCATCAAATTTTATATCTGATGTAACGCTTAGTATGTTATTCATTTTTTCTTATTTTGTAACCGAAAACCGCACTGTTTCAAAAAGTTAGTAAACACAAGTAGTCAAGCGCTATGCCAAAGCAAATAATATTTACACAGATGATTACAACCCAGATAAGCCCATTAGCCACCTTATTTACGCGGACGTAAATAATTTATATGGATATGCCATGAATAGCTTCCTCCCATATTGTGACTTTGAATGGTTAAATGAAGAATTAGACGTGGTTAACGTCCCGGATGAGTCGGAAATCGGGTATATACTTGATGTTGATATAGATTACCCAGATGAATTACATGATTTTCATTCTCAATTACCCTCATTACCTGAAAAATCAAAGCCCCCTGGCAATAAAACTACCGAAAAATTGCTGACAACTCTCACAGCGAAAACCCGTTATATCGTTCATTATGTAAATCTGAAACAAGCACTAAATCTGGATATTAAATTAAGAAAAATGCATAGAATTCTAAAATTCTAGCAAAAAAATTGGTGACATGCGAGGCGTGACGTAACTCACGTAAAGTCGAAAATAAAACTTGATCTAGGTCAAGAACACATAAACAAATATAGGCCGTAAGTCCAGTTAACGTCATCCAAGGTCAAACCACTCCAATGAGACTCACGAGCTAGTTAGTGAAAATAAAACTTGATCTAGGTCAAGAATGGCTGATGTGCCGTTGTAGTTCAATCACCCATGGTCAATCACCCCCTCCGACGTTGCCAATTGGTGCGCAACGCTGACAAATCGTGCGTTTTCCCTACTCCAGTTGGTCAAGGTCACACCCCCCTTACCACCCCTCGCCCTCGCCAAACGACCTTGACCTACTTTCGCTTCTTCTCATTTCCTCAACCCGTTAAATACAACTACTTATGCTGATGTACAAATAAAAGGCTTGTGAACACAGAAAGTGATAGGGCTCACCTGAAAAATGAGTTGTGGCAATACTAACCTTAATCTAACTGACCTAGTTTTTCCAAACAGCCTGTTGCCATTGATACCGGAGTGGGAGTGGGTCCATTGTGTTAAACACTGGATTTGTCAGGTGCGGCAACGAGTCAAACAACTTGTGTCTCCGGTGGATGAACTAAACCGGCGTTCTTTAACCTCTGGAGAGAGGTATGTCTGACCACTTTTCTCATTCTATTCTGAAATCGTATGATACTTTTAGCTGTACTGTCAGTTAAATGATTATATAGTGGGGCACCGTACAACAGAGCTGGCCGCAGAACACATTTATAGATCATCAGTTTAAGACGAAGGAACAGGTGTGGTGAAGTTAGCAAGTAGTGAAGACCTGTGTCGTACTTTTTCTATTTTATTACGCAAATGAGTAGAGAAATGGAGATTTCTATCCATTTTTATACCCAAATAGTACAGTGAGAAAGCCGGTGAGTTCTCTTGGCCTCCTACAGTATATGATTTTGGCAAGGCTTTTTCTCTTTTTGGAGGGAGATCACTCATGCACTCTTCCCGGCGTTCAGACCGATGTTTAACCTATTCTGTCTATCACTGATTACGTTACTAACTCACTCGGCCTGTGTAAGAGCTCTTTTTGCACTTATACTGCTCCTGTAAACCACAATGCCGTCAATGAAAGCGAATATAGTAGCTTTCTTATAGTTTGTCTTAACAATGTCAGACGTGTAAATGTTAAAAAGTACAAAACCGGAGGCCAAACTGGTCCTTTAGGAACTCCACAGGTAGCGGGAACTGGTTCAAGATGCAGTCATCCACCCGTACCCTCACCGTTCTTTCCTTCAGGAAGGAAGCCAATATGGTACATAGATGCTCTTGTCATTCGCAGCCACTGAGGTGTTGGAAGAGCATCCCGTGGGACAATGGGTCGACAGCTTACGTGTAGTTATTATAATAGTATTAGTAAAGATAGTAGTTTTTTTTTGTTCCATATCCCCTTGTTACAAATTTATTTATGTACAAAACATAGATTCTACAAAAAAATCTATTTACAATTGCTTCATTGTATTTCCTTTAGCTTGGCTACATTTTGTACAAAATAAAAAAATAGTGATCTGCATCGTACAAAAGTATAATGGTGTACATTATACATTAATGGACTGAATTTATTAAAAGTGATGGGACTCACCTTATTTATCATAAACTCAAAACTGACTGAGTTTTCTGTTGAAATCCACTGAGTAGAGTGTTCAGGAGCTGTGCAGGTACTTTGGGCTACCCATAGGCCTTTTGGGGACACCGTTTTGTGATGGTCGGGATATGTGGAGATTGGCCAGACAAATCAGAATTACTCAGAAAGCCACCAAAGTAACACATGTCGCGTGCTCTCAGTACGAGTTAGATTTTAGTGTTTATTTTAGAGTGGTTTTCAGACGTCAGAAGAATCTTGTACTCCTTTAATAATCACCACACCTTTATATCCAGTGATCACCATTGGTAAGATTAATATCTTCCATTAAGCTAGAGTGGCACTGAAGGTAAGCGAATTAGTTTTACATTGTTTAATTTTTTTATTGTTGGATCATTCAATTTCATATTACAAAATTACTACTCAAACAAGCGTGTACAGAACGATTATCGACCACTTATTAGTACTGACCAGAATCCAATCAGCGCTACTATTGCCCATCGCCGCATATGAAAATCAACTGTATTGCTATAAATATATCCTGTTCCAATTATTCCCCTTGGTTAAATAAAACCTAAACCCTGTGACCTTGAAGATACGTGACTGTGACCGATTAATAATAAAATAGCCGTAACTGGCTATAAAACGCCTAGCAATGCGATACGACTCGTATTAATGACAGTAATAAAGTGTGTGATTTGGCAGTTCATTCTAAGTCTCTGCCGGAGTCATATTATTCGTTGGGTTCGGTATTTTCTTCACAACAGAAATGGATTCCTATCTGTCATTGGTATCAGAATAATAGTATTTTAGACTGTACCATCAAATGCCAAATCGTATTTTGACTGCGTTTCACGATGCCCTGTGTGATGCCATAGCGGTGATGGTAATGACTCATTCGGTCTAACATTTTAAAAGTAAATTAAATTAATTAATTAAAGACTATGTTTTACGCTGAATATATATTTTTGTAGACTATTGGTATGGTATATGATTTTGTATTCTGTATGTTTTGGATGAGGTATAATTACAGGAAGTTTTTTTTGCAAGGTCTATCGACATCAGTGGTTTTTTCCTTTGTCTCAGTTTTGATACTCTACTTGAACCTCTTCTTTATCACTTCCATGTTCATTCCACTCAAAAACAACCCTTGTTGAGATAGTTGGCGTAGTTGCCCCTGCTCTTCTCTCTACGACTTCAAAATGGAAGGAGAAGTTCAAAGGAAGGCACTGAAGATTTCAAATTCGTGGACTCACTAGGCGCTGACAATTCTAAGGTTCATCATACCCCCATGTTACCGACTTAGGTACAAGGAATTGATTAATAATTGGCTCTTTGATTGCTATGGTTTTTATCATGTCTGAGTTATTAAACAAAACTTAACGATGTCATAATTAACGTGATAAAAATATTTAACTATTTAATAATAATTAATTAATTGATAGCCTTTCATTTCAAAAGGATCTGGTTTTATTTTTAGCATCATGAGTTCATCGAATGGAACTACAGTGCAAAATTACATGATAAAATAAATTAAACACTCGAGTTGCGAACACGATATTAATGATTTTTTGTAATTATAGTTTGAAAAAAAGAAAACTGATAATCACAAGAGACCTTTAATTCAGTAACTTCTCATAATTGCAATTGCAAAGTCTTTCCTAGTCTTTAAATCTAGACTTTACAAGTTCCTTCCCTCACTACATTCTAACAATTTATAATTCGTCAGTATTATTATTCGTCACTAATTATTTATTATATTCATTTCCTTTTTTAATAAATCTGGGCAACCTTTCACGCTCATTTCACCCTTGTAATAATCCCTATCTTTTCTTTATTTTCTCAGTCGCAACCCTCAGAGAATGTAATCCATATCTAGTTATTTTTGTTTGCTGTTTCAATTATGCTGTTGGTTGATTGTAGTCGCAGATATGTACATTACCCCTTTATTATTTTTTAGCTAATCACGTCAGTGTAATGTTATAGATTTGTTTTGTGAATTTTGAATGCGATTTTATTCATTTTTTTCCTTTCATAGCCCCTTTAAATTTACAGATAATTATATATGATTATAGATCCTCAGGCAAATCTATTTACAAATTATTTTTGTATTTCCTATAGCATCGCTACATTATATACAGGTTTCGTTATTTTATGAAAGTTATATAATGAATAAACAAGTATAATGATATACATTATACGTGACTGGACTAAACTGACTAATAAAGGTGATGGGGCTCACCTTTTTGATCAACCTTAAAACTAACTTACATACTAATTCTTAACCTAATTTTTTTATTACTAAAGATTTATTCATTTACATAAGTCTAAAACGTCATTGTAAGAGATCTGATAAATATTGACGGGAACATACCAACAGATTGTATGGCTACTGTGAAGCTACAGCACAATACAGAAGTTTCACTGGCTTAATGCATTGCAGACAGTTGACTACTGGAAATTGCGTCCATTACTGAAAACGAGTCCATTAGAGGTTTTTGAATGTCGGAAAAAAAACACGTGCTGGACGTTTTAAAGCACTGGGGAAGGGACACTTTTCCCCCATGGCATTTAAAGTAAGGTCCGTGTGACCTCGGTTTTAGCCAGCAAACAACCTTTTAAGTGTCAAGTTTCAGCTATAATTAGCCAGACAATTCAATTAAACCTACCTCTCTTTTATCGTCTCTCACGTTGGAACAAAATGTTCCACATACAATATAACATCATAAGTCATAAGCTAAAATACATTAAATAAAAAGAAAAGTTGACGGCCCTTCACATTTTGAAACTCTATACATTAATAAATTTAAACACTTAAATGAAGTGAAATTAATATGCAAAAGGCTTGGAACAGTTTGAACTAAAAAATAATTTATATGTAAACTCGTCCAGTCTAAGAGACTTGTTTACCAGACAACATTTCTATCTAAGCAA
Organism: Acanthosoma haemorrhoidale; assembly: GCA_930367205.1. Lineage (NCBI taxonomy): Eukaryota > Metazoa > Arthropoda > Insecta > Hemiptera > Acanthosomatidae > Acanthosoma > Acanthosoma haemorrhoidale. Next base: position 29,679,116 of record OV884013.1, on the reverse strand, counting down.
TTCCCTTTAATTACTTAGTCTTGATTGGAATTTGGAATGCACCTAGCCTTAGGTCGAGATAGTCTAGAGGGTCAAGTGGGCGCCGAATGCTGATTATAAAAAATCTTATCTAATTATTACTATGTATTAATAAGGATCAATAAATTTGAGCATTGAAACAACATATAGGTATTTAGAAACAAACTTATACTAAATCCTGTTATTATTTGTTGTATGCAGCAATTGTACAAAATGATACAGTGGATCTTAAATTTATAACATATAACAAACTCTACCGATCACGCTATAATTAGCTGTTTATGAAGGTAAAACAAATAAAAGGAATTAAAAAAACCTTTTAGTAAACTTCTTATAATTATAAATAATAATAACTAGCATAATAAGTTTATAAAAAAAAGGTTTATTAAATCAAAAACAAAAAATTCTCAGTACACCGCCTAGTGATTCAACGAATTCGAATCTTCAGTACCTTCCATTGAACTTCTTCCTTTTTGATGTCGTAGAGAGAAGAGCGAAAGAAACTACGCCGTCTATTTCAAGTATGTGAAGAGAAGGATTTATGAAAAAATACTAAAACTTAAAATTTATTACTTTTGAGATTGGAAACATATACTCTTTCTGAATAATATCTGATTATTCAATGGTGCAGTAATAAAAATGGCTTGAGAAATAGTTATCGGTCCGATATGGCAGTAATTTGCAAATCAGCAATGTAAATTTGTTATCAATAAAGAAAATAAATGTACGCATCCTTTCAAATAACATTTTACATCTACTTCAAACGTTACTGTGAATTATCAGCTTACAGTTTTTATTCCAATAGGCTTCGTTCAGCTATTCATTTTCAAATTTATGATTTTAAACAGTGTTACAGCAAGAGTCAAAAATGAACTATTTGACGGAACGTATTTAAAAAAACATTCCAGCTCTTTGTCTTCTGTATTTTTTTGGATTATTTAAAATGGTAATAATAGGGCTCTACCTTGAGGTTCCTTTTGAATTGTTTTCAGGTATAAACTGAAGGCAGGTAAGATGTAGTATTGTCAATTAGATTCAAGTCCTTCAAGATTATCCATGTGTGGGGTGCTTTAACCGTTTCTTGGGAAACATTACAAATTTTAATAGAATACCTTCTTTATTTTGATGTAAATTTGTCCTTCTTTTGCAAGTTTAGTGCGGATTACCTCTAAGAAAAATATTTTCTCGAGAACTTTGTATCTTTTCCCACGTAGGAGTAAGACCTCAAACGTATGTATTCATTGGTTACTATGTCTTCCAAAATTAAAATTATATAGATTTACCAAAGTAAATACTTTATTAATAGTCTATCATTTCGCTTTGACATTGTATACATTTAATAAAAAAGAAAAAGTTTATATAAAACAAATAATAGTAATAATACATATATAATGATAACATAAAACAACATTTATCATTCATAAAAAATAGAATAGTTATAATTTTTAGCTCAAAAAATGAATAAAGCCAAATATTATAAAATAGAGGAAATGAAATGAAATAAACAGAAAAAAAAAAATGAAAATCTATAATAATGATGATGTTCTCGAACGACTCCACAAGCTAAAGCGCTGCCAAAACATCATTTCTTTCGCTCATCACTGTAGCCCATCAAAATTCATGATGCCAAGAAAAGTAACTTCTGTTTAAAGACTAAGCTATCTTACTTTGCTATTCAAGTGTCTTATAGATTTTATTAGCTTGTTTCTTGGCCCGTCGAGTAAAAAAAAAGGTGCGTTTGAAAATTTAATGGTCATAATCTTAGCCAGTTTGTCGGCCACTTATACAAGTCAAATACTGGGATTTGTCATTTACGGACAAATTTGTTCAAATTCAGTCCAAAACTATACTAGTGACCTATTCCCCTTGATCCGTCTACGTCCCGTTATTAGATGCGTTAATTTCTTTCAAACAGCTTTATTCGCTGCCTCTGTGGAATTGTTGATATGTAATTGTAGGTGTAAGGTCCTGACTTAGGGTGAGACCATTTCGTTTGTCAATAAGATTGTGAGTCGGTTTTTATTAGGTGTTTTACTGTCGACTGTGGTGTTGTGTACTAGATAGGTGAAGTCTCACCTTGTGACATTAATTTAGCTTTTAACCATTTGATAATTAAACCGTATTCAAATAAACTTTACGCGTGTATAACCATAAGACAGTGACTTAGAAATTCGTTTTAAATTTCACAATACTGTTTCGAGATTAATCTTAGATAACTAATTTTATTTGTTGAATAATGTAGGATGCCAGACGAGGCAGAAACAAAGAAGTCATTTCATTTGACTAACCTTAATAGCACGGATATTGCTAAAATACACTTCAAGATATTTCAAGAGGCGCACTTCATAAGAACTTCCTCGGAACATTCTTGACAACCAGATACAGCAACGAAGGCCGTTAAACCTCAACAAGGAAGTTAAAAGCCATGTTGTAATTTATTTGGCGTGGGGAAAACAGTGCATTTTAAGTCATCTTCTTAGTTTTGATGGCTACTTTCAGCCCTTACTAATTTTAAGTACTAGAAATACAAATTCTGAAACGGCAGTGGCCTCGTGACCTACTATAAACGCGTGACAGTGGGAGTCCTGGCAATGGCCAGTTTCTCCAATCATGCCCTATTGTATGAATGAGCGAGTAAATGATGCTGTAAATATGGTATGAATGAGATCATTTATCTTATTACTTATTGCCTTATAAAAGGCAGATTGTAATTATTGCACAATAAAGATTGTTAACTGTCAAGAAATACAAATTATGCCAATTATCAACTAGCTACTTAAAATATTACTAATTATGAGGTTAATAGACAAAAAATATAATTTACTTTAGAAACAAATTTGCCACTTTTTTTTTTACTATGACTAATTTATATGCCAATTGATTTTATTAATTTATTTATAGAAAAGTAATATTGATAGTTATAATACTTGATTTAGGCGTGTGTTGTAAGCAACTGGTATTATGATATTTATAGAATTTGTAGTTTTTCTCGAGGGTCTACCTGGGCAAGTGACGGCCATTATTATTACAAAAAAAACTTTGTTACTATCATGAAAGTGAAGAGTCAAATAAATAAAGTTGAAGAAATCAAAAGGTGAGTGACGGTAACTAAAGTAGAAGGTGGAAAATCCACGTTCGAAGTCACAGGTTCAGAATAATTGAAGACAATATACTCTCTCTCCAATTATCGACCATATACTATTTTAAGAATATTTGTTATTTTTTTTTTTATTTTATTTTTTTTTTCGAAGCTCTCTAGGTCGAATTTAGGATGTGGGAAAAATATGAAATATTTGGGGTGATAGGAACCTTGTACTAGGAGTACCTGCTTGAAGGTGGTGTGAGAGGAGTAAGGAATGTGGGAATCCTCGGTGGAGGTTGGTTAAGTCGGTACGGTAGTGAGAGTCTACTGGTGGCTGTAGAATATTTGTTAGAACTTATCATCTGGTATTATTTTGACTTGTTATCAAGGAATTTGCACTCTACGGCAATTAGAAATAATTGGATTTTTCGAAAAAGAACGCATTGTTTCAGATGTTTTGTTTTTTGTTTTTTAATAGTTTAATCGTCTATATTATTTTTGAGTAAGTTATTTGTCCAACAAGGCATCTCTTATAGGTCATAGGCATAGTAACAGGTCTCTGCTAATTTCAAGTAGGGAAAGGTTGAGGGTCATTTTTAAAGAGTATATCTCTTGATTTATGTATATATTTTTGTATTTCGACGTTAAAATTTAAAAAACCAGGGGATTAGTTCTTATAGAGAATTTTTTGTGCTAGGAAATTCAAATATTCTAAGCAAAATTCAATTTGTAACAGGCCTAATAAGTGCCAGATATAAGTTGAATAAATAGATAAATTTTCCAATACAATTTCTTGTTGTAATCTTTTCACCACTTATACGTCATTTTATATTAAGCGTTTAGCTTTGATATTGGCCAAAATAAGTGATTAGTTGACCATACTTTTACTTATTTAATCTCTTGGTATCATCGTAAAATGAACGTATTCCGGCTGTTATATCATTTAGGTGCATAATCGAGTGTCAGGAGTTTTATTTGTTATGCCTCGCACGGGTTCACACAAGCATTTTATATTTTTAGGGTTCCTCTAATGGTTTTATTAGTTTAATAAGTCTGATTTTCAATTATATATAATTGTAATTAACCTCCATACTATGATTGCCGACACCGTTTCATTGGTGAATTTGTCTTTTTATTGGAATCACTATAGATTCACCATTATCTGATTTTATTGTGGTTACATGTTTGTCCTTTTTTTTAAATATTTTTTATTTAATATATTTTTAATTTTCTTTAGGACAACAGTCTGTTTTTTATTATTTTTTTTAGTAATATGCGTCGACACTGCACAAGTGCCAGTTTTTGCAAAATAGATGTCTTTTTTCAGTTATTTTTCGCTCATATCCGTTTGTTCGTTGTTTTGAATATTCCATATAGTATAGTAGTACTCAACACTATCTAGTATGATTATATATTTGAATACTTTAATGCTTGTGGCTATTTTTTTTCTCGTAGGCTATCGGAACAAAGAGGAGCTAGACGGTGCTACTAGTCGGCATTATTTGGTCATAAAATGTAGTCCCATGGTTTGCCAATTGTTTTTATAAAAAGAAATATTGAATTATAAAATAGGAATTCTCTGTAAGCGGTCAGAGTGGGAAGGGGCGAACAAATTGACTTGACATGACTAACTAATCCAGCAATTAGGTTCAGCCAAAATGACTACGAAAGAGTACATGTTACATTATGTACGCTGTTGTTTCGTTTTAATTAGTCGTTAAACATGGCCTGATCGAACAAGGACTCGTCATAGTAAGGAAAGACAATTAAAGTCTACCTATTGGAAATTAATAATTACCATATCCATCTGTATGAGCTAATGGGGACATGAATATGGACGGACAGTTCATGAATGATAGCTACTGCCTGTGGTAGTCGGAAATGGACTCGCAAGCTATCACAGACTCAGTGCTGATGGACGGCCTCAGCGTGAGGTACCTCAAGGTGTTCGGTCTGTGGGGGATCATCAATGACTACAGGACCACCAAGAAGATCAATACCTTCATGAAGCTGGTTCTCGCCTCCATGGTACTCCTCAACTTCCCGTACATAATTTGTCAGGTGGCGGCATTTTTTATCATTGAGGTTGACATCCAAAAGGCAACTTTACTGTCTCTCCATGCAGTGGGCAGTGCGCAGCTTTGTGCCAGGTTTGTCATCTTCTTCTTCCGAATTGAGAGCCAGTGCCGGCTATACAACCTCACCAGGAAGGATTTCCTCGACTCCATCCCAAAGAACGAGCAGGACGCCACCAGCAAGACCTACAGGGCCGTCACTAAGAGGACCAATATTCTGTGCCTAATATCGCTGGTGGTAAACATGAGCGTGTCTGTAACGTGGATCGGAAGCCCTACCATATCCGTCGACTACATGCAGTACCACACTGGAAGTATGGGGGCGGTCACTGGCGGCCGGAAGAAGATCTTGACCGGATGGTTTCCTCTCCCGATGTCAGAGACCCCTTACTACGAGCTCATCATGGTATACGAAATCATCAACCACCTGTGGAATGCCACATACCTGACAGTGTTTGCATCTATGTACATCCAACCACTCATGTGTCTTTATGCGCAATTCCTTGTGCTCGGAAATCATATATCTACCTTGAAGGTTTCTAACAGTAAAATTAATATTGCCAATAGTATTGATTCAGAAATTTACAAACAATTATATGATATTTTGAAAGACCATCAAAAACTAATAAGGTGTGAGTCTTATCTCCTGGTGTATATATATATACATATTTTTTTTTGAGGTATTATATATACGTTGTGTGTTAGTAGCATTGCCGATGAATTGAAAAACATCTACAACCCGCTTGTAACTATTGTACTAGCCATGGGGATCGGAATACTGGTAGTTACAATATTTCAATTTTTATTTGTAAGTGATAATTTACTTCTTGGTTAAATATGTATTGAAAAAACAAAATTATTTGTAGGTAATATAGATCTTTTGCAGGGAGGAACAACAGATCCTTTGTTTTTAATTAAATTCCTACAATTTTCGGCTTTCCAAGGAGTTGAAGTTTACATGTTCTGTTTTGGTTCTTCGTACATCGAGGAGGCGGTAAGACTATTCATCTTACTATCATGGTACTGCAAATAAAGTTATAAATAAAAGTTTCATTTATGTATTACTGCTTTGATGAGTACTGATCTTACAAAGCTTTATATAAACAATATAGGATGATTTATATTAAGATTAAAACAAGACAATTTCCACTCAAACTTAAAAATAGTTTAACCAACCCAGTATCTATTAAAAATACCAATAATTTGTTTATATATTATAATTATTTTCTTTAAGAAATCTGTCTGTGTTTATTGTTGAAATTACAATTCATTACTTTTCTGCTTATACCCTGGACATTCAAATAGGAAACTAAATATAGATTTAAACAATGGTAAAATTATTTATCAATTTGAAGTTCTAAATAATCCAATACAATTTGAAAATATGTTTGGCGATTAAATTTACTCTCCAAAGAATCAAATGACGAAAAGAAAAATTATTCAGCTAATATTTTATTTAAATAATATCCAACACTATTAATTAATCTAAATTTTTATATATTTAATTTACGAATGACTGATAGCCTCCATTACAGAGCTCGAATTTGTCGCAAGCCATTTACAACAGTGAATGGTACAAGGCAGACCTCAAGTACAGGAGGACAGCGCAGATGTTGATGTTGAGGGCACAGAAGGGCATGACTTTGACTGCAATCAGAATGTACCCAGTCAACGCTAGCACTTTAATGGGTGTAAGTAAACCATGTTCTTGCGTTCTTAGCTAAGTTTCTTCTTAGAAAAGGTTTTTCTTGTTCTTGAGACAAAATTTAACTAAATAAATTTAAACATAGTAAATTAATAAAGTTTATAAGCCCATGAAGTAAGTTTTATTAGGTATTAAGAGTTTTATAAATTATATTTTTGATGATATTTTAATGATAAGTTTAAAACAAAAATTCAAAATTGCAATTAAAGTCACTTTGAATGGTATGTAAACATGCTGAATATTTAACACATGAACAGAGTAAGGACATAAACAGTACAAATAAGTAAATAAGAGGTAACATTTATAAATAATAATTAAATGTGGTCATGCAATGGTAGGACCAAGTGACATAAAGTTTGTTTTGAGTAATTTCACTTCTTACAAACATGCTTACTAGTATAGTATGTAATTTTATCCTAGTTAATGTGTTTGTAAAAAGTCAATTAACTCAATACAAACTTTGTGTAGCGTGGTCTACCATCGCATAACTACATCTCAATGGTGCCTTGATTTAGTTAATAAAATCAAACCAAAGTATGTTTTGTATTGATAAATTATGTTTATTTTATTTTTTTTTGCTTTACTAATAAATGCTTATTTTTTTTAATGTCATTTTGGAACTGAAGAATTATAACATTTAAAAAGTTTATTGATTTCATAGATTTAATAAAAAAATGTTTTGATTTATTTAAATGGCTTATTTTCAACTATTAAATTAGAAGTTTCCACCCTCTGCAAAAAGTTTTAATCAAGATTATTTTTTTTTACAGATAATCCAGTTCACGTACACGATGTCTACATTGCTACAAAATTTGGTAGACTAGTTGTTATGCAATATCCTATTTTCTCGTCATCACTAAATAACTTATCTGTTCTTAAATTAATTATCAGAATAATGGCTGTATGAATATCATTTAAATAGACAAAAATAAAAAAAGTGTATTATTCAGTGTCTTGAATATTTGTCATTTTCTTTTCATTTTTAAATAACACTTCAAATTCTTATATATTTTAAATAACACCAAGTGTTCGTTTCTCTTCAAAATATTTCTTTAATATTATTATTGATATTACTCTAAGCGACAACGTTTTGCCTGTTTAGGCCTAAATGCAAACAAATTCCATATGAAACGATTAAAATAATTAACAATGAAATTAGCTACAGTCTAAAGAATAAAACAACAAACCTGTGAATGATAGTATCTTTTAATTTGTATTCATGCATAGTTGAATACCAAATTGGGTAACCTTAGTGCAAAAGCAAATTAACATTTTAAAATGGTAAAACTCTGTTAAAACAAAAAGCTTTTGTATGTTTGTATATTTAATTAAACTGTTTTTATAATGTTACACTTTAGAATATTATTATGAAACAGTTAGAGTTCCATAACATAATCATAAAATTAGATGGCAATACGAAACTGTTTCATGTTTTCTCTGACTGCATGAAAATTGTTTCAACAGCTGGAAGTCCAATAGAGCACCACCGATGGTATTTGCCTGAGGCTGTGGTATTTGTATTTAGCCGAAACCATTTGCAATAGGTGTGCCCGTGAAAGCCCTATAATATCACACATGTATTCATCTGTATAAGGATCATAAACGATCGTTATTGGCTCAATAAATGAAAGCTATATAAGATCTTAGTATAATTTCAAATTTTTAAAAGGTTTGAGGGTAGAAATTAGAAGGATATTTTATAAGGTTGCTACTCAGTTATCAATATATATTATATTACATACAGTTTCATTAGTTTTTACTAAACAATATATCCTTGGGCTTTGACCCTTGTGTCTGACTGTCAGTCGTGGACATTGAATGAAGTCCCCGTTCAACCTAGAAACAGTAGAAATGTAGCCATCTTCATATGAGTTTATATAAATAACATTAATTTTTTATCTTTTATTTTAGTTTGTAGCAGAACAATATTTACAAAATTATTTTAATTTAATACTTGACAATATTTAAGTTTCTTTATATTCATGCCAATGAAAGATTGTATTTTTTTTTTCATTATATTACTTAGTAAATAAGGTTCCGTTATTTTTTTTTGTAATAAATGTGCCATATAGTATTGATAGATTATTTAAAGAAGCGTTAATGGTATTGCTCTATAAAATATTCCCATTTATTCCTTTTTTATTTTTTTTATTCATTTACGAAGGTATTTTGAATATCACCAGCAATTAATTTCCTTTCATGAAAAATTAATTCTGTTCTATTCAACTGATTTCCAGCGCCATTATTGATAAGGTGAGGTTGCCAATTCGTTACTCTAAGGCCCCCAAAAACTGTATCCAGAAAATAAATAATAGAACCAACGAATGAGACAACGCATAGTAAAAACAAAATAGGCATGAAGGGCATGTAGCGATGCCTCCTCATATGAAGGATTAAGTTGAAGGGCCTTTTATAGCCCTTTTACTTTACATAATAACACTTCGGACATACTAACCCTTACGAAACCTCTGACAGATACATGCCACCACTCTTTGACAAAATAAAGGCACAGTAATTAAATAAACGGATTAATTATATTTTACCTGTGTTTACAAAAAACTATTAAATCTTAAATATTAAATATCGTCCATCACATATAGGCACTTTCCTTAGTTCTTCCAAAATTCTAAAAAAATAATGTTTATTATTAGTTTGACAATTACTTGTGATCGAGAAATAGATATGTTCCAATCACATTACCAGTGTATAAAATTCAAATTAAGATCAATCACAAATTTTAATGCCATATCACGCAAAATTTTTAAGGGTCTATTGAATATTAAATAAGACTCTCAAGCTTTTTTGAGGGTTTTAATGATTTTTTCTGGATTCGTATCCCCTGATTTACATTTTTGTAATTGTCGGATCTCTTCCAGAAAGAGTTCGTTCAGTTTAAAATCTTGAGGAAGAATAACAACGTTCAGTCAAAGAATAAACATAAAAACCAGACCAGACATCTTTTATTATTAAATTAGTAATTTTCCAACACTTGTACAGGTGTGGGGTTGTGGGACACACTCATTGCTCAGACTGCTGAGGACAATGTCGAGTTGGCAAAAAGTACACTGCTATACAACCTCCTGCAAATCAGCAATCATTTCGTTTCTTGTGAGGTCTCTGTGATAAAATATCAAGTGGTTCCGACTAAAGAGCCTCAAAGAAATAAGACGTTACAAGCACTGATTAAAATACTTTGTCTATTGATTGCATGTAAATATTCGAATAGGCACCTTTCTTTCTGTAAAAAAAAGTCCTCAGTCAAACATAAGAATAGTATATTAAAAAAAATGCCGAAAGAAAGCTTCCCGTTCCATTATTAAGAGGTGTCTCATAAAAAAATATAATAACGACAACTAAAGGAAGGAAGTTATACTTCACTGAAACGACGCTGGCTCACAAAGAGTTCACAACTTTAACAATAAATATAAGTTAATTAAAAATTTCTTATTAATAAAATTAAGCTTCACGCTCATACGCGCCTTGAATGACGTCGTGACTTGGCGTACCTTAATAACTTAAGCGAAATTGACTGCGTTCTCTTGTGACTTCTTGTAAGTTCCCACGAGTAGCCAATAAGATGATTAATTATAATTAATTTTAAAATTATATCTTTTCGTATATATAAATTTTAGCTTTCCTCGTTCTCAATTCAATTGACATGGGTTTTCCACAGAATTACCAAGTGAAGAGTATTTAACCAAAAACAAATATGTCAATAAAACCGAAGTAATATTTTCCACCAAAAGAAAATCTAATATCATATTGAAATTGTATTTAGGAGTATATCCTATTCTATATACTAACTTCACTCCACATATGTACCAGTATCCCTCCTCTTTCCATTCATCAATTCAAATTTTACTCACAATGAACTACTTCTTTACAATTTGTTAGTAGTGCCCTTACTAACTTGGGTAACTTAGTTGAAGCTTAGTCATTTGTTCCAATATTTATCCAAAGATTCTCAAAACAGTCCTACTTAAGATTCTAAGAATAAAATATATATATATATAACGTATTTTCCTGATGAGTATACACGGTGTCTATAAGTAAATACAATGGTCCAGCCAACTACTTGGTTACTTTTAATAGTAGTAATAATAATAATTGAAGCGGCCCCCAACACCTTATTTATAGTGGCAATAATTTACTTTTACTTTTATAATTGAATAGATAATAAAATCCAGTGATTGTTGTTCAAAACAAACTTCTATTAAATGTCAAAAGAGATTGGGAATAGTTAATATAATCAAAAATTATTCACTATAAAACTCATTATACATAACTTTTTGAAAATATAATTGTTAATATACAAATAACGAACTTTTGTTGACTATAAACAAAATAATTACATAAACTATTGTTATACAAACGAATAAAACTGAGATCTTTATCCTTAATCTTCCGTATCGGGTGGCTGACGGAGGAGCGTAGTGGACTTTCCAAGACTCCACTTTCTCTTTCGCATGCGAGGGAGGTGACAGCTATGTGAATTTGGGAGGGGTCCAGAGCCTCTGGGCTGTTTGTAAATACTGTATGAATGAGCGAGTAAATGAAAATTGTAAATATGGTATGAATGAAAGCATTTATCACAATTACTTATTGCCCAATGAGGTAGATTGTAATTTTATCATGATAAAGTTGTTTTTATCATTATCCTTAATCATCATTGCCTATTAAATTCTGAAGGAATTCATTCAACATTTAAATAATAATGTTTATTTTATATTTTAACTAGTATTCGGCACCTTAATTATTGCTTATTGAATGTTCCTTAAGTAGCGGGGTCGTATGATGCTCCCTTTATTGTGTCAATACAAATAATTTTGTTTGGGTGAGTTTAATTTATGTTTTCACTTTATTAGTAGCCATCACTCACAATTATATGCTCTGCAGTCCGCTACTATTAATTATGTCCCCACAATCCTGGCTAGCATACCAAATTACAATCGTTTTGATACATATATGAATACATATATCCTGTACATGGGCTTGATATAAATTATATGGCTAAATAATACTGCTGATTTCAAACATTTAAATATTTTTTGAAGCATAAAATTAAAATCATTTCATGAAAAAAGCACGAATCCTTTTCTCTTGCCTTAAGTTAAAGGACATAATGAAACAGAATCAATCGTTCAAAAAATGTTTGAATGGTAAGGAGGACTAGGAGAGTTTTGAAGTTTCGTGAGGAGGAATGCGCATATTAGGAGTTAGAGCATTTTAGAGAGTAATGGAGTGAGCGAGGGAGGAACGATCTTGTGCAGCCGTTTTTTTGGAAGGAGTATAAAGGTTGGAGAGACGTGATGTTGAGTAGACTGTAGGTTAAGTATAATTGAATATATTATAATATTGTATATGTAAAGAGGGTAGTGAGAATTTAATTTAACCAAGGAAATATTGTATTGGAAGAAGGGACCACCTTAACTGGGCGTAGAGGTGGGAGATATGGGATAATATATTATTTATATCCACATAATTCATGTAATAATATAAATACCAATATTAATTTAAATATGGAAACGTTAGTATTTTTATATATTACTACCTAAGTAGACATGTTTGTAAGAGAAGAGGTAAAAAATAAATCTTTAAACAAAGGAATCGTGATAGCATTTTTATTTTGGTTTAACTCTATTCTGTGATTTAGCCGGAGCTATTTTTGGCAATCCATTGAAAAATTTAAATAAAATGAATTAGGGGAAGACGTGTTAACAAATTAATATAGCGACCGAAGCAAGAGGAGTTTTTAGCACATTCCAGAAGTACTTGCCTGCGAAAGATTGACTTGGCAATTAGCAGGACTCTTTGGCAGTCGAAGAAGAAAAGGAAATTAAATACTTGGAGTCATTATTTTACCCATGGTTTGGAAACCTTAATTAACGCTGGAACGGCATTCTCGTAGACTGGAGTACTCCATCCTTTTTGACTGATTTAGTAGAACAAAATTACAGGCAGGCCGACGAATTACGATCGCTTCCTTTGGAAGTAGAGCCTCTCCCTTTGGGCTCAGAAATGATAACTGGATATAACCTCTAAAATAAAAAATTCATGATTTTTATTATGTGTACTGTTTCAGGGCTATACATAATTAATGATATGTGCCTAAGATTGTAAGAAGACTGTCTCCGTTTCTAAAATTATAGAATTTCAGGTCTGATCAAATTCCTGCAGCTCGTTGAAATGTTCAATGCTTGCACGAAAACTAGCTATCCAGCATGATAACTGGAATGCTTTTAGCACTTGGAGAGTCATTAAAGTGGATACTTATTCAAGTACTGTCGGGTCGTCACTAGGGGGTGCCTGTTCACTCTAGTCCTGGTGACAAGGGCGGATTGTTCGAGCTTATAACCTGGACAATCGTTTCATGACGGCGTTACTATCTGACTCCATTTTTGATAGGTATGTGCCCCGACAATGCACTATGTTCAAGAGAAGAGGTGCAGAGGTTTTTTCATAAAGAATTAGTCAAGTTTTCAGAGTTCGAGTGGAAACCACGCATCACGAGTAAAGGTCACGAGAGACTAATTAACAGGGCCAGGAGCCTGCCTGAAGTATCCTCTCTACTGGGGGCTGAAAGGGTCTAGGCCGGCGGTGGTCCCCACGCACACATGTGGTGGGGAACCGTGACCGCTGCCTGATTACCTGACCAGGGGACAAGCCCTGGAGGTAGAGAGGCCCCAAAAGGGTTGTTATGTTTATGACTGTTTATGAACTGTGTACCCTCCTCATCTGGCTCTTAGGCCCTGTGGGTGGGTACCTGACTGTTTATGACTGACAGCTGTTGCCCTTCTCGTGTTACTTGGCTTCCGCCTTTTATTGCTAAACACATTTACAATGATTTATATTTGTTCATGTTATTTACATTTGTCTATAATACATTTAGTTCATGTTATTTTACTTTTGCTTACAATATTTATGCAATAGAGTATAGGGTGATTTATCTTATGTAGTTAGTGGTCACTACAAGTACATTTAAAAATAATTGTGCAAAACCAACATATGTTATAAATTTCAATTAGCCAGGAGTGTGGGCTATATCCTTTGGACAATATGAGTTGGACTAAAGCCTTTAATTAGAATAAAGGCAGTTGAAATTTCATTAGTGGTCATTTATGAATTACTTGTGACAAGCATATAGACAAACGCCGTTATTCAATTTTTTTATTTGCTATCGATCATCATTTTTTTCTGATTCAAAAAAAAAATCGTACCAAAACGATTTATAATATTTGATTGCACTCCGTTCATTCATTCACTAGTGAATAATTTTTTTTAAGAATTTGCCAGTGAAGTTTAAATTTAACATATATATAAATTAGTATATAGATGGATTAAATTAAATTTTCCATCCCTTCAATCTTAAATGAATGTTAACGAGTTGAGCCTGAAGATGAGAGCTCCTGTGGTTTGATTGTGAGTGATATGAGAGCAATATAGTCTGCAAAATTGGTTATGTGGTTGGTTAGGTGTGGGGTGTTGAGGAATTTCAAGGGAATAAAGGATAGGATTTAGGAAACTATCTCGTTTGTCGTCAGAAGTCTGCAAAACTATTTGCAATTACCATTCTTTTATTTTTTTTTAAAAATCAGTATAACTGTCCCGAAGTAGTCTTAGATATTGGACACCATGCGGGGGTGAAAGCACTTTGAACCCCGAGGATTACTCACAGACAATTTTAATATTTTAAAAAAACTTGTGGTAATTGTACGTACTACTCAAAAACAACTATGAACTGTCCAGAGACCTAATTTCCAGTCTATATAATAAAGCGCTTGATAGTTGATTTTTACCTGAATCGAAAAGTGAGGGATAGCATATAGAAACTTGTTGAGGGTATGATTATTTATGTTGGTCAGATAGATGAGTTTTTTTCTGGAGATCTGTTTTAGAAGTTTAGTAGACATAAAATCCCGTTAAGAAGCTATGTATGATTATAAGTTAGAGACTTGCTACTACTTACTACTTTTCATTTTGAGGTAAATTAACAGAGAATAATTCAAATATTCTGCAGCTTGAAAAGAAATAGTCATTAGTATTTATGCAGAAGGTTATAGGGGGAATGCTTCCTTGATGAAAATTACGAAATTGTTCTTTTTATAGTTCCCATCCCATAAACTATTCACTTTAAAGATAAAATCTTTTTTATTTTTAGAGAAACTGCCATCTGGAGAAACATTATAAGATTATGGCAAGAGCAATATACATAAGAGGTAAGATGGGGAAACCTAGAAATCAGTTTAATATCTTAAAACTCAGAAATGTAAGGACTATTCCCCTCCATTTCACTCCGTAAAAATCAATTGTAGTTACATATTCAGGTATGATTGGTAAATATTTATTTTTTAATTACAAATTATTGAATAATAGCTGGTCATTTAATACTTTTCATAAAGTTAGTTTGATTTATAGTATCTTACTGGCATAAAGTAAAACTAGCATTCAGAATGTCTTTTATAATTCCTCTGCATGACACTAGGGTAGTGAAGACACTATTGATGACAGTTTAATACTTCATTCAAACCCCAAAATTGATTTAATATTGTTAATTGAGACATCGAGATCATTAATTTGATAGCCAACTCAATATAATACAAATATATTAATTATTTTATTTTGGGGACAAATAGAAGTTCTCCGCCCGATACCACCGATAAATAGAAACCACCCGCATACATTTCCATATTTTTGAATTTATCAATAAACTTTCGGCGTTAGTATGAAGAGATGGGACTACAACACGATCCCAACACCGCAAGAGCTCATTAGGGGGATTGGCGTAGTCAAACAGGATTGGCCATAATAACGCCTTTTCCGATTGGTTGGAATAAACCGGCCTCTCATTGGCCGGTTGCAGAAATCTACCTGCAGATATTCTGATATATATAAGGCAGAAATTCTGAATTTGTTTATTTAGTTTGAATCAGACATTTGAAGTAAAACTGCTCTCTCTATCCCTAACTGGTGATTGGTGCTTTACTGAAAACATGCCTTTCTTATTTGATTACCTCAATTCCTAACCGGCTAGATTTAGTCCCTGCACGCCCAGCCTTTCCAGTGAAGTTTCCTAGCTTCTGCCCAATAAACTAGCATATACTTGGAAGGGACTCCTTACATGCAAACGACATCTCTGGAGCCCTAAAAATCTGGAGACACACCAGATATTTCTTACAGACGCCCGCCGGCAAGTGGCCGCGTTGACGAGATCTCCCCCAGCGAGCGCGCCCGACAGTTATCAATTATGAATTTTATCGGGTAGGTCTTTTATCTTATCACTATCTTGCTATCAGATGGAACTACCATGGAAAATATCATGCCTAATAAAAATAAAAAGCACTTCTTGAGTCAAAGTGACGGAATGGACGCTGGTGGTTGTTTTAATGAAACTTTGCAATTATAGTTCGAAAACACTAAAAACGAATCACATATATCCGTTGATCAGGAAGTATTGACTTTTACTGATTTTATTTTATTTATTTACCTTCACTTTACTAGAATATATTAATTTTCTACCTTATTAAACTCAAAATACTCCTAAAAATATTTCAATCACTTTGTATTGGAGACTGTTAGATAAATGGGATGTCACGACTGATCCACGTAGCCGAGTGGTGGGGGCGGCCACTCTATATAAGCAGCAGCCGCCCTCGCCTCTCCAGTCAGTCAGACATCGCCAGTCAACCATACAACTCAGGTCCTGTAGATTGAGGTACGTCTGTGTGTGAGTGTGTATGTCGCCTCTTTGTAGGCACCTGTATCAGTTCTATGAGCAATTTCAAAGGGCTATTTTAATAAAAATAAAGTATTTTCACCTTTGGGCCAAGAGTGGACGAAACAAGAAAAAATAATATTAACACCGTAAAAATAAGCTGTACTGAAATTATGAAACGTTTCTGGAGGTAAAAAAAATTAAGGATTGACTAATATACATACAAAAAAAAAAAAGTGTTTTTCTAATTTCCACCATTTTTGGTATCCACCCTTCCTTAGGGTGGGTCACGCACTACATAATAGGTTTGCTTCTCACCCCCCCCCCCTTACCCGGTTTTTACTAAAAAATGCTGTAAGCACAATACAGACTGCGGCCAATCCTAGTAACAAAACAAAATGGATCTGTAACAATATTACTGAAGGTGTGAAGATAATATAATTATTTTGATTTTTGGGTTTATTTGTGGACTACACAATTTTGGGGAGTGTCAACCTGATATCCTCCTAATTTATCGAACAAAAAAAAAAAAAAAAAAAAAAGTATTTTTGATTTGAGTCCCTGGTATAATTAGGTAGTTGTTGCCTTAACCTTTACATTACATTACAATCTTCAGTAACATTTTTTATGATACGCTCTGGTTTTGTATTTATATGTCATCGTCACGATTTTCAATTAAGTGGAGTCACTGTATAACTGTTGATGTAAAAATTAAAAGGTGGAAAAATGTTGATGGGCATTTAAGTACTTAAATGAATCCTTCATCAAGTATGGAATTGATAACTTAAAGTACAATTTGACTTGATTTTATATCCCGAAGGATCGATTTTTAATTTATATATATAAGTAACAACTACAAAAAATTGTTCGTGTGAGCTTATGAACACTATATATATATTACATGACATATATAATTCGTGTGTTAAAGTACGAATTATATCAATTACTGTTTTAAATACTTATATAAAGATAAAGAATTGAATCGTTTCTGATAGTGTACGAAAAACCAATGGGACATTATTCAATAACAAACACAATTCCGATCAACAAAAATTGAAAGAATATAGTGGACAACAATAATTGCGACTAGTTGAATTTATATCGGCAATTTTCGCATTAAGGTATCTTATATTTAATAAAATGAAAGTAGTTTCCTTCGTTTAAAAAAATGAGCTTTTTATAAATTAAAACTAAAAAGAAATACAATTATCTGAATTCAAACTGGTGGACTTGGGCACATACTTTTTAGCAAAATAAATCGTAGTCGAAACAGCAAGCAATTCAATGAGAGAGCATGTATCCAGAGAAGTGGTTTGGACACATGACATTGTTAAAACCAAAATTGAAATATAATGATATTTAATTCAGTTACTTGATTTGTTTTCCCGTACTTTTTAAAAAAAAAAAAAAAATTAAAATGGAAGCAACGAATGAAATACAATGCTGCTTTCTGGTTTACGAAAGGAGATGCATATACACAGAATCATGAATTTTTTACCTTTCCCGATAGATACGATTTTTATAAAAACGCTTTTTACATTAAAGTTAGTAACAAACCTTGTGAGTTTATCAGCCACCGTATTTCCTTCCACCTTTCGAAAACATCCTAAAATAATTTGCAAACGAATAATAATTTATTATAATTCTAGAATAATTCCGGTTTACATGGAGCTTCCGATGTCGAAGGGTAATGGAAGCCTTCCAGGCTTAGACATTAAAGACAAAAGGAAGGTACATCAATGTTGAAAAATCTTTTACTTTATGAAATTTAATTGTTGAATGAAAATCATATTTTAGCTTCTAGCTGGTATTGTATGAAGGATGTGATGTAGTTTTTTTTTTTTTACGTTGAGGCAGGGTATCTTGCAGACGCACCATCCCAAAATGCCTATTTAGAAACTTTAACATAATATTTTTTCTGTAAGATTTTGCATTTATTAAGGTATTAATGAAAATATGATATCTTTTCATGAATTCTGCATAATTACTGACCATAATTACTGACCATAATTACTGTTTCCACAATATACTTATATAAAATATTAAAAGATTCCGACTGTTTCATGGAAAGGACACTATGGGTTTAGGTTATTCAGCAATGAAGTTTCATTTTTAACACATTATAATTTGCAGACGAAAAAAATAGCCTCTGCTGATTTGTTTTTTAATTTTCATTACGGCTAGTCCAGACAACTTTTTTCTCAACGTGCATGTGAAAATTGTAGATGATTAAGGTTTTGGCACACCACCCTCCTAAACAGTAATCCGTTTGTGATATTTTTATCTATAATTCTTTTGATTTCTTGGTTTTATACATATATATAAGGGAAAATTTTTATGGGGAACATATATATATATTTATATATACAACATATATATATATATATAATGTATGAATAACACCGAAATATTTTGAGTCATTTTAACAATTACGTCTGCCATACTAAGGGACCAACGCACATACCTGTACAATAACCGATGTATGAATCTGCGGTGAAATTGGCATTATATAAAAGAGAACTATTTTTTTTTTAATTTATTAATTAATACCTCACATATAAGAAGCAGGAGGTCTTGTATGAATTGGCTGGAGTTTGACCATCAATAAACTGAATAATCAAAACGAGAATAAAAATCTAACATCCGATCTTCCCTCAACCAAAGACGATATCTTACCAAAACCATCTAATCAGCTAATTTTTATATAAACCAAACTAAAACTGGTTGAAACGTTGAAAGAATTCAAAGACAAAGGCTTAGTTGTTTTTAAATGTCATTATAAAAATTATACCAAAAAATATTTTTCCTGTTTTAAAAAATTTCCTCTAGTGGTATCATATTGTGAAGTGTTCTCGATATTTGATACAAAGTCATCAAAATCATAGTTAGTTAATGTGAGATACCGTGAATGTTTATGCAATATTTTGAAATATTAACTCCTTACGGAATATAGATTTTCGAGTGGAAATGTTCGGTTTTCGTTGGATACCTTATTGTTACGTAAACTTGGATTTAGCCGGAAAAAACATTTTTACGTGCCTAAAAATAACAATTTAAAGAATATTTCCACTAGTAAACTACCTCTTATTAATTTGTGAGTTTTAGGGATCGTTAGATTTTTCAAACCAGGAAACTTTGGTTTTAACCCAAGTTTATGTTTATGTTTATGTTTCAGTCTTTGTGAGTCCTTCAATTAAGAAAAATTCCTCTGATCCGTCATATATTATATTGTTTTTCCAGCATATAATGGTGTAGCAAGGCATATTATATGTATATACATATATTATGTGTTGCACCATGATGCCCTTTATCCTATAGATGCTGGTAGATCTGGCTGGTTTTGTGTTTAAAATGTTATTTCCATCCAATCGATAGTTTTCTATATGTTCTGCCAACATAAAATGTATTATATTCCCCACACCCTATTCTGTATTCGCCCAATCTATGTTTTAACTTAATTGGAACTTTAGTTTTAATGTGGGTAATTGAGTTGTGTGAAGTTACTATCATAACTTTTTTCAAAATATTCCCTAATTTGTTGTAAACATTTCCCAAATATGGAATAGAGCACCGTTTTTTAACATGCCAGTTATTTTTGTTTTGATCCCCTTTTACGCTAGTTCTACAGACTAACGTCTGTACTCAATTTGTCTTTTGTTTCTTGTTATAGTATCTGTATCGTATTGCTACATGGCGTATATGTCAGCCCTGAGACTCTATTGCGAACCGAAAATGCACAAAGAGGAACACCATTAAGATCTATAGTTAAATACATTAACAAATATGGGTTCAAAATATGCAGGAAAGACACAATGACCGATGTAGTAATAATACTTCGTCACAAGATGGCCATGTTCCACTTCCTCATTAATAGATTACATAACATCCCCCTAAACAGAGATAACTATGATGTAGACAATATAACATCCCCCTAAACGGAGATAACTATGATGTAGACAATATAACATCCCCCTAAACGGAGATAACTATGATGTAGACAATATAACATCCCCCTAAACGGAGATAACTATGATGTAGACAATATAACATCCCCCTAAACGGAGATAACTATGATGTAGACAATATAACATCCCCCTAAACAGAGATAACTATGATGTAGACAATATAACATCCCCCTAAACGGAGATAACTATGATGTAGACAATATAACATCCCCCTAAACGGAGATAACTATGATGTAGACAATATAACATCCCCCTAAACGGAGATAACTATGATGTAGACAATATAACATCCCCCTAAACGGAGATAACTATGATGTAGACAATATAACATCCCCCTAAACGGAGATAACTATGATGTAGACAATATAACATCCCCCTAAACGGAGATAACTATGATGTAGACAATATAACATCCCCCTAAACAGAGATAACTATGATGTAGACAATATAACATCCCCCTAAACGGAGATAACTATGATGTAGACAATATAACATCCCCCTAAACAGAGATAACTATGATGTAGACAATATAACATCCCCCTAAACGGAGATAACTATGATGTAGACAATATAACATCCCCCTAAACAGAGATAACTATGATGTAGACAATATAACATCCCCCTAAACGGAGATAACTATGATGTAGACAATATAACATCCCCCTAAACAGAGATAACTATGATGTAGACAATATAACATCCCCCTAAACGGAGATAACTATGATGTAGACAATATAACATCCCCCTAAACAGAGATAACTATGATGTAGACAATATAACATCCCCCTAAACAGAGATAACTATGATGTAGACAATATAACATCCCCCTAAACAGAGATAACTATGATGTAGACAATATAACATCCCCCTAAACGGAGATAACTATGATGTAGACAATATAACATCCCCCTAAACGGAGATAACTATGATGTAGACAATATAACATCCCCCTAAACGGAGATAACTATGATGTAGACAATATAACATCCCCCTAAACGGAGATAACTATGATGTAGACAATATAACATCCCCCTAAACAGAGATAACTATGATGTAGACAATATAACATCCCCCTAAACGGAGATAACTATGATGTAGACAATATAACATCCCCCTAAACAGAGATAACTATGATGTAGACAATATAACATCCCCCTAAACAGAGATAACTATGATGTAGACAATATAACATCCCCCTAAACGGAGATAACTATGATGTAGACAATATAACATCCCCCTAAACAGAGATAACTATGATGTAGACAATATAACATCCCCCTAAACGGAGATAACTATGATGTAGACAATATAACATCCCCCTAAACAGAGATAACTATGATGTAGACAATATAACATCCCCCTAAACGGAGATAACTATGATGTAGACAATATAACATCCCCCTAAACAGAGATAACTATGATGTAGACAATATAACATCCCCCTAAACGGAGATAACTATGATGTAGACAATATAACATCCCCCTAAACAGAGATAACTATGATGTAGACAATATAACATCCCCCTAAACAGAGATAACTATGATGTAGACAATATAACATCCCCCTAAACAGAGATAACTATGATGTAGACAATATAACATCCCCCTAAACAGAGATAACTATGATGTAGACAATATAACATCCCCCTAAACAGAGATAACTATGATGTAGACAATATAACATCCCCCTAAACGGAGATAACTATGATGTAGACAATATAACATCCCCCTAAACGGAGATAACTATGATGTAGACAATATAACATCCCCCTAAACGGAGATAACTATGATGTAGACAATATAACATCCCCCTAAACGGAGATAACTATGATGTAGACAATATAACATCCCCCTAAACAGAGATAACTATGATGTAGACAATATAACATCCCCCTAAACGGAGATAACTATGATGTAGACAATATAACATCCCCCTAAACAGAGATAACTATGATGTAGACAATATAACATCCCCCTAAACGGAGATAACTATGATGTAGACAATATAACATCCCCCTAAACAGAGATAACTATGATGTAGACAATATAACATCCCCCTAAACGGAGATAACTATGATGTAGACAATATAACATCCCCCTAAACGGAGATAACTATGATGTAGACAATATAACATCCCCCTAAACAGAGATAACTATGATGTAGACAATATAACATCCCCCTAAACGGAGATAACTATGATGTAGACAATATAACATCCCCCTAAACGGAGATAACTATGATGTAGACAATATAACATCCCCCTAAACGGAGATAACTATGATGTAGACAATATAACATCCCCCTAAACGGAGATAACTATGATGTAGACAATATAACATCCCCCTAAACGGAGATAACTATGATGTAGACAATATAACATCCCCCTAAACGGAGATAACTATGATGTAGACAATATAACATCCCCCTAAACGGAGATAACTATGATGTAGACAATATAACATCCCCCTAAACGGAGATAACTATGATGTAGACAATATAACATCCCCCTAAACGGAGATAACTATGATGTAGACAATATAACATCCCCCTAAACGGAGATAACTATGATGTAGACAATATAACATCCCCCTAAACGGAGATAACTATGATGTAGACAATATAACATCCCCCTAAACGGAGATAACTATGATGTAGACAATATAACAAGAATCAAAAAAAAAATTAAGGAAAGGGGAACGTTGAAAAAGGATAAAAATAAATAGGATGCTGAAAAATGGTGCACTATCCCATATTTGGGAAATATGATATTTTGAAAAACTCAGGCTTAAACGTTAAGTCCTGAATTTTCCACACGGAATTCACTTAAAATAAAGGTAGGGCGTGTATAGAATAGAATATGGAAATGCAATTAATCTCATGTTCGTAGAAAATATATACAATTATCAATTAGATGCAAAGAACATCATAAAGAAAACACCAAGCCAGATCTACCAGTAAGAAGGGCATTATGATGCACCGCATAGCCTTGCTATACAATACAATGATAGAACAATAATTAATAGCCTGGAAAGTATTGAACTTAAATAAGATTATCAAATTTCTGATAATATCAATAAAAAAGAAGAAATAATAATCACAGGTATGCTAAGAAACCCACCCCGTTCACAGTTCCGAAGTGAAGCCAATCTTTGAGTCTGAAAAGGTAGCAACGTTATTTATAGTCTGATTTAATATAAATTATTTCAAATGTTATAACTTTGTTCACACCACCTATCGGCCGAGTAGCCATGATATTAGTTTATTATTGTGTATTTTAGTATTTATTTTTGTTATTTATCACTGAAATGTTTTTTTTTAATTTTAGTAAATTAGTGAAATTAATTTTATTATACGTTTTATGATTAGATTGTTGCCATTGTTGCTTTTAATGATTGACTTTGCTGCTGGGACTCTCTATAGTTGAGGTTTTTAGCTTGTGACTTTTCATTTTAGCAATTGAAGAAGAAAGCTTAGAGCTGTCGAAAACCTTACTGGTGAATAAATAGTATATTGTAGAGAGACGGAAGATTTATTATTTAAAATTATTATTATTTATCGCTATTCGTTAATATTGTCCATTGTTTCTAACACTTCTACCACAATCGGTTTTTAAATACAATCAAATGATTTTATTATAAAGGAAAAATTTTCGTATGAGTTCGCAGCAGTTTTGTTATTAGCACTTATAACATTTGGGGTTTACTAAGGGCAGATAGTGTGTAATGTTATTATATTTCCACTCTAGCGGAGTGGACTTGAGGGCCAGCACTCTACCACTTCCAGGTGGGATTCGCGCTTACACCGTTCCGGTCAGTGCGAACTAATTGCATTAAAACTGACACATACAGGGACACAAATTCACAAGTTCCCTCCATGAAATATTTTTAATGTTTGCACTTTCGAAAAAGTAGTATTTATTAGTTCTACTGATCAACTACATGAAGAAGTTTATCAGCCATACCCCCCTTTATGTGCTTATCTCTTTAAACTGAATCTTGTCTTATATAATTATTCATGTGAACAGTTTTGTGAATTAAGATTTTATTGCTGTTTTTTGGTAACTTTTAATTAAAAGTCCTACATTTTTTTTATTAACTTTTTTCAGTTATGTATTTTCATTAGTGGTGAATTAAAAGAACAAAAAAATTAATATGCATTTGTTTAGAACATACATAAATTTTTCAGATGTATAATAAATAATGTATAAATCAAAATTAATATTTATTAATGTTATTCATTTTTAGACTATTAATCATTTTGTAAAAAAAAAAGGCATTATTTTTCTCCTAGGTCCAGTTCATGATATAGAGTGAATAAATTATGAGATGTACACACAATTTGTGAGTAACGGTATATTATGAGACCTTTCTTCGTCCCGGAACAAACATTTATAAGTTAACAGTTATTAATTTGTAAATATTCTGAAGATTTGTAACTTACGGCTGATTCCGTAATGAAAAATGCAGTAGAAGCTTGAATTTAAAATACTAGGAATCAAAAAAAGAAGAAATATCCAAGAAATAATTTAAATGAAACAAAAAATCAAGTTATACCAGAATAAAAACACAATGTATAATTACCTAATGGAGGATGAGGTTCGGGAAGTGGACTTGTGGTGGAAGTGGGCACTGAAGATGGACTGGGTGTTCATTATTGACTCTTGGTGTGGACTGACAATCCCAAGGTAGCTATAAGCCTTGCTCTGGCTACACGATCCAAACTACATGTGGTGACTTTGGTAAAAAAATAAACGCTACCTCGGATATGCTGAGCAATCTAGCTAATATGTCTTTGAATATTATGAATAAATTCAAAATTTTCGGTAGACACATTTTAATAATTCTATATTTCTTAAAAACAACCCTTTAATTTAATCTAATAATTATCTAAAAATGAATTGTTAATTAACAACCCGAATTCCTAAAATGTTCAATATTTTATCTCTTAAAATGATTATGACTTATACTATTTTGATCTAAAATTTTGGACTTTTAGCGAACCCGAATTAGGATCAGAATTAGAACTGTCACCCCAGCCTCAGCTATTAAGTAGACTGGTTCACACTGGCGGGTTGCCAAGTGGCTTACCAATATTATTTATTCTGTAGCACTTCAGCACTCTTCACAGTTGTTGTATTCATGGAAACTCCAGATCTTCCAAGACTTTGGAGCCAAACGTACTCTGATGCATTTCGCGGACCACCGAAAAAAAAAAATATTTATATATATAATCATAAATTTTTTTTTCAACAACCATGCTCAGAATAAATAGTTTTATACCAATCAAATGGTTTATTTATAATCATACGATCATGTGTAAGGAGCGAATGATCAATTCATAGACCTAGTTTGTGATGTACTCGACTGGGGTGTTTTAAAAATATTTTGATGTAGGGGATTTTGATAGGGGTAAAATAGTATCATTCCAGGTTTTGACCCGTAACCTGTCTGGTTTACGTTCAGTTACGGACCAAAGTCTCGGATCCAAATAGACTACGGGTCACCTAGAAAGCTGCATTGAACATTGTTATTATTCATATAAAAAATGTAAAAGCTAAAATAATTCTATTGTTAATTTTTGAAAATCGTAAACCCTTATGTTTTCACTCCATGGTCACTGTGACCCTGTTCGAACTGAAATAGTCTGTGGAGGTTTCATTGAGGTACTGAAGACTGTTGATTCTAGGTGAAATCAAATTATACTTCATGATGAAGAGGAGAATCTTGTCATTATTGAGTAGATTGTGAATTTCAATATTCTGATTACAAATGGCGTTTATTTCCAAAATTACTTTCATTCTATGCTAAAAATAAAAT
This sequence comes from Acanthosoma haemorrhoidale, assembly GCA_930367205.1. Taxonomy (NCBI): domain Eukaryota; kingdom Metazoa; phylum Arthropoda; class Insecta; order Hemiptera; family Acanthosomatidae; genus Acanthosoma; species Acanthosoma haemorrhoidale. Next base: position 29,652,742 of record OV884013.1, on the reverse strand, counting down.
GAAGCGTTCTGGATATTTTAAACTTCTTAAAGTCTATTAATGGTGTGTAAATTTCTCAATTATTAATTTTTTCATGAACTCTTACTGATAAATTTAATCTATCAATAGTATGAATACAAACGATATTTATATTCATTTTTCAAACTATTTCTCTAAAAATGAAAAAAATCATTTTTTTTACAGTTATTTTGTTGCTTGGAAATAAACCTTCAAGCGTTAATAATTTTCTTATAGTTAACATATTTATTAAAAAATATCCTGCACTAACACCTCTATATTTATACTAAATATTGTACAAAACATGTATATAATTATTCAACCTGTCTAAAATCAACGAATTATTCACAAAAATTGATCAAAAGAAAATACTTGTTAAACCAACTCAAAAAGATAATCTGTTTTAATTAGAATTAAGGATAATCTACTGTTTAGTAATTCAATATATTGTACGCTTGTATCGTAATACGACATATACCATAATTCTGGGTTAACCGTATTTTGATAATTATATGTTAATTCATTTAGTTGTAGCGATTTAATATCCAAGCGGGTTTTATTTATTCACGATACCACTTCTACCCGTTATTTGTCGTTAGCGGGTAACATACGTGTTTATATACGATTAATCATACTTTTTGCAATTCTGTAGTCAAGTTAGTTTTGTGTGACAGATTCTTTGTTTGAGTAGTTCGTATGGTGTGTTAGAAATTCTGAATTTTGTTCAGGTTTCAGCAACGGATTTCCACCTTATCACTTTATAGATTTTTTTCGTAGTTTTTGACAACTCAAAACACGTCATGAACCATATGTTTTTAATAAATCACTTAGAGTACTTTTAACATTTTAGCGAGTTCTTTCACAGATATCTTGACTTGACTGACGAACCATTTTAACTAACTGAATGAATATATTGTTTTGTATTTCTTTAATAAGGATTAGCGGGCAAACAACATTACTAATACCTTGAATAATTGAAAAATAAATTTAATCAGCCTATTATTTTTTAAAATTAATTATGTTCTTATTTCGTGTTGTAAAAAAATTGTTAAATCTTCATGATATTTTTTGATTATTAAAAAATATATGACCTGCCCGGAAACTTTTGACCACTACTGTATATCAAAGAAGTAGTCAATTATCTACGCGTGTATGCCTAATGGGAAGTATGGTAATGACTTTTCTACTTTGTCTATAGGCGTCACTCCTCATTTGAGACTTGCAAGGTGAAATTAACACTAACCAGTGGGACCTATTAGATCTCCCAGTTTTGTAAAATTTTCATCGTTGCAGCAATATTTCAGTCCCCGTTTGAGATTTCATTTAGTACTGTGGTAACCTTGCTAGATTACATTTTTTTTCAGGGTGTTATGAGTTCCTGCAGCCAGTATTTACTTGACGATATAATAAGACTTACAATTTTTGTTCAAATGGATGATTTATAATATAATATGTGCATCTTAATGGATAAGATATTATAAGGAATTTTCCGGGAGGTAGCGTTTCAAAGAGTTTTGTTGGTTTTTATTAAAGTAGAAGCCCTAATATTTTCCCCTATATATATATATATATCTAATCTATAATATATACGTATATATTAATAAGTGAATAAAAGCGTACCGTAATTGATTAATTGCTGAGTTATTAAAAAAATATCCGATCATGATAAATATGGTATTAAACTAATGTCCCAGACTTCCTTATCAATGAAATGGATTCTTCTTTTGTAGTTTATACTCGTAATTATTAAAAACCAATGAAAATTATAATGAATACCGCATCAACGACCTTAACTTAACGTGTGTTTTTTTTATAAGCACGATATTTGGCATTGTAGTGTCATTTAGTAAAAAAAAAACAGCAGCACCACGAAAAATACTGCAAATTCGTGAAATAAAATGTTTTTTCCATTAAGGTTATTATACCGGTTGGTGGTTTGGTTATGTGGTTATTACATTTGTTGGTGGTTATGTGGTTACTATACTATTTTTTAGTTACTAGCAGCCTTCGAAAAATTACTAAAATACGGGTCACTCCCTCCTCAGCTATTCTGCACGAGTGTACCATCTACCTATATGAATCTCCTTTGGCTAAGCCCCACAGTGACTCTAAGCCCCGTACGCGGAAGGTTGACAGCAGTGACACAATGCAACTATTAATTTGAAGTTCCATGAGCTTGTTCGCTAATGTTAGGCCAGTATATAAACATAAGGATAAACAACAAATACATATTTACGGAAGTGAATTAACTGATTTGAACTTGTTATGTTGCATCAATTGGCTGTCGAATGTGGCATTTTAGCAATTTTGGGTGGTAATAGGAAAAAACAGAAACAGGATTTTAACCCCTGACTTTCTAAGTAACATTCTGACATCCCGTAATAATAAAAACAATTATTTGGGAACTATTTCGGACATGTTGGGGAATATATTGAATAAATCAGCCATTGTTGTGGTCTTTAACAATAACGTCAATTTATGAAACTTCATCTCCCACACTAAGATCCAGATTCAGTTAAAATATAGAATGTATTATAAGGAATGTAATATATATTTTTCCCTCATCCTTAATCTTATAATTAGAGAGCTAAGACAAAAAGAAATAAAAAATGAAATATATTGCAGCAAAAAAAAAAAAAAAAAAAGTAATATATTATTTAGGAAGAACCATTTGAAAATTATTTATCACAGTCAAAGAAAATGTTAAACAGAGAGCAAGCCAGTTCTGTCAGCATCTACAGGAGGAAGAGCATCAGCATAAAAAACAAAATTAACTAGCAGCTTAAAAAGTTGGAAAATATAAATAAAAAAATGAAAATAGTGACCCCAATGATGCTAAGAAAACTACCCTCTCCATACCCCTTAAATAAAGCCAGTCTTCCAGTGAAATCATTTTTTTTTTCGTTCTGTTACTTTACTTGTAAATAAATTGTTCATACATTTTTTCTAAAATTTAAACTATTAATTCGATGAGTAGCCATAGGATTGACATGTTATTTTATTTTTTGTATTGTAGTACACATACAATAGAGGGCCATTTATTGACTTAATAAGTTGTATGTTCAGTTTACCAGTTTTTAATTGTTGTGTACAAGTTTTATTTATTGATTGTTATTTATTGTGTTGCTTTCACTAATTAATTTTTCGTCCCCATTGCACCAAATGTGACTTATTTTAGCAACTAAGGATGATATATTAGAGCTGTAAAAACATTCTTGTATAGTAAAAAATATTTTAGAGAGCCCGAAAAATGTATTTAAAAAAAAATGAACTTAAAGTAAATATAAAAAGGACTATCACGCAGTCATTTATGAGTAAATATATTTAAATATTTCTACCTATAAGTGGTAAAATGAAAAGACATAAATACAGATTGCTGGCAATTGACAATATTGAGTGCCTAACCCGAAATATGAGGATTTATTCTCCCAGCTTGGTTGCTGATATCTTAAACCCTTTACGATCCGTATTTCAGTTACTCGTATTTCCGATATATCTTCTCATATGTTCCTTACTGCATCGGACCAAGTGATTCTACCAATCTGTCGTTCAGTCTCTTATCACCTTTATGGAAATATAAATCGATTGAATTTTAATTGCTGGAGGCAAGGAGATTTTAATTTGGTCAAGGTGCTTGAGCAGTGGTGAATAATACTTTTGTCATACTCTTCTTCTCGTGGAGTCACCAAGAAAAAAAAAAGGTTTATTTTAAATTGAATAGTATATAAGAACAAAGAAGGACCAAGACATCATACCACCTCAACAGACAGGCTTCACTAAAGGACTCTTGCTCTGACTGCAATCTCGTGAAACTGCAGCGGCACGTTGCAACAAACATGCGCTACAACGGATCACTGCGATGATCTCCCTTGACTGCACGAAGGCATTTGACTCCGTAGATCATCGTACACTCCTGCGACGCCTGAACGAGCACGAATTCCCTGCACAACTCCAGAACATCATGTCCTCCTACCTAGCAGACAGAACATTTTCTGTGCGAATAGGAGCCGTATTAACCACCAGAAGAGATTTCGTTGTCGGAGTTTCCCAAGGGTCGGTCCTGGGACACCTCCTCTTCAAAATATACACCAAGCACATAGTAGGAGCATCATATTCCAATTGTGAGGTAGAGGCATATGCGGACGATATAGGGGTCCACAGCACCAACATCAACCCAGCGAAAGCTCTAAAGGCTGCAGAGGGCGCCAGTCAATTAATCGCCGAAAGGTTGCGAGCTGTCCACATTTAAGTGAACCCAGCCAATACTCAGGATATCATCTTCTCTTTCCAGCATGGGAAAAGAAAGCGTCCACCCAGCTTCACCATAGACGGGACTCAATGCAAACTTGCCAACAGCATCTGCTACCTAGGCATCAACCTAGATAGACACATGACGTTAGGCACACATTTGCAGAAGAAATTGAAATGAGTACGCAGAAATTACTACTCTCTCCAGCATCTCATCACAAGCCAGATCATATCCCTTCGACTGAAACTCTTAATATACAAGAGCGTCCTGAGGCAAGCTCTACTGTTTGGGACACCACTCTTTAGATTCCTACATGCCAGCACCATAACTCGATTCCAGAGCTTCCAGAACAAGATCCTGCGAACGGAAATCTGGCATACCCCCTTTCGTGAAATGAAGGCTTCCGACATGCATGAAAAGTTCGAGCTCCCCACCATCACTGACGTCATCAAAAGAAGACACATCAAGTTCTTCGACTCGATGAAACACAGTCTAAACCCTCTATTCAAAGACATGACACCACCACAGCTACCGGCACGATGGCAACTCACAAGATCGAGTAAAGCAGAGGAAATGGTGGACATCATGGCACTAGGCCCGCCAACAACAAGCCTCTAAGGGGCACCCATCACTGAAATCAGACTAAATAAGAATACACTACATGCCTAGACAGACTCTAGGCCCAGCCACCAGATGACTCTCACCACTGTACCGAAACAACCAACCTCCACTGAGGCTTCCCACACCCCTTAATCCTCTCACACCACCTTCAAGCAGGTACTCCTAGTATAAGGATCCGATTAACCTAAATATTCTATATTTTTCCCTCATCCTGAAGTTCTAACTAGAGAGCTTAGGAGAAAAAAAAAACAATATTTAGTGAAAATGCTTTATTAAATATCATTATATTATCACATAAATGTTGTTTTTTTTAACAGAATATGTTTAGATCAGTTATGAACCGGTTTGTTTGATTTTTTTTTCCAAAATCATTCTTGCACCTGTGGTGTTGTGTATTCTGTGTTTGACTTATAAACATGAAATTTTGTATCGAGATTAGCTGACCACATGAAACTCCATAAAACACAATGAACGTTTATAAATAAATTATTTAGTCGGTAACTGAATCGAATAAAAGATCCCGTCACCCTGATTATATATATATTTTTGGCACCCGTCAGTTAAGTGAGTATATAGTGGGGCACTGTACAGTTGGCTGGAATATATATATTTTTTTAAATATTTTAATCGTAATGACACAAATTCATTAAAACTGGCTTTTAAATCAAGTCTTTCTTACTGATTAAAAATCCTGAGTAAGGGCCGGCTGGTGGGAAAAATAATATATATGATTCTATTTAATCAAAATTTAATTAATGAATAAATATATTTGAATACTACGATTAGACAAATTGAAAAGATCCTCTCTCTTCCTAACCCCCCCCCCAAAAAAACAACAAAAAAAACTTGTATTCTAAATATACAAAGTGAGTTATAGATTCCACAATAAGGAATCTTTACATAAATGCAAATTTATCGGGCATATTTACTGTAGCCTAGCTACATTTTATAAAATGTGTGAGGTTTAAAGTATTTTTCTATGGTAGGCTGATGTACATAATACAAGGCGTATGATCATAGAAAGTGATAGCGCTCACCTTAAGAATGAGTTGTGGCAATACTAACCTTAATCTAACTAGCTAACTTAACATAATTTTCCCCAACACCATTTGGGTTTTTTTCCTGTTTCCATCGATATGGGAATAGGGGTGGAGTCATAGTGTTAAAGACTGGATTTATTAGATGTAGCAACGGTTAAAAAACTTGATTTGTCTCCGGTGGATGAACTTACCCTCCACCCTCCGGTGGGAGCAGGTGGGCGTTCTTTAACCTCTGCACAGAGGTATGTCTGACCGCTCATCTCATGATCCCATTCTGAAGTTGTTGGTGGCTTTTAGCTGTATTGTCAGTTAAGTGAGTATATAGTGGGGCACCGTACAGTTGGCCGGAAGACACATTATTCAGATTATAAATATGAGAAGATGGCTCTGTTTTTTCCCCGTTTATTCCCCAATTAATTAGCGAGTTTATTAATTAATTAGGTTTTAAGCAGTGGATAATAAACTATGATTTCCTAATCTAAATAGCTAAAAACCAATCGTTATTCTTTTGTATTTATGTAAGGGTGTTCGATACAATGTACTATATATTTATACGTGTAAACATGAACAAGACCTTTCACTATATATAATTTAGTGACTAGGGTGCAAATAAAAATAACTCCTTTTTTCTCAATAGCGTAGCTAATTTTCTTTTCGCATACCAAATTGCAAGAGTTTAACACATGAAATGAAATCACTAGCAGTGATAAGTTAATTGACAATAATTTATTATTTATTAAAATAATCGATTACAACATATATACTGTCGGTCATGAAAAAAATCGTCACTGGATTGGAAAAAAGTCATCAAAGTCAATAAAATACCAGACAATCTATAAATATGATGTATACGTTGTGTATATATGTATATGTCATATTGCTGAAATTACACAGTTAATTAAAAGGTATTGTTTATCTCCAAATGTTATTGATCTTTTAACTCTAAATCATTTACATATCTTTGACAAATTTTAATTATAATTGAAAAAGAAAAATTCTACTCACTGGAAATAGGGGACAATGTGATACTAAATTAGGTCAACTAATGTCGTTTACAATTACAGGTTAATCATGATACAATCTTGTATTTATGCCATATATAATAGTTATTTTTCTTTTGTTCTTACCCCAATTTTTTGTTTGGTGGTTGATGGTGAAGGTTAATCGAGGAATGGAAAGTGTGATATCGTGAATCGTCAGTGGATGATGAATGTAGTTTATTCGCCCATTATTCGTCGCTAAGGGCTAATGTGATGCATTCGGAATGGACTTACTCGTGTTGTAGCTTCACGGTGTTGACCTGTCGATGGGGCAAAATGGCAGAAGCCCAGTTGTTTTTATCACCTCACTCACTTTCAATAGACAGGCAACTTGCCAATGACAGGCTTGCAACTGCGTCAAGCAGTGCATGAAACGATTCTGCCGATTTAATTCGCAGCTTCAATAGGTCCCACCCTTCATTGTTCAGAAATTCACAAAATGTATTGAATCATTTCGTTTCGAGTCATTTGAACCGATTGGATGTTTTTTTTTTGTTTTCTTTTTTTTGAGAGAGAGGCTTATTGTCAAATGGAAAAACCAGTTATCAGTCAGGAAACAAAGGGTCTAATAGCCAACGTCCTCAAAACTGGAAATGTAAACTTTTTACAGAGATATATAAATGAGAGAAACAAGAATAGTTTTCTTAACTATTGACTTATATAATAATTAACTGAAAAAAACTATATCTTGGGATATTGTTTAATAAAAATAGCAGTTTGCAACAAATAAGCATGTCTAGCTGAACAAAAAAAAAAAAAACATATGCCTTAACACTCACGTGATTATTACGTGCGATGACTTCAATAAACCAACATTATGAGGTTTTTAAAAAATGAGTACAGGTGAATGACTTTAGCTTACAATGGTAACTATGAAAGTTATGAAAATACACAAGGGAAAAAATGATAAAAGGTTGCTGGGATATAATACAATAAGAAACGAATAAAATTAACAAAATATAAAAAAAATATGAGGAGCAATAAAGGCTAGATTGTAAATTACTAGATTTTAAGCAGATGGAGGAACTGGTAAAGTCTATATCTAAAGATTGCGAGAGTAAATAAACAGTGAATATCGATGCGGTTCCAGAAATGGTTTGAGGGGCGAATAAGAAAATAACCGACATAGGAAGTAGATTTGTGGGATACAGTGGTCCAGGGTTTGATGGCTGATTTGAATTGGAGGAATTTGTTGAGGTAAAGAAGCTTTTCAATGCTTTGCATAACAGAATATCTCACAGAAACATTTTTCTAGTGTCTGTAAACTAACTCGTGGTATTTGCGACTCTACATGTGAAGGTTAAACGTTTAGAAAGCTTTAGTTTTGGATTCCAGGAACATATGATGTGTTTCAAATATGTAAAATTACGCTGTAAAGTAAAGTGATGTGCACACTTATAAAACACTGGAAATAAACAACACAATTATTATTTTGATATTAAAGAGATATAACATAATGCGTATTGCTTGGATTTAATTAGCAAGCAAGGAAACTCTCCACTTTGCATGGACTGACCTCAAGAAATCTATTGCCAGTAAAAGACTACGCACCAGTCTTTTTATTTTGCTTATTTATTCTTAGATTCAGGTCAAGTTGTTCTTTAGTATATAATGACTAGTTCATCAAGCAGTGTTCAAATGTGATACCATTTTGTATTTTACCGTTTATAATAATTTTAATTTCGGGAATTAGGATTTGCTATACATGACTACATGATTTTCTAGGATTGTTCATCATTCTTATTATTTTGACTGTGTATTTTATACTGTGAATTCAAATTTTTTTTTCGGTAAAAATTTAATTTTACTAAGAACTATATTAGCTTTGAAGATTGTGCAAATAATATTAAAAAATGTGCAATCAGTGAACCCTTTTGTGTGTTTACAATTCTCTGTTTAAATAAATAAAAATAAAATGTGATAGTCAATTTGAATAAAGGAGTGACAAACGAGAAAATTATGCTCTCATTTTGGCGTAGTGCGGGATTTTTTTATTCCACAATATTTCTTTTATAGCTTCATTATTAAGCTGTTTTTACTACTATTTTAGGAGCACTTTAGCCAATTCTAACTTCAAATATGAATAAAGAACCGGTGAAGAATAATCTGAGTAGAATAATTTGAGCAGGCAGGTAGATGTTCAGTCAGTGGAAGAAGATGAGAAATGGTTATTAAGGAAATATAGGAAGGCTGAGCTTTTTTTTTTTTTTTTGGATACATCTCAGTCATGCTATCTTGAAAATAACAAAAACACCATTATTCTTTATGGATGTTGTAGTTTTACCATCGTGCTGCAATAATAATTTACAATTGGATCCTCAAAACGTTTAAATAAATAAAGAATGGGAAATTAAAAAATCCCAAAATGTTATTAGATCATAATATAATTATATATAGGAGCTGTGAAATAAATGTGTTTGATATGAAGATCCTGGGTTCAATTCCATAGGAACTATGTACTAAAAAGAAATAAAAAATATGAAATAAAACATTCTTTCGATTGTAACTAATTTCATATTCGGGGCTCAAAATAAGATTTCCCATCTTTTCAGCTATATTTGAACATATGATGTACAACTACAGACAAGAAATTCAAAATATGTGTTGGAACGAGTCCATATTGTCTTAGTGTCTTTTGTAATGAAATGAAATATTTCCATGTTGGAAGCTGATGCCGTGTCATCACAGCCTTGTTTGTCTCTAGCACGTATGATACGGCACGAACTTGGAAAAAATTTTCATATTGTGTTTTCAACCAGTTTTACAACAATCTGCAACTAGTAAAACGAAATGAGAAAAGCTTGAAGTATTTCGAGTCAATAATTACTCCATCGAACCTATTTAGTTTCTATATTCACCGCAGACATGCTTTTCGTGTAACGTGTAGATCATGGAAGATTCGATCATGACCAGTTGATCTGCAAAGCTCAGCTGAAAGTATGTGTGGTAAACACAGTCCCTATCCCTCAGACAGTTAATCCTAGGAAGCAGGACAGCTGTTGTTCTGAAAGGTGGATTAGACCGTGTGGTGGCCCTTTCATATCTCTTCAATAAGCCCTTCCTACACCATAGTTCTTTGTTTCTGGTCGTCCATCCGCAGTGAGCAGTTTATATTTTTAACATGAAACATACTACAGACGCAGAAATTGATTTGGGATGATTTTTATACACACGTGCATAGTATGTCTCACGTGTTTACGTCCCTTTAATGATCACGATCTGCCTCTTATTGCCGTGTGTTTAAAATGTTGACATATTATAAAATCCAATCAATCCAAAAAAAAATTTTTTTTTACTCATGTCTCCTTAAGCTTCTTTATTTGGAAATATATTAAAATATGAGCTCCTTTGTGGAAACACAGAATGTAATTGCTTTATTTTATTTTGATATTCATGTAAGCATATTCCGCCTTTAGAAATACCAGCAAATATTTATCACAATATCGCACTGATCCCGATGACCGATCACCTATACCGGATTCACGATTAAAGATGCTGGCAAGATCACTTTCGCAATGCGCGTCCCGCGTTCCCCGAGGCACGGGGACTTTCCGGTTCAGTGCGTGCTAGTTACTGGACTCTTATCATCGCAGGCCCTGCAAATACCTGGGGATAGCCAATCTGACCGATTTAGTTATCCTGTTTACCAACGTCTAAAGAGCATCTTAAAAATAACCTTTAGGCTGACTTTCAATCCACGTCCTTGCTGTCATAATATCTAAGCTTTGATGATTATTTTTGGTCTTTCTGAGCATCCCAATCAAAGGGTAGTATACTACCGACACGGGGAGTACATGGTTACTTCCACTATTAAATCATCCCTCTCCCTTATTTGAAAGCAGACAGTGAAAGGTAATAACGTATTTTGGGAGTATTGCCTTTCAAAACATTGTAGGTGTTAGAGCTAAAGTGAGAATAATAAACTGTGAGTATATAAATGAATGGGAGAGTTTGCTGGAGATTGGCTTAGGTTGATAAAAGAGAGTTGTTGGGTTTTCATCAGTTAATAATCAGATAAATCACAGAAAATAAAAGCGTATATACACATATATTTGTTTTAAATTTATCAATATAAATCGTAGGGTCTATCTATATTGCACTTATTCAAGATATAAATATCATCACTATTTTATATTGTTAATATTTTGACACGTGTCAACTAATAATGAACTCGGATCGTGGACTATTTGGTATAATACTTAGTTAATTTTATAGCTAATAATTTGTAATTTGATACTACAGACCTTAGCTGTTTTAATCAAAATATATGGACACAATGGTTTAATTCCAAACCTGGGATAAATATATATTTTTACTTCCACTGGGGCAAGTGAAATTTCCATACAACTAATATCCACAGTTTGCAACGTTGTAGGGGCTAGAGCTAAAGTGAGAATAATAAACCGTGAGTGTATAAATGATTGGGAGAGTTTGCCAGGAGATTGGCTTAGGTTGATAAAAGAGAGTTGTTGGGTTTTCATCAGTTCCCAGCATAGGTAACATACTTAAATATGTTATTTATTTGTAACAAATGATTTTGAGAAAAGTAACGTAGTATTTCAAGTAGCATTTCAAAACTTAAGAAATTTAAAATCACAGAAAATAAAAAGATACACATATATTTGTTTTAATTTTTTTTTTATTTATCAATATAATTACTAGGATCTATCTATATTGTACTTATTTGTTATAAAAGTACCATCATTAATATTTTTAGAAGTGTTGTCAACTTATAATTAACTCGGATTGAGGACTATTTGGGAGTATATGGTTCATTTTATAGCCTATGATTGTTAATTTGATATTACATACTTGAGCTTTGTAGTCAAAATATTGCTACTGCCAACTGGTATATTGGAGTTCGCCGAATGTCTCTTGATATTATTTCAAGACTTCATAATTAATTTTGTTCATATACAATAACAGCGCAAAATTTAATTCATAATCCATCTAAACAATTTTATCCTTTTAAACTAAAGCGAAAATTTTGTTTCAAAGGAGAAATAAATAACAATGTTGTATTGAAGTCCTTTCTGAGAATTAAAGATTACGCTTGAAAGGCAAGTAATGGGAACAAATGATAAACTAAGTAATGCGACAATCACAAGCATCTAAATCCACTTGCTCCTTAAGTAAAAACCTAACTCCTTTTTCAGGTTGGTCGATGACGGTGTGCTATTGAAGTCTCCGCTTTTTTTAACCCGTGAAGCGGGTTAAATTGAAACTTTCGGGGGGGGGTGAAGTTGAAACGGCTAAAACTCAGTGAGAAAAAAGATTAAAAAAATGTGCTCTTTCGGTTTCTTATGCAACAGAGGATTCCAGCGTACGTCCTTACGTACCTTACATTTAATTTCATATATTTTGTTTATTAATACTGTCGTTGAAAGAAGTTTTTAAATGATGTTTACTATATTCACTTAAAACAGGAAAAATAATTTATAACGATGACTTTTAGCAGTGTACAAATCTGCAATAAATAGTAAAACTCAAATGTGTCCCCGTATATCATCTAGCATATCAAAATTGTTTTCATTAACTTCATTAGTAATTGTAGACATACAATAGTATATAATGAATATCACAATTTGTGCAAAATACCGTCCTGAAAAGATTTTTATAAATGTGTCGTTTCGGACTCATTAAGTCCATCAGAAAGCAATCCATGTCGTGTTGTTAGAATCAAGTAATAAATAACAAAATAAAATATTTTCTAGTAATGGTTGTATCCAACAGGCAGCTCTAAAGCTGAGACAATTATATATTAATCATTTAAAATTTTCATTATGCATTACGTAATTTAACAAAGTCGATTGCTTGATGATGGACTAAATGAGTCCAAAACGTCGCATTTATTTTACGAGTTTATAATAAAAACCTATTCAAAAGGATATTTTCCACAAGTTGTGAAATTGAATATACATAGACATCCACCAAAACAGAAATATTAGGTAATATACATTTTTGGAAAACAGGTGCAAAAAGCGGGAGAGGCTTAATTATTCATGCCAAAACTTATACGAATCAAGAAGAATGATCTTGTTAAATAGGATTAATGACTGGATCCTGGTGGTGTGGTTCCTCCCCACCTTTTATTATTCATGTAAATGATTAAATGTAACTTAATAATACTTATATTATTTAGTTTATAACAATAAAACTTAATAAGTAGTAAATGAAAATCGACCATCAAACAATTTATACTAAAACTTCGTAAAAAAATACTGAAAAATTCAAGCATATTGTGATTAATCACAAATTAGAATTTAATGACCTTTGTGTAAACATAGTTCATTAAAGTATATGGTACGAATCAGGATGTTGAAATATTTAATTGGACACGTTACTTCATATGATTAATAACGAGGGGTGGTTGAAAGTTGCGAATAAGATTTTGATGGCGTTTTATAATTATAGTTTAGAAAACAAAGTTGCTTATTGAAAATTTCAAGAATGAATGACACAATTGGCTGGTTGTTATGTAGGAGTTGTAGTAGAAGGTGAGGGTTCAAAAAAAAGAAGTCTTCTCAAAATTAGCCGATATGTGCGTCAACCAATTGAAGAAGACCTTCAATTGAGTGAGAGCTGCTATCTGTATTCCTGTTGCGTTGGTGTTTGTCGGAAACCTCTATGGGTTCCCATTATTTCCTTTTTTTTAATGGAAAAATTTCTGCGATAAATATAAACGTAAATTCCATTAACCAGGTCAAATGTAAAATCAGAATCATCATTATACTAAATAAGTCAGCAATGGAACCTGGTAAAAAATATGAGGTATTTATAGGGAAATCGCTTACTCTTGTGATTTTTATAAAAGCACAAAACTTTTGCACAGCTAAATTCTTCTTCTTTTTGAGGGTAAACTAAATGATTCCTTATAGAATAGAATTGAAAAAAATATATTCCCGGACTATTAGGTCTCCTATGAATAACACTAATGTTCCGATGATAAATTTGCTTCTGGCAAATAAGAACTATTACATAATAAAAATAAAAGAAAAACAAATTAACAATTTGAAATAAGGTGTAAATCTCTGTAAGAAAAAAAAGTATTACTTATGCTTATACTTTTTTCATTGTGGTAAAATTATAATCTGTCTTATTGGGCAATAAGTAATGGAGCTAAATGTTCTTATTTATACTATATTTGCAATTTTAATTTAATCGCTCATTAATACAGTATTTACAAACAGCTCATAGACCTCCCGAATCCACATGGTTGGGAAGTCCCCCACGATCCTTTGTCAGCTGTGTCACCGGATACGAGCCTGTGGAGGCCACAGCCGCTCAGGACATGATTGGAGAAACTGGCCATTGCCACAACCAAAGTGTATATATAGATGAAGTAGAAATAAAGCCAGTTAAGTTCTATCAGTTGTCTCATGCTATACTACCTCAACCCCCTCAATTTTTACGTCATACGTCCAGCCTAATCGTATGTTATATATCATGTTATATGCTTCTTTCTTATATCAATAAACATAGTAGAAAAGGCAATACAAGACAATACAAGCTTCCCAAATTGTAAAGTGTCTCTGGTTGGATGGCGAGAAAATGTTGGAATACGAGGATTTTGAAGGTTCATAAGGATGATGAATGGCAGATATTAGGAGGTAGAGAATTCCAGAGGGTAGTGGAGCCAGCGAGAAAGGAACGATCGTGTGATGCCATTTTGTGGGCAGTGGTATTAAAGGCCATAGAGACGGGATCTTGTGTTCCGGGAGTGGAGTGAGGATTTGTACTGTAGAATATTTTATATGCAAGGGGGGTGATGCAAATTGATGGTTTAAAAAAGAAATGATCCGAGGAAGTATTAATCACAGAAAGAGGGGAAGAGCCACCTTAACTAGGCGTAGAGGTGAGGGAGACATGGGAACGCTGCGAGTCCCAAAGACAAATCTATCGAGGCAATTTCCGATTCGCTTTAACATTCCCTCGAATTCCACAGACAGACGCCCCTACACCATACAGCCATAGTCAAAGTGAGGGAGGAAACAAGGAGTTGACGAGTAGGCGGGGGGGCAGGAAATAGTGAGAGCGATGGATTAGTTTCAAGTTACTTACTGACCGAAGGAAAATTTGGGATGTTTGGTTACACGTTAGTAATGACATAAAAAGATACAAAACTTAATTAACACACCTTAGCATCATGAATCTTCTTTTTCCATTTTAAAGAGTAAAAAGTAAATTCCTGAAAAAATAAAAGTGCTAGGGATAATACGAATTCGCTTATTAGAATTGTTTTTGTTTTTCTCTGCCTGTTTGGAAGAATAATATATATAGTGTCATTAGTTCAAAACCCCTTGACCACATTCTGCGAATAAATAAAAATTAATGCAAAGACCAAATGAGCAACAACTAATAATTGTTTTAAAATACATATATAAATAAAAAAAGATGTTCTTTCGCCTGTTTATGTGTGACGTGCTACTTTCAGGGAGGGTTTTAATATTTATGTTGTTCTTAATGCTATTAAGTTTAATGAAAAAAATACGTTTAAAATTATTCCATTCTGTAAATATGACATAATGGATAGGGAGACGATTCCGTTGTTTTTAATAATAATACAGCTTATTTGTGAACAAGATTTTATTTTACGTGAAATGGATTTCTATTTTACAGAAATAAACGTATATGTAGTGTTATTATTGTTATTCTCATACATCAGATAATTTATTAATTTTTTAGTCATTAATACTCTAATATAGAAATTTCATAAAGAATAATAGTTTATTTTGTAACGTTTCATATAATCTGATCTTGGGCTCTTTTACATGGTTCTAGTTTATTTAAAATGTTTCATATTAACATAACAATGACATGCGAGACTCTACAGAGGGATGGAGAAATATAACGGCTTTGATGGTATACAGTGCCAGCACAGTAGTTAAGTCGTGTGGGTTTGTGGTAATTGACGCTGTCAGGGGCAATGGCCACATCACTTGCTCTAGGATTGTTCTTAGATCCTGTTGGTAACTGTAACTTCACATCGTTGTACCAAATATAAAATATCGAATTTGAAAAACCTCACTTTTCAGGGGGTTTAAAAAACGCATTGACTGCATGATCGTCGTTTTTATTAATTTTAAATTTTGCTCGTGGATCCCCATGCTTATGAAAGACATATGACAATAGATATGACTATGGCTATAAAATTATTATTGATATTTAAAATGCAGTGGCCATACTTTACAGTTGATAAATTTGTAGCGTCTTTCATACCAATTGGTAGTAAACTAAGGAATTAATCCTTGTGTTTTTAAAAGAAATAACAAGTGAAACAATGCAAGTTTGAAACTTATTTATTAAACTAACAACATTATGTATAAATATTAAATATACAAGATGAGAAACAGTGACGAAAAATTTTAATTTACAGTTACATTAACTTTATTGATGATTTACGATATCACAATCACACTGTTGAATTTCTGGGGAGCTGGTTATAAAAATCGTGATATTCACTGTGTATTAATCTCTGCTGACACTGTCGTAGCAGATCATTTTTTTTCTTCACAGAAATGTCAATGTTCCTCTTGTAAGGTTTAAAAGGATCCTTCAATCGTTGCCCTGTTCTGTTTTTTTTTTTCGTGCAAGGCGAATGAAATATCGCTGAGGTTCATTTTTACAAAGGTGCTTTCTACATTACTGTCTCTCTCCGTTGCACTCAAGCACATTTTTTCCAATTAATAATTAATTAAAATTTGATTTTAAATGTTTCTTTTCCACTTTTTGAGGATGTTGCTTTTTGATAAATTTTATTGAAATTGTGTGCCAATTTGTTTTCCACTGAGAAGCGAGATTGGGGTCAATTGAAATTGAGGAAATCATCATGGAGCATGGTGGTAACATTGTACGTGCAGGGATTTTTGCGTGACATTGGACATCAGCGTTTCCCAGATTATAAATTGTTAAACTATACACTGCCTGCCTGCGGAGATAAAAAAAAGGGGCCAGGAGCTCTTTTTGGAGTTGATAACACGTCTTGTAGGTAAAAGTTGAAAGCGAGTTTTTCTGGATTGGTTAAGGCTACCTATTTATTACTAAGCCGTCTAATTCTAGCTGCTGTTTTTCTTTCAAGACGTTTACATGGTCGTCCTGGACGCTTTTTAAGCGCCGTTTTTTGAAAGGAATGCAGTGTTTACAAAATCCTTTTTCGGGGAATGAAATGTAATTTTTTCCCCTTCAACACTTTCGTATTTTCCTCTCTCAGTCGTTTGGCCTTATTAAGATTTCTTGTTTATTTTATAATTTTTCAGACTGTTCTAGCTTATAAAAGCATTGCGTGCAGCATCTTTAGTAATATGTTATTTTGTATGTTCGTGTAAAGAGGGTTGTTTCGAATCTTCTACCTACTGCTGGGACTTTGGAGAGCGAAAAAAATTATTATAAATTGTTTACTTTCTAGAATCATAATGTCAGACCTATTGGTATAGATAGGTAATGATTGGTAATGATAGATTTGTCACACAATACCGTTCTGCCACAGGGTCTACTTCGGCCAGTGGTTATCCAATAGTCCCAAGTAGTGAGCCAAAACCTATAAACTATTTTTGTTTAAGTAATCATTTAGCGTGTGCAATAATCAGTTGTATGTTTTTTCTAAATGTTTTACTTAAAAGTCCAAGAACTATCAATAACGTTTAGGCTCCTAAAATTAACAATGTAGTCAAATTAATACCGTCCTAACTCATGTAAGTAGGTTCTAAAAGCAAGGGAATGATAATATTGAAACGTACTGTTTTATCTCTCAGAGAAGTGTGCTCTCTTTTCACGGATAAAAACAAGACTAACTAAATTGATTAATAAATTTAAACCAAAGGCTTTTAAACCAAAACAAACCGAAAAAATATACTTTACATAAAGTTATGCCGTAAAGTTATCAATAAACTTTTATCATCCTATAGTTTTCTATTAAAAAGTGTTTCCGAATAAATATATTATATGTATGTATAAGAAATAAGGGTGTGAATAAGGCGACGGAAAAAAAACAAGGCTCCTCTGACGCTGGAAGAAGATATTTCAGCCACCCTTAGATCTTGATTTAATTACTTATTGGGTTACCAGCTTGTTCTTGCTGTCCCTGAGAAGGTATAAATTTTTTATAGTTCACCCGTATTAATAAATTGAAGGTATATCTTATTTAGAAGGGCGGTCTTTCTCAGATCGTCCCCCCAAGCTTTTTCTTATCTGTAGCTAAATATAAAAAACCAAAGTTTTTTACCGTTTATTCCAGAACCACCAACTGATTTCACCTTGATAAATAGAAAATAAAATAGTAAAACGGTTAAATATTTTTTTATTACCAGATTCTGACTGACAGAAAATAAAATAATGGCAAGATGATGGTAATAATTATAAAAACAGAGAAACAGATCAATATCTAGCGTATATTTGTTTTAGTATTTACGTTAAAATTACTAATTTAACGTACAAAATAAAAATGGCAAAACAATTAAAGTAAAGCAAACTAATTAAACAGGATACTGCCTGTAGGCGATGTTGGCTCAGTTGTGTTAGTAAGGTTTTTAATTTCAGGAGTTAACTAATATTTAGTTGTTATTAAAAAAAGTTGTGTTAAAGAAAAGATATAACACGATTCTTTCCTCAAGAAGTGTAAAAAAAACGACTTCCCTTGTCTTTTACATTATTCAACCTGTTTGAATTGCGACTACCGAAGGCTTATAGGAGGGGAGATAATTTTAATCGAACGCTGTGTTTTTTCTGTCATGATGATATTAATGATACTAAATGTCTGTTTTATTGACATGATATAAATAATGCAATGTTATAACTTAGCAGAGTAAAAATATATGTTATTGTACCGAAACATAAATTGTCATTTTACACAGTAACTATGAAGTTTAGTAACCTAGTCATATTGTACAATAGAACTAGAGATTGTTATTACGTAAAACCGAAATTACAATATGATCTTGAACGTAGAATATCAGCATAAGTCTACACTTTTAATAAATAGAAGCATCTAGATTAAAATCTTCAAAAAATATCAAAGCCGAAATTTTGACGTTTCCTATAAGTCCATTTTATGCAAATCTTAGGAAATGGCAAAGTGGTTAAAGATGAATGCAAAAAAGTGTTGCGGTAACAATTTGAGTCCCTTATAGGTGAAATATGGTGTAACGACTAAAGTGTTCAAAAACAACGGACTGAAATAATCAAGTAAAAAAATAGATATATTAGCTAATTAACTTTTATCTAACAAAATTAAATAAATATTTGCTTAAACTCATTAAAATTTTGAACGATTAAAAACTTACTCGAAAATGAGCAATCGTTAACTGGTATCAGAAAGGTACCATTAGGTGGCATGATTTACATTAGCTGGTATCGCACCATTGATTGGTGTACACAAAGGATATAACGCTAAATTATTAAATTGCAAATCAAAGTTTTAAGATGGTCCTAAGGATAGTTTAAGAAAAACGATGGGTCATAGCAAATATTGATTTACAAAGTAGGAACACTTTGCTTTAAATGGTTCAGGATTGTTTAAAGTAAATATTTTCACTGAACACTTATTTTAAGATTTAATTTATTGTGTAAGGAGTGTAAGAATCTTTAATATTATCTAGGCATATTAAAATTAACAAAAATATTGTTTGTTTACTTTCAATTTCTTCTTGTTCAAACTCGTATTTCTTTGCTTTAATAATTAGTGGAGTATCCCCAGTTACGTAGATAGGATTTTGTTGGAGGATGGGAGGACTTCTCTCATAAATCTGGCTAGCCTTCGTAATAATGAGATAACTTCCATTATTTTTAATAAGGCATTATAATGTATTAATGAGTAAAAAAAAAATAGGCAGGACATTGCGAGGTATAAACATTTTATTAAAATAATAATAAAAATCTTAACTTTGAAGAAAAATCAATCTTTCTATTTTTTTTCGACAATTTATTTACATCATCAATATTAATCGTAATGTAGCGATGAAGAGACATTAACCCTTGTTAGTTTAGCCTTGATCAAATAGTCAAAGAGGCAGATGGAGGAATGTGGGGCTTCCCAAGACTCCGTTTCCTCTTTAGCATGCCTGGAAGATGACAACAACCATGTGGATTTGGGCAATCTCTGGGCTGTGTGTATTTGTATTTATCGTATAAATGATTTAGGGATTAATTGTAAATATGGTATGAATGAAAACATTGCCCAATAAGCCATATTGTAATTTTATCACTATAAAACACTTTGAACAAATAGTTTTTCTTCTCCTATACTATTGCGAAGATATGTTTTTAGCCTCTTGAGAGTCAAGAAACTTCGTTCCAAAGAAATAGTGCTGATGCATCTTAAAACTGCTAAAATAAGCAAAAAAATTATCAACATAAGAAATCTTTGGCATTTTCAGGAATTACCATACCTAAGGGCTGTATCGTTTCCCTTTGTTCTAAATAACGTTTCCCTTGGGAATGGTTGCATTCCTCAACTGTTGGAACTGTCAACAACAAATAATGAAATTGTGTGGTATTTATCTTTACTTTTAGCTTTATTTATTATTATTTATCTTTATTATTTAGCTTTTAGCATTTATCTCCACAATTAACAGTTACATATCTGTCAATTTACACCTAATCTTTTAATTACTGACTGTTATTATGTATCCATTTATTTGCAGCACCGCTCACACAATGGATGTGTACTGACTGAAAGTAATTATAAAAGCGAGGAATAAGCAGATTATAATGGCCCCCAAAATTTTTGTCTGGAGTTTGACGTATTTTAAATAAAATAAAAAGAAATATTTAATTTATATATATCACTAATATCGTTGCAAAAGTTGTGGGTTCTATTTTCTGTATAAAGTTACGATTCTGAGTCCGTGCTCATTTTCATATACTGTGGTACTTAGCGACTTATTTTGTCAGGTAAAGATAAACTGTCGAGAAGTGAGCAGAAATACAATAAGCAATGTCAAATATATTCTTAATCTCTCTCTCTCTCTCTCTCTCTCTCTCTCTCTCTCTCTCTCTCTCTCTCTCTCTCTCTCTCTCTCTCTCTCTTTCTCATTCTATTATCTCTTTATCAACTTTTTTATAAAATAATGAAATCGGTAGATATCCAAGGAACATTAGAAGGTAACTATGGTTACATTATTAACAAATTCATGAAATGTAAAACCTTTTTAAAAACGTGTGATAGAAAAACAGTTTAACTGTCCATCTCCCAAAAAAAACAAGCACTACTATGTAGGGAAAGGTTTATAAACTGGAATTTTTTTGAGTTGTTATTCGGCACCTTGTGATGAATAAAATGCAATCGAGATTGCTAACGGTATAATTCAATTAAATTGCGTGGCCGCGTCGTAGAACCAAGTACTTGAATATCCTTATAGTAGGTTAAAAGTTTCCATAATTATATACTGACAAAAAAAAAAATTATTAAATGTACAATATATTTTAGATTAAAAGTATAAGATTGGTTAAACATATTTAAAAATATCAACATTTTTCATTGATTGCTAAAAATCGTACTGAAGTCCACAAAAAAGTTTCATAAAAAGATATTTATAGCTGTCGAGGGAGCCAACCAGTCCACCGCAGTAAAAGTTTAAAGTCACGTCTTGCCAGTGCTCACACTCCCCATCCTTTGTAACTCCTCGTTACTCAAGTTGATGACTCTCACGTTTGAACACATTTTTTTTCGTTATGGTTTCACATTTCTCAATAAACTTTGATTCAGTTCTCTGAGAATTGTTAAAAGTTTAAGCTCATCTATGCCAGAATTAACCATCTAATTCTTGAAGCAAAGAAATAAGAGTTTAAACAAGAAGGAATTGTAACCACGAAAACAATATTTTCATTTATTCTAATATTCCTTAAGAAGTTTAATTCTCTTATATTAATAAATTCACCTTTATTACTTTCACCTAGCATTTAAAAATGTGTCCACATATCTTGCTCTACGACTTGTAGAAAATAAAAAAAACCTTATGTCAGTGTTTCATCAGAGATTTCTTCTGTACACAGTAATATATATATATTCTCTAAAGCAAATTATGAGACATTGTCAATGGTAACTTATTTTTTGTATTGTGAGTTGTGAAATCGAGAAATTATACCATCTTTGTTATTGGAGGACAGGGGCTTTAGGGAAAAGGTTATTTTTTTTTACATTTTATAGCAAGCCGTGGAGAACACCATGCAATCTGCATTTTAATTTTTAAGATGAAGCTCACATTTTATTGTATATATATGATTGTATAATAGTTCAAAATTGTTAAAATATTGTGACTGAGTAATGATAACAGTCTCTTCAGAGTTCATCTTTGTCATTCTTTTGAGGATTGCTTATTATTTCTGCATATGCGAATACGAGTTGCCTTGTTGTGTTGTCCCTATTACATATAGGAAATAAATAATTTAAAATAAAAAAAAACTAATCTCATTTCTACTCACCCATTTGGGTGTCTTATAACATTTAAAAAAAATTATGTTTATTCAAACTTTCAAATTGTAGCGATGCTAAAGGAAATACAAAAATAATTTGTAAATAGATTCACCTGAGGATCTATAATTATCTGTAAATGTAAAGGGGATATGAATTTTTAGAACTTTAGAACCTTATTGTGCAATAATTACAATCTGCCTTTTATAAGGCAATAATAATACAGATAAATGATCTCATTCATACCATATTTATAGTCATCATTCACTCGCTCATTCATACAATAGGACATGATTGGAGAAACTGGCCATTGCCAGGACTCCCACTGTCACGCGATTATAGCAGGTCACGAGGCCACTGCCGTTTCAGTCTCCGAGGAGGATTATAGGGATGAGTGGCGCAGTGCAAAGACTGTGCTACAGGATTAGGGTGGTTGGAAACTCTACTGTGGAATTTCATAAACTTGGAAGGGATGAGTTCTAGAATGTAGGGTATATTAAGGTCGTTATGAAGGGTTTTGTTGCTGACATAATAAGGGGCATTTACTATTGTTCTCAGGACTTTGGATTGAAAGGATTGGATACGCTTGATGTTCGACTTTTTTGCTGTCCCCCATAGCTCTATTCCGTATGTAAACTCTGGTCTCCTTTCAAAGCGAATAAATCTTTCGCCTTTTACTAAAGGGGATATGAAGGAAAAAAAAAAACAACTTTCAAATAGGTTTGCTTTTCTTCAGACTTTATAATACGACTAGCTTTATTGTTAGAAGGGGTTTCTTAGTAAATTTGTGCAAACTTAAAAAATCTTTTTTTCAGTTTTTCTCCCATAGCTTGAAAACCATGATTTTTTTAGCAACATCAACCTATACTAAATTAAACATGAGTACATTACCTACAATTTTGATCGTAATTTTTGTTTGGAGCTCCATTTTGAGGCGAAGGCAACAGTCCAGTCAAATGGCGACCAGAAAGGGGTCGAGATGCTGGAGAAGTTTTAAAATTTTCTCATTTATGCTGTCTATTTTATTTTTTTTTTTGGTACTGATTACAAATTTCAACTTTACCACTTCGATTTTTCCGGTAGTATAAAATAATTGCAAAAAAAAATTTTCTCATAACCTGAAAACCATGCATTATTACCCTGCAGATAGCTATCATTCGTTTTCAAGGTTGCCTGAATATTACCCTTAAATATTTTTTAGCAAATTGTAAATAGTGATTCAATGACTTCTTGTAACTATTGTTTAAAGCAACAATAAAAATTGTATAAGGTTTCGCAGGACGTCATGATTTGAAAATGTAATGCTCTACTCAATATCATAGACAAATATATTGTTTTTACTAAGAAATCAAAAATTAATTAAACTTAATAATGTTTTGTGGAAATTGATATATTTTTTATGCCTTACAATGTTCAAGTGGAACCTCTATTTAAAATTTCATGCTACTAGCTTGAACAGAGAACTCACCAGGATGTCTTGTTTTGTTGAAAAATCGGACGAAACAAGTATTTACAATTTGATATCGAAATAATTCTTCATGCTTGAAAAAAACATCACTGAGATAAATTAGGCTATTACCTTGCCATATTACATATAACTTAAGTTATGTTTGAGATCGTGGAACAATCGAAGATTAACATAAGACAAGGAATAATCGTGACCGCAAATGATTTTCTAACAAACACGAGAAACCACCCGTGAGTTTACAACTGATTCAGATGTAATCTAAGCCTTAATGGAGAAGAAAACGATAAGAAATATTTCTACACGTGCTACTTGGGGTGCGAAAACTTAAATGTAGCGTATTTTTACCACTGATGCATAAGTCCAGGTTCCATTAGAGAAATATGAATTATTTATTGTATGTACTTTGTTTTGAAGTGCTTTATTCCCATTTATCCCTAATTATTAAATTGATGATTAATAGCTAAAATTAAACCCTTAAAAATACATAGATTAAAATCTAAAATCGGCGTTCCCTTCAATTTAATCACACCTACCTACACTCCAATCCGAGAAAAGGGTCAAGTGAGAACAAATTGCAGCAGTTAAAGTGGCTTTGGCCTGTTATCTGATAAGTGCCATTGATAGCCCTGACTTTTCTGAGCCCGATGGCCAAGAATTATAGACCATGTGTTACGTAATCTCTGATGTATTTTGTAGCAATTGTCTTCCGATTGTTCCGAATTGTTTACACTTCCATGTTTTATACAATAGTATTCATTAAAATAAATTGATTTAACCTGAAATTAAAATAAGGCTCATTAATTTTTTTTAATTATAAAAGCGAGGAATAAGCAGATTATAATGGCCCCCAAAATTTTTGTCTGGAGTTTGACGTATTTTAAATAAAATAAAAAGAAATATTTAATTTATATATATCACTAATATCGTTGCAAAAGTTGTGGGTTCTATTTTCTGTATAAAGTTACGATTCTGAGTCCGTGCTCATTTTCATATACTGTGGTACTTAGCGACTTATTTTGTCAGGTAAAGATAAACTGTCGAGAAGTGAGCAGAAATACAATAAGCAATGTCAAATATATTCTTAATCTCTCTCTCTCTCTCTCTCTCTCTCTCTCTCTCTCTCTCTCTCTCTCTCTCTCTCTCTCTCTCTCTCTCTCTCTCTCTTTCTCATTCTATTATCTCTTTATCAACTTTTTTATAAAATAATGAAATCGGTAGATATCCAAGGAACATTAGAAGGTAACTATGGTTACATTATTAACAAATTCATGAAATGTAAAACCTTTTTAAAAACGTGTGATAGAAAAACAGTTTAACTGTCCATCTCCCAAAAAAAACAAGCACTACTATGTAGGGAAAGGTTTATAAACTGGAATTTTTTTGAGTTGTTATTCGGCACCTTGTGATGAATAAAATGCAATCTCTGTAATAAAATAAAAATGTAATGCTCTACTCAATATCATAGACAAATATATTGTTTTTACTAAGAAATCAAAAATTAATTAAACTTAATAATGTTTTGTGGAAATTGATATATTTTTTATGCCTTACAATGTTCAAGTGGAACCTCTATTTAAAATTTCATGCTACTAGCTTGAACAGAGAACTCACCAGGATGTCTTGTTTTGTTGAAAAATCGGACGAAACAAGTATTTACAATTTGATATCGAAATAATTCTTCATGCTTGAAAAAAACATCACTGAGATAAATTAGGCTATTACCTTGCCATATTACATATAACTTAAGTTATGTTTGAGATCGTGGAACAATCGAAGATTAACATAAGACAAGGAATAATCGTGACCGCAAATGATTTTCTAACAAACACGAGAAACCACCCGTGAGTTTACAACTGATTCAGATGTAATCTAAGCCTTAATGGAGAAGAAAACGATAAGAAATATTTCTACACGTGCTACTTGGGGTGCGAAAACTTAAATGTAGCGTATTTTTACCACTGATGCATAAGTCCAGGTTCCATTAGAGAAATATGAATTATTTATTGTATGTACTTTGTTTTGAAGTGCTTTATTCCCATTTATCCCTAATTATTAAATTGATGATTAATAGCTAAAATTAAACCCTTAAAAATACATAGATTAAAATTAAAAATTAAAATTAAAATTAAAATAAGGCTCATTAATTTTTTTTAATTAATAAGGGACGTGATAAAATGTAAAAATAAACACAAACCGTTGGTTTCGGCTGATCCTTGGGTTTATCAGTACAGCTTTATAGTTTTGTTTTAATTTATCTATCGTGTCCTATCATATTCATTTATTATTTTCCATAAATCGATAAAACATAAGCTATATGAAGTGTAAAATTCTGTGGTTTTAAAATATTTATTTTAGCTAATTCCATGATTTAATTTAACCTAAATAGCTAATTTTGAAACTTTGACTTTATAAATGGGCAAGGAATCCGTATTTCTGAAGAAATATTTGTGTTTATGCATCAAAAGCTTCCCTAAATAGTTTTGAATCGTTCAAATTACTTTTTTCACATATCTTATAACAATAAAGACACATACTAACTATAATTTCAAAATTTATTTCTTAAAAAGAAGATGGCTCAAAAAACATATCGTGGACCATTTTACCCTTTCTTTGAAATAAAAAATAAAAGCCTAATTTCGAAATATAAAGAAATAATTGTCAGATAATTAGTCAATTGAACTGCTAGTTTATGTCAATATTGATGAGTACAGAGTGCTGTTATGTAGTCACATGTGGACACAGGCATGTTCTGTGGTGTACTGACCCGTGATGTCTGTATATTGTCTTGATTGGCCGTTGTCATGTCTAATTGTTGCCTATTACAATTGAGTCCGGTTCATGAATCATATCTGATCAATTTAAACTCTGATATTTAAGATCGACATCAAAATGTCCCACTAAAACGTACTGACTGATTCTTCAAGTAAAAATCTGTTCCGTTAACTAACCGATTTTTTCACGAGTAAAGAAAATGGTTTTTAGATTTTTTGTCTTGTCATTAAAATATTATGACAAATTATTTAACCAGAAGTGATAATTCCTTAGTCCAGTCTCACCAGTGTTCATATTAAATATACTTTCAGTAATAGAGGTAGCACACTATATAGGAATACTAAACAATTTTTATTAAGATAAAATTACAATCTGCCTTTTATTAGGCAATAAGTAATTGAGATAAATGTTATCATTCATACCATATTTACAATTCATCATTCACTCGCTCATTCATACAATATTTACATTTTTCCTGGGGGCTGTTTCCAGAGGCCCCCCAAGTCCACAAGGTTGTCACCTCCCTCACATGCGAAGGATGAAGCGGAGTCTTGGGGAGTCCCCCACGCCTCTACGTCAGCCGCGTCACTGGATAAGTGCCAGCGGAGGCTGACCAAGAGCGCGAGGGCCACAGACGCTCAGGACATGATTAGAGAAACTGGCCATTGCCAGGACTCCCATATCACTTAGTTATAGCAGGTCACGAGGCTATAATAGACGTATATCTTCGTAATCATCAATAAATAAGAATCTTTGGGACAAGTGGAATTCATCAGACCGGTTGCCTCACTGCAGATTTTAAACTTCCATTTCCTGAATACCTTTTAGCATAAATGCACCGTTAGGACCTTGATGCTTCTTTAGTATTAACTCCATGAAGGAACTGAGTTACCAACTCAGCGATTGAATTAAAATCTTTGAAGATTACTAATACTAAATCTATAGTAACCTAGTCGGGGATAAATTAGGTAACTAAAAATTTATGAATATACGTATTTATCATTTACAAATAAAGTTTTCCAATGGTCGAATAGTTAGAATTGTTCAAAGATTCACTTTTTTTTGAGAAATTTATCATAGCAAAATTTTAATTCGATGAACAATCTATGATTGATAGGAATGCTTTGTTACAGCAACGCAATATAGTTTAGTTAGTAACCAGCACTTTGTCAATAAATAATTTCTCTCTCTCTCTCTCTCTCTCTTTCTCTTTTTCCTCCATACATTCCTGTATGCAACATTTCCTTACATAACCCAGTCATGGTTTACTCTGTTTTAATTCCGAAACATAGGTCAATTAAGTTGGCTTTACTGAGTCATGAAAATAGCCAAGTATGCACAATACCGGTACTACCTATAAAAAAAACACATTCTAGTTTCGTAAGAAATAGAACAGTGGGTAATATTATGTTAATAGAGGAATCGCCACCATACACTTGGGATAATGTGATATGGTGAAATATGTGTTGCCATATCTAATGAAGAATTGAGGAATATTTTCACATTATATTAATTGTAAAAGTGCAGTTCTGGAAAATAACTTCTGATATGATGTATTTTCAAAGATAGAGCATTGTCACTCTGGAGGATTGACTTAAGAGAACAAACGGAATTCACAGAGGACCCTGGGTGGTCCTATCTTAGCGTTATATCCCTCGCGTATGCATATCTGTTGATTATTATTAAACAATTTAAGATGGATCTTTAAGTGAAATCTGGAAATATTAACACCGAATTTCCTTCATAAAGTTCATTTTTCCTTTTGTATAAATAATTAAGGCTGGGATAGCTAAACAAATACGGACTATTTTACCCCTTTTCACATAGTTCTTCCCAAACTGAAAGGGTTAGTATTCTCTTTTTGGCTTGACGCAGGGTACATGATACATGCTTGGACGAATGTGAATGGTCAATGGAAACCTCAGTGAGTTATAATTTGTATTGTACCATAGCCGTTGCCAATGGGGTCGATACCAATTAAATATATTTGGTTTTTTATCCATTTCTAAAGTATTATCAATACTTAGAAAGGGCTGAATATGTTATGATGCTAGTGGCTAGGAAGCGGTCCGGCGGCGTCATGACGCGCTTTGTAGCGTACTTTTACAACTGTATAGCCCCGATTTAAATATCGTAGTATCTATGAAAATCCTCGAAATATATAACAAACGTAAGTACAGTATTTGTATTTCATATCTGGGCTCAACTGAAACAAAGCTGTACGTATATAGATTAGCAGAGGGGAACAGGTCACCTTGATTTGAAATTAAATGCTCCGAAAAAAGGAAGTGTGGGCTTGAATGAAATGAACATTGTTAATATATATTTTTGAACAATTAAATAAATATACGATTCCCCAGGTTTATGTATTTTAGGGTGTTTTTCAAGTACAAATCTCTCCATTTATTTGACCGGATATGAGACTTTTCTGTAATATCGCTATATATGGTATTCTGGTTTTTATAAGAATTTTCAATTAATCTCAACTACGTCACATAGTCCACTCCGGAAGGAACACGTGTTCCTGTCTTAATGAACTTTATACTCATTTTCAAAAAACATTAAACAAAAAAACGGCATTCGATATTTCTGTTTTAATCTACTCTTAAGTTCCTGCTTATGTAATTATATATGGCCGTGTTTTTTTAATTTATCCAAATGTTTGGTACTTTTCTTAGTTTCTTTCTTATTTGTCTTATATACAAACAATTTTATGGTTTATGGTGTTTTTATTCAATAATGTCATATATCAGTTGGTTATAAATCGCATTCATGTAAGAGTTAATCTAGTAGAATATTTAAAAACATGTTTGTTGTGGTAATAAAATCAAATTTCAATTGGTGGAGCAACACCATAAAAACATGGAACAACATAAAAAGATATGGCAGATTTAAGATTGTTAACCAACCATGGGAGGTGGCAGTGAAGACATAGAGTATGGTGTGCGTTAGGCATTACCTCGCCTGAAATTTGGCTTTCTAAAGCAGAATAGAAAACATGCCCAGTGGCTGGTTGCATTTTTATAATCGAGAAATATCTCGAAAAATTTAATAAATCTAATTTAAGTTGTGGATGTAGTCCCTTATGTGGGTGGAGCTTATAGGAAACTGGAGATTAGATCTTTAAAGCACTTAGCTAGAAAAACAGTACATTACACTAGCTTATATATTCTGAAGGACTTAAAAAACAGTTCACACTGTTAGCCCCCTATGCCACCAAAAACTGATGAACAACTAGATGAAATAAAAATAATGAATAAATAATGATAATAAACAGGAAGTAATAATCTTCACTTATCCGGTCAGTGCTAATAACGTAAATAATAATTGTCGTAATTGTCAATTCTATAATCTAATTGTTATATAAATTATAAATATCTTTTATAAAGATATTATATAAATCTATCTTAATTTATTGAATGGTTCTAAGTTAGTTGGTGGAAATTTAATTCGGTTGGTGGTAACAGATTGCAGAGTCTTTGACGTTAGGCTATTATATTTTTTAAACATTTTATTTTTTTAAATTTATTGTTATTTTTAAATTTTCTTACTCTTATAATTTACACGATTTAAAATTTTAATTCATGTTTTTAATAGCTCAAGCTTTTCACAGGTTTCGGCACACAGGTTTACTTTACAAGCTCAAAACATATTTACCACAAACCCTTTTCCTAATCCTACAGTCATACCTTTCAAACCGCTTCTTCCAACTCCGCTGTGACTTAGAATATTCCAACTGCTATCCCATAAAAGCAGTAGTTCCACAGGATAGCGTCCTGGGTCCCATCCTCTATAATCTATACACCGCTCTATGTCCCCTCTACCCCCAATACATTGTTGGCAACATTTCCTGATGAAACTGCAGTCCTGTCATCCCATCCAGACCCCTATTTATCATCCCATAATCTTCAAAAACACCTTGATGAGATCGAATATTGGTGCAACCAATGGCGAATCAAATTTAATGAAGTTTTTTATTTTAAAATTTAACCAATTTAATTATAAATGACATAGTAATATGTTGAATTTTGATTCTATGCTGTTAATTAGCTAACTAATTAATTTGTTAGTATCTGTAGTTCTCATGCTCTTTGATGAAGCTGATAATTTGAAACTTAAAACAAACTTTTTTGTTTTCAAAATTATAAACTGTGGGCATTTACGAATCAATTCATTTAATTATCTAATTTTAAATCTCTATTTTACAATACCTAAAAATAAGCTGATTAAAGTTATGTCAAATTACAATTATTGGAAGTAATAAAAAAAAAACATGAAATAAATATGGACCGTTTCACTAACTTTGAAGATATCTAAAAATCCTACCAAGGAGCTAACTAACGATCAACGTTTTATTTTCCAATGGTTCAAAACATATTAAAGGGGGTAGTGCAGAAATGAATTTCAATGATATCACAAGAGGGTAGACTAAAGGGGTGGTTAATTTAGTTCATAAACTTTAAAATTAGTAAAACATTACTAAAACAGTTACAAGAAAGGCTACTCATCCATGTATCAACTAGTAAAAACGCTGCTTCAAAAAAAAGTTGTATCTGTATTCACCGTCGAAGAAATTTCACCCCACACCAAACACTCCCGGACAATACAATCAGCGTAGCGCTCGCCAGGCTTTCAATTACTCTCATGCATCCATCTGGGGTGTAAGAGAAAAGTGTGACTCATCTGAAAACAGTAGGTTGCTCCAATCGATTTCAGTACACACAACATGTTCCTTAGCAAATTCCAAACGAGCTCATTTAAAGTTACTTTCAGAAGGTAGTTAAAGGTACACCCAATACATGAGCTGCATATCTTTGGCTTCGGTCGCCTTCCAGTAAAGAAACAACACGTGCTACCTGCTTGACAGTTAAAACCATTTTTGTAATATAAATTAAAAAAACCTTTTGCTAAATGTTTGAGGATCAGGTGTACAAGAAACCAAAATAGATATTCCAGTACAATTTTGATATGTTTATTGGGTTTTCCTTCATATTTATTGCCCCTTATCACTGAAAACGTTTTTATATTAATTAAAAGAGAATTGAAAGCAGAAGAATTAGGAAGGAAATATTTGAATTTTCTTAGTGGGCCGGTTTTTTTGGTTGAGCATTGTAATCTCCTGGTGCAATAGAAATAGCGAGATCACTTATCTTGGGACCTTCCAATAAAATGTAATGAAACGAGTAAAATCTTCTGACCGATCGTCAATTCAATTCATTCCCGGGAAAAAGTTTACCAAGCCCTATTTCCTACTCAGGAATAAACAACAATCCGCCCCCCCCCCAAATGCGTAGCGTGGGAGCACCTTTCTAAGGGAGATAATAATTCTATATGGAACCCTCAGTACGGTGACATATCCAACCATAACTTAGTGGTCGGGGCGTCACCAGCTCCCTGAGAGCGCCTAGGCGGTGTTGTCTACCGCTCACCTGAGGCGAAATATACCACACAGGGGCCTATTACCACTTCATCTAAAGGTAACTGTCTGCGATATATCAAAATAACAAGGGAGTAAATCGTCCTTGCCGGTATCGTTGGGGTTAATAATTCTTTTACTTTTCTGGCTTAGGCGTTATTGGCATTTTTCGGAAAATATCACTGAACAAGAAACAATATGACCTAATGAGGCTCACAAGGTAAACAAACACATAAGGCTAATAGTTGTATAAATAAGTTGATTATTATATCTGTAGCCCTACCACTATCTAATTAAACATATTTTATTCATATTTGTATGGGTTAAAATTATAAACTGAATAATATTTTTAAGATTACTACACTTTGATTACTATAACTCAATAATTAAAAAAAAATTATTGAAATCGGTCTAAGCAACTATGGCTTTTTCTTGTAAATATATTTTTTATGCTTCCGTTCATTAATTGTTTAATTATTTATCATTAAATAAGCAGCCTCGTCACTGCCCTAGGTCACCTTTTCCTTCTTTCACCCAACCTTCAAATAAGTCCCTCCTAGCAAAAGGATCCACTCCAAATAATTTCCGTTTTATTTCTTCCTCATTCCTTGATTTTTAAATTTTGAGAGCTTTGGGGAAAAATCATTAAATAATAAATCTTCTGTCCCTCTACTGTATGATATTTATCCAACAACAACGTTTTTGGCAGCTCTAAACCGTCATCTTCACTTCTCAATTAATGTTGTGAAAAACGTATTATATTTGAAATAATTGATATTTCAGACTTTAAGTTTGCAATCTCTTCATTTTTCACTCTACAATTCAAACTCTATGACAATACGTATGAGTTCTAAAGTGAAGTCTGAAGATATTGTAAGCTGGTTTTAAAGTTTGAATCAATATAAATTATTTCAAATACTTTTTTCATGCCACAAATGGACAACATATATAACAGCTGCCAAAATACGGAGGAAGAAAATGCTAAATTTGAAGCAGAGACAAAGAAAAAGAAGGAGGGTGAGCAGAAGGCTAAACTAGAGGGTGATGCAAAAGTTAAATAATATTTGTAGAGGAGAGTATTTTAAAAGAAAAGAAAGAAAAGCTTTATTATGAAGTACAAGCAAAACACTGGTATATACAAATATTAAGAGCTATGTTACTACATACTGGGTCGGATGTTGGGGAACGAGTGTCTGTGAAACAGGTGGGGACTGGGGCTAAAGCTGAGACATATAAGAGAAGGGTAGTTCCGGGAAGTTGGATGGAGGCCTTGGAAGGAATGCGGTTAAAAACTTAAAATTATCAGTGACTTCTATGAAGTCACGCGGGAGGTATACAGTTCTGCTCAACCCCCTTCTACTTTTAGCATTATATATGATATTAGAATTACACTTTTCTTAGCATTATATAACTTCTCCCGTTTTTAATTCCTGAACTCCTGGGCATAAATGATTTCCTTAGTATCTACTTAATAATAGAGGAGAAGGGTAAGTGTATAGGTGAGGTACTATAGCTTACAATGAATACATATGATAAAGTAAAAGTTAAATATACATCTATAAAATTGTAATACTGGATGAAAGGAGTAGAAGTTACAATAGTTGTGGTGATACATTCATCTAAGTTTTTATGCAATGCGTTAGATATGCAATCATTGCTAATATGTTTAATGTTAATACAAAATGATTAGGATTTGATATAGTTACATGTTCCAACAAAGGTTTCTAGTATATTGTACAGAATTAAATTGTTAAAAAGGTAAAAGATAGATTGAACTTAGTTTTGGTCCTTTCTTTGGTAATTGTATGATGTAATAAATGAGTCCGTTTCGTATAGTTCGGTTAGGTGCATATTATATTGGGTCCTATCTATACCGTTGATTACTTCCATGATTATTATTAGCAGCTATTGTGAGTGCACTGTCAGTATCAGTGTTCATCTGTTCTCCATCTGAAACATTTTGTTCTTGTGGTATAAAATGTCTCCTTTTGCTTTTTATTTTTCTAACTACATTATCTTTGTGTACTTTTATTTTTTTGTTTCGTTTGTCAATAAAAGGTATATCAGGTTTCTATCTGTGTTCGTCTTTTGTTCTTGTTAATCCTTTAACGTAGGGTTTGTCTTTTTCTATTTCGGGTTCTTCTCGATTTTTATTCAGTTTGTCTTCTTCGTGTGTTCTTTTTCGTTAGTAATGCTTTTCCTAATGTTATTTTGTATTATTTTAAGCTTTTCGTGATAATTACTTACAAGTTGTTCTGTTATTAGTACCTCTTCTTTGATAGAATCTTTTATCTCTCATTGGGGGACATTTTAAAATTTGGATTTAAAGAATTATTAAATATGATTATTAATAGTTTTAATTTAATTTCTAGAGATTTTTCTTTATTTTATTCCCTAATGGTTCGTGAAATTTCTATTAAAGTGGATTGGGCTTTATTAAGTAGTCCTAGTGAATTTGGGTGATTGGGTGCTATGTAGTATGGTTAGATCTCTAGGGATGTCAGTAAGTTCTTTATTGTTATGTGAAATATATTTCCGATGTGTCAAGTGTTTTTTACGAGGTCGTTTAATATTGTTAGCATCATTATTTCATTTTTGTCTATATATTTTATTACTGGTTTATAAGAATTATTATGCTTTCGAAGGGTAGTAGTTTTTATCATTAATTGTTCATCAGAAATTGTCGGAATGTCTTCCTGATTTTGGTTTAGTTTTTTTTTTTATTATTTTTGTCTTTACTAAGCCATTTATTAGGTGTTTATCATCATGATATTTGTGAACGTATTGTTCTTTTATTGATATATATTGGTTATTTTATTCCAAACGGTATCTTGTCAGGAGTCAGACCTAGATTTTCATTTATGGTGTTGTTGTATGCGATACTTGCTTAAGAAGGTTTGTTAGTTAGCATCTTATTAGTTAATTTTTGATTATTTAATGTCCTTTAATATTCGATTAATGTGGTGTGTGCATGATTCAAAAGTCCTAAAGAATTCGAGCTATTAGGTGTTACATGCATTGGTTCTATTCCATACGTTTCAAGGAAGTTAGTAACTAATTTATTTTCATACTCTCTTCTATTGTCCATTAGTATAGAATTTGGTGTCGGGTAATGTTCTAAGTATTGTTTTATAACGTCACATATGTTAGTACTTGTTATACTTTTCACTGTTCTTGTGAATAGTCATTTTGAAAAAGTATCATAGTAATTATGTATTGTCTTTCGTAATGTAAAGGATTAATCATTCAATCTTCCAAAGGTTTTTCTGGTTTAGGTGTTACAATAAATTTAGGTTTAATTGGTTTCCTTTCATATATAGTTTTTCTACATATCATGCATTTGTTAGTATAATCTGTAATAATTTCTTTCATAGAGGAGAAATAATATTGTCTTCTTAATTTGTCATAAGTCTCAATTGTTCCTTTGTGTCAGATATTTCCTGTGTAATAATTGGAGATAATCTTGTTTTGTTCGTCCTTGTCTGTTATATTTAATACATGTTTTTTGTAAATCGTTATCTTAACAGTAGGATATTTTTTCTGTGTAATTCTTGATAAAGTATTGAATTGTTCATCATACCAGTAGTCATTACATTGGGTTTTGATTCACAATAAATTGGTTGGACAAAGTTAACACTCCCGCTTTCGCTATGAATATCATGTAAGGTTTGTTTATTATGAAGTATAGACATAAAGCAAAAAAAAACCTACCACCGAGGCTTCCCACAACCCTTAATCCTCTCACACCACCTTCAAGCAGGTACTCCTAGTATAAGGATCCGATTAACCTAAATATTCTATTTTTTTCCCTCATCCTGAATTTCTAACTAGAGAGCTAAGGAAAAAAAAAAAAAAAAAAAAAAACCTTAGCCTGCTAGGTTTTTTGCTTTAATTCTACACTTCATATTAAACAAACCCAGGATTGCCAACATTCCGTCATTTCGTGAACCCCAACAGGACCTCCACACCCGATCTACTCCTGACACAACAGCCACACTGAGTCACCGGATGCTCCCCGCCTTGGAATTTACCACTTCCGACCTTCGGCTTGTGCTCTCCAATGAGGCCAAGTGGGACCTCTGCAAGCATCTCATCAAGACCGAGTTGCCCAATATTACGCCCCTGAGACACACCTAGGATATTGATTACGCTATCTATCAGCTTCAAGACGTCAT
Organism: Acanthosoma haemorrhoidale; assembly: GCA_930367205.1. NCBI lineage: Eukaryota > Metazoa > Arthropoda > Insecta > Hemiptera > Acanthosomatidae > Acanthosoma > Acanthosoma haemorrhoidale. Next base: position 29,616,558 of record OV884013.1, on the reverse strand, counting down.
CGACCGAGCCGTCGATGCATCGATCCCGAAATTTTCTCTGAAGTCGCCTTCTCTGAGGAGACCTCCGGATCACATTCTACAACTGATTAGACAGCGTAACTATATCAAGAACAGGTGGTTTAGAACCAAAAACAGGGACTTAAAACCGGTTTTGAATGCTCTCACAAACCAAGTTGTCCTTAATGGCCCAGTGGAAAAAACCGGTTTGGGAAGATCGCCTCACTAGTCTCCATGGTGACCACAAGCAATTGTGGAAACTCATGAAGACATGCAGGTCCAAAAAGAACGGTGTAAGGTTGGCCGAGAACGGGCAGTTCATCCCCACCTTCATTCGAAGAACGAACGGGAACACGGCACCAGGTACAGATGGGATCCAGAACACCTTACTCAAGCAACTACCGAGGAAAGGACTCTCGTACATCACCAACGTGTTGAACTTCTGCTTCAGGCTGCACAGTTTCCCTCAGAACTGGAAGTACGCTGTAGTCGTCCCCCTGCTGAAACCAGCGAAAAGCGGTTATGAGCCATCTCATTACCGCCCCATCAGTCTGCTGACTCAACTCTCGAAGCCGTTCGAGAGAATCATCCACCTACATCTCTCCGAGCACTGCAAGACGCAAGAAGTCATCCCACATGAGCAGACTGGTTTCAGCACAGGCTTAAGTGCGGACAACAACATGGCGAGACTGCAAAACCACGTCACATAGAACGTCCGGAGCAACAGAGCTATCGCTATGATCTCACAGGACTGTTCGAAAACTTTCGACTCTGTGGACCACCACACCCTACTCCAGCGTCTGAGGGAATACGAATTATCGGATCAGCTGCAGAACCTGATGACTTCATACCTCACAAGCAGAACTATTTCGGTTCGGATAGGCACCACGTCTACGACCCGAAGAAAATACATTGCCGGTGTCCCCCAAGAATCAGTGCTAGGCCCCCTGCTGTTCAACATCTACACCACCCACATCGTAGGGGCCTCGTACCCCAACTGCGAGGTATCGGCGTATGCAGAGGACATAGGTGTCTACAGCATCAATCCCACCAGAGCCCTGAAATTTGCTGAGAGCGCCAGTCAACACATTGCTGAGAAACTCGACGCCGGCAACATCAAAGTCAACCCGGCCAAGATGCAAGGAATTATATTTAGTTATAAATCCGGAAGAAAGAAGCTACCCAAATCCTTCGTCTTAGACGGCAAAGAGTAAGCAACAAGCTATGCTACCTTGGGATTACCCTCGGTAGACACTTTTCGTTCACGACACATCTCAGCAAGAAGTTAAAGAGTGTTAGGAAAAAGTTCTACAGCCTAGGACACCTACTTCACAGTCCGGCTTTATCAGTACGTCTCAAGCTGCTGATTTACCAGAGCATCCTGAGACCTGCTTTGATGTACGGGAGGGACCCCACTATTCAAGTATCTAACTCCTAGCACTCTAAAAACGCTCCAGCAATTCCAGAACAGTGTTCTCCGCACCTCCCTCAAACATACCCCGTTCGACCGAATGAAGGCAGACGAGATCCACGAAAAATTTGAAGTGCTCACCATCCATGATTTTGTCAAGAGACGATACATCAAATTTTTCGATTCGATTCGACACAGCCACAACCCACTATTCTCCGACCTTCAACCACCACCAATTCCCACCCGATGGAAGCACTGCTGGACCGCCGAAGCCTGGAGAGACCTCATAGAACCCAAGCCTCGTGACGGCGACTGAACGATCCACACCTAGCCAAGAGATCGAGGTCGACTCAACCGAAGCACTATGACCCCTTCTACCTGCTCAGGGTGGGTCGTTCTCCCGGCCGATAGGCCGACTCACTGCAGCCCCTACAGGGGCCGGGGTAGGTATGACCTGGCCGACTTCAAACCAATGCCTAGTATACCTAGGCTTCACCATAGGTAGACTCTCACTACCTTCCCGAACCCACCCGCCTCTTTTAGGCATCCCACACCCTATATCCTTCTCATACTTCCTTCAAATGGGACTTCCTTAAGTAATAGGCACCCATAAATCCAAAATAATTTTCCCACATCCTATGTTTATAAGTTTGAGAGCTATGGAAAAAAAAAGTGAGTTCCATCACCTTTATTAGTCAGTAGTCCAGTCACGTATAATTGTCATTATCAGTCATTATACTTGTTTATTCATTATATAATTTCTATAAAATAACAAAACCTTTATATAATGTAGCGATGCTACAGGAAATAATTTGTAAATAGATCCGCCCGAGGATCTATAATTATATATAATTATCAGTAAATTTAAAGGGGCTATGAAAAAAAAAAAAAGTAGTAAATATTTTTGTAATCCGAAGGTGAGATTTTGTAAATCTACCCTCCTTGAAATCCATCTGCGTATGCAGCACGAGGAGTTATTATATTGTTAAATCTTACTCATTGTATATTTTTGATATGTTTGTAAAAATGTTAAATAAGGGTTATGGAAAAAAAGAAAAAAAAGTAGTAAATAAAACGTAATTGGAATCATCCAGCTCAGTGTTTCTCAATCTTTTTGTTGTGTGACCCAACCAATTTAATTGTAACCCAACATATTTTTAAATGTTTCATGAGCCAATTGTCATAAATCACCGCTATACTTAGCAGTTTAACTAAACTTTAAAAATCTATATTGTCATAAAATTTAGATGATCTGCCTCATCCCATAGACCAGGATACAAATTTCGTATACCATATTACGCAGATATAGAAGCTTTATTTCCACAACCAAGACCAATCATATTAATATTTATTTGACGCTGTATCTGTAGCAATTTAGTAATAATTTAGTCGTATAGTGGTATAGTAATAACATTATCTATTCAAAACTGTAGCTAGAAGCCAATTCGTCCAAGGAAGTTCAGTGTGTTTTCATGAGATTCACCTAGCTCCTTCACTCCGTTCTGATAGTCAGTTATATAATGCTAAGAATATTTTAATGGTAATATTATATATAATGCTAAAAGTAGAAGCAAGCCCCTTCTAGTGTATACCTACCTCGTGACTGCATGGAAGTCACTGATGGTTCTTGTTATTTTTTAAGTAATCGACCGTATCCCTCCCTATTTCGGAACTACCCTTCTCTTATACACATATTCCTCAGCTTTAGCTCAAGTCCCCACTTGTTCTCCGACATTTGTCTCTAGACATCCGACCCAGTGTGTAGTAACATAACTCTTAATATTTGTATATGCCAGTGTTTTTCTTGTACTTCATAATAAAGCTTTTCTTTCTTTTCTATTAAAATACTCTCCTCTACAATAATTATTTAACTTTCCATTCCTTTGTCGAGCAGTTTTGAGTTTTCTGCACCAAGCGATGGTGTGAAGTAGTCACTTGCAGTATTTTAGGTCTCATTCAATTTGGGGTTATTTAAGTTGTTTTCGTCATTTATAATTGTTAAATGGCAAATCTCATTCCACCGTTGCACTACTGCGTCCTTCGGTTCTGTCAGGGTAAGAATGGATAACGCTTGTATGATGAATGAACTGGAAACAGCTTACTAGGTACCTAAATAGACTAGGTGATGAAAGCCTGCAGAATAAAAATTTAACTTTCAGATGGTTTAATTGATTTTACGTACAGGTCTTGAATTAAGGGATCTTTAGTCTATCGTTTTAAAAGGCTTTTTATTATGCCGAGCAAGTTAAAATATTCAATTATCAGATTTTCATTAGTCCTTTCTATTATTTTGAAGTCTTTGGATCGCTAGCAATTTAGGTGTGAAGATACTTTTGGTTTCCGGTAGTTCGTATTCGGTTGTGTTACAATTCGGTTATTACGTACTAAGCAACGTCACATTCCTTCTTTGAGGCTTTTGCGTAACAGTGGACTTGAATTTGAAGTTGATTTGGAATATGGTTGACATAGTAATAACTTTATAAAAATGTCTTAGTTGTAATTTCTGTGATAATTGGATAAGCCTATGGTAGTGATTCATTAAACGTAGAGAAGGAGATCGATAAGTATTGCTAGATGCCCTTGTACAAACTGAGTGTATAATTTTACTTTAAAAAATTCAATCAAACGTTAAAATCCTTGTATGTATTCAAAGTAATGTCAAACTCTTAGTGTAGGACAATTACATGGCATGATAAAACTGCCTGATAGAGTTGGATTTAACACTCGTTCCATAGGAATCGAACAGTAACTTTTCTTCTAAAGTTGAATTCTTGATAACTGGTTAGCTAGTGACAATTTCTTCCCATTTGGTCCATTATGTCAGAGGTGACATATGAAACAGACCCTTTGTGTCAGTTCCTTCGAAGGATTATTCTAACAATAGGCCCATTAATATACTTCAAGGGTGCGCTTACGTGGAACCAAGACTCTTTGACGTACCCCGAAGGAGGACAAAGACAGGAATGAGCGAGCTCCTAAAGCCTCTTCATATGACGAAAGATTTAAAACCTTAGTTGATGGATTGCACTGTATTATTCTCTGTTTAAGTGGTTCCAAACCCAAAAATAAGCATACCACAGAAGGATTTTCAGAAATGTAGGGCAGGAATCAAAAGAAACGCATCCATGTACGCAAATTATTTGTTGGATCGAGTTGGTTTGTTAGGTTATATACTTTGTTTTATTTTATTGTTTTATCCGGAATAATATAAATTTATGTATTTTGGACAAATGAACAATAAAGACTAATATGTCAATGTTTTTTCTCATCCAGATGGGAATACTAATGGCTGTAACAGGTTTGTGGTCCACATTGATATTTAAATTCCATTCTGACCTCACCGAATTTGCGTTCACGGCAGCTAAAATAAAAAAGTGTTGGCAAATTTTTTCACGCGATAATGGAGATTCTATTTTTTTAGATGTCATTCGTTGTTTTTTTTCGCCGTGAACTCAGAATTTGATTTTGAAATGGGAATTCAAATGAACACAACGAAAAAAAATTACAAACAGTGCTTTCCTTGAAAATCACTTTTATGGCGTGGATAACATGAACTTAAATCAGCATCTTGAATATCTGTCGATTGTACTACATGATATTCCAATAGGTTCGTGGCTGAATTTTTAAAAATCAGCCATATCATTGCAGCTGCCAGATAGGAGAATGACCAAGTTGTTGCAGAAGTTTTGTATAGGAGAAATCCCGGGACAATTAGTCGCTGAGTCTATTATATGAAATAATAATTATATTAATAATAATGAGTATTAATATATTAAAATAATGAATGTGGGGGAATCGTTTTGTTGTAATGATAGCAAAAAACTTGAATTAAGTCACAATTTTCATTTTGTAACCATTACCTTAAATTATATTTCACTAGTACAACATTAAAAAAAACCAAAGTTTAGTTGTCTACTTATTGTTTTCAACATAACCAATGATTTAGTTTTGCTGAAAGAAAGTTTGTTTTATAAATCACGAACTCAGTTTTATTTTAAGAATATATATTCTATTACTAACTAACTAACTGGTGCAAAGTTACTCTGTGCATGCATAAATATTTAACTTCTTAAAGCCCACCATAATATACTGACTTGAGTCGAGAGAGACTGAGAATTTCTTTATTTCATTTTTTGTTAAATGGGCTGATTAAATATAGTTGCCGGGTGCCAGAGTACTTGTGTACTAAAACTAAAATACACTTAATGCTTAATACTAAGATATTCCGTTATTTGTAGAATACCATAAAATATAAGATAAAAAAAGTTTATATCTTGAAAATTGAAATAACTAATACGTCATAATATAAAAAACATAATTACAATGTACATTTAGAAAGATACACACATGGAAAGGTAACAATAATTATGTCATAAAATTGTATAACTTCTTTTAGTAAATAACGTCATAGATGGATCCGCCTATAAGAAACCAAAACAACAATATGCAGTACACATTAATTAAAAGTCACTAAATTTATAGAAAAGAAAACAACAAATTGTCGTTTGTTCAGGCACCTACCATCTATCGATATATAGTACACAATTAGATAAAACTATTAAATACAAAAATAAAAGTCAGAAAATATAATATAATGAATGATTCGTTCCCAGACTCTTTGAATGGTAAGGTGTAGGAATAGGAGAGCTTTGAAGTTCGTAACTATGATTCATGGTGGATAATAGGAGGTAGAGAATTCCAGAGGGTAGTAGAGCGAGGGTTGAAGGACCGATCATATGCTGCAGGTTTTTTTTTTTTTCCCCAAAACCTCAAAACGTAATACAATGAACAAAATATATAATAAAATAATTGAAATAAAAATGTCTCCTCCTCCTGCCATTCACAGATGCATTTGGAGGAGTGCATAAATATAATAAATTTTGTTTTGCGGTTAAAAGCCATAGTCTCATACATGCTGCAGTATTGCGTGAAGGAGTATATATGAGGGTGGGGTGTGATACGAATTGATAGTTTGAAAAAAGGAACAAACCGAGGAAATATTCTGTACGGATTGAGGCGAAGAACCTTACTCAAAGTAGGGGTGAACCGCGGAATCACAAAGACAATCTAACAAATCAGTTCATGGTTCGCTTCAATTTGCCCCTGAGTCCTACCGAGAGACCCCCATACACCAAACAGACATAGTCAAAGCGAGGGAAAGAGAGGGCGGAAACAAGAAGTTGACGTGTAGGCTGGGGAAGCAGATGGCGAGAGCGTTGGACCAGCTTCAGAATACCTATAGGAAATTCGAGAGATATTTTGGTTCCAAGAGAGGGCTTTGTCAAATGTTTCCCCTAGGCTTTTGACGATGAAGATGAAAGTGATGCGATGGGTATTATGGGTTAAAGCGGGAATAGTGTCAAAGGATCTGAGGAGGAAAGTGGACCCTATGACAATTACTAGGGTTTCGCTCCGTTTAACCTCAGTTTATATGCATAGGAACAGAAGCTATAAAAAAAAAAATGACAACTAAATACGATATTGAACGTCAATATACCACCGATTGTTACACCATCCCTACCCCCACCGCCTATTACAGCACCCACGTACAGGCCACCCGGTTCTAACGGCTAGACTATCTCCTTTGTTTGCTGAACGTGATCCTAAGTACAACCTTTTGACAACGGCGGTAGATGAAACATCCCAATATTTGGTTAGCTATCTGGAACCAATCTCACGAGTTATTTATATTGTCTTTTTTTGGCTTAGCTGTAATATGATATAAACTGTTATAAAATCTGTAATAATAAGAAAATACGATGTGATTGTGAAAAAGAACATCAATTTTTTTTTTAACTTCCGTCAAAATTTAGTATTTTAGGATTTCAATGTAATACTTTAAATAAAAGTAAGTTAACACTCATCTTAAATTTTGATGGAGGCTATAAAAGAATGCCTCGTAGAATAATTTTTACTGACTTTTATAAGAGCGTGACATATTATTTTTAATTTTTTGACATTGTATCAAATGCTTAATTGCCTAATTTTTTTTTTTTTTTCGAATGAAATTCGAGCTCATAATTCCAGGGAAATTATTTAATTATTTTATTGGTATCTTAACGCTGACATTTTTCCAACCCTTTTAAATATTGAAATTGTGATATGCTTATCACTTTTGTGAAATAGTAAAAAAAACTGAGTAGGATAACTTATAATAAACCTAAGTTATATTACCAGTTTTTTTAATGTAGTATCGACAAGCTCAGAAGAGGAGGTTTAAATTTTCTAAAGCATACTTAGAAGATCAAGTTACGTCTGAGTGACATTGTTCTCAATGACAACAGTGGAGAAATGATCTCGTTGAACTGATATTTTAGAGTCATTTTCAATAGTACAGGAAAATATGTAGGTTTCAGCTAATATATAATAAGGCGATCACTGTGGAAAAAGTCTGACACATTTCCACAAATGGACTTTAACGCTTTCTTATGTCACTGTTTAAAAGGAATTTATTACGTTTTTCTCATTGTTGAATCGGTGAAAAAAAAAAATGAATAAAGTTTTGAGATTCTACAATAGTACTTATAATATACTTCCTTTTTTTTTTTTAATGAAAACAAAGGACACATCAATCGAAGTATTTTTGGAGAAAAATACTAAGTACTATTTAAGTATTCAAAAAACTCACAGTGATTAAGTTCAAGTGTATTTGATTTTACTTCTGAAAACCCTCACACTAATTTATAGTTAATATAAAAGAATAACAAAATTGCTATTTTGTTTGCAAGCCTCTGCTATCTATTTGTCTAATCATCCAAAGTTTTCAGGATTTACTTGTATGTATGTATATTTGTTTGCTTACGACCCATAATATTGATTTGACGAGAAAAAAAAATTGAGCCCCACCGATCTTTGGATCAAGTAGATATAATAGTCATACCATTTAGTGTAGTTGTTCACGAAGAAGTAATTGGAATTGTCGTTTGATAGCTGACTAACTGAGTTGCAGTCGAATTACAACGATTTGCTCATCTTGAATTACAGTAAATCCTCAAGCCTGTAAGCCATGATTTGCTTCAGCTCACCATTTGAAAATCCATCCGTCCTGAATCAATTCATTCACTCATACATATTACAAGTCCACGCTGATTTTGTATGTTAATAGAAATGTTTATTACGTTTGAGCAGCGTCTTTAAACACTACCTCAACGTTGGCTGAAACTTTAAAAATAATAATGTAATAATAGCCACGCGTAACATGCAAAAGTTCTGTAAAAAGAGCTCTGTAACATGAAAAATTTAAAAGAAATAGTTGCTGTGGATTTGATGTCATCTGTCGCGAGGGGGGCATAGTCCGAAATGAAATGGGGACCCAACCGTGACATATTTAACACCAAAGATAAGGTGTTAGGACCGATTTTTTAAGCGATTTACCACAATGAAATTAGAATATAAATGGATGTTATGCTAAATAATGGGCACTGTGCTTTTTATGACATTTGTTTACATCGAAGTCTACACACTCCAACATGCACTGCATGTGGTAACATGGACGACTATTGACTATAGTCTTCTATCATGTGATGAAGAGATGCAGCAGGTTGAAAGAGGTGGAAAGTCCGAAAAAAAATCTTGTCCTATGTTTATGTAACAAATAAGTTTCCAAGACAATGTCAAGTTAAGTGATTATGTAGTATTAGGCTGTTATTTGTAACCATCAGGATTTTTTAATCTTCCATTAATACCAAGGATTATCACAGGTAAAAAGGAGATTGATATATAGAACAACACTGCGGTAAATCAAGTAATGTATCATTGTGTTATTAACCCATAGTTTGTATTTAACTCCACATCTAGAGTATATAGCTATTATTGTTACTCTATAAACAATAAAAATTATTATTTCATTTGCAATGAATTCGCATAAGAGATAACAGCATTTATTGAGCTTTTCAATGGGTAAAGTTTCACTGTCGTAAAAAAAAGCCTATTAGACAATGAAAAGAAACTAAACCCTGGTATTTACAGTTAGTAATTTGTCGATTAAAAGGCTCATATTGTGTTGAGCTATAACGTTAACCACTTCATGAATATTTGATGAATATGGGAGTACAATTACTTTTGAAAGAATATATTCTGGTCGTTCTACATTTACATACTGCACATTATATAAATGCTATCGAGCTTATATTATAAATATTTTACTTCATTACATTACATCAATATATGAAAACTCCCAAGGCTTTTAACATTTTAATTTATTTTAATTAAAGCTGTATTTATGGTACTGAATGGGGTAACTGACGTTAGTCTGCCATGGAACTATAATCCAATAAAGTGGGGAACTCGAGTAGGTACGCTTGATTGGAGCTGTCCACATTAAAAGCAACTTGACCTAACTCGATTCTCAGGAATGTATTAGCCACGCATAAATGAATGACGGTTCTATGTTAACTAACTCTTATTTATGCGAACCACTTTACAATCGGAAATCAATTCTAAAGTTCAAAGCATTAGAATTTGAATTGGTATAGTTTTGTAACCACCTTGTTCAAAGCTATCGCAGTTTTTATTTTGAAAATGGATAAGGTATTATAAAAAGAGAAACAGATTTGTCAACATGTTGTGTGTTTACATATTTTCAATCCATTCTCACCAACGTATGCAATTTGACCAAGATGTAACAATAATGTTAAAGTTTGTTATGCCAAACTAATTGTCAATATTTTTTAAATTAGGCCACAAATATTATAAAATCTATAACATTTTTATGAAATAATTTTAATCACTGATAAAAATGTCTGCCAACAAATTATTATAATTCACTATACGCACTGGCGCTTTTAGCGCTTAAAATTTAATTTTGAAATGTTTAAAATTTTTAATTTTTATATATTTTAAATATATAATATAATAGTTTTAATTTTATAATTTTTAATTATTATTTTCTTTAGGTCTTGCTGCCATTTTCAAAAAATACAATAACAAACAGAACATCTCACATACGATATACAAAAAACCTTCATAGTGATCAAAACAAAACGTTGTGCTTTTTATTCCATAACTTGATAGAAGAGTATACCGTTTTTGGATGGAATTTATCCCGTATACTATGCTTTAATTTCAAAGCGTTTTAGGTCCGAACGTCAATGCCCATTTGAGCTGAAATTTGCACAATTTTTGTTGGTAAATTACCTATTTCTAAGGGCCACACTAATACACAAGGCCTCTGCTACACACATAATATATATTTGCCCCCAAAAATTAACAGAAAATTATATAATAATTATTCGCTAAAGAAAAAAAGCCTGGAATCGACTCTAGGACCCCCCTTATGTAATACCCATTTGTGTGCCCCAGTAACTGAACTACCCTCTGTACCCATTGTCAGCCTCCTATGACCATCCTGGTATATTGCTTGCGATCTTTGTTAGAGTTAAGTCTAATAGAATTTATAATAGGAAGGTACTTACTTTGGTTAGCTATCTGGCAGAGTCCCCAACCGAATAATAATACGAATGGGACATGGATTCTATATATAACTAAATTTTGATATACGCATGACAAATAATAACACAAAATTCATTAATACCTAATAAATAAATATATAAAATAAAGTATATGCAGGTTTGTACATATTCTTTAAAACTTACAATAATTAGCTGGAAGAAACATATACATTGATTAAAAAGTAAATTTTTGTTATACATTCGACACAGAAAATTTATTATAGTCAAAAAGCTTCATTGATTGAAAAAAAAAAAAAGTAGAGTTACGATGAATGCCGTTTTCCATAGCCCTGTGAGTGATTAGTAATGACTATTCGTAATATATTAACTAAAGTTCAAAAGATTCAAACGGCGCTAACTGTTAAAAGATCTTATATATTCAAATCTATGAGGGCCATTGATTTCTATATTTCTATTTTTCTCGAAAACAAATCTATGGATAGAAATTAAAAAAGACAAATCAACCGAAATATGCAATAATAATCACATGACGCATGATTTACAGTATTGCTACTAGCATCAAGTAGTCATCAACATCCTGAGTTTTTTAGTCTTACACGAATGAATTCACATTGATAAAATAATAATTATTAGTCACAAGTACATTACAGGACTTAAATGTATTAGCAATAATATCCAGATAATGATCTATTACTTCTTGACCAAAAGTCATTTCAGACAAGGACATTGTGTGGTTAGTACTCACGCTCAAGCACACAAAGCCAGGAGACTCCTTTGTCCCTACATGCTGATTTTGGCCCGCAGGATTATCTCAATCAGAGGGACACCTCTATACTACTCAGTCCTTTGACAAAAGTTTTGGTAAACATTGGTTAAGTTTCAACTTAAAGTTAATGAACTTCTCGAAGAAGCATCGAAGTATTCGGATTTAAAGTAGAACCGTGCCGGGACAATGAAATGAGTTAAGTTCGTGGAACCGAAAACCAGAATTGTCTAGATAGAACTTTTTGAAGAGTCTAAACTTTTCGAGTATTGGTGTCTTCAACTCCATTATTTGATTAATCCTTGAGTAGGATTAATCAAATAATTTAAGGATTCTGTACCGGAAATAATTTATAATAGCATTAAATTGTACAAATTATTCATCAATTAGAAGACTTATATTATTCACTGGGTGCAAAAAAAAATAAATGATTGAACGCAGTAAAATGAATATTGTCTTCACATCTATAAATTTTTGAATAAATCTTACAAGTGAATGGTAGAGGTTTCCTAGACCATCCATAGTCATACACATTGAAATGAGATTCACAAACAAAATAAAATTCTTTTTTCGGAGGAAGTAAGATTTGGTTAAAACTCTCTCTACGATGTGTTGGACGACCTTCATGTAGCTTGGGCCCTTAGAGCACTATTTTTAGTACTCCCTCATCGGTTGTGTAGGTATTCATATTTTTAATTTTTTTTTTATTATTATGATAAAATTACACTCTGCCTCATCGGGATAAGTAATTGTGATAAATGTTTTCATTCATACCATATTTAAAATTTTCATTCACTCGCTCATTCATATAGTATTTACAAACAGCCCTCCCCCCTCCCCCCGACACCTCCCAAATCCACATAGTTGTCACCTCCATAGCATGCGAAAGAGGTGGCAGAGTCTTAGGAAGTCTCACACGCTACTCCATCAGCCGCGTCACCGGATACGAGCAAGCGGAGGCTGACCAAGAGCCACATACGCTCAGGACATGATTGGAGAAACTGGCCATTGCCAGGACTCCCACTGTCCCGCATTTATAGCAGGTCACGAGCCTACTGCCGTTTCAGTCTCCAAGGAGGATTGTAGGGATCAGTGGTGCAGTACAACGACTGTACTAGGGGATTAGGGTGGTTGGATAGGTTACTATGGAATTTCATGAACTTATAAGGGATGAGTTCGAGAATGTAATGTATATTAAGATCGTTATGGATGGTTTTGTTGTTGACGTAATAAGGGGCATTTACTATTGTTTTCAGGACTTTTTATTGAAATGATTGGATACGCTTGATGTTCGACTTTAGTTATTCATTAAAGCAATACGTGCTTGCTCTCAGTACAAGTAAGAGTGTAGTGTTTATTTTCGATTGGTTTTCCAGCACAGACGCGTCCTTTAAAATGAACCATCTTCGTTCCTTAACATCCTATTATACAATGATTACCATGAGGATAATAAACTAGAGCGTTGCAGAAAGTAACCAAATAAATTTACTTCATTAAGTTCTTTAATGGCGTATTGTTTAATTTAATATTGCAAAATTACTCTTCAAACTAGCTCGCAATCTGTGATTACAGGCACTTGATGCAAGGCTACATAGCTGCACTAAGAGCAATCCATGTTTTAATGGAGCAAAATCGCCGTGATGCTCACCCTTTGTGTGACATTTGATACTCACAGGTGGCCAATTTCACGCCTGACTTGTAAGGGCTCCCTTTCATGCTTACTGACTTCAAAGTAACTCAGCTGGAAAAACATCAACGGTTTCACCAACAAGTTAAAGAGGGTGTAATATAGCAGGCGCGTCATGATAGTTTAAATTATTGTATACCTTTATTAAATTTACATAAGGGCATTTCATTGTTTTTTTTTAGTCATTTAATGGGTTCGGTAGTATTATGAAAGCTAGAAATAATTATGTTCTCATCCCCTTCGTTCTTTGTTCGACCAAGATAAAAGATATTTTATATGGCAAAAATGTAGGCATTCCCATGAGATGTGATTAATTAGAACTAAAAAATGAATTGCTTAGTAAATAAGTATTTTTTTTTCGGGTTTTATTGCTGATTGTAGATTTTGATTGAACAGCAACAACCAGTTTGTCATTAATTCATTGTATGTTTGATTTGTTTTTTTTCTTTTTAAATTATAATTGCGTAAATGTCATTAAAAGTTTCATAGTGTTCACTACTTTAACTCAACCCTTTTTTTTTGTGTCAAGATATATCACATAGTATTAAAATTGTATACAACGATGATTTAAATAAAAGTAACACCCAGAAACATAATTAAGGGTCATGAATTAAATATTACTTGGTAAAAATGTATTATCCTAACATGTTACGAAAATCTCGAGATTAATAAAGTGTGATATGTGTATCCTTTAGTGGACTAAAATTATAACAAGCCACTAAAAATATTTTCACAGGTGTTAACTAAACCGAGTGCTGTCACAGTTTTTGGTTTTTTAAACGTATTTTACACATTCGTAGGTAGTTTAAGAATAATAGGTGACTTTTTGATCTCTATAGATTTGTATTTCTTTCTAACCCTTCAATTTAGGTTAGAACTTCATTTTATAAACGAGCTTGTATTTTGAGAAGGTTAAATATGAAAAAGACTTTTTAAATTAAAGAAACTATGACTATAAAATTTGCTCGGACTAATATTGTCAGGTCTAGATTCCTAGATATCCCAATGGTATACTTCAAAGTATTGGAGATACACCTCGTTTACCAACATGACTTACTAAATAAAAGCGGAGATCATATAAAATAAATGGTTACGTTTAGAAAGGTATTGGCATCTACAGAATCAACCCTTGGCTCCGAATGTTTACAAGAGATGGTGGGTGTAACAGATGTAGACAGATTTTCACGCGGTCTTAATATAATAAAATACGAGTATCAAGCTAATTAACTGATTAACCAATATTTTCTTGTAGTAATCAACATTAAGGATAATTATTTGGGAATGGCGAATGTTTGCTTGTTTAAAAGTTTAAATAGCTAGGATAAATTATAGAAAATGTCTGGTTATTGAGCAAAAGGATCAATGAAGAATGACAAAGTGATCGATATAAAATGATACATGTGTTATATGAACACGAGCATTTTGCTTATGATATTTTCCCACCATTCGTGACAATGTTGGTGTCACGCAATATTGCTTAATGCATGAAACCATTGTTTAGTCCAATTACTACAAACTTCAAGCTATCTCTAATTCTACATAAGATCTAAAGGTACTGTCTAGTACTAACAACGATTTATCAAGCACCACTCTGGACGCTACAAAAAATAGGGAAAATTCTGACGTGTGTTTTTAAATATCATTGTATATTTTTTTTTTTTGTCCAGCAAGGGAAATGGAATGAGGGTATAGATCATAGATCATAGATGGTGTCGTGCCCGTGTGGAGTGTGCATATATTTAGATTCATCAAACACTTTCTGTCTCTCCAAAGCTTTACATTATTTATTCTCTCCGAACTTTTTCAACGAACTATGCCGTCATTCTCAAAGATTTGAGCTGATGATAACTGTCACACTGGTCGGTATGGCTAACAAAGGACCGTTGTCCATAGCTTTGCTCCCTTGACGAGTGGCTTGACGAACCTTGTCTGAAGTTTGCCTTACCTCACAAAGTCAGACCCAATTACTCGTATTGGCTTGAGATGATCTGGTTTGGCTCGTCCTTTCCCTTGGAATATTGGTAAATGATTCATAAATCCATTGATAAATGGAGATCAAAGGTTTGTGGATCCTGAATATGACAAGCCAGTATGACTCGTTCACCCGTTCTCACAAATTTTTTATGTTTGTCAAAGAAATTTTCAAGTAGCTTTTTTAAGGAATACCTCTTTTTAAGAATTGGATCTTAAAGTTGCCAATTCAGCGCAGATTTATTTCTTCATGTGTTCTTTTGATACGTCAAATCAATCAAAGGATTCATAGGGTTGTCGAATATATGTGTATAATTAAAATTGACTGATTCATTTTTTTTTTTCCACCATCACAGAAGTGACACAGACAGAAAGATAATAGAACTACGATTCCAAAATAAACCCTTTCTTTTTAGGCTTGTACATTATTTAGCTCAATATGCATCCGCATGATTGACGTAATAAAAATAATGAGTTGGATTATTATTGCAAAGATGTTTGTTTCTTGACTAACGTTATAGGATAAAGTGGCATCGGCCACCAAAGCAAGGAATGGAATTATTAACAATTCTCTTTTAATGCGTTTGTTTTTAAACTGTTGAAAAATGAATTATTACGTGAGGCGCTTGAAAGCTTGATTAAAGAATAATAATTAATTTGAAATTCTCCTTCTAGAGCGTTTTTTGTTTTTTCTAACGTCTTCTCGTTTCCGTCAGCATCAATTAAGATATAAAATTTAATGACTTTAAAACATTAATAAACAGATACAGAATAATAATAATTAGTACCTTTACATTTGTTAATTTAAAAGGTAACAAAGATCCGTCTGCCAAGTGTTATTGATAATACAGTTCCTGAAATATTGGTTTCAAGCGTTAGAAATGTTTGAAATATATTTAAATATATTATAGATACAACTGTAAAGTTTTAACCTACAACTCTTTAATGTACAATACTGCACAATGAGGTGCAATTCAAACATTTTTTATTAATTTATTTCATTCATTTTTTAATCATGAATGTTTTGAACTACTATGACGAAGACCAGATCAATATTACCAATAAATTAGCGAAATAGGGGGTATTGATGAGTATTTGTTTACGGTTTCATCTTCCATAAGCTTAGTTTTTAAACTGTTCTTAAAAGATAATGAAAATGTTTCACTACGAACTTTAATTAGTAATTTTGTAGATTTTTAGCTTTGGAAGCAAGCAACCTAAGCCTGCATTGTCTAATAGTACCTAAAAAAGACTTTCAGGGGACTACCTCAAATGCTACTCCACAAATTACTTTCGGTTTTTGCTAGGGATGTCTCGTTTTCTTACAGAATTGGCAAAGCCAGTAATACAATACCAAATAGGGCTGTTTACGGAAATGTAATAATATTTTCATTACTATACTGAGTCCTCCCCACCAGTTATTTTCAACAATACTCCTCTTCCCACTCCAGACACAGTGCGATACCTTGGATTCCACCATGACTAAAATCAACCTAAAACCCTCATATGAGACTTAAAGGAACATAACGGAAGCTTTGGGCTACTGTATAAACTTTTCAACAGAAAACTCCACCTCACACTAGGAAACCAAATGAGTGTTGCTTTATATATACAAAATCATACTAAAACTAATCAGAACTCACGCACTTGAACTACGGGAGTCAGCAAAGCCCTTAAACATCCTTTCTACCTAAATTCCTAAAAGCATCAGAAAAAGCACTTTTTTATGTCACAAAAAATTTTTTCAAAAATGACCTTAAAATGCTGACCATCCAAGATCACATTTCCCCAAACTTCTTATAGTTTTGTCACAAATTATCTGGCCACCCAAACCCATCACTTTTAAGTATCACCTATCTAAACAACCCCCCTTGGAAATTGAAGAGGTAGTGTGCCTTGTGATCTTTTGTAAATATTTAGTCAATATTTAGCCACTGGGAGTTCTAATACTGGTCAGTTTTCTCACCCCATGTCCCGAATGAATATTGTAAATATGGTTTGAATGAAGGGGTAAATGTAAATTTGTAAATATAGTGTGAATCCCATATTTTGTAAATATGGCATGAATACAATCTATTATCAAAATTATCTATATTGCTTAACTAAAATTGAAAAAAAAAATTGTCATAAGACGATTTCCCTGAACACACTCATTCTCAATTGTGTATTTACACATAAATATATACACACCTAGATTTATACATAGAAAATAAATATATCCTGAAGTACATAAGTATTCAGTAGATTAATTACGATGTTCCGCAGCCTTCTACAAGGATTCTATCAAGAATGACAACAGACTCTTACAAAAGCAAATATTTTTATTAAATTTCCATTATCCTGTTGTTTCATTATTATAGGAACAGTGTAGCGTTATGGAAATCAATGGCATAATTGGTTTAATTGTCCAAAAATAAGCAAATAAATCCATTTCATCTCCTACTTATGTTTAGATTCTTGTTTACAGACTTCAAGATAATATGACCGACTTTACGCTAAGATTAATTCTTATGTTAATTATCTGATATGTTCTATGCTCGATTAATTGTAAGCTAATGTACTCTTTCATTAATGAGAATCGCTAAGCTATAGGTATAAAATCTGCTCTCGAATGTAATTGAACCCAGACCATCTGCAATGATAAATGTAACCTGAGTCCTCTGACATCACTTAAGTCGCTAGTATGCTAAGCATGTTCAATTATACAGGCTATACACTTAACTGTTCAATGGCTCCGAGGCAGTATGTCATTGTACATTCAGAACTTGCAACAAAACATGCCTAAGCCCAAAGGACCGCCGTTGTGAAATGCAGACTTCAATGTCTTCCCTCATCATAGCCTGCCGTTATTGTCGTAGGCATTACAACAGATAACTCTCCAAGATATTCTCTGACAGCTACTGAATCGCAGCTATCCTGAAACTAACAGAATATCCTTCAAGGCAGTGGAGCACATCCTCATAACTCATCATAATCCAATTAATGATGCGTTTCAAATACGAGGTGGTATGAGAAGTTTCCGACCTAACAAAGCTTTTATTTTAGCTTTTATTTATTTTATTATCATCTTCATGTTGAGGTCGGAAACTTTTCAGAACACCTGTGTATATCATATATATTGTACATCTAGGTACTCTTTTATTTATTTGATAAATGTTTAGAATGATACAAGGTGCTTTTAATAATATTATTACAACATAAGTTTTTAATCAATGTAAGAAAAGTTAAAAAAAAA
This sequence comes from Acanthosoma haemorrhoidale, assembly GCA_930367205.1. Taxonomy (NCBI): domain Eukaryota; kingdom Metazoa; phylum Arthropoda; class Insecta; order Hemiptera; family Acanthosomatidae; genus Acanthosoma; species Acanthosoma haemorrhoidale. Next base: position 29,598,084 of record OV884013.1, on the reverse strand, counting down.
AACTATTGTAATTAAAGACATAATCGTATAATAAATGTACATCCCTTTCTGGTCGACTCACAATTTATTTTGTATTGATGCAGAAGCTTTCAGTAACTATAACACCACGTTAAAGTATCTTATTATGAAAATGACAGAATTAAACATAACAATAAAAGTTAAATTAAAAAGTTTTAATACTAACTGACTGACTGCAGTCAGATTTGCGAAAGCAACTTTCTACTTCATTTTTATTTTGTTAAAATTTTATGTTTTTTTCTGTTATTTTCATCATTGGATACTGTAAGATGATAGTAAGGCCGCTTTATCTCAATAAAATAAATTGTGACTATAAAGAGGAGAGGTGTACGTTTATTAATATGACCAGCCCACAACCAGCGTTCCAACCTAACAAAGACAAATTCGTGTTTTCTCAAAATATGGGTTTGTGGATCTGGTTTCCTTATACTCCAAACACCATAAACACCTTGGACATGAACGACCTGATATATTTATGAGGATGTATTAGTTCGGAGATCGGCTTGGCAATTGAAAGACAGGTTTTAGTTTTTCATCAAATTTTATGGTCAACGAATTGACATGCCAATAATTATGTCTGCATCATGTCCCACTATGATTTGGTTAGAGCTGCAGACTGCCTAAGTCATAATGTTTATATTTATTTGCCAAACGACCAACAACACGATTCTAGTGGTAGGTAAAATATTTGCAAGCTGATATTACTGACATCCCTTCTACATTTGTCTAATATTCTTGATGAACATGGGTTTGTGTTAGCCTGTAGTGTTTATTTTTTTCCCTGACCCCCTAACATGAGGTTTCCTCCTGGGGCTAGTGCACAGAAAGTAATAACGGGCCCGTCATGATGGGGATATTCCAGTATTGATACGGCTAGTACGACCGTCTAATTTTTTGTGGAATGAAGCGTATTTCATTATACTTGTATTCTTAATTTATAGTGACAGTAAGCCAGTATATAATTTAGTGTTCAGAATATACAACGCTACGTTCGTCAGATGAGTTAGTATTGATGAGGTTGCTGAATTTTAATATGGTTTCATTTAACAGTGAACTGACAAATAGATGGTTCTGTTCTGTACGTCTATGTCGGTTTTAAAATATTTTTTTAAATTGTAAGTTTGTTTCCTAGAATAATGTAAATGGTCATCCTAACAATGATGCCGACATTGTTGTTTTATTGATGCCTGTTTTTTGTGGGCGAAATTCTTCCAGGTCATTCGTTATCTTTCATGTTTCATTCAAGATAGAATATTGTGTCTAACTAACTTGGTATGCAATATTGGTAACTATATTTTCATACTTTTATTCTTTATATTTCGATTTTTATTTGGCGAATATGAATTTGTTATGGGTTACTTCATTATTATTCTTAGGAGACTTGGCCCTAGAATATTTTATTTATCGTAACTGTAGAGTGTTCAAGTGTCTCATTCCACAAAAAAGGTTCTTTTGCTGTTCCGGGCTGATTTCACTCTGACTGCGAGCTAAATAGGGCTAAACATTTTTTTTTATTTTAGCTTTCAGCTAGTTTTAATGCGGACTTCAGTTTTATTTAATTTAGATAGGTTTAGTAAATGTGAGTTTATTATGTATTTAAAACATTTTTAGTAGTAGAAATGGTCATTTTTATTGTTTCTAAAAGTGACGTTTTTAACTTTGACACCATGCTGCTTCATGTCCACATGCTGATGAATGTAATGTGTTAAGAAACATGCTCATTTAATTTATTATCCTATTTTGGGAACATATGACGGAAAATGAAATGTTAATTAAACAGTGCTCGTATGCAGCTTTCATTTATTAAATAGTAGGTTGCTGAACTTTGAGCTCATTGATTGTATCAGAGAAAAGATGAATGGGTTAATTAACCTTCTACTATTGAATGGTTGAGAAATCGACAACTATAAGGAAGTCATTTGAGACCTTAGACAGCAAACGGTCGGAGATTAGTCATGGTCTAGTTTATTGCTAACTGTGAATTATTCTCTCCCAAAATATTGTGCAAGCTTTAAAGTCAAAACTTTTGAAGTTACGATTCCACGAAGGTTTAGTTCCTTTATTTTTCCCTTATCCATAATCTTAAAAATTTGAGAGGTAAGGAAAAAAAAAAAGTTTAGGGTCGATTCCGTTGATGGAAAACAAATTTTGTTTGAAATGAAATGAAAATAGAAGTTTGTGGCTCCTCCTCTGACGATGAAGGATTCATTTCTCATCTCTTCTTAGTTTTTTGTGTTTTTAAAAATAATTATTATTGAAAGCGTATTGAGGTCATTTTTGTCTGAAGTAGTTTTTTTTAAGTTCACTGTTTTAATATTCTAAGTATCTTCTATGCCAACAGAAATTCTTCAAATTTTATTTATTTATATATTCCTTTATTGTGCTCTAATTACAATCTGCCTTTTATAAGGCAATAAGTAATTAAGATAAATGCTCTCATTCATACCATATTTACAATTCATCATTCACTCGCTCATTCATACAATATTTACAGACAGCCCAGAGACCTCCCAAATCCACATGCAAAGAGAGTCTCGGGAAGTCCCCCACGCTCCTCCGACAGCCGCGTCATTTCAATTTTTAAAGAACGAATCCTTAGGGATCGAAAACTAGTCAAGTTTGAATTTCACCTAGATCAAGTGCTAATCTTTATAAAGTGATCTTTATGTGAAATGCGTTTCTAATTAATATCGATCTTATGAGGCCCATCAATAATGAAACTCAAAAAATGAATCATATCTTGATAAATGGATCTATGATACATCTGATTACCGACTGTTGAAGAATTGAAATTACGTATTTAATTATTTATATGCGAGACGGTGTCTTTTCATTTCTCAAAATTGTCTTTTTGATACCACTTATTTATACTTAAGTATTAAAAGACATCTATACTATTTATTTAATAGTAGGTAATCATAGTTATGTTTTATTTTATCTTCCTTGTTTTAGTTTCTATTTGGTCAGAACTATACCATTTTGCTAATAAAACCGTTTTTACTTAAAATTTCATGGTTTAGTATACGTATACATAGTACCACTTCGTATAATTTGAAATTCAACCCGGAACTGTATCAGATCGGTGACAATACTAAAAAGACGTCCACAGGCTTACACCTCGTTAGTATAAATGCGTAAATATTAATAAAAATAAATTATTTGTTTTAATGCGAACAATGCTTACTTATTAATGCTACGCTACAGTAAATGTAATCTGCATGAGCATTTATGTACAGATTCTATATACTGGGATCTGTGACTCACTCTTCATATTGAAGGGTTTTGCAGCAAAACAAAAATAAAATAAAAAAATAATTCGAACATGTCTCCGATCAGAAAGGAATTAATATTTGATATGTTGGCTTATGATTTTATATTGAAAAGGGAAACTTCAAGAACATTTTTTCGTTAGATTCCCATTAGGAAAGAGCCCCTTTTCGAGAAGGATATTTAGGCAAGCGAGAGAGGAAATGGAAAAAAATCTCTCATTTCCTGCTCATGGTAACTCACACCTACCTTTTCTTCCTCTAATTTTCACATATATGTACTTTTTACCTCACTAAAATCACAGTGTGAAAACAAAACTCAGTCCAGTGGTACGGATTTATGTAATAAGTTCATAATATTCGTTCTTCGACAATCATTCCAGGTCATAATGCATATCAAATAATTTACCAAATTATAGCACGATAGTTAATTGTGCATTCTTATTGTGGTAAATAGTTCGTTATTGTGCGGTTTAGAGGTGCGTGATATAGTAGTTATTGATATTTGTTATGCTCTTCTAGATTGGCTCATTTGATGTTTGGCATGAAGTCATCCCCTCGCAAACCTGTATATCACACATGATTTCTGTACCAGTCCCAAATTGATTTATTGCGCAGAATCAGTCTCACCAATATTATTATTATTATTCAGATGACGGATATTAGCCATAAACTATTTGCATAAAAGGTTTTTGTTATTTTATTTTTCCTACCAAAATGAAAAAAATATGTTTCAGCAAATAAAATTTAGCATTAAAAGGATACCGGAAGGTGTCATTACGGTACATTAACTGAATTGTAAATACTGTTGTTTTTTTCTTAGCCATAACCTATGTCAAATAATCGTATCTTAAGTAACCGATCCAAGTTATACATCTTCAAGCTTAAGTTCTCCGGAAGATTCTCAAAGAATCAAACAGTCCGTTTCCATTAGGAACGAAAACATAAACTGATGAGTTGAAATTTGGAAATCTAAATTTACGCAACATTGATCTACTCACAAAATGTCATGTTTAAAACTATCTATATATTCTTCTGAATCAAAATAATAGCTTAATGTAATTCTGAACTGAATCCCGACTCACTCACTCATTATGCTCATCAGTGCTGCGGGATCGTTACCGTGAATGCCTTGATTTTAACGAATTTGAAGCATAAATTTGAGAGAAACCATCTCTGCAATGCAATACAGCTGTAATGCTATATAATACATAGTTTGAATACCTGTAATTTCCCTTGAATTGTACCACACTATAATAGGACATTGTAACAGTAACCGGAGCTCTAAGAATGAAATAACTTAAATGACACCTGATCTGTAAATCGGAACTTGACAAACATCGTGGTTGTGAAAGATACTGCTTAAATTCTAAACTTATTGTGGTCTAGAGGTAGTGCCAGTATATTCAGAAATGGTATGGCTTACATAGAAACGAATGAAGTCTTGTAGGAAAATGTCAGGATGATTCACTTCAACTCGGACATCAACGTGGGGAGAAAGCTCATTCAGAAAATTCTAATCTTAAGTTTTTTATTATTTTTATTAAAAAAATAAAAAAAAAATGTTTTGCCTTCATAAAAAAGTCAAAACTGTGATTCTCAGTAAACATTCTAATTAAACAAACTTAGGTTAAACTGCTGTGTATTTTTTAAAAAACTCATGTGGGCAGCGTTAGATCAGCCCTTGATAGAGCATATTCACTTTATAAGTCTTATAGGTATTTCAAAAAGTGCAATATAATTCATTATTGAAATAAACATGCAAGTTGATAATAATGAAAAAGCTAATTGCGAGACTGTTGACCACTAAGGATCCAAATGAAGTCTTAGTCATCACATGATATTGTACCCGATAATGATCCAATTTAAGTTGAAAAGTTTTCCCGTTGTAGTTAACAGTTAAGGGAGGGGATGTTCTAACGTTCACATTCCTCGAAGAGAAGTGCTTGGAGGCAGGTAATAGTCAGGGACAGGAAATAGACTAGTATTCATTGACTTCATATCGTAACAGTTTATTAAAGGAGCACCTCTTCTAGTAGTCATTGGACCAGGTCAGGCCTATTACCAAAGGCCTAGCTAATCAATTAAAGTAGAATTAAGATACATAAGGTTGCGTTCTGCTGTAGAAAGGTAAACTCTGAAAATAAGTGACTAAATATCACCAGGAATAAGAAAATACATTTTCAAAGTAAAGCTGTTCACATCGTTCCTTGCTACTTTTATGGATATATAACATTTGAGAAAAGCTCAAGTTTAGCTTTAAATGTCCAACATAATTTCGTTTTTTCATTTGAACTTTCCTATTTCAAATAGTCACTAACTCGTTCATTTCGAATCATTCAGAAAGTTATAGCTAAATTTCATAATTTAATTTATAAATTATATACAGAATAAGATTGCTATAACCTTGTCCTATACATGGAATGAGAATTATTTAAAAAAATCAAAAATCGAAATTAATTATAAATTACATTGTTATATCGACAACAGTGACGTAATTAAAAACAAAAGCAAAACCAGGCTGAAAATAACGCGTAATATTGCGCTATTTATGATGCCCCGACCCATGCCATGACCCATACACAGGCACACTAGTGTCGATTGACCGAAGGGAATTGTGAAAGGTAAGCCCAAGGGTCAAATTAGCTCCCACCAACTATATCCTGGGACTTAGCCTTTGTGTCTGGCAACAAAGCCAGCGCTGGTTAAAATTGGACTAAGGCGGCATTAGTGTGAGGAAATGGACAAAGGTTTTCCACCTCATCAGCCACACCTATTTGTGGGGTTGAATGTGTATTAGTTCTGTTTAATGCTTTATTAAGGGAGGAAAAGCCAAGAGCAGTTGTAGGGATTATTCAAGCCGCTCATGTGTGCATTAATAACCAATCGCATACCTCGTTGACGAAACTGCTGAAAGTAAATAATGACCATCATCAACTCCAGTCGCATGTGCACAAAGACAAAGAGCATGTGGAAGTGGAGTTCAGACGGCAATGCTAGTGCGATAGTTCAGAGATTCTAATTAGTTTTCTAACTTATGTACGATTGAGCCTGGAATTTAATCTAAAATTATCAATGACTGTCTGGTAGGTAGCTGGAGAGGTGTTTTCCAGTAATGTCCAGTCTTTCACAGTAGTTTTTAACAGAACCACTTACTTTCATGACACAGTTTTCAGTTACTTATCCGCAACTTTGACCCTGTATTGCAAGTACCAAGAATTGTCCTTTTTAATCCTTTAAGAAGTGTTAAAATAAATAGTTATCAGTTACTGTAAGTAATTCAACTGCATGGGATAGTTTAGTCAGAAGGTCGAATGAAATCAGCAATTCCAGGTTCGAATCTAGCTTTTGTCACTGTTATTAATCCTTAGCCGGTAGTTCGTATTAACTTTTGATAATACGAGACAAAAGAGTATTTTGTGAATATGTCTCAGAAGTATCAAATGTGTAAATTTACTTGGAATACGTTGATGTCGAGGATTATAATATTGTAGCTATAATTATTACGATATTTATTATAAATTAATTTTATACTTAACCAATCTTCCACTTAATTTGGATCTTACCTGTGACAGATGTGTTGCAAAATTATAACTGATTGAAGATTTTTAAAGAAAAACAAATATACTATATCGTAAACAAATGGTGTCCTTTTAATTAAATTGATGGGTCACTGATTCTGCTTTTATTCTGCAGAGTCACGACTCTGAGTTTAATAGTCCCTCGCTCAAACTAACTATGTATGTATGATGTTTACTCACCAGTCTGCGTGGTCGAGGCAAACATGCGGTGCGAGCAGCATGCTTACAAAATACCACCTCAAAGAAATAAACTTTCTCCATTTCATCAGCTAATTGAGTTTATCATTTTCCTGACTTGGATCTCACTATGTTGGCAGTATTTACTGTCAGAATGGTTCGTTTAGAAGTATGACCTGAATTTATAAACAACATCGATTTTATGTTTATATTTGTATATTACTTCAGGCTAGAAATTCTGAAAAATCATAAACTGAAATCGTATGTTACATTCTGAAAGAGCACGAATAGTTGTTTTTTCCACACTCATATTACGTTATTAAAAAATCATTACAGAATTCAATATAAATTCTATAAATGAATCTATTTACAATAGGTCAGTATATTTCCTGTAGCTTGGCTACATTTTATACAATTTCTGAGTATTACACATTGTGATATGCGCTTGTATAATGATGTACATTATACATTAATTTATCGGACATAAAAGTGATGGGGCTCACCCTATTTGTTCTCTCAAACTTCTAAAAGCTAGGATTTAAGCTCTCAAACTTATAAAAAATAGGATGTGGGAAAAATAAAGGAAAATTGTTTAGGGCTGATGAGTGCCTTTCACTAAGGGAAATTTTACCTTTTCATTTGTTTGTAAAATAGATTAGTGAAAACTTATCAACCTTAGCAATCAAATGTTGTGAGAATATCCTTCGTCTGAAGGAAAAGAGTAAAAACATTTCTGATTAACAAAAAAAACGTTTAAAGACTGAAGCACATAATTACTCGATTCGGGGATTGGAAAGTTATCCTAGTCAAATTAATGGGTTAAGTATTACCTTTCTTAATAACAGCAGAACATTTCTCATGTCGATTTTTAGATTCAGCGCACCTTTCTCAGTGGATGGCTTAAGTTATTATTGATTTTTGAAAGGTGTAAGAGTCTTCGTAACTTAAGTTAATTTAGAAAGTTTCCCAAGGGATATGGTGTAACAGTAAAACCTGGATATGGTGTAACGGAAAACCTGAACCCTATTGAATTTTCTTTGCAGTATACGCGTACTACTGACTCACAGTCTTGTAATATCATTTATCTTATTTAAAATGTAAGTTACCAATATAATTTGAAATGTGATATGCGTAATAATATTATACAATAAAATTTTATTCAAAATAAAAGGTTTCATTATGTATCTTTAACATCCAACATAAACTATTTGGTTTCTAGAATAAACATCTGTGGATAAACAGACTTATTATTCATTTGATTGAGTTTAAGTCACTACAAAGAAGGCGAGTGGTGACATTGTCAAGTGCCTTACTTATGCCTAAGTAAAAAAACAACAACATGTCCCATTATAAATTTAAACAAATTAACATTTACAAAATATTAATGTTTTATTGAAACCACCACTAACGGAATCTCAATATATTTTTTTCAGGGTCAACAGAAAAGAAGTCATTTCCTTTATTTTGCCCATAAAGGTAATATTTTTTAGCCTTTGAATCCCCTCTAATTACCAACTACTAATAATTCATTAATTAATTCAATCATTTAATGAAATATAAAAATCGTTTTCGTGACGGCTTAAATGTTATACAATGTTTTCAGAAATATCTGTCTTTGAACTCCGAAGATCCTGATATATGTGCATGTAATAATGATATGCACATATAAGCAGTAAGAGGTTTTACTTCTCCTATGTGGATTAATTAACTGAGAGTGTTGTGCATGATATCCATGTGGGTAGTAATAACAATAAATGCAATTCATAGATTGTACATTAGATATATTATCAATTAATACAAGGTAATTAATTATATATGTGGCTGAAACATAAATATATCGCACGAACTTGGTTGGGTTTAGTTGTTATTCCAAATGACTTACACTATCATTATTGTTGGGCTTTGTCCTGAAATCCTTTTTGTTTTCTAGTCTATTAAGCTACTAAAGCTTTTTATAGCAATTTTAGTCTCACTAGCATACCGGAATCCTGAAAGTTAATCATATCCTTGCGTTTAAGGATAAAAAATTGAAGGATAATTATCAGAATTGAATATTCTATTCCTTACATTTTTTGTTTAAATATTTATATTTTTCGTTCGTTATGTCATATTAATATCCACGAATTACCACACCAAACATACAATATAGTATCAGATTTTTAATTATTATAATGAGTATTAAATTCACGTTATTTAGAAATTATATCTATTATTGACATAAAATAACCATAATATTTTTCTCATCTACCACCTAACGCAGGGTAAGGATCGCTCTGCAGAACCTGGATTACTCGTTTGGACATACTTAGATCCATCAGACCAACTGAAATCCACTTACCACGGATATCGAGTAATTAAGAGTGTCAAATTATCTTTGACGGACTAATCTTTAATTACACATAGAGAAGGGAGGAAGTGGTATGAAATATTTCAGCTTTAAAATCTCATTTTGATATTAAAATTAATTTACATGGTATCTCGCTAATTACTCAAGGTGGTGAAAAAATTCTCCACTAAATTTTCAAGGTTAGGACTACCAATTAATATTTGATATGAAGATTTCAGGTGACCATTAATGGTGTGATATGTGGAGTATGTATATTAAGAAATAAAACACATTATTGCCTTGTTACTTTGTTTCTTCCAGGTGTTTATAGTTTTGCAAAAAAAAATACAATTATGTCTAATATTTCAGCACTTAAGGATATTTAAATGAATTAAACTATAGTTTTTAAATCATGGCCGCTGAGACATAAGCCGTTTTTCATCAATATCATCATTTGAAAAACAACAGTAACATTGAAATAGACTTATAAACAAATTGATTGACCTAAAACTGGCAGAATATTTAATGAAAAACATATTATACCTTGATGACCAAAAGCTAACAGAGCATACAAACTACTTGCAAAACTGTTGGGCGAAACATCAAAACTGCCATTACAGGTGATACGTATTTACCACACAATATTTAAACAAACTGTGAGTGCCAGATAAACCATACAACATTTAAAAACTTCAATACCCACAAAAGTCATCAATTTTATGTTTACAATTCATTCTGCATTCTGACCTACGCGTCCCATTTATTACATTCATGATCAAAAATAAAGCTAATCTGACACTCCTGACTGTGTTATGTCAATCCCTTCACTCAACCTTTCCCCCCTCAATACAAAAATATCCCTACCGACCGTCTATGAAGGTCTAGTGACTGACCACTCCTTACTAGCCTAAACCTTCAGCACCTATCAAGCCACCTTCTCCAATCCTCGCTCACGTTTTGTTTTTTACTTGTATACCGATTTTCTTTGAGAACATTCCCAATACATTTTTGTCATATTTATTTCTTCGTGTGCCCACAACTGTTTGTGACTCTCACTATGCCAAATTAGGTTTTAGAAAATTGTGGAATTTTCAAATATATCAGTAAGCAATAAAGATTTTATGTTATCACATTCAATTGAAGGACGAAATTGCTAGGAACCATTCCGATCTAAGTAATGTTAGAAAACATGAGATGGGACCGACCAATTTTATTTACTGTATGTGTTATTCTAGTGTATCAAGAACACATAGAATCTTCCCTGTGTGCTTTGAATTATCTTCTGATTTACTATGCATTCAGTTTAATTCTTATTCGATATATTTTTATTCCGGTTTTAAATATATTTATAATCTCAATCGAGTATAAAATTTAAGCGAATCCAAAAGTGTAAAAATGAGGGAGAATAAATACTTTAAAGGTATATTCCAATCTCCAAATATGCTAATTATGTGTACAAAATTTTTGGCCGAAAGTACGTAAAAAAAACAACTTTCTCTTTCTTTTTTTTTCAATACATCACCAGAAAACGATTCAAGTTAAAGTTATTAATTTTCCTAACCAAATATTTTCAAAGATACCCCAATTAATAAAATTTTGGGATCCAACAATAAAATAGCCTTTCTGAAGTCATTTTAAGCAATTTCTATGTAATTTTTCATATTTCATACACTAGTGTAGCGACCGCTAACTATACATGTAAATTACCCTACACTCTGGTTCATAATGTATTATAATAGAAATGCAAATCTCTGTAACTGCTGGTAATAAATCATAGAGGGATAGAAAATGGTCCATGTTATTAACTACAACAATCCGACAATTGTTGACCTCCGACAATTGTTCAACCATTTCCCGACAACTAGTTTGCAGATTATTTTTATTTTTTTGACCCTAGGGACTGAAATAGTTAAATGAACAAATCTGTGTCTTTTAAACGGTCGGGTTTTGCACAATTTAAGAAACTCAAGTAGATAGTTAATTTAACAAGACGGTTCAGTATTTATTTTTCATTTATTTGGTTTACATATATTTCTAGAATTTTAATTACAGTTTGTCCATATTTCGGGTATAGGTCTTAATAGATTTGAAAAATACAGTCGATAAAAATAAATCATTTTCATAGGAAATGCCAGGATAATGTTCAACCTAACTACTTTGGACAGACAGGTTGGACCACCTTAAGGCTTAAGGAAAAAGTAGAGAATGGCTTAATGGACCTGAAAGAACTCACGGTGCCTTTCCCACTCAGTATAACAATATTATGCCATTATACATACAAATATTATTTCGATGCTGAAGTGTAATTGCCTCGATAATATTTAATCTCAAGAATATATATATATAGCTTCCTTCATACTCAAAAAATGAGGACTAGTAAATAAGATAAACAAATAAAATAAAAATAATAATCAATTTAGGTATAAATTTAGTAGGGCATCAATTTTATGTGTAATGTTTATTATCTGGACTCCTATCTAGTAATTGGAGTTCGATTCTTTACTTGCTTAATATTATTGAAAAGTGTACATCTATTAGGACAACTTCTTTGAGAATCAGTGGACTTTAAAATATTTATTTTGATTTCTCAAATAATTCCACCATAAAGCATTAATGCACCATGGGGCATCTAAATGTAACTAATTTTAAATATTCAAAATGTAATGTTAATTTTCTAAACCTATTTACTAGACCTGAAATTACTGAATCCAATATAGCTACTAAGAGGTGATGAACCATCGGTCACACCGCATCTGCATATGCAATAAAGCTGCACACTGAGTGTATAGCACAGGTCTAACACAGTCACCTTGCACACTCCACCTTCCTAATATAGCCCGAGGAACGGTAATTGGCTTTAGATATTAAGCACCAATTTAGATAGTAGCGTTTTAGCTCAATGGCCACATTTGATCAGCGCTTGTGAATATCTTAAATATGTCGTTGAGCATCATACAGGGATATTTTATCTCATATCAACATGATTATTTTTTCATTTTTAGTCATTGACAAAGACGTCAGGCTGTCTATAAGTCTATCACTTGAGACACAGCACTCAATGTAATACATTCTACATAAGGTGTTCATGCAATGTAATAGTCTACACTGAAGTTGGATAAAAAAAAAATTCCATGCTTCTTTTGTCTACAATATATTGCCATTGAGATCAGCGATCTTTGCGACCTTTTGTAAGACTTTTAATAAAAAAAAGTCACGTTCAACCTATGAATTCAGACTATTTCGAGCAAACAGTGCTGGGGAAAAAAACATAGATATAAATTATTAGCGTAAGGAATAAAAGTTTAAACTTGAGTGGTTGCTGCCTAAAACAACTGATTTTAAGATGATGGTTCACAATAAGCGGATTTTTGATTAATGTGACATTTGAGGTTAGTTAGTTAGCCAATATTATATTTAATGTGGTGGAAATACGTTTGATTCAAGCTAAGAAATCGTGGTATAGTGATACATTGAAGTATGGATATACAATGTTCTTATAATTTATGCACAATACAATCAGTAATTCTACGATTCATGACAAATGCTCTTTATTACTAACAAGCAATCCATTACCTGAATACTCTTAACAATATAAATAAGAGATGTTAAGTTACTTTGAGAAACATTACGTTCAATCAGGAGAAAGGATGTGGCGGAAACTAATTTAAAAAAACCTGTTCACATGTATTGTGAGATATAGGCCTACTTGTGCTTGTAGCCAATTGCTTACTCACTTGTATTTTCTCTCATTGAATTTCGGTTGTTTTTTGCTTGTTGAACGTGAACCTGTTTGGCCACTTTCTTTGGGCCGCCCTAAAGCAGCAGCGCAATAAATTGATCCCGAGGGGGGTCATTTATTTCTGCAGTCTCGCAATATTGTCAGTTCCAATACTCAAAAGTTTTTAATTTCAAAGGGTTAACAAATTATTAATGGGTGCGGTCAAGTATGCAATACTTAGGATGCCGCTAATAACGTGTGGCAGCATAAGAAATATATATTTTTTGTTTTTTGGTTCCCTTAAGTTTAAAATGATTAGCTGCATAAAATTCACAAGAAGGCGGGTTTCTTCTTGTTTTCACAATGAGTGGGTGTAGGAGACTCACGAAGATTGTTTATCCTTATAACGAGGTGTATAGGGTTGACAAGTGTGTTGCTCTTTCCGAGACATAAAATATTATTATCTTATAAAATGTTTCGTAGCTTAATTTTGTGTGTGTATTTTATTTCAGATAAAAAAAAAATATCGACAGTAGTGAACTTACAAGGGACGAAGTAAAAACCTCAATATTTACAAATATTCTAAGGATCAAATTTCCGAAAAACTATCTAGGTAGAGTGAGAGAAAACAGGATTTAATCACTTGTTATGACAACGGAAGTAGAATTATTGTTAGATACATCGCCAATTGATTGCCGAAGACGAGGACATTTAATAATAAATTTAAATAACTACCATGAATGGTTCAAATTCCGATAATTTTATCGAAAATTACAAACAGTGATAAAGGAATGTTCTTTTCAATTAAACAGAATTAAAACATTTCTTATCAAGTAAATAGTTCTTGAATAATGAAATCAAAATCAAGTGCTTTATTCTAAATATTACTGCCTCATTATTTAATTAGAATTCATATATATTTTTTATATATCCCTCCAAAAAAAAAAAAAAGAATCTCCTTTCCACTTGACATTAGACCAACAAATTTTTGGTTATTTGTTTGCACCCAAACAATCTTTCGAAACAAGGCATAATCACATTTTTAGACCTTTTTAAAAAAGGGCTGTAGTAGAACAACAGAAAATCCAGTCTCGCATCGGAGAGACAACTCTGTTTTTATTTCCATTCCCTCTCCACTCAGAGCTATACCACCCTACACTTTCCGTTCCGAATCTCTTTACAGCTCTAATAGGGAATATACACACAAGGCGATATTGATCATACTGAATGGATTCATCTAATATTATATTATACTAAATTTATCAATCTAAAGTAGAGTTTATTATAATTTATTATTTTACGATACTATAATTTATTACCATACCTTACCAGGTGTGCCAAAAAATCATTGAATCTGAAAAATGTTTCTTGGCAGTATTAATGGGTTTTGTAATGATAGTTCACATCAGTTCCAACATATAATACGGATTAATTATGAGAATATCGAAAGTGTTTTTGATTATTTTTTATTTTTCAAGGTTTTATTTAATTTTAGCATCTCTGCGGCATCGAGAAATCTCTTGAGCGAAATTCCATCCCTCTATATTAAATCGGGGTTTCAAATAAATGATTGTTCGAAGCGGTAGTCTATTTTCACCCCGCAATATAAACAGGACGTTACGATATTTAATTTGACATCGTTATCAATATGATAGGAACGGTTGGGTCGTCACGAGGAGTATGCTTAGTTACCCTAGCCCTGGTGACGAAGTGAGGGTTGATTAAGCTATGACCTGGACAATTGTTTCATGAAGGGTCCTACTATCTGACTCCATATTTGATGGGTGTATGCCCCGACTATGCACTATGTTCAAGAGAAGAGGTATAGGGTAGGTAGTGTAGATAGTTTGTGTGGTCTTGGAATGACCACGAATTCACACTCGGTATCTGAGGGTAGGCAAAATCCGTCCGGATCCCAAAGGCGAGTGTGAACCGGAGAGAGGTAGACTGTATTGCCGTGGGA
Source organism: Acanthosoma haemorrhoidale (assembly GCA_930367205.1). NCBI lineage: Eukaryota > Metazoa > Arthropoda > Insecta > Hemiptera > Acanthosomatidae > Acanthosoma > Acanthosoma haemorrhoidale. Next base: position 29,583,035 of record OV884013.1, on the reverse strand, counting down.
GACACTACTAGGTAAATTTGTAGGGCCGCGAGGGAGAGGTCTCTCCTAAGGAGCTGCTAGTTTTAGCGAGGTAAAAGCAGAGAATCCCACTAGGAGAATGTGGGGTCTGACAAGGCCAGACTAACATCAGTGCAGCCGCAAGTCACCAGTTAGAGAGTCGTCTTGAAAATGATTCACAGGCAAAAAACTGGGTCTATGTATAGTTCGCTTCCTTCATTAGTACCCAATCATGGGAATCGTTGTTGTGGCCAATCACAGCGCAGTATGTGGTGGCCTTTGATCTCGTAGTGACTCAGGCCTTGTCCAGGTCGCTACTACCTGCTCTTGGGTAGAGGGTGAAGGTTCCCAGCCTCCAACTAATTGACTTGCAGCTGCGTATTTTATTGTTTACAACATTTACAATGATTTATGGTTTGGTAATGTTATTTACATTTGTTTAAATTAATTTACAATATACATACCATAGAGTATAGGGTGATTTATCGTATGTAGTTAGCGGTCGCTACAGGAACATTTTTATTTTTGACCACTAATCAAAAGGTAATAGCTCTTAATTATTCCTAATTAAACTGAATTTATTTTGAGCTTCTTCTGAATTTGAAATCAAACTACTATGCAAAATATATGCATACTATTCATTTGAGGTAATGTAGTAAAAAAAATTTTATTCATAGTTTTAAAATTGGATTTTTTGTAATTTTTAGTTTAAAAAACTAAACACACAAGTTGTTATTCAAACGTCGAGGTCTTTAGCAGACCGCCCTACTAGAAATTTTACAGATTTTTTTTTTATAAACCAACTGATTAATTAACTAATGTCACTTAATCATGTTTTATAAAGATAGTGTTGTTAATCATGTTTCCCTTTTATCAAACTTCAGTTTAAAATTTTTGTCTGAACATCTAACTTTAAAAACTCAGAACAATCAGATACACCGCCGAATACTTAATAGTTCCAGGTTTAAATAAAACGCTTACAAAACCCTAAAAAGCCTAGAGAGAACTACATGAAAGTAAACCTGACCCGAACTCCTGGAAAATGCAAATTTTATAGGAACACGTGCCATTTTCTATACCGTTACGGAGAAAACCCTATTTGAATATACCGTTCATACTGTTTTTCTAAGATAGCGACATTTTTGTTTCAATCTAAAAGTTTCATATATTCAACTTCCAAACAACGATTATACGGTTTGTGCTGTGGAAGAGGAGCTGAGATCGTTTGATAGACTTTATTTTCTGCATGTATTTCTTTCACAATCAATAGTCTAATCTGTTATTATTAGATGTTTCAAATAAAAGTTGGTATACAAAAACATCAAACCTTATTCCTTTTAGCTTCATACAACTTACTTGTCTTTTCACTCCCAGAATAATATTTTGTGATTTATATATTTCAAAATAAACTTTATTAATATTGAACATAGGAACTTAAGAACTAAATTTCCAAGTTGCGATAACAACCCTAAATATATTTTTTTTTCCCTAAGCTCTCTAGTTAGAATTTTAGGATGAGGGAGAAATATAAAATATTTAGGGTGATCGGATCCTTGTACTAGGAGGACCTGCTTGAAGGTGGTGTGAGAGGAGTAAGGAGTGTGGGAATCCTCGGTGGAGGTTGATTGTTACGGTACAGTGGTGGCTGGGCCTAGAGGCTTCTCTAGGCATGTAGTGCAGTCGTAGTTAGTCAATATCAGTAAGGGGGCCCCTTAGAGGCTTGTTGTTGGTGGGCCAAGCGCCGTGATGTCAACCATTTCTTCTGCTTTACTCGATCTTGTGAGTTGCCATCGTGCCGGTAGCGGTGGTGGTGTCATGTCTCGGAAGAGAGGGTTTAGACTGTGCTTCATCGAATGGAAGAACTTGATGTGACGTAGTCTGATGGCTTCGGTGATGGTGGGGAGCTCGAACTTTTCGTGCATGTCGGAAGCCTTCATTTCACGAAAAGGGGTATGCCACAGTGCCGTTCTTTTTCTTGTTAGCTATTGTGAATCTTAACATTCCGACATATATTTTATATAATTAGAGCAGCCTGGAAGAAAAATAAATCTCAGAAAGCTGTGATTATAACACCATTTGTCTTGGGAAGTGATTGTAGAAATCAATCCCTCTGTGTTTTCTATTATATTTTGATGAGAAGTCTGCCTAGTTTTTTTAGGAAGATTGTTTCTTTTATAGTCACACTTATTCTCTATTTTTAATTATGACAAGTAAGTGGTCCCAAAAAATGGGTGATAAAATCAAAATCTACTACCGAAATAGTGTGAAAAATGGTTGAATAATGCCTTAACGATATAAAGGTAGCTTTACCTGATAATAAATCAAACAAGTTTGTCCGATCTAAACGTTGTCAATAAATTTTTTTCAATTAATTATAAATATTCAAACCCCAACGGCAAATACTCAAAATAAAAAATAGCTTTACCTAATTTTTTTTTAACCAAAGGTGTATCCTTTAATCTATTACGGTATTAATCTTCTGCAGTGGAGAGGAGAACACTGGAGTCTCCTCTATTCACACCGTTCAGTTTTGGCAGAATCATCTGATTAAAAAAAAAAAATTAAATAGTCGACTTTCGAAGAGCTAATGCACTAGAACATTTATCAAACCTTCTTACCAGGCAAGAACTTAATTTAGTCGGAATAAAGAAATCAATGGTGAATGTCTACACTTTCAAAAGCCGCTTCGCCTTTAAAAACAAACAAACGCAGACTTAAGTGTCTGAAATAAACGAATAAATGAGCAAAACATAAAAAAAATTTTGAACTACTTGAAATGCCTGAGAAGCAGTTGGATATTGGATGTTTTTTATTCTCTCCCAGAAAACCACCTCTTAATATTTGTATTCACTTTGCGATTATACATCAGTGGTCCATGTTTTTGCTGACGTGAGATGCTGAACTAACGATGAAAAATGCTTCTTCTATTTATTCTGTGTCTGGGGCTGGAAATTCAATCGTCTTTTCAAAAAAGTAAGGTTTATAAGAACCCGGTACTCCTGAGGTATGAGCTCTATCACTTTTGTATTTTTTTTGAGATTGTTCATTCACCGACATCATCCACAGCCATGATGCTTGCTGATGACACTATTGTGTACTAGAAACAAGAATACATCGTGACACGTAACCTGCTTCAGACTGAACCCTTCCGAATGATACTTTTCAAAGTGGAAAATGTTTTTTAATTCACCTTAACCAATCAACAGCCATCTTATTCCAAAGAATGTTGCTTTATTATTAACAACCAAACCTAATGTAGTTTTCTATACGAACTCAAATGTAGCTACAGTTACTCATAAACAAAAGAGCAATGTTGATTGAAAATTATAGATCTGTGGCACTAAGTACACTTTAGATATTTTCAAGGTTCGTTAGCAAATGTAATAAACACACTCGAGATTCTAAGCAAAATTTTTGTTTATTTAAAATTGATTAAGCAATTTTTAAGTGATTTACATCCTAACCCACATAAGCCACTCGTTAGAGTTTTATACTATACGATGTTATTCTAACAAATATCATTAATAATCACTAGAAATAGTTCTACAAATTCCGCAAAAACGTTCTACAAAAGCGCAAAAGCTAAACATAAATACTAGAAACTACATCAACAATTTAACCCCGTGTGAAGAATTGAACTCTTATAACTCGGTTGACTAACGTTAAACGCCTTTTAACAATTATTCGTTTAAAGGAGTCTACATTCCAAGTAATAAACTATTAAATTTTTCTCTGGCATTAAAAGGGAGGAGAATTTCAATTAATTGATGGAATTTCATTGAAAGTACTTATGCATTGTTTGCTTGCCCCGTTTTGTGTAGCGCTCGTTCATCTACGCTAAATTAAAACTTTCGCAGCATTAGGCCTTTTGATTGATCGAGAGCCCATTTTTGTTTCGTATTGTGTATAATCAAGTAATTCCTCAAAACTAATTGACTTACACATTTATGGGTAAAGGTATATTCTTCATTTCACTGGGTCATTTGTGTTTCTTAACTAAATTATGTGCTTCCTGAGCAAACATGAGATTTAGCATCTTCTTATGAAAAAATAAACCAAATAAATGAGTTTACAAAAAAACAAAAAAAATACGTAATTAAAAAAAGGTAAAACATCCAGAAATTTATTTATATCTCTAGCTTAGAGAACAATAGTAAATACCCCTTATTACGTTAGCAACAAAACCCTCCTTTCATAACGATCTAAACATACCTTATATTCTCGAACTCATCCCTTCCAAGTTCATGAAATTACATAGTAACCTATCCAGCACCCTAATCCCGTAGCACAGTCATTGCACTGCACCACTGATCCCTATAATCCTCCTCGGAGACTGAAACGACAATAACCTCGTGACCTGCTATAAATGCGTGACAGTGGGAGTCCTGGCAATGACTAGTTTCTCCAATCATGTCCTGAGCGTCTGTGGCTCTCGCCCTCTTCGTCAGCCTCCACTGGCTCGTATCCGGGGCCACTTCACATGACTCCGCTTCCTCTTTCGCATGCAAGGGAGGTGACAACCATGTGTATTTGGGAGGCCTCTAGGCGGTTCGTAAATATTGTATGAATGAGTGAGTGAATGATAAATTATAAGTATGGTATGAATGAGTACATTTATGCCTAATAAGACTTTTGCACTTAAATATTATATTAAGATCTCTAACATAAATAAAAACTAATTTTCCAAAGCTGTCACGAGGTGCATTTAAACACCCACCAGATAGACTAATGAGTTGTCTTTAAACATTAAACATTCCTGGATACTGCAATAGTATAAAGGACGAAGTTCAATTATTTATTAAGTGAATTAGAAAAAAATGGAAAAAATACTCACTCCTTAATATTTTTATTTCGTGTCATTTCTATAGGATGATGAATAGGTTAAGGTAATAATTAGAAATAGGCAATGGATTAAACGATATTAACTGTTTTCTGAAACTCAAGTTCCTTGAAACTTATCTCTGCTGGACTAACATAACCATAACACTACTTCCTTAGAATGACACAGAATGATTTGAATGGACTTGCTGTCTTAGGATTAAGTTGTACTTTCGTCTGAACACAAAGCTGTATATGAACAAATATGTGGTAATTTGAAGGTTTAGAAGGTGATTGAACGTTTTGTAGGATAGATCGTCTCGTGAGTGATTGTATTGTTAACACAAATCGTAAGTATAAAAGAAATTTTAGGTTTCAAAAACCCATACTTTCTACAACTGGTTATACGACTAACCTTGATATTACTCAATCACCTTGAAATTCCTGATGTTTTGGTTACGAAACCTTTCCTCATTCTAATGTTTAATTTGGGAATCGCTGGTATTATGTTTACCATTAGTCTTGCCAAGGTCTTGTCAAGGTACTTAACTGCTTCGTATGACTTATGCATTCTTTGGTATACTTTATCAGTTATATTTAATTTCTTTTATTGAAAAACAACTAGTGGAAACAATTAACAACTGGATTATTATGGGCTTTATTGTTCTGATCGAGTCAACATACAAGAGAAAACATCTTTGAACATGAAACTATAAAGTACAAACGTTTACTTGAGAAATAGGGTGATTTTAAGAACCATTATGCTTAACCTTTATTAGCCCAGCTAAATGAGTCGCTTAATGTTCCATTTGTGACGAAAGACTTTCTCCCCGATTTATGTAAATGATATTCAAAGTTTAAAATTTCCTTCTTTCGAAACGCTAAGTGGTCGAGATTCGAAGTGTAATGGATCTCAACTCCAAGCCGGTGGCTTAGAATTAGAACTGTGATATTAGTCAAGGCCTTTTTCGAAGGAATATGTTTGCTAAAATACTTTACTCGGGTAAGATTAAGAACATGCATTAATTAGTTTAATTGATATCAATTAGATTTAATTGATGAATGGCTTTGCTTGCATGAAATATGATAACTATATATATTTTAAAATATATCTGTAATAACCACAAGCGAACTTATTATAAACTACTCGTATATATCTCGTTTTCTCATATTTTCATCACGTTGATAATAAAGCTAACCTATGCTAAGTAAACTTTATGAAGTCGTTAGGGCCATTGTAGGGAAAAAAATATGGGCAACCAAAGGAGTCATTATATTCTCTTCTGTAGGGAAATTTCGTCACACGCTCCCTTATCTGGGAAATTGGTGTATGAATATATGCGCTCAATTTCGTTAAGATTAGTGGAAAATAAACTTTTATCCTAGTTATAAAATAATTTACTGATACAGGAATATGTGGGTGCTTATTGAATAGTAAAAGGTTTACAATACAAATAAAAGTTAAATTATTTAATAAGAACTAACTATCAATTTCGTTTCCACAATGAAGTATTTTCGTTGGTTCACGATATTATTTTTAAGTACTGAATCTGAAATAGAACAGCTAAAATTGTAAAGTGTGTGAACATTATAAAACTTCATTCTTAAAATTATAAATTGGCTGACCAACCAACTTAAGATACATTTGAGACTTATGTACAACTGCCCGCCACTTAAATAAGATTAAATGGTTATCGGTTACGTGCACACAACTTTTTTTTTATAATTAAATAATTAAAAACTTTTGTTTATAACATAAACTTACAAGAAATATTATAAAATTAAATGCAAAGGAAAATAAAAGATTAAAATGGTTTACAAAAAAGATTAATTAAATACTGAGATCGTTATTGTGGTTGTGCAGTGAATACGATCTAATGTTAGAAGAGCATACCAAAAGCAGATGTGAGTATTGAGTCACGGATCTGAAACCCCACAGCTGTGCGAGCTGTTGAAAGTGCTTGTCCGTGAAATAAACGTAATTTGTAGGGAGATACCTATATTACTTTTTCTTTTAACATACCACAAGTTAATAACAAGGGTGATGAAATCATTCTTTTAAAATATAACAATTACGGCACACTTACTTAACTTGAAATGCTATTATGCCATTTTCCAATTATGATAATATTCAAGTAATTTAAACTGTTGCTGTAAATATATTAATAAATTTCATAAATGTATTCTTGGACTAATAGTTACTGATGGCAGTGAAATCGAAACCACTACAATTATTTGCTTATTTTTTTCATCTTTTTGCTACTGGCTTCCTACGCTCCAATAAATGACGGCACTTTTGTTACTTCAACCCAAAGAAAATTTACAAAAAAGTTGTAATGTACAGAGTTGAAATACGTTAGCCATAAGTGAGAAACCTGTCATTGAAACCGTTTATATAGAATCCCCTAGAGTCCCTTTCTGCCACCCTTTTTAATGATATTTTACACAAAAAGACTCTCACTTCTCACGCCCTTCTCAAATTCTTCACGAATGATGTAACTCATTTGTTTTAAGCGTCCTTTATTTTATAAAGTGTAACGGGGTTTTTCCTTTGTAAAATACAACGTAAAGTCAGAATAAATTGTAAACAATAAAGGAAAGGAAATAAGAGTCACAATTATAAATAAGAGTCAGCTCAGTGTCAGAAGAGACTACGCATTTCGAAATTATTTAAAAAGTTAGCCAAGTGTGATGTATCTCACAATAAATATCTCGTTGGAATATAATGAATATTACTCTATTGTATACAATTTATATTTTTAAAAGATGGGGACCAAATGATATTTAAACTTATTTGAGGATTTTACCAATGCTAGTCCAAGTGATTACATAGACGATAGCACTTTTCACGCTCCCCAACCTGGTGGTGGTTATAGATAATGTTTTATAGGACACGAGGTAAATCGGAGGATGCATATAAACACAGTCTACATTTATCTCATTGTCTTACACATGGAAAAGTCGAATTCCACGAACGCCTCGATGATGACACACTTTGTGGCGATGGTCCCTTAGCCCTTCTTACGTCGTATTATCATACGTAGATCTTACTGGGTTTTTCTGAATCAACGAAGTAAAATTAAGAGATAACACAGATCTGTTTTCACTACTATATTTATTGGATTTAACTAAATTAAGGAGTTATAAATGTTGGCTTGGCTGTCACTTGGAATAAATTAGTCTTGGGAGTGAAAACAGATGATTGTATTAATGGACAGATTTTCATTTCTAAATTCGGGTGACAGTGCTAGAAGAATTTATCTCTAATAATGTAACTTATCGAATATTTGAACGATGGTTAAACAATGGTTACATTTTTGTCTTTGAACCACTGTTTCGTTACGTTAGGCCTGTAAATTGGGGGCTATAAAAAAAAAATCATATTATTTATTTATGTACTGAACACTTGTTTACTACTTATTTTGATGATCTTGGTGCACAATGCTCTCAAGTGGGTGGGTACAGTATTTAAGTGACCGTGTGAGAATCCCCAGACAATTCATGTTGTGACGTCCTTTTTATACAATGACTTTTTAATAATTCCAGCCATTCTTGGTTTTTGGTCTTTTCGAAGGGGATTTCGAGGGGAATCAGTGTCAAAGTTTATTATGGTTGCTTCTTCATTGTTGTCCTTTTTTGCTTGGTTGGCAGAATGATCTGACTTTACAGTGCTAGAGAACGCACAGAATTTTAATTTAAGTTCTCATGAAGTAATATCATCGCCCTACATTGCCTAACAACAAAGACTGTTCTTCTCGGTCGGGTTGGGTCCCACAGTGTTAGAATGATCATAAGGTCCACGATTAGTCCCGTCGTTTCCATATTTTGTTTACATTATTATCAATTGTATTATTATTAAAAAATTACATTCCGTCTCACAATTACACTTCATTTATAGTTAATATGTGACATGTGATTTAGAAACCAAGTAACAAGTATGAAAAAAAGCATGGAAATTTTATCTGATATTGCTGTGGCCAAAATTCTGACCATTGGGACGGCGCTAGTATATACGTATATGCAAGCCCGCGAGACTTAACGATTGAGAAGGACAGGTATAAGCGAGCCGCCGTCTTTTATTGAAGGGTAGTAAAATTTAAATCACTCAAAAGCACCTCGCGATTAGAACACCTCACTCATCATCTCTTAAGAACCTCCTCTACATTAATTGCTTCATGTTAATTAGATGGAACACTTTCTAAAAATAAAAAGCAATATTTACCAATTATTTATGTGTTAGTGTGGCACGCCCAGACCGCTTGACAAATCGGAGCTGAATTTGGGACAATCACTTTTAGCACAAATATAATAAAAGCTCAAGCTCTAAACATTTTTTAAAAATATAATTACTTTTTTGTAATTTACTTATGCTATGATTGGGTCCAATATTCTCAATTATAACGTTTGCGGCCTTAGGCCCAAACAAGGCGATGTCGAAGCTATCGTACGTTGGCATAACCCGGATGTAGCAGTTCTAACAGATACCAGACTGAAGAAGGACTGCTACTGTCGTTTTCCAGGATACTCTACCTACCGGAGGACACAGAAACAATCTCAGGGGGTGTGGGTATTCTAGTCAGGCAGGGAGTGCCATGCAAACGTTTAGACCCAGTAGTGCCATCTGACGAGAACCACTACGTAGTCACCCTCCAACTCCGATTGACTAGCAATATCGTTGTAACTGGGATTTACAGAAGGCCAAGAACAAATCTGACGACAGCCAGGCTCCTAATAACCCAGATCAGCAAAGACAAAATGCACGTCATTATTGGAGGCTTCAATGCCAATCACAGCTGGTGGAGTGGGACAACAGCTAATGCCCTCGGCAGACACATAATCAAGACGCCGTTCACAGTGATCCACCCAGGTTTACCGACATTTAGACAATATGGAAACCCAGATAGAACCTCAACACTGGACTTGTTTCTAACCAAACAACCTCATCGGGTCACCGGCTGCTCGGCGCTTGACTTTGAATTTTCAGATCATCGGCCTATTCTCTACGAGCTAGAAGGCAATATTCCAGAGCCACCTGCTACAAGATATGAGTACCGAGAGGCCAATTAGGCCCAATATAAGCATCTCATTAGTGCCGAATTGCCCCCAATTGCGCCTCTGTGAAATTGAGATCTCTACATAGGATATTGACAGCGACATCTATCAGTTGCAGGCCACCATGGTCCGAGCAGCTGATTCCTCCATGCCGAAGTATGCCCCGGTACCGACTTCCCTGAGGATGCCACCGGAACACATCATGCAACTGATACGGCAACGTAATAATATCAAAAACAGGTGGTTCCGGACGAAAAACAAAGACCTGAGGCCTGCGCTAAACGCTTTAACTACCCAGATTACATCTCTGATGATCTAGTGGAAGAGCTCTATATGGGGTGACCGTCTCCGCAGTATAGTAACTACATTCTGGCATTCTGGCGGTTGGTAAAAACCAATGTAACCAAAAAAATGCAGTAAGACTGGTAGACAACGGGCAGCTCATCTTGGTTGCAGAGCAGGCAGACATACTAGCCGACCACTTGAGAGGGGATAGTCACAGCAAGCCAATCACAGCGCCCGATCGGCAGACCCCAACCCTCACAACTATACATACATTCCTACCACCAGGTTACATCAATCAACCGTCACATCAGAGGAAAAAAAGCATCAGGGGATGATGACATCCAAAACATCCTTCTGAAGCATCTGCCACGGAAGGGGATATCTTACATAGTGAAGAGAGCCCACTCTTCTCTGAGACTAAACTATTTTCCCCAGACGTGGAAGCACGCCGTCATCGTCCCACTTCTGAAGCCGGCAAAAAGTGGATATGAGCCAGCTCACTACAGGTCCATCAGTCTGCTGACCCAATTGTCAAAGATTTACGAGAGGATTCTGTACAACCATCTCACTAGACACTGGGACTCACAAGACATTATCCCACCTCAACAGACCGGGTTCAGTAAAGGACTCAGTTCGGACTGCAATCTAGTGAAACTACAGCAGCACGTTACAACGAACATGCGAAGCAACAGAGTCACTGCGATGATCTCCCTTGATTGCTCGAAAGCATTCGACTCTGTATATCATCACACATTCCTACGACGCCTGAACGAGCACGAATTTCCAGTGCAACTACAGAACATAATGGCTTCCTATCTCGCAGGCAGAACCTTTTCTGTGCGAATAGGAACCATATCAACCACAAGAAGAGATTTCATGGTCGGAATTTCTCAAGGGTCGGTGCTGGGAACCCCACTCTTCAACATCTACACCACGCACATAGTAGGAGCATCATATTCCAACTGTGAGGTAGAGCTGTATGCGGACGACATAGGGGTCTACAGCACTAGCCTCAACACAGCGAAAGCACTAAACGAAAGCAGAGAGCGCCAGTCAGTTAATCACCGACAGGCTACGAGCTGTCCACATTCAGATAAAGACGCAAGGGATCGTTTTCTCGTTCCTGCACGGGAAAGAAAGCTTCCACCCAGCTTCAACATAGACGGGACTGATTGCAAACTTGACAATAGCTTATGCTACCTAGGCATCAACCTAGGCAGACACATGACGTTCGGCACACACTTACAGAAGAAATTAAAAAGAGTACGTATGACTTACTACTCTCTCCAGCATCTCATCAACAAGCCAGGCTATATCCTTGAGGCTGAAACTGCTCATATATCAGAGTGTCCTGAGGCCAGCTATAATTTTTGGAACTCCGCTTTTCCGTTTTTTACACGAGCACCATAACTAGACTCCAGAGCTTCCAGAACAACATCCTGTGCACGGCACTATGGCATACACCTTTTCGTGAAATGAAGGCTCCTGACATCCACGAAAAGTTTGAGGTCCCCACCATCACCGAAGCCATTAGAAGAAGACACACCAAATTCTTCGACTCGATGAAACATTGCCAAAACCCCCAATTCCAAGACCTGACACCCCCACTACTACCGGCAAGATAGCAAATCTCTAGATCTGGGAAAGCAGACCAAATGGTGGACATTACGGCCCTTGGCCAACCAACAACAAGCCTCTGTCGGGCACCCATCACTGCTTTCCAACTAAATGAGCTTCCACTACATGCCTAGAGAGACTCTAGGCTCAGCCTTCAGTGGACTCTCACCACTGCACCGCAACATTTCCACCTCTACCAAGGCTTCCCACACTCCTTTATTCCCTCACTCCACCTTCAAACAGGTACTCCTAGTAAAAGAATCCACTCACCCCAAATAAATTCCCTTTATTTTTTCCTTATCTAAGGAATCTTTCTAAGGAATTCAAATCTTAAAAATTTGAGAGCTAAAAAAAAAAACCCCCCAAAAAAACCTTTATTAATCAGTTTAGTACAGTCATGTATAATGTATATCGTTATACTTGTTTATTCATTACATAATTTTAATAAAATAACAAAACCTGTATATAATGTAGCAATGCTACAGGAAATACAAAAATAATTAGTAAATATATTCTCCTGAGGATCTATAATTATCTGTAAATTTAAAGGAAAAAAATATAGGAAAAAAAAAAAAGTTAATGTAAGCCGCTGAAAGCTTGCTAGACACGCAGGCTAAAATGTTTGTATAGTACCAAACTTTCCATGCCAATATGGCAAACAATAACCAACGTTTACATTAAAACATCAAATATGTGCATATCAACTTCATAAATACTTAAACCAATTGTATTTATCCGCTTATTTATAGGTACATCTCAAGTTGTGATGTTTGCTGAGCTCAAAAACACATGCAAAAGACTATTAAAAACTATGAGAGAAATCTCTTACAATGGAGAGGAGTGCTAGATCCCCGACTACCTTGGGGATTTCTTTGAGGATGGGTTCGCTGTGGGTCCATTCAACCTCGTCAGGATAAATGAGTGGGTTCTTGAATAAGATAGTGGATCTGAATAATAACACCGAAATTAAAGTTATGCGCCTGCATGCTAGTGCGCACCATGCTATCTCCCCCGTTAAACCTACTAACAAATACAGTGACAACCACGGGGTCAACACCTCTTTATGAAGTGTATAACCATGGATTTTTATACTTATGGGAAATGATATTGTTTGAATGTGTAATAGAGATTCAGTAGAGGGCGTAAACATTAGTTGAAATATTCAATGCACAATAAATGTATAGTCCAAGCACGACTAGTAGAGTCTGGGGCAATTATATCGGGGTGGGAATGTTTGCTGAACAAGTAGTACTCAGTTGCTAGTTCACTCACAAACAGACTGTTCCGAAAACATACGCACGTACACTACGCTCCGTACTCGGTTGGATGTATGATGAGAGGGTAGTAGGGAAACAAGCCGGGTGCTTCTTACTAGCTGTGCTGTGGCACAAGTTTAAATTACCGGTTTTAGTTGTTGCCATAGTAGAACAGTACGTATCAATGCGGGTAGATACAGCGATCTCTTGGACTACGTGTTTAATAAATAGAATAAAATGATAAACTTTCCAGACAGAAGATAAAATAAGGAAGTTGGGTTACAAGGAACAGACGCTGAACTGGTGCCTAGTAGCAAGTTAGCTGGAAGTTAGCTGGTCCCCTTCAGCAGTGGTAATGTGGTCTACTACTTGGAGTCCAAGTACCGCTAGTGGTTCACTCAGCTACCGTTCAAAACAAACTTCCTACTGTCAACCGAATGTTCTCACCGCTTAAGACCCACCTGTTTGTACTAGAGACAAGAATAAAGGCATCTGGTTCTGGTATATAATTAGCTATTAACAGAAAGATAGATATAACTATCCTTTTTTTTTATGTACTTCTCATAAATCGAGGGAAATGTTAGCTTTAGTTTCCTTCTGGAGAAAAACCTTTTCTTGGGATGTTTTTCCAATAGTTCAGCAGAATTTGTTATTCTAGGCTTGCACTTACCTTCTGTTTTTTTCTTACCCATCATATATTTATTACCTTTATCACGAATTCTCTTCAGAATACATTTTCCCTCTTACTTTTTAGCATTAAGGCAGCCAATAGCAAAGAATATAATTTGAGGTAAAATAACATGCGGGTTTCAACCCTTACAAATTGCGGTTAAAAATTACGATCGGGTGAAGAAATTTTACTGCCATATTAACAAATTGGCCAGCTATTTATGTGCAAAAATTAAACGAAACCAATCCTTTTATGTGCCCTTGTCTATACGAATACTATTACAAGCTGGAGGCAGAAATTTACAAGGTCATTTGAAATAAGAAAGCTATTTTCATGTTTTATATTTTAAAAACATTATTTTAAAAAAATCATTAATACGCTCATTAAGTATTAAAATGTTCACTACTTAATCTCAACCAGTGTTTTATAAAGGCATGTTCAATACAAGCATTCCTGGATTGAAAAAGAGTAATAATGTCTTTCTTAAGCTAAAACTAAAAACAGGGTCGAACGGCATGAAGTACAGTTTTATTGATCTATCTGTTCCCAATATATTTCGATAAGACCTTGTTTTTTGGCAAAGTTGTACTTTGCAACTGCAACTCAAGTTTTATGCAAATTCCCATCATCATCATTACATTTACTGTAACTCAATTGAACTTTTATTTTGTAAAATAAGTTGTCAGGTCGTCACTAGGGGGGTGCCTGGTTACTCTAGCCCTGGTGATAAAGTGAGGGTTGTTTGAGTTTACAATCTGGACGATCGTTTCATGACGGCTTTACTATCTGACTCAATATTTAGTCGGGCAGCCTAGTTCGTTTTGATCTGACTCCATAAGATCTTAGAAGGTGTGCCCAGACAATGCACTATGTTCAGGAGAAGAGGCATAGGGTAGGTAGGTAGGTAGTTTGTGTGGTCTTGGAATGACCACGAATTCACACTCGGTATCTGAGGGTAGGCGAAATCCATCCGGATTCTAAAGGCGAGTGTGAACCGGAGAGAGGCAGACTGAATTGTCGCGGGAGACACTGCTTGGTAAGTTTGCATGGCGACGACAACCGTTGTCAACTAGGGAGAGGTCTCTCCCAAGAAGGTGCTAGATTTATCGAGACGAAGGCAAAGATTCCCACCAGGAAGGTGTGGGGTCTGACAACGCCGGACTAAAACGTAGCGAGGCGCGGAAAAAAAGAGATGTAGAGGTTTTTCATAAAGAAGCAGTTAAATGCCCAGCTGGCCTTGTCGATAGCCAATGAGCATCGCTAATGAAGTACCCAATGATGTGGCATTCATTTGTTCCGTGACAGAGCCTGAAAGGCTCGGCCGGCAGTTGGGTCCATATACCTTGCTACTGACAGCTGGCGTCCCAGCTCACATAACTCATTGGCACCCCGAATTTTTTATTGTTTAACACATTAACAATGATTTATATTTTAGTCATGTTATTTACATTTGTTTACAATATATATACAATAGAGTATAGGGTGATTTCTCTTATGCAGTTAGCGGTCGCTACATAAGTATTTATAGAAACTGCAGTATCATCTCAAAACTGACTCAAAAGTTCAAATTTCTGAAAAATTGAGAGCATTAACTATATTTTCTGAAAAAAATTAGGAAATTGTCAAGTCTCCCAAAAAAATCTTTTTTATCAAGCATTATTTTGAATAATAAATCCAAGATTGTGGTTACGATTTAAATTGAAGGAGCCTTATGAAAGGTTAACTTTTTTTTTCCATTTTCGCATACATTTCTCCTTTTATTTGAATCGTAACCACAATCTTGGATTTATTATTCAAATAATGCTTGATAAAAAAGATTTTTTTGGGGGACTTGACAGTTTTCTAATTTTTTTCAGAAATTTGATCTTTTGAGTCCCGTTTGAGCTGATACTGCAGTTTCTATAAATACTTATTTTACAAAAAAAAAGTGTACTTGAGTTACAGGAAATGTAATGATGATAATGGAAATCTGCATAGAAGTTGCAGTAAAGAAAAGACAATTTTGCCAAAAAACATGGTCTTATCGAAATATATTGGGAACAGATAGATAAATAAAACTGTACTTCATGCCGTTCTACTCTTTTTTTAGCGTAAGAAAGACATTATTAGCAATTTTTGTATTGTTTTTTTCAAACTATACTTGGTTAAATTCATTAAAGCAAAAGTGATGTTGATAGAAAAATATACTGCAGATAGATGTTGATTTGTGAAATAATTAACAAAATATTGTGCACATATATGAACTTAATACATGACTATATTAAGGATAGGCTTTATTAATAGATTCACCTGATAGATTCGCCTGAGGATCTATAATTATCTGTAAATTTAAAGGGGCTATGAAAGGGGGAAAAAAATATTAAGGGTGGTTCTTACTGGCATCCTTATGGAAGAGGGGTGAAAGAATGGTAGCAGTGGGTATCCCAACAAATTATCGTTTCATTCAACCATCCCAATACTTTTTCAAATCCTATGCATTGTTGTTTTATTGTAATGCTCTTAAAATTAGTGATATATTTATCAAATTACATGACATGTCTCCATTATCTGATGATTTCGAGTGGCCGGCATTAGAAAATTTAAATTATTCGATTTATAGCAATTTTTTTATTACAAAACGTACCTTGTAAAATTTTATTTATTTATATATCTCACAATGCTTACAGCTATTGACCAAGCAACATAGGCAAACACAATTACGTTGATTGATTTATTCTATTACTTTGCCTAATACATCGAAGGAGTCATATCCAACTGTGTAAACAGTCCTTTATCTAATTTATACTTTAAATTAGTTCAGCTTTCATTAATTTCACATCAATTCTAGTAACTTATCAATATCTAATGACTGTGGATCAATTTATTCAAGGCAAATAGAAAAAAAAAAGGTGGAGAAAGTATTTAGTATAATTTTCTCACATGGTTTCGGGAGGGTTAATAGGTCCTACATGTGAACATTAATCCGTGCTCCTTGCGCTAGACAAAGCGTCCTGGCCATTACTTTTCTAAACCATGAGATATCCCGAAGGACAGTGAAGATAATAAAAAAATGAATTGATCTGTTACTTGAGCTTCTATAATATTAACTGTTGCGTGTAACACTACCAGTAATGCCTGGAATAAAGCGAAAGGTAATTAACTGGGTAGTCTCACAGGTTTTCACGCATTTTTAGTGCCTGATAAAATCGGCCAATCGAAGCTTTATATTCTCGGACCACCGATTATAAATCTGTTATCTCTCCACGGAATAGGATGAGGCCTCGGAATCCTCGCCCTGTTTACCTTCTAAAAAAAACTATGACCCCTTCTTCTAAAATAATCTACGGGCGTATTTTCACTGGCTTTTTGCCGACTGTTGGCGTTTGACTCTGTTATCTTGACCCGTAGGCGGAAGATTAGCATGGACCTGCTTGCTCGGTGGGGTTGGAGGTCGCCCACGCCACCAATAAGAGAATATATCGACACCTGGCACATCAATAATGCAAGAGATCGTTCTCCAATGAACAGGTAACCATCTTGTGGGGATGGCTTCAATGAATTCAATATAGCTGTTTATGGAAATGGCGGGAGGGCTGTCAGAAGATGGGAGCAGTTGAAAGCAGTAGTTGGTGGTCATTGTTTGTCAAACAGTGAATATCTTGTTTTTGTTACTAATATCCAGTATTTAAGGTAATAATACATCCACCAGAAATGGGTTATTTTGTTTTGAAATTTTGTTAGATGTAGACTCTTGGTTATAAAATAACTTCTTAGTCCCAGACTCTTTTAGTGAGCACCAAAAAATTTCCAACATTTGCTTGATTACCGTTACGTATAGGTGCAATATCCGCTCGTTACTCTATTCCCTTGCCATGTTCTATTGTTTCGTCTTTTATTGAAACAAAAGACTTTTTTGTTTTTTCTCCCAATGTCCATGTGTAGGTTAATAACCTTTCTCTTTGATAGATCCGTTATCAAAGAGTAAAATGTATGCAATTTTACAGGATTAATTTTGATTTTTTAGTGTTTGTAGCTCTTAAATGATTGATGTATTATGCTTTGACCTATTCTAACATATTATAATGATTAGAGAGAATTATTCTCAGATTACTGGTAATTATTTTCTTTTTTTATAAGATTTGAAATTACATTTAATACTTATGTATTATTTAACTTATCTTATTATTTAAGACTTAAAACATGACATACGTATAATTTCATACACACAAAAGGGAACATATTTGTAAAACGAAATAATTCGTAACTGACCATGACTAATTTCTCGAAAATTAACAAATGAATGCTAATCAAAATGCAGCTGAAACTGTATTATGGGCATTAGCATATTTATGGGGCCAATGTGATACAGATATTTCAGAGATACAAGATCTTCGTAAATTCATTTAAAGAATACAAATTAAAATAATATACATAGATCCTGATTATGCGTTTATAAATACGGAATAAATGATCATTAAAAAAAAATTAAAGCTAATCTCATTTCAGTAATTCACAATTAAATATTCACTATGTACCAATGTAGGAAGTTTTTTTATTAGGATTATAATGTTAGGTATTAAGCTTTTCTCGACATAGTCAAAACATAGTTTAGTGACTTAACTAACATAGCTAAAGCTACGTAGCGATTTTCGTGTAACACACACTCAGTTGAACAGCTGCAAAGGATTAAGATTCATTTAGTATACAATTAAATGGTAAAATCAAATAAAATTAAGGAATTCAAATTGCCTGATGTGACCTGGGTCCAGAACTATGGCTGATATAAGAACCCACACCCAATTTAAAAGACAGTTACTAAACCTACGCTTAGAATTACATTATCACTTATTTACAAAACCTTCATTAACATCAAAACGTAAGACACACTTATTGACTAACATCTTTCTAAGCGCATGGAATGCAAATGTTTGGATACAAAACAAAAACTAACAATGCACAAAACATACGATTCCATTTTAAGTTGTTTCGTACATCGCATCAACTTACACATAGCAGTTGGAACTTACACATAGATGTTCAAGTTCATAAATACAGATTTGTTTCATTAAAACTAACATCGAAAAACAAATATTACTCAAACATTTCCGCCAAAAATTAAACTTATAATATTTCACAAAATGAAGTGGAGCTGGCGATTTCATAAATTAGTTCGTAAATAAAGTCACTCTAACACTTCATCACGTTAAGGTATCACATTAAGTTATTATTTTACTATTATTGTTACAAAATCTATATGTTTCTAGTCCTAAAGTAGAAGCTAATTTAGAAAGAGATTAAAATAATAACATGGTGTAAAAAAAATATACGATACCCCGACATGTTCATGCAGAATAAATTAAAATGTGCTTAAAACTTTTTATGCGATTTATGTTAGATCCTACACACAACTCCATTAAGATATTACATAGGGTCATAAAATTAATGAATTGTTTGAGTGTAGGCAATGTTATATAGGTATAGATTCTTTATACGTACATAGATATAAGTAGTTAATAATATGGTAGTCTTTAATTTGTTTCATCGTTCATAAGGGCCAAAAATAAAATCCACAAAAAAATAAATTGCATAATTCATTATAATACACTTAGAACGATACATCATTCAAATTATTTGTGCTAAATTTATCATGCTGCTACTGGTTATTGAAGTATGCACCAAGCACTAATTCAAATCAGTTAATTAATTGATTTTCTAAAACCGAACAAGAGTTTTTCGGAATATCCTTTGATTGTTCTAGGTTTTTATGATGGTTTTTCAAAATAAAACCTCTTCACTTGTCACAAACAATATTATATGCACTATGTCTGTGTTATATGGTGTTAATTCGTATGCTTTCAACTGCTTTTGTGTCTTTGATGTATGTGTTATTTACATCATTCGATGACACTGTAGATTTAAACTTAGTTTGTATGAGCTATTGTGGCCATTTGACGTAAAAGGGTATTACTAAGGACCACTATAATCAAGAATAATTAGTGTCATTAGATTAAATGGAGATGATATTTCATTGAGGATTATAAAATTTTACGGATAATGAAAGCAATGATTTACTAAGACTTCAAGTTCGCTGGCAAAACTGCAGTACCAGTCAATCTAACACCCGTTTCGGTAATATCCATTAGTGTAGTTATTCTTCATTAGTTATCATAATGTTTACTAATATTAAATAAAGGGTTTTAAAACAAATAAAAATAACATATGTGTAAATATAGGTAGTAATAAAAAAAAATGCTACTCGGAAAGATCACGTCTTAAAAGCGCTTTTAAGATTACTCTAGTCTTGTAGTTAGAGAAAATTATTATCATTGTTTATGGTAGTCTCATTGTCAGGTGACGTGTGGAAACTGGGAAACGTGTTTGGTAAGAGAGTCTATAAATTGTTTATTGTCGATAAATGCTTAAATTATAAACAGGAGGACTTATCCTCATTGGTTTTACATTAAGTAGATACTTCTATTATTTTCTTTAGTTACACGGCATAGCTCTCCTGAGAAGCCGCTAAAAAATACGAACGCTATCTCCTTTTTTCTTGCTGTACATTCCTCTCCATATTATACTTCTCTCTCTTACCTATTGCCATTAGATCAGTGATTATGTTTTTCGTGTTGATTTTAGAATTACACATTATTTTTGAACTTTTAATTTTGTATTTAATACTTTTATTTAATCGTTTACTGTATATAGATAGATGACGGCTGCCAGCTTGTATCTAAATTTTTTGTTTTCTTGTGTATTAATTGTTTTGTAATGTTTTTTTATCTAATGCCATATTAAATTGTTCAGACTTTTGTATATTCTTACGTTTTTTTTGTATTGGTTTCTTTTAAGTGGATCCACCTATGACTGACTATCTACTAAATACAATTAAACAATCTTTTTTTTTATTTCATAATTATTATCACCTTAACTATAGAGGTTAACACTTTATTTATACATTGTCATTATAGTTTTTGTTTTTTTTGTTATGATCTAATAGCTTATTTATTTACCAGATTTGAATTTTTTCTGCTGAACATTAACGTAATTCATAGGGGACTTCATAGGGGGAGAATGTGTCTTGGAATACATTCTTTTTCTACTATATTCCAAATATTTCATTGTAATATCAGGTCGCAGTTAACTCGTAAATATTCGAATAATCTCAAAATCCATATTGGGTTGACAAAGCAGCAGAGTTCACTGTCCAATTCACCGTGGCGCATCCAATTTTAGAAGGCGCAATATCTAATCCTGATTCTGCACAACAGCACGTTTTGTGTAAGTGCTTCGTTTGTTGTTGCCATCCGGCTGGCGTGTGTCTGTTTATCCTCTACGATTTCCAATGTTGAGCTATTGTTTTTCCTCATATTTATTAAGGCGTATTTTAACCTTAGCGACTACTTTAAGTATGGCCAGTGTGAACTTGCGAAACCTTTCATTTGAGGAGCAGTTGTCTATGAGCCAGCTCTCATTGACAAATCGCCAATGGGACGGTGCCCACACAAACACCATGCATTTTCCACCTCGTCAATTTGACCAAGCGAATTCATTTTTTGCTTCAGATATTGAGGACCTTCACAGTACTTAGTTGGCTACTAATACCTGTTTAAATATTTATAAATAGTTGTTTTTCAACCCTTGGAAATGTTGTAATAAACCAAATTCAAAATGTTGAACAAGTCACCTTACTTGGTAAATAGAGTGATATTTATATTTGGGCTCTAGTATTTTGTTGTGTATTGTTTGTAAGGTGGTCCTAATGTAAATTACAAAAATATTAATTTGTCTATGTGAAAGAGAGAAAGAGTCATTTACGTCCACTCCGAAAAGAAAATTATCAAAAAAATAACAACAATAATATAATTTATAATAATATCTGATTAATTTAGATGCTGAATAGTCGGTGTCTAACGCAAATGTAGTCATTGAACATTTAAATCGGATGGCTTATTAGTATCCTCTGACATAACCAACCTTTCTTCAAGTATTATCCCATAACAGCATCCTATATTATGGTCAGGGGACTGAAACGTACCCTAGTGGAAAAAAGTAACCTCGTGATAGACACATACATTTTTATTTTGTTGCATATCCGTGTCAAAAGAAATTATTACCGATTTGAGAGAAAATGGCATTTCCAACAGAAAGGACTGACAATAGGAAGTCCTTCAAGTCAATTACTCCCATGTGTACATAAGCAAAGGAAACTTCAATTCTTTGGGGCAACAAAAAGTGTATTCAATTTATTACTTAATTTTCTTTCTCGTCCCTCTTTGTGGCTTTCATTGTAAAGATGTTTCGTCACAATGCAACCATCTCTGTCCCTTACTATCCCTTTCATCTCCTAGATGGATCTCACCCTTTACACGCCGAGGGCACAAATATGCCCTGCTAGATTTTGCTAGGTCTTTCTCGAGGGTGGGTCCCGTTGGATCTTTCGTTATTAATTTCCTGGCTCTTTGGTCAACATCCATTTGACATTCATGTCCAAACCATTTCATCGTCGTTTTTCCCTGACTTCCTTGAGCAGATCTTTTCTTATCTTTTCATTCCGGAGCCAATCCTTTCCAGCCTTTCCAACTGCGTTAGATCTCTTTGCTTCTCATTCTAATATGGCTCGTGGCTCTGCTCCGTTAGGCGAGAGTCAGGAAATACACCGCTATAGATATTGGCATCATAACCAACTCTCTCACAACTGAGTCATTACCTACAACACTTACAGGCAGTTTATTGCCTTTCTTATTATTTATGCATATGACTTATAGTCACCTGGGGAATTGTGATAATCAATAAATAAATTTTGGCTCCCCACATAAATTGTCTACAGTTTCTATGCTATTGTTCTATACTGTTGGGATACTCAACCATATTTCATCACCTCAATATCAAACTTATTACTGTTCTATAAAATCAAAATTATGAAACCAGATTCGAGCTTCAAACTGCATTCAACACAAGAGCTAAAACACTAGTCCTGGTATTTCGAACTTATGTGATATTCCTCGGATAATATCATATCCGATAGCTCATTAATCAATGACGCCAAACTTTATCAATTTCAGACAAGTCAGCTGTTTTGAATTTCCTTGAATCAGCTCGATATACAGATTGCGTTGGAACGATCATAAATTATAGTTATAGACAATAGTATTTGTTCGTGTTGTATCTACAGTTATCGCCAAAAACCCGAAGAGCTTTTTGATAGTTGGTCAAATTGTTGTATCATGAATATGAAAAAAAAAAAATTATTTTGTGCTTAAGTTTTTTTTTAACTGCTACAACTTAATTAACTCTCCCAAACGCAAAGCTAATTAAGACTGCTCTAAATTACACGCGTAGCTAAGTCTCATCAACTAAGCTTGTTTTCTGTTTTAATACAGGATTGTGTCTGATGTTATTTATTTGTTTGTAAACTTCATGTATTAGTGAAGTAAACCCTTTTAGATGAAAGTTTAAATCCCTATTAAGGTAGTGAATATCATTTGTTTTAAAGGTATTTCAATAAAATCAGGTATTCCCTGATATCCTGAGGTCTTGGACCATCTTCGGAGCACAGTGGTTAGAATTCTGACGGGACTCCAACCCCTGAAAGAATCGGGGACCCCTACCATCCCATAAAGCAAGCTGACTTCTGGCTGCAGAGACTTAGGTTCTTCAATGATCTATTCGTTGGGGATGAACCTGGTCATTACTCAGCATGACTTTTGAACAAAAATTATTCCTAGCATTAAAGTCTAGAGGAAACAGCTTGGTGCTAACGAAGCTTTATTAATGTCCGTATAAATACAGCCATTTCCCTGGTTTTATATCCAGGAGAGCGATTTTCTAAATTATTTTCACTTTTATTATTATTTTGTCAGGAAATAAATAAAAACAATTTAATCCACATACAATGTTAACAGTGTTTAAAAGTGATTGTTTGCTGGACACAAATAATTTCTCGTATTAATTCAACAGAGTAACTTTTCGATCTCATCGCATAAGTAATTAGCGATCTCAGTAGTTAGCTCAAAAGCTTTTAACGATAGAGATACCTAGTTTTTCATCAACTGTGACGCAAAAATGAATTGAAAACATTATAGTTTTGAGAAAAAACTATTGAAATCTATCAGTATTGGCTAATAACTGTTTTCAAACCTTAACCAAAATTTTTCAATACCTCGGTGTCCGAGAAGGATACGAAAATGATGTGTACAAAACTTAGAAGTAGCTGCTTTTGATTAAATTTAATGATTCACGTAGTTCTCTGGATATGCCTGTATTGTTGCTTGTTATTGTTGAAAGGCTAACATTTATTATTCACTGAATATTCAATTCACATCCATTATTGGCTAACATTAATAATATAAACTGCGTGTAACTCATTAAAGTTTCACGTTTTATAATGCTCACATAAATCCATATTTAGCTATGTAAAAGAAAACAACTCCACAATTTCCAGTAAAAAGGGAGTTTCAGACTGTTTTTGAATTTGTGCCCCAGAAATGAGATCGTAGGACATTTTGGGATTGCTTGGGACACTTCCATTTAAACTCTTTTGCCAGCTGTCAGTACCGCATTCATATCCAACTCGCGGTTTAATTTCAAGTTGCATACCTGACGTATAAACATAATTCGAATATGTCTGTTGCAATATTAAGCTTATTTTTCTCAGGACGCAGATCGCTATCACATTTTGCACCGTCACGACTTGACAGTTAGTGGCTGAGCCGGGATAGTTAGTCCACGTCTAACTCAAAGGGCCTGTATGCAACTAGTGCAACTAGCTAACTAGCTGCACGCGGAGTAAATTCAAAGCCTTTAATAATTAGGTATATACCATATTGAATTTTAGTAAAACCTGTAAGCAGTTCACATGAACCTTGTTTCATATATGTTTATAAACTACATGTATTACATTTATACAAATCGGATAAAACATATATGTCCTGAAAAGTTCAGGAAGGTTACAAGACATGCATAACGATTATTTAGAGCAACAAATATATTACAAATTTATATATGTACATAATATATATTCTACAAACGAATCTATTTACAATGGCTTCATTGTATTTCCTGTAGCTTGAATATTTTGGATGGGATTGTATACAAATGTGGGGGATACCCGGTGGTACTGGACACACAAATGAAAATTATCCATGAAGGTTGATATGGGATCGCATTACAGTATAAACTTCATACAGGGCCCAGCGAGGTGGGTTTTTTGAGGTTTAATATGGAAGTATACTTTACAGCACATTGGATTACGTTAATGAGATTGGTTAATGAATAATGCATTGATATACCTATATACATAACATATTAAATCATGAAAGCCCGTTCGCTATCATTATCCTTAACCTTTGTAAATTTATAGCTAAAATGGATAATCACATGAACATAATTTAGGGGATAAGCCCTCAAGTTTCTGTTACTTTCTGTTAGTCAAACTATTTTTAGCGAATTGAATAAGGAATGCAATTTTTTTTATTTTAAATTTAATGCACACACTTTTTGTGATATAAAAACTCACCATTCAAAAACAATAACTTATTTGTTATTGGTATCAGTTTGTGGGTTGGTTTGATTTTGAATGAAACACTTGTCTGCCAATAGTAATTTTACCATACAGCACTGTCATGTTCAGGTGGTGAAATGGACAAAATATATCAATTACACAGTCATTAATAATTTAAATAAACTGTTTGGATAGTGAACATCTCTTAGTAATATTATGAATAATGCAATGCTTATGTTAAAGTAAATTCAAAAATCTTTTGTGCAAGTATATGAGTAATGGTATTGCTTTTCTTGAGACAGCATATGCTAATTTCTTTTCAAGATAGCCAAGAGGGTGGAAAGAGAACAACCCATTACTATTTTTTTCGTTTCTTGAAGAAAATCTCCATTGGCTTTGAAGTGATTCAGTTTAAGGCATATATGCGTTAATTAACTCATCGCTTATGACTGGATTACATTTTTTAAGATTTAAATGTTGTGCTGTAATATTATAGACTTATTGTGGAGAGTTGCAGGAGAACAAACAGGTTGATAACATCGATAGAGACTAGCATGAAATTGTTAGGGCAGGTAATTAGTTTTAATTTGCTTATAAATTATAAAGATTTATTCAGTGAATTTAGGCTTAAAACCAGCCAGACCCATGAACTCTTGCACTACTTTCCTAGCTAATTTTCCCATTGGGTTCATGGAGTAGTCAACCGAAAAATATAGGCAGGAGTGAGTTGCGTTCTTCGTATACATCTTGCTTGCATTAGTGTCCTCTCACTAGGCATTAAGATTTTTTATTAAATATTTGTTTGGGATCAGAAATAACTTTTTTAACTTGACTTGCTCAACTTGACTTGGGATATGATGTGGAAATGCATTTTAAGCTTGACATCGGTGTGGAACTCACTACATGGTTGGAGGTCCTCCAGGATGAGTGGAATAAGACAGAGCCGCTGGCCTTCACTAAACAACTTGACATATAAAAATTTGTTCATTCACATAAGTTATAAGTACAAATAATTAATAAATAAATTAATGGACATTGTTATCATTAAGATATGATGAAAATGATAGTTGATCATTGTTTTTTGTTTTTTTTACCACGGATGTTCTATTCCATTCTTGTCCTTCAGTTTGGTAATCTGGACACGGTTACGATTAAATATAACAAAAATATTTAATTTTTTTATTTATTTAACAGTCTTTATTATGATAAAATTACAATCTGTCTCATTCGGCAATAAGTAATTGTGATAAATAATCACATTCATACTATATCAAAAATATATAAACAAAAAAAAACACAAAAGGCAGTTTTGATAAACAAAGGTTATTTAAAATATTTCACAAACTTGCATGGTTATTTAATTAATAGTTAAAATATGCAATCATTAAGTTCCAATAAGTTTTATAATTTTGTTTAACACATTTAAATACGTAAAAAATTGAAATGTTTAACTATATATTTCAAAAATATAGTTTATTAAAAATAACGGTTATAAACACCATCCATGTCATCACAATAACTCTCATCATCATTCTAGTCATGAATTAGCAGCTTTCACTCCTTCACGAACGTATTCATAATATGTCTTTGTAATTGTAAATTTCTTTCATCATTCTCTCTCTTTTAATAATAACCCGTCATAAAGAGACTCCTCACGATAACTTTGAGCCCGCAAAGGAATTCTTAAGACATAATATACATAGAAAATCTAGCAACGGTTACATTAAATTAAGCACGACAAAACAAAACTACGGAAAAGTTAGAAGTGATTCAAATTTAACCAACGAAATTGACAATTAATGATTCACTTTACCAGAGAGCCAATTACTGGCAACGTAGGGAACATCCTAAAGAAATATGGAAACAATGTTTCGTACTGCAGGCAACAATCTCCCAAACTTGCAGACACAAAATTGCAGGCTACTAAAACTACTAAAACAGTAGTAGTAGGTTCAAATTACATGTAATCATGAGGTTACCCTCATCTATTTACATAGATGCTAGCAATCCTATAAAACAACATACTGCTTATTTGTGTAGCATGCTATTAATTCACTGTTATAAGGGGGATACATTTTTGGCTCGAAACATTCTTTCGAATATAATACAAGCGGATTAGTTGATTTATTCAGGTCTGAGTTTGTTTAGTATTTGTTTGTGTTTGTTTAGTATAGTGTTTGTTCAGTATGATGTTTTTTTTTGTGTATTTACCGTTAACATGCCTAACCGGAACAAACGCTGGGTGAATGTGAATAGTGATTGTGAATCACATCGATTGTTTTTTTTCTGTGACAACTATTTTTGAACATAACGTAGCCAATAATCGTAAATAAATAAATAAAGGTTTATATGTCAATGTGTAATCAAGTGTAAAACAAACAAGATGAAAAACTTAAATATCTTAATGATATAAAACTTTCTAGGTTTAACTGGACAATGATTGATACTTACGACGTTTTTTTCTAATTTTAGAGCAGAATTTATCAAGATTAATTTCCTTGTCTGGTGATTTTTATGGTCGGACTTTACTTGTTTGTAGAGGTAATAAGTTCATTTTTTTATTACTTGATGAAGTTTTCAGATTTTCTTTTTTTCCCCTGGGAGATTACATTTTAAAAAACTATCTCTAAATCTGCACACTAGCTGAGTTCCATTTTTGCGTATGTTCTAAATATTATTTCAGCTATTTTGAAAATATAATCACTGTATGATCTTTTACTTCCTTATCTATCATACATTTCGTTATAAGGGAGATATTAATTCTATTAATCTCTTGTGAGGAATATGAAACAATCAGCTTTTTATTTATTTCATCATCAGGATATCTTTAGAAAATTAGGATAAAAAGCAGTATCTGTCTTTTAATGTATACTGGTCATATTGAAACATAAAAAAGTCAATTTTCCAACTTTCATTTTAACTCTTCTCAATACGAAACATCATCTTATAATGGTAACCACCGAAGTAAAGGGTGTACCAAGAAGTAAATATATTTAAAAAATTACTTTTTTGATTAATTTATACAAAGCTATCTTTTATGATTTCAATATGTTTTATTTTTGTTACTTATGTAATTATTTGCATGTAAAAACGGTGATTTTGGCGATTAAAATATTAATCTAAAATGATCTTTGCAAAACCAATTAAATGAGTAATATACACAGAAGAAATTAAGTTCCGAAGATAAAATCACAATTCTATTTCGGTAGTTTAATTACAATGACAAATAATTTTGTAGGTACCCGGTCGCCTAGCAACAATAGACGAGCTCTGCATGTAGCCTCTTGCATAACAGCATGTTTTAATGGCATAATAAATAGTTTATTCTGACGGTTTGAATGACAAGGGACGCTTTATGCTTCTGGTATTCACGTAGAATATGAAGAATATATATGATGTCAACCGTTATCAACCAGTATGTTGTATACATGCACTTATAAATAATCTATAAACGTTTATCTCGGTATTAAAATTTCAATTGATTGCCCGCCACCGATCAAGAAAGGCGGATAAAGTCAAAACAGAGTGCTGACACAAAAGAGTGCTCAAGTATTCATGAAACATAGCCCCTTCAGGGTGAGTCTAAAACAAACCCTACTCTTGTCTTCTCAATTGACTGGGATCAATTCCACTGTCTTTTCTTATCATGCATCTTCCAGAAGGAGGGAGAAGAATCCTATGAAGTGTTTAAATTCTTCCCTTTGATTGATTTGGAATTTATAATATGTTTAGGCCATCGTATGATTAAATTTAAATTGTTTGAAATTTAATTTATTTATCGGAATTAGCTTATTTTTTTTGAGGATCTGTTTAGGATATACCAAGACGCTACTCCTCCTTGGAAAAATCGTTTTTATTGTAAAAGGGATATGTGGCTAATAAATAAAATATGGCGAAACAAAGGTTGATATATTCAGAGCTTCGTCCAAACAACATGGCGTGTACTGAAAATTTAATTTTTTTAATAGAGTGTGGTTTTTAGGTACCAAAAGTTCCTAAACCTTCTTTAATACTCACTGCTTTACATCCTAAAACTACCTGTGATTGTGATTATACCTAGCCAGTGATTACCACAGGTAATCTAGTTGATTACGCTCTCTTCAGACTCCGAGGACAGTGAATTTATTTTACAATGTATGTTTTATTGTCTCATCGTTTTATTTTATAATACATAATTAACAATGGCATACACAATAATTATAATCTGCTGAAAGCAACATCTTGCGAAAAAAAAGTTATACAGGTTCTATATGAAGAACATAACACTGTGCCTGAATAGGTCCTCTGTAGCAAAAAGTCGCTATTCACTCGTAAAGTACATAACACATGGTGTGCTTTTGTACCTTTATGTACTCCAGCCACAGGAAAGCCTTTCACTTCTATTTACGTTCAGTTAAAATCTAAAAAGAAATAATACAAATATTAAAACCTTATATTAAAAATTAGGTTCTTTGTTATAAGTAATAAACTATAATTTAATAGATAGTTGGACTTTAGGCCTTGTATCCACTTATGACAGCTAAGACTACATCGATCCCAACTATGCCACCAATAGCATACGGTTCCTGTTCCCCGCACTACAGAGGAGGTGAATCGAAAGGTATAGCTTTCCTTACCAAAGTTATCGTTGATGCAGCTGACATTGCCATCCCTGAGTTCAGCCCGAAGTCTCCTACGCTACTGAAACCGCCAGACCATATTCATTAACTTATTGCATTACTTAGCAATTGGAAGAATAACTGGTACAAAACAAGGAATTATCAAGTCAAGAAAATAGTCAACTCTCTCACAATACAAATTCATAGACTTATGGGTAATTGGAAGACTGGGACATCGCACGAACAGCTTTGTGGCTTACATGGCGGTCACCGTATGTTTTGGAAGTACCTCAAGAATATTATGAAGAAGAACTCAGGCGTCCATCTTCATAACGACGGCACTCTTTACACAGCGTAAGAACAGGTGATAGTACTGGCCAACCACTACACCGCAGACAACGCCGCTGTGGCAGTTAACTACCACGAACCTCAGTGGCTGGAGACAGGGCACAACTACATGTTTGTCTCCCCGAAGCAGCTCAAGGCGATTATTCACCGGTGGTGTCTGGGAAACCAAGCGCTAGGGCGCGATGGGGTGTTTTGCTGAAGCAGCTTCCGAGGAGAGGGTTTGCTCAACTCTTTAACCTATACAATTCATGTATCATACTTCTCTCATCTTCATTTCTCTATCCATTTTAGTGACATAGTAGAAAAAGTACGACACAGGTATTTACCCAACTTCCATCTTCGTCTCAAACTGATGATATATAAATGTGTCTTCCGGCCAGCTCTGCTCCCTCACTCTGTCACTCGACTGACAATACAGCTAAAAGTCGCCAGTAACTTCAGAATGGGTTCATTTAGCAATTAGGGATTCAGAAAAGTGGTCAGACTTCGTAAGAGGTTAAAGAACGGCGACCTGCAACGGTTGTTTGGTGCACCACCGAGTTCATCCACCGGATGCACATAAAGTTTTTTGACTCATTGCAGCACCTAAAAAACCCAGTATTAACCACTATGACCTCTCTACCCTTCCTGCATTGATGGCAGCAGAATGTCGGCGAAAATTAGGTTAAGGTTTTGTTGTTATATGTAAGTTAGTTTTATGTGTATGATTCATAAGGTGAGCCCCATCACTTTTAAACATGTTTAGACAATGAATGTATGTAATAATACTTTTGTATCAATCATCATGTAAAATAATCAAACATTGTATAAAATGTAGCCAGGCTACTATAGATATAATTTATTATAACAAGAGGATATGAAAAAAAATATAAGGCAAGAAAAAGTACTGTCATAATCCCTAGTATTCGTACATCAACCTACCATAGAACTATTTTGTAACCCTCACACATAATATATAATGTAGCTACAATAAATATAATTACCACGATGTGCATTTATGTAAAGCTCCAATATTGTGGAATCTGTAAGGTTTGAATGTTCTCCTTAAGTTCAAGCCTGTTTCCTCCTCTGTTATTTTCGACCATACTTTTATCCGTAATATACTAAATGGATGGGAAAAAAACAGATTACCTGACTCCAATATCATTACAGTAAAAGTTTTTTAAAAAATTACAGGTTAAAAATTTAATATTTTGACAATTTTACAAGAGCTATAATGTTGATAATTAGGGAGGATATTAAATGTATTTAGGATGAGTGTTAGTGGTCCCTCCTAATCATCGCCGTGTTTACTATTTTACCCATGATACAAGTTATTATTCATGCTTACATAAATTATTTATTTTTATGTAATATTTCATTGTGTAATTTAAATATGAAGACGATTCATAATAATATCCAAATGTGAATTCTGCCATATCTTTCATCCCTCAATATACTCGGATGAATTTTTTAATGAGACTTTTCTGAAACAAGATCATTAAAACTCTAATAAAAAAAAAACTAGATATCTTGTGAGTGCGTGGACCGTATTACCTTATGTAAATTTCTCTGTCTGGTTGAATGTTATCTCTCCTTACGTTCAGGCCTGTTTCCTCCTCTGTTACTTTCGACCATACTTTTGTCCGTAATATACTAAATGGATAGAAAAAAACCCCCGATTACCCAACTCGAATTTCATTACGGTAAATATAAGATGTTAACTAAAATATTTCGATTATCAATGTGATTGATAAATAAGACTGCGTGATAAATAAGATATTTTAATGTTACTATTTATTTATTTAAAAATATTTTTATCCCTATTTTATTTTTATTACTAAAATTTTAGCGTTGCTTCTATAAATCCATAACCTCGTATGATAGTCCCTGTTCTGATGAATGATATTTTTAACAGACGATGGACAATAAACGTAGGCGCAGAAATAAAAAATAGATGTTTAAAAAGAGAGTTCTTATAAGTGTAATTAAATTGTTAGTTGGAAGAGGTGTTATATTTAGGTTTGAATAACATAGAACGATCAAGCTTTTTCTAGAAATTTCATCTGTGAGCGAGCGTTTTCACCAGTTAATTTGTGTTATGTTCCAGGCACTGCCCAGAACAATCCACTCTGTCCGGGAACAAATAGAGGAGTGAATTGTTCTGAAGCGTGTGAGCATAACGGAAATTGGCTGTTGAAAGCCCTCGCTTTAAATTAAAAAAAATCTAAAAAAAAAAACTAGATCAACCTTTTTCATGCACAACTAAAATATATAGCCTCTTTGAACTAACAACTTAATTCTATGGCTAAGAAATAACATTTCAAAATTGAACTTTGATTCTGTACATCTAGAGGTTTTGGATTGCTCGAAATTCCGTCTATTAAAACAGGGATTAGCGTATGATAATATTGATTTTTAGTGCGAGTATCACCTGCTCGTGAACATTTGATGTTCTAATAATACATTTTGAAATTGGTCATTAAATATTTGTAATAATGTTTTGATATTGATTTTGTTTTATTTATTGCACTTTCTTTAAAAAAATATATAAACTATTAATACTATGTGCTTGTTCCATTTTGTAAATAATTCTGACGCATTATATAAGGCTTTTCTTATCTATTCTTCTGTGAAGATTATATTCGATTGGTAAAATGCACAAGTTGGATATTCTGATAGATGAACTAACTATTAAATTCAAACAAAACACACTTATGACTCTCAAGAGGTTTTTATAAGATCTGATTCGGAGCTACATTTTGGCTCAGGGACTAAATATGTCTTCCAATTAGTAAGCTTAAATTGTGATTACTCAGTGACTTAAAATTATGTTAAAACTAATTAGACGTGGCCGAACATATGTCCATGCATTTAAGTTCATCTGAAATAAGTAAATATAAACTTTGCAGGTCCTGGTGTCCATGTTTTTGAGATGGTCAAATGACAATAGTAAGTTTTCTAAAAAGAAATAGGATATTTTATATTGTCAGTATTATTGAATCGTGGTTTTTCTATTTATCAGGAACTTTTAGAGTAACTATATTTTTTCCCAAGTTGGTTAACATTAATGATGTTTTAAAGAATCGGTGGACAAAATGCTAGTTAAAAATCATGCCCACTCGCGTATTATTCTTATATTTTTTATTTGCGTAGTTTCATGTTGTAGCGACTGCTAACTACATAAGATAAATCACCCTATACTCTATTGTATATATATTGTAAACAATGCAAATAACATGAACAAAATATATTGTAGACAAATGTAAATAACATGAACAAAATATAAATCATTGTAAATGTGTTAAGCAATAAAATGCAGGGTGCCAAGTAGTTAGTTACATGAGATGGGTCACAGCTGTCAGTCCCTTCTACCTGGGACTGACAGCTGTGGCCAGATGGGACCGCTAGACCCTGCCAGCCCTCCCAGAGGACAAAGAAGCCACTTACCATTGGTTACACCAATCTCGATGATGGTTGGCTAAGGACAAGGCTTGCCGGGTACTTAAGGCGGCGGTCTAGCCCCTGTAAATCATTCTCTCCTGGCAACTACTCACTGGCGTGGCTACCCTGCTTGAAACTCTGAAAACCTGGCTGCTTCTTTATGACAAAAATTTACATCTCTCTCTCCTAACCTCGCTATGTTTTAGTCCGACGTCGTCAGGCCCCACACCATCCCAATGGGAATCTCTGCCTTCGTCTTGCTAAAACTAGCACCTCCTTGGGAGAGACCTCTCCCTCGCGGACAACTGTTGCCGTGGCCCTGCAAATTTTCCGCGCAGACCTCCTGTGGTGATCCAGTCTGCCTCTCTCCAGTTCACACTCGCCTTTGGGATCCGGACGGTTTTCGCCTACCCTCAGATACCGAGTGTGAATTCGTGGTCATCCCAAGACCACATAAACTACCTATAACCTACCCTGTACCTCTTCTCCTGAACATAGTGCACTGTCGGGGCACATACATATCAAAAAAATGGAGTCAGATAGTAAAGTTGGTTAACATTTATGATGTTTTAAAGAATCTGTGGACAAAATGCTAGTTAAAAATCATGCCCACTCGCGTATTATTCGTATATTTTTTATTTGTGTAGTTTCATGCCCTTATACTTTTGTCTACAAGGATGAATATAGAGTCGAAACTTTTGTTCGGCACAAAAGATTCATGTAATATAGTTTTGTCCGTTGTACTTTTAACACTGAATATTTAATTTCTAAATGCAGCAGTGGTCAAAAGTTTCCAGACAGGTCATATATTTCCTAATATTTAAAATCTAGCATGAGAATTCAAAAAAAAAATTTCAGGATTAAATAGGAACATAAATAATTTTGAAAAAGTTTCCCAACTAGCCCTTATTAAGGCAATACGAAACAATATTTTCAATCAGTTAAATAAAATGTTTCGTCATACAAGTAAATATATTTGTGAAAGATCATTAGTTTTTCAGTTGATGGAAAATCTGGTCGTGAATTCGTTGAAATGTTGAAAGTTGCTGTAAGTAATTTATTAAAAAAATATTATTCAGGAGGTGTTTTGAGTGACCGACCAAGTTCTGGAAGGTCTCGTAAACTACTCAAAATATTGATAGATTGATAAGGCGGAAATCTGTTGCTGGGGTTCGAAAACTTTTGACTACTACTGTACGTCACAAACGGGTCGTTAGCGAAGCATGGTGTGTTAGTGTTTACTTTTGAGGTGGAACTGTTTATTTATTTTTTAGATAAGGGTTTTTGCTTGGCTGTGCGTACTGAGAAAGCCTTGTCCGGGAGATCAAGAGAGGTAGCATTGTGCAGAATAATCGGCAAGTTTCCTATAACCTTTTCATACTACCCTACAGACTCTCTTTAACGCCTTTTTTGTTCCTTAAATGCTCTATTATCATATCATTTATGCTATTCTTAATTACCAAGTAACCTATGAAAATTATCATTCACATTCATTATTCATTTCATCACATTCAATGTTGAATAGTCATTATATGTAAAACCGTAATCAACATTGATTGCTTAGCTTTGAATTACCATTTATACATTGCATTACCACGTTATAATAATTGGCCAAAATATCATTTACTGGTGACCATACATTTATAGTGATTAGTTATTCATGAGGAGGTCTACTCGTTCAAGAGGTGATTAGGCAAGATTAAATTATTCATTCATCACTGGGTACATTCCGACTCTGTGAGGGTTTAGTAATGTAATTTACTTAGCCTAGGCGAAAAGTCCCAGCGGATGTCTTTGCAGGACAGCGAATATTTGAGAGGGAAAATTATTCCAAGGATGCAAATTCACCCATCCGTACCCTGTGCCTTCACTATCTTGAGTACTTCAGAATCTTGAGATAAGAGTGAATTTAAATTTAAATATCGTTTTCCCAATAATTAGTCCATTGATGGAACAAGAGGTCCCCCTGCTGGGCGGTGTCCTTGATGATTCTTACAGGCCACCCATTTATTGAATGTACTATTAGCTGAAAAGTTGTTCGTTTCGAATTGAACTAGAAAATATTTAAGTATATGTATGATGCACCAGACAATTTTGGGTTTTGTTACGATTGTTGTTTTTCTAAAATTTTAAAATGTCTTTGTCGGGCTCCCCCAGTTAGGGGCTCAGTTTATACCTGAGTATCCCCAAAGTGGTGAGGAGACGCCCGCCGCGGTCTAGGGTCGCTAAAACCTTTTAGCCCGCCCGTCCGGCGAGCGCCCAGAAAGAGATAGAGTGGGTGGACCTATGGTCTTTCACCCTGGCTGCCGACCTAGTTGGCGGGCAGCTTTAATTCGCTTTGATCTGACTCCATAAGATCTTTAGAAGGTGTGTGTGCCCTGACAAAGCACTGTGTTCAGGAGAAGAGGTACAGGGTAGGTTTATAGGTAGTTTATGTGGTCTTGGAATGACCACGAATTCACACTCGGTATCTAAGGGTAGGCGAAAACCGTCCAGATCCCGAAGGTGAGTGTGAACCGGAGAGAGGCAGACTGGATTGTCGTGGGAGACACTCCCAGTAAAATTTGCATGGCCACGGCAACCCTTCGTCCGCGAGGGAGAGGTCTCTCCC
Organism: Acanthosoma haemorrhoidale; assembly: GCA_930367205.1. Lineage (NCBI taxonomy): Eukaryota > Metazoa > Arthropoda > Insecta > Hemiptera > Acanthosomatidae > Acanthosoma > Acanthosoma haemorrhoidale. The sequence goes on along the minus strand of OV884013.1, from coordinate 29,546,881 downwards.
AAGGAGGTGCTAGTTTTAGCGAGACAAAGGCAGAGATTCCCACTAGGATGGTGTGGGTTCTGGCGATGCCAGACTACAACATAGCGAGGTTAGCAAAGAGAGATGCAGAGGTAGTCGAATGAGAAGTCCATGGTTTTGAGTAGAGCCGCAGGTGCCAGTGCAGAGAGAGAGAAGTGCTCAAGGTCCCGGTTGTTTCTTGTCTGAGTTCGGACTCAGGGGCTCGGGCTTATATACGAGGCCAGCCAGTAGGGTGGGGATAACTCCCCACCTAGAACTGTATCCCCACTACTTATCCCCCCACTCTCTGACTGGCGTCATAAGCTTAATTTATTAAACATATGGAAAAAATGATAGATATGATATGATCTGATCGAGAAGAGAGTGGCTTATAATTATTTATAATCAAGGCACAACAGTCTTGTATCTAATAAGAACTTTATTGGAAAAAACTCATGAGCAGTGGTGATCTACAAACAGTTAATCGTTAGTCATATAGAAAAACGTAGTGTTTTCATCATTCATCAAGATGATGATAAAAATGTATGTTTTTCTACTTTGATAAGAGAAAAAATTATAATGGAACACAGTAATAGTTCTGACATTAACTCTTTGTTGTGGCATTTGTCACAGGTAGATTTTGAATCCAATCCTTTGGGCAGGAGCCAATGTCATTTTTATTCTTGATTGTATTGATGAATGCTGAAATGATTCGTTAAGAAGTTGTTGATTAAACCTCTCGTCCTGCGAGCCAACCACCCTACAGGTAACAGGAAGCTACCCCTAAGAAAAAGTTTTACCTCAAACGCGAGTGAGTGTCCCAGCCATCTCGGACAATATTCTTGATAATTGTGTTGCCCTAACCTCATCGGAGGCTTGATAACTGCATGACATGGTTTTTGTCTTCACCAACTCTCCCGCCCTCACACATACTTCTTCACTTGCCCTCGCTACAGCGCTAATTTTTGCAGTTTCGTTAGTTTTCCGGAATTCAGAAGGAGCTCCTGTCACCCGTGAGTCTTTTCTGGTCTTTGTTAGTTCGTTGAGATAGAGACATGCCATTATCCATAGAACTATTATTAGTTATTTGCAATATATAGGTGTTTTTCATAAATTAATTAATTACCGGTTAAACAAACATAATAATAGAACTTTGAGCAGTATACCACTTCAAAACCCTTAACATTCCGATTAACATTTCTTAATTGCAGTTTTTTTTTAAACTATTAATTCAGCAAATCATTGAAAATGTCGATATATTCGTAACGATGACTCAAAGCACTCAATATTAAACAAAAGTTCCTATCGTATTATATAGCACATCAAAATACATATCTCGTCTGACAAATTAATAATATGTGAAACGAGCCTGAATTTCATGAAATTGCTATTACGAAAATAAGTTAAACATTGAAAACTATGAAACCCTTATAAAGCCCATCACATTACATTACTCAAATATTGTATTTTTCTTTTTTTTAATTTTCTTCGAACAAGTGTATTAGGTATTAAATATATATGGCTAAGGTTAAATATATAAGTGATGGTTTAAAATGTACTCCTTTACTTCACAGTCTATTACCATTCGAAAGGGACTCAAAAGATACAGTGAATGTACCTATGTAGTCCACAAACGACTCGGGGCAGCAATAGCTGTGAGCGTGGCCCAGCTACAATTTCCGCCATTATTGAAGTTTCTGCACGTTAAGCTTTAGTTTTGCTCTGTCAAAATAATTATACCTGTTGACTCCCCCCTGGTCACAACTGATATTTTGATAAGAATATTGGGCATTTATCTGCTTTTATTTTTCTCTTAGCAGTATGTTTTTTAAATCTATGAAAATTTGTTAACACACACTTTCCTTGGAACTTTTGTTTAAATTGCCAACACATATTGGCAGAGAGCATCTTAAGCAATCATTTATCCTATAGATGTTGAATATAAGCACTTAGCTATAAGAGACTCTAAAACCGCTATATAAAGTTAATGAGTATCAACAGCTTTATTATGATAAAACTAAAATAAGTAATTGTGAAAAATGATCTCATTCATACCAATTTACAACTCATTCACTCGCTCATTCATACTATATATACAAACAGCCCAGAGGCTCCAAAGTCCACATGGTTGTCACCTCCCTCACGTGCAAAGGAGGAAGCGGAGTCTTGGGAAGTCCCCACGCTCCTACGTTAGCCACGTCACTGGATAAGAGTCAGTGGAGGCTGACCGAGAGCGCGAGAGCCACAGACGCTCATGACATGATTAGAGAAAACGGCCATTGCCACTGTCACTTATTTATAGCAGGTCAAGAGGCCACTGCCGTTTTAGTCTCCAAGGAGGATTACAGGGATGAGTGGTGAAGTGCAATTAGGGAATTAGGGTGGTTGGATAGGTTACTATGGAATTTTATAAATTTGGAAGGGATGAGTGCAAGAATGTAGGGTATATTCAGATTATGAAGGGTTTTGTTGCTGACGTAATAAGGGGCATTTACCATTGTTTTCAGGACTTAAGTCATTTAGTCACAATTTCGACAACCTCCTCTAATTTTGGTTCTAATAAAACGATTATAATTATTATATCGCGAGCGTTTCGTTTGTTACCTGGGTGATGAAATGATTACAATTTGGTGTAAACAAAAAAAAATTTTCATAATTAGGAACGAAAAAAATTTGCCGGATCTTAAACTGCTTCTTAAAAAAACTGTATTTTTTTTTTAGTAAACTCGGTTTTCATTATACCGTAAATGGTGTTATTGAGCGAAAAACTTTAAATTGAGACAAATCAACTTGGTAATTCAACACTTTTTAGCACCTGCATATTGTTTTTTTTTCGGGTTCATTTCTTATTTTTAGTAAGGCGTGCAGCTTTTCATGGCCACAGTCATGTTGCCACAAAAAGTAGTAACACTTATTACAGTGGAAAACAGTTAAAAACACACAAGCTGAGTGAAAAAAACAAAAAACAAGAGAACAGTTTAAGAAATGTGAGGGAATTAAAGGGGAAGGGAGCACATTCCTCCACTTTTTTACTCATGTTCCTATGATGAGCGAGTAGATAAAATATAGCAGCCAGTGGATCACCTGAGTCCACAAACGGTGACAAGAGAATGGCCAACATTTTAAGAAGGAAGGATTGTCAGAAATCTCAAGAGATTTGAAAAACACCTGTATAAATATTATACTTTCTTTGATTAGAACTGTTTGCGGCAGTCAGACATGCTCTTATTATAATATATATTATTTTTTTTATTCCCTGTATAATCTGTATACATTGCCGTCCCCATTAAGCAATAATTAATAATTCATACGCGTCTCAGAAATCCCTACTAATAATCAGATAAGTCGATGCTCTTCTAGTCAATCATTTATCCGCTTATTTACGAACTATAATCCGATAAATAACAGCTAAGGAAGGTCAAGCACGATTGCGAGTGCCACAAACACTTAGCATTCAGTGGACTAACTGGCCATCTAAAGGACTCCCAGTCACAAGTGGCCAGGAGACCACTCTCGCTATAATTTTCGAAGATGTTTATATGATTGTAGGTAATGAGAGGTAGAGATTAGAGGTAGGTAATTATTAAGCACGACGATTTCCACGGTCGGGTAGGATCTATCTAGGAATGAGATCTTCTACAAAAGGTACATAATAAGGAATAAAATGATCGTTTGCTGTAATGTAGTTGCGCAATAAACACTCGATGATTGGTTACTACCTTCACTAACTTCAGGTACTGTCTTTGATTTGTATTTCCATGAAAAAATGGGTTTCATTTAAGCATAGTATCGAACGTGACTGAAGCAATCATAAATTTTATTTATTTTTAAAATATGGTGTACTTATTACTTTATACTAAAGAAGTAAGGTAATATTTAGCTATATCAGAAAGGTGATTACCTGCTAAAACATTAAGCAGTATACATTTTATTCGTATTCTCCATCGATGTTTCATTCATCCTTACCTCTTGAATTTAATTGAATAATGCAATATAGCTAATTTGATTCATATAAAAAAAAAATAGTTAACATACAACATTGGAGCTAACAATTCCAAAATAAATTAACTGAAGTCAAGCCTTACCTAATTAACCGACTGCGGAAACTGCTCATTTTCAGAAATACCTTTGTCGAATTAATACGAAATCATCATATTTTTAGACGAATTTTTTTTAATTTTCAGTTTAAAATTAAACAAAGATTGGAGATTTTCTATAAATTTTATTTATAATAAAGTTTTGATGCGAAATTCCATCGAATGTTCTTCATTCTAATGGATGAAAATATTATAATTTAGATCTGTATAAGTTTTAAATATAACTCAGTCTACAAATAGAATCGTCTAATGAACAAAAACTTTGAAAATCTCCCAAATTAGAATTTGAGAGTAGTACATACTTTAGTATTAATTCGTCTGCAAATAGAATTGAGTCACATACATAATGCAGGTGCATAATGGTTCTCTCTCTCTCACACTTACTCTCTTCTCCCCTCTTTCTTGATTGGTGGGTCAAATTCCTAAATAGAAAGAAACTGTATTCCATTCCATAAATAAATAAAAGAGGATTGGTACCAAAAGGGTAGCTCACCATTCAACCATATATAGGAGTACATAAGAGTTTAAATATTTGAGTAGTAAATTATAATGTATTGCTACTTATAAATAAAGAATAAAACACATTTAACACTTAAATTTCTGTTTAGGCCATAGCCATTTAAATGGATGTGTGTTTGTGTGTACTTATTTTTACCTACAAGTAACAAGACCTTAAGGTCCTAGGGTCAGAGACAAGAGGCATTTTTTGAACCATATCAGCCCTCCACTTGGTGAGCGTAGAACCTTGAAAGTTTTATGGTGTTACTAGATTGTGGTTTTCAGTTGTCAGAAGTGTATAATACTTGTTTAATACTCACCTCATTGCTTCTTAAAAACATCCTTCCTACATATTATCATGGCCAGGATATTAAGCTAGAGCATAACACTCTGAGGCAAGAGAAGTAATTTTGCAATTCCTAACTATTTTATAGTTGGTTCGATTTATTTTATATTTCCAAATTACCCTTCAACTAGCAATTACCTATTGAAATAATATGAATAATCATAGGATATTACATCAATTTACGAATGGTGGCTGGCAAGTAGGTTTTTCATTGCGTCCGGAGTTTGATACTCATTGTTTTGTACCTACAAATAAATTTAACATTGCCACTCAAGATAGAAAAAGGTGATGACCCTTATCATTGCTTTAAGTTAAACTGTAGTTAGTTCACCCTATTCACACGGAGTTAGCTAATGTGCATGCGTCAATTTGCCTTCTAATGGTCCACTGCTGTATGTGGAGCAAACCAGTCAAGGATATTACCCCACATTCATGGTGTCCAACTGGAAAAAAAGGGCACTGACTAATTCACCAAGCTAACTAATAGCAGCCAACTAATTCTTGCAAATATACAAAACAAGTCCTATCCTTCTGAAGCAAAAAATAAAATTACCCAAATATTATCATATCATTTCTTATTCTTGCTAACCAAAGAGGATTATTTGGAATTTATTGGAAGTAATCTTAGTGAAAAGCATTGTTCTACATTCTAGACAACGTACTATTACATATTTAATGCTTACTTTTATTCCTCTCTTTCTGTGCACATAAATTATATTGTTTCTAAACTGTCTAGAGCCATATATTATTCAACAAATTTACCTTGTGAACTTTTCGTAGTGGGTGGGCACGTGGTGCAATATCATCGCTAGATAATAATGAAAACTTTTCTACAACTTTCTGAGTCTTGTCTTTAAACAGACAAATGAAAGTAGTTCAGAGACATCTTAATCATGGTTCGTATTCATGTGAAGATAATCTAATCTAACTATCCCAGTTGATCAGTACCTTCAGATGCTTGACGGTTAAAAATGAAATAGTCCAAGTGGGATTATAAAACAATATTAGTTCAGCCTCTCCAGTCAGCAGTACCCCCTATTAGGGCCAAACGTGGTTGTAGCCATGAATATATGGTGAATCCTCAAGGCTATTAATATTGAAGGCATTTTCCCTTCTCAAATTTAAGTATGGGCAACTAATTGGTTATAATTTGTAGCTCATTACGAAGAAAATTTAGGATTGGCTAATAATTTTGCTTTTCGTAAACCTTTGGGGTTCGATTTATTATATGTGTAATATTGTCTATTAAATCAATAAGTGTCGTCGATCATTACGCGAGTAAAGAACCAGCTACCTATGATTATAGTTTTCGTGCCACTTAGTAGATGGTAGCACATCCTGGACACCTTCTAGATTTGCCACTTCAGTTGACGGAATAAAGACAACTAGACAGGTGGTGCAGCAATAGCTTAAGAGAAGCTGTAGCAAAGAAGCCATAACTTCCCCACCACTAAACCTCTCTCCCCCACCTATCGGATAGTCAGGATGTGATGTAGGGCCGTACGAGCTAATCCAGGTATGATGGACCCCCTGCAGGACTAGTATTTGGTAACGATTACTAGTGAAATGATATAATGTGTAAACTACAAGCAAAATGGCTATAATATTCACCGCTTTGCATATTGAGTTTTGGTGATTACGTCACCAAGGCACATCCGAAAGGTTCAGGATCTTCTTCACAAGGCAACTAATCCCTCACTCCTAAGAATAATTATTAATTCGTTATTTTTATTTAAATATATTTACGGGTATGTGGCCGATATCTCGTTACTTTATTAAGTTTTTACTAGCAATAATCCGTTACCATACTACAACACTAAACATTTGAACCTCATCATAAATATATTTACAAATTATGAACCCTATGCTAGTCTGTAGACTATTTCGGGTTCTTTCAGAATGAGACATGCCCACATGAAAAAACTCTATTTTTTAAAAATGTATAGTGTGTGTGAACACTACTTCTTTATTTTAACAATTATGTTATATGCACTCATTACATGTAGTTGTCAGTCACCAGAGGGCTTCTAAACTAAATACGTAATAATACAAACTACGTAAAACTAAAAAAATTCACTTATTTAGATGTTGGAAAGCAGGATCAGAAATAAAACAGACAACTAAACGTTCTTTGTTGATAGGCTACGGTAGTATATATATAAAAAAAGTTAGCCGAATTTACTAGTTTTTGGTAATTTTCTACTTACGCAATGAATACGTTTTTATATAAAATCTTATATATGTGAAAACAAACATAAAAACCTTTCCATCCAACAATGCGCAGTCAGGCATAAGGTTTCTCTCCACAGGTGATAAAAAACCAAAATATTAGTATTTTAGTATATTTTGGACTGTCCGACCATAAAAATGTTTTAACAACAGTTAACATAAAACTTAACATGCCTGTAGTAGGCTACTTACTTAGCCAACTAAACATTAGATTCAAATTCAGCTAGGGACGTTGATGGGATTAATTTATCATCGATATTGACAACATTACTTTCAATGTACAACCTAACTCTGTCCTATAAAAATATAATGTTTCTCACTATAATTTAAAGTGCCCAATAAACCCTGGTAAATTTAAAAAAAAAGCTTCACTCCCGTTTTGATTTCAGGTGAATAATGTTCATTCATGGGAAAATGATAAAATCTTTCGTCCTTATCCACCCCTTTCTCCTCACTGATGTATGCTTATTTAAAATGATGATCACAGCTCTTGTGGCAACAAAGATTACACGTAAGTTCTGTTAAAACTTTACAATCCATATTAATTATCCGTCAACTTTAAGGATTATATGCCATCATTTACGATGAAAAGTTCATTTAATTTATCTAGTAACATTGTTGGTCCACTATATATTCTCACCTTTGAGATTAGATTTATAGCCGTGAGAAAGAATGCTAATTTGAATAATGTATTTTCAAAAACTAACAACATTTAAACTGATAGTAAGCCACTTTCAGTGCTACAATAAATTATTTTTTTAAGTGGTTTCACATTGTTATATAATATTTCCTTTTTTTTTTTTTAATATTTTACAACTTATTATGGTAAAATTACAATCTGCCTGATTGGGCTATAAGCAATTGTGCTATATGATCTTGTTCATACCAATTTAAAATTTTCATTCACTCGCTCATTCATACTATAATATATACGTGCAAACACCTCAGAGGCCCCCAAGTTCACATGGTTGTCACCTCCCGCTAAAAAAAAGGAAGAAGCGGAGTCTTGGGAAGTCCCCCACGATCCTACGTCAGCCGAGTCACTGGAGGCTGGCTAAGAACGCGAGAGCCACAGACGCTCAGGACATGATAAGATAAACTGGCCATTACCAGGACTCCCACTGTCACTTATTTATAGCAGGTCACGAGGCCACTGCCGTTTTAGTCTCCGAGGAGGATTATAGGGATGAGTGGTGCAGTGCAATGACTGTGCTAGGGAATTTGGGTGGTTGGATAGGTTACTATGGAATTTTATGAACTTGGAAGGGATGAGTTCAAGAATGTAGGGTATATTCAGGTCATTATGAAGGGTTTTGTTGCTGACGTAATAAGGGGCATTTACTATTGTTCTCAGGACTTTTGATTGAAAGGATTGGATGCGCTTGTTATATAATATAAAATAATAGACCCCATTATTACTAATAGTATCATGACAAGGTTAAGAAAGAACATAATCTTAGTAGGTCCTCGTTTTATCCCACTCTCTGTCAACTCAAAAAGTATCAGGTAAAAGATTTAAAAAAGACACGGTACGAAAAAGAACAAATTGTGCCTGGTTTTGATGAAATTTTATTACAACAAAAGATATGGGCAGTATCTGCTATAAGTAGTGATGATTATTATAAATTATCTAATTGGTCCAACATCACGGTGCGTGACGTCAAGATGATGTTATCTCCACGGAATGTCTTGCTGCCAGTTGCGCGTGAATAGTCGATGTGGTTTGAGGGCAGTGTAGTGGAAGAGAGGTTTGGGATGTATGTAGAGCGGAATTTCAAGTATCGTAGTCTCATAGCATTGTGGTTGAGTTCTGTTTGAAACGTATATGGGTGTATCAGTCATATAGCGAAGTATTATCGATTCCCGGTATTATTTGGATAATTGATTTGAAAGCAGAACCCCTAACGCCCGTATTGGTGACCCGGATATAGTTGTATATTATCCAAGCATCGACCAGTGATAGTAATAAGGCACTCATCAGCCCTAAATAATTTTCCTTTATTTTTCCCACATCCTATTTTTATAAGTTTGAGAGCTAAGAAAAAAAAAAAAAAAAGTGATAGTAATTGTTTTAGATACAAGAAAAGAGAACCATATGATTCCAGCGCAAATATTATCCAACACTTTTTGAAGAATGATTTATGCCTATTTTAGAAGATATGGCAAATTAACATATATTTTATATTGCGTAACATCCGACTGGTATGCACTTTGTGAACTCTTCAAACTTTTAACCTACAACTGAGGACGTCTGAAGGATTGATGAAACATTCATTTGAAAATTGATTCAACATTTAATCGATTTAATGTGTAACTTGTTATCTCTTTACACAACGGCTGTGTAAACTCTTCATTCGAATGCTATCAATCAACTGGAAATGTCTAATGCGACTGTTTCTTATCTTATCTAATAGCCACTAGAGAATCACTGATCTGTACCACATAATTTAAGCTAATGATTGCTATCTTTGCGTTAACACAAAGTTCAAATGCTGTTGATTTAACGGAGAGAGAGCGTTAGGGCTGAATGGTTTTCTCTGAATAATTGCTTTCTAATATAACTACAACTAGGTATAGTTTTCCTAATTTGCCGATTTAAATTAGGTTATCAAATTTTCATAATGGATCAATTGTTTATTTTATAGTGCAGTCAAGCTATTTGAGTGGCGAGCTTAGTTTATTGAGTGGCATTATTGATAAAAAATCACCAACTCCTAAACGTATTTTGATTGGGACCACTATAGTTTAAAAAATTGATTACTCAATATTGGATGTGTTTTAAACTTCTTCGGTAAGGTTGTTGGTAAAAATAGTTTCTCCTTCAACCCATCTTTTCACTGTTCACTGTTCGATTATTGAAATAGCTAAGAGCTTATAAATCGTTTATACACAAATCACTAAAGTAATTTAATATTAAAAACTGTAAAAGTACAATCAAAAAAGTATACTATTTACTGACTCAAAACGATTTCATAGGTCAAACCTAAGCGACCGATATTGAATATCATTTTAAAGAATTAACTTATCATTAGTTAATTATTGTATTCCATCTTTCTTCAGAAAGGGAGATGTTATATTACCTAGGACAAGACTGATTCTATCCTAACAGTTTCCTAGGTGCTGGAAAAAGCTTCTACTATGATGGTAGTAACCTGTTTATGTCCAAAGTACTATAAGAAAAATTTATTTTTGAGTTGTGGGTTGGCTTTAATTCATGAAAGAAAATGTTTAATTTGTGACAATGTCTGTTGAGTTTTCTCATTGTATCACCCTACTAGACCAAGGCCAATACCAACCATATTACAAATCCACTTCTAAATAATTGCTAGTGATCCAAAAAACCGGTGTTTTTGTGTTGTGTTTGTCTCGCTCAAAATTCATTAAATGAATCGAATTTAAAATTTATAGTCTTCTTCTTTTTTGTATAAATTAAACTTACAAGAACCGATCCATCAACCAATTTTAAAAAATGGGGCCCGTTTGTTCTGTAGAGTGATAATCATCTATTTTTGTTTGCATCAAACAGTAATTATATTTTTATTTTGTTGTTTATACATGCAATATATCTAGTTTGGCATTTTTGTCAGCTGATTTTAGTTCTAGTTGAAATGAAAGATATGCTCCGCGTTCTCTTTACGGAGAAGCTCCCTCGACAGAAGAGAGGTTTAAGAAAGAAACGGAAACACTAGCATACAGATAAACTTTTCTTCCCATCGATTGCCCTTCGAAAGCCAGGATACTCAACACAAAAGTAAGGGTTTGGAAGGAGCACAGTATTCATCACAAAAGAGAGTCCTTGGTGCTGGAGAAAGGAGTTGGCAAGGGATGGGAGCTATATCCGGGGATAAAGACAGCATCGTTGCTGATTTAGGGGGGGGGGTTAGTCATATAAGGAGGTATTATAGTTTTTCATTTATTTAATACCAAAGCAAAATTTGCAAAGCCACGTTCCTCCATTATATTCTGTTTAATTCAACGGTAGCCTTATGAAAATGAAAATTAATTTTCCTTTATTTTTCCCACATCCTATTTTTATAAGTTTGAGAGCAAAGGGAAAAAAAAAAGAAAAAAAAAAAAAGAAAAAAAAAAAAAGAACCGGACGATATGAAGAAATAAAGCAACAAAAATTCCATATAAATAACTCTAACCTTCCTTGGATGAATTTTCTTCAGCCATTTCATGGATTTAAATGGCATTATGCCGTTGTTAATGGCAGAGAAGATTAATAAAAATATCACGTGGAATATTTATAGTTTATGATTCCAGTCTTACTATTTTTGTTTTTGTCCTCCAGCTTTGTCCTCCATTTTAGAAAATTGGTTTTCCAAAAGTATTCGAAATTTTAACAACAATATAAATGTCTTATTAATTTTATAAAAACCTTATGGCAGCCCTATGCTCTACTGCAAATTCTAATTGGATTATCGATAAAACATTGTATTTGTCAGTTTAGTATTTACTCAGTGGATCCCCTTCTCGTATTCATTGATAATTATCACCTGAGGTGACATTTCCATTGTCAGTTAATAGTGGAGCAATGGTATAGCAAAAAGTACGAAGTAAGCATAAAATAATCAATATTTTATATAGTGATGTGAATGAATTTTTTCTTTCCTGAAAAATTTGAAACTATTTTAATACCAAATCAATTCATATGCTAAAGAATGGATAAGAATTTCCCACATGATTTAATTAACATAAATTCCATAACAAAATTACAAAATGAGCATAGAGGATGGTTAATGGTAGAACTAATAATTTTAGTACCAGGTTTTAACGAAATAATCCCAACAGGCCGATTTGCCAGAGTGGGCAGATCGACTAAGGATTGTGAAGAATGTGGGTGTTAATCTCTTACGTTTTCAATATGACGATGCTGCTCTTATTTTTGAGCATGATCCAGTGAGCTAAAGAACTTGGTTTTGTTAATTATATCTCGTATCCTGTAATTATCAATGTACATATTTTATAAATAAAACTATAATGTATTGGCATATGCAGTAGAATTGTAAATTATGTTTTAAATGACCTATAACAACAACTTTGGTTCAAGGCTTCAAAGACGAAATAAAAAAAATTTCCCAATTTTCATTTAAGTATTTTTTTCAGATTATTTGGATTGAGTGTACTGGTTTTTGAACCAATTATTCTCAGGAAGCCAAATTCATGTACAATGCAACCTTCCAGGTTCATACATCGAACAGCTATTGTTGCATTATTATGTTATACAGCCTGCATAATTTGCAGGAATGTTCAATGCTAAAAAACGTTACATAGAAAATGTAACCTTTCAGGTTAAACCCTCATTCCCTAGAACCACTGTTGTTATTTTTAGGCAGATTGAAAAAAAAAAAAGATATTCTAGGACCAATACCCTTATGAACAATATATACAAATAAAAAATATAATTACTACAAAGAAAAGTAAATATAATATTACATAGAAAAATAACAAGTATAATAATATGTCGAAAAAAAATAAAAGCATTCTGCTAAATACATGTAAAGATTGATAGTTGCGAGAAAAAAATACAGTAAAATATATACAATATCTAATTAAAAGATTACCATTTAATTCAATATAATATACAAGATAAATAAACTTGATATGTTGTACTGTAATTTTTTTTCTTTATTTCGTCAATCTCTAGCACATTAGATATCAACGGCTCAGGCACCCGGGGTCCGTAAGATTTAATAAATAATACCCGTTTTTTCATGGGAAGAACAAAGCTTACCCAATACCCAACCATTCATGTAGATTTGTTTAGTTTTGAAGTTAAGTAGTCTTAACGACCAATTCCCGGAGTGTCCGATTCATCGGATTGTTCAAACCAAGCCGTAGTAAAATCTTAGTGTCATACGACCTTGTCTTTGCTGACACATACGAATAAATTTGAACTTCTGAAATTTTCACCCCCCCGAATTCAACATACTCAGAACACAAACATTAATATGAGTAATGGTCAATAGTTAATGTGTGGGCTACTGTTAAAAGGTGATAGGGTGAAAATATCGATAAACTATCACATAAGTTTGGATTATTATAAAAAAAAAACTAATTTTGTCAGGATTTTTTTAATTTTATTCTTCCATGTTTTGTGCCGGGCTCGGGTAAGCATTAGATGTTGGTCCCGCTGTAAATAACGTCTCTTGTTTTTTCCCAGGCTGCTTCCGAACGGATATTAGAAGGGCCCCCACTCAGCCAAGTGTTTTTACTTTGTTATATTTTCACAAAGGATTTCACAGAAACATTTTTTAAATTGGTTTTGAGCAATGTTCTCATATACGTGGAAATACCCGTAGTGGAATTATACATCAAAATTGGTCTCTCCCTTCAAGGCAATCTTGATCCATACCACCTGATATTTTCTATATATATAATAATTATAAAATTTTAGAAAGTAAATATTTTAATTTTCATTTGAGTTTACCCCCCCCCTCTTATCTATTTTCTATTGAGAGATGGGATCTCCTTTGAAGTAGTCTCTATGGTTGTCCAAAGCGTTTGTTTAGTTCTTGTCTTTTTAGCCTCGTATGTGGGTTCCAGGTCAGCTGTTTGTCGAGATGGAAGCCTAAGTACCGTACTAACTCGGATACAGGAAGAGTAATGTAATTAAAAAAAACTAGTGGACAAGACTTGTGGCAGAGGAGGAAGGTAATGTGGGAACATTTTGTTTCATTAACTTTGATCCGCGATTGGTTACAACAATGGTCGATCTCATCAAAGTGTTTTTAAAGGTTATGGGATGCTATATCGGGGTCTGTGTGGGATGACGAGACTGCAGTGTCATCTGGAAATGCTGCCAAGAAGGTATTGGGGGTAGAGGGGACATCAGCGGTGTATAGGTTACAGAAGATTGGACCCAGGATACTGCCCTGTAGAACTCATGCTTTTATGGGATAGTAGTTAGAATATTCTAAACCACAGTGGACTTGAAAGAAGCGGACTGTAGGATCAGGAAAAGGGTCTGTGGTAAATATCCTCTGAGCTTGTAAAGCGAACCTGCGTGCCAGACCCTGTCAAAAGCTTGAGCTATGTCCAGAAAGGCAGCAGTGCTATGAATTGAATACTGTTTATATTCAAGAGCTGAGGAAATATGATCAACATCGCGAAGGCCTTGTTGAGCAGTGGAATGTTGTTGACGGAAACCGAACTGGTGTGTAGGAAAAAGGTTTTTGGATTCAACAATTGGAAGTAGACGTTTTAATAGGAGTTTCTAAAATATTTTTGAGAAGATAGGGAGTAGGCTAATTGAACGGTAAGATGAGGCGTCATTAGGTGGTTTACCGGGTTTGGCGTACAGGACAATAATGGAATGTTTCCAGAGGAGAGGAAAGTGCGTCGTTCGGATAATGCAATTATATATGTAGGTTAGGAAGATTATGGCTTTAGGAGGAAGTTGTTTGAGAATTTGAGGATTAAGGAGATCATATCCAGGGAATTTCCGGTAAGGTAAGTTTTTCAGAAGGTATTTGACCTCAGAAATGTTAACAGCTTTTGGTGGAAGTGAGAGAGGTGAAGTGGAGAAATCTTCAACAGTTGTTCTATGAGTATGGTTTTGATGAGAAAGGTGAGGTGTAAAAGTATGGGTAAGATGCAGAGCAAATTCCTCCGACCTATCCCCATCCGAAGCCGCCCAGGACCCATCATCACTATGGAGTGGGTGTGAAACAGGATGATACTTTACAATTTGTTGGTTACATTCCACAGGGAGTTATCCCTGGTAGACAGAGAGGAGAGGTGGGAATTGAGGGAATCGGAACGAAAGAATGCCAATCGCCGCTTTACCTATCTGCAGTACTGATTGTACGAGCGGCGATCAGCAGGATGTCGGGATCTTTGCCACACTGTTCTGGAGTGGCGTTTGGATTGGATTAGGTATTTGAGATGCTGAGGTAAACGATTCTGATTGTGAGTTTTCGGATGACGGTGGGGCGACGATCCCCGTGACTAGTGAAAGAATGCACTGCATCACCTAGGTCTTGGGATGTTTTCAGGGACACTTTGAGGTCTACGGTATCTGTAAGATGCTGGGGGACGTGGTCCCAATCGACTGGGCCCCTAATAAATGAAGGAGGAGGCCGTTTGTGGATTGATCTTAGGAAAACTGTTAATAATAAAGGGCTATGATCTGCAAACTTCTGGAAATTTTTAGAAACGAACAGAATTCTTTGTCGGTAGGACCTTCTAGGAGTTTGTAAGAATGGGGTTGTGAAATTGAAACTTAGAATTTGTGAAAAAAAAAGAACTTCATAAAACTATCTGGATTTTTTTTTGGGTCAAAGAGGTGTAACTATAATGTTCTGTATAATGAGTGAAATGAATATTTTAATGAATTGTATTTTTACTTTATAATTTTTATACTGTACTTATACACTTAATTGCCTGTAAATTAAAATCAAATATAATTCGTTCCTTTTTCTCTCTAATTGTTGCGTTGATTCGGATAAATATTAGCCCTAAATATAGAAGCCTCTGCTGAACCTATTTTGAAAATTGTTATGTTCCGTATGCTGTCCACTAAGATTTAGGCAATCTATCTCAAAGACAATTGATGGTAAATGTTCTACTTGATACCCCAGTGATTAGTTAATATACTTTAAAAAAAAATTTTAAATCATTTTAATACCATCCGTTTCTTTTGGCGTTGATTGAAATTGATAAAGGAATATTTATGGATTGGAAAAAAAAAATCTGATCCTGATGAAAGTGATCCTTGATTAATACTGGTTGAAGACTAAGTAGAGTGTGCACTCTTATTAGTTGCTATCAACTCTCCACTCAGATTACCTGGGCGAATTCACACCCTGCTTGCACATATTTTACTTAATTTACATCTATTCAGCCAGACATATCTTATTACAAAAGCAGAAGATGTTAAGCTAAAATATCGGCAATCTAACTAAATAATATTCTCAACATTCATATTATTCTTTCATGTTTCATTTACATTCTATTTAAAGTCATTTTTTTATTAAGCTAGGATTTGGCTAGTTTTCTCAATTTAAAAATTTTGTTTGAATATAAATCATCGAAAAATAGGGAATGGTGTATTAGTGACAAGCTACTACATCATTATGCATATATATATATAATGAATAAATTGTTCAAAACGTAATGACGATTTTTTTATTATTTATCTAGCAAGTAATCGTATTGTAAATATGACATCAATGAGGTCACGTAATTTAGGACATTTTTTTACGCTAGTCACGCTCAAAAGTGTTCCGGTTCCAGTTTTTTACGATTATTATTTGATGCAATTTTTCACGACAAATGGCACCATTTAAACAACAGAAACTAGCTATTCAATAATTACGTTTCAGATTAAAGTCCTAAAATGACTTATTTTAGGACATTAATCTCATTAATATTCGTTAATCGTAGTAACATAATTAACAAAACTATTACACCTATTATCAAAACCTAAATAGTCAGAATAATCTGAAATGAAAAAAAAATGGAAGCCCAAATTTATTTAATGTAAAGTGGTAATCATATGATCATATATATCTCTCTATATATAAATATATAGGTGTCAATGAACATTGTCGTTGAAATCTCATAAAACAAACAAAACTATAAAAAGTGGTAATCTTCTTTCTATATACTAATCTTTGAAAATATTTTGAAAAAGTAAAAAAACACGCAAATTTATAAATATCTTTAAAAATCTTATTTTCTAATATATTAGAAAAAGTAAAAACTTAGAATGTCATAATTATTAAGTGTATATGAAAACGGCTATATAACATGCCATGGAATACTAAATTTTAGAATTCGTGTGAGCTGCGATCATGGTGTAACAAATGGATTTAAAAACGTAGATAGAAATGTTACGACAAACAGAAAAAAAAAACACTAAGACCATAAAGGCTTCATCATAAATTAACATATAATTCAATGGTTATATTGAAAATTGTCTAACAACAAAATTGACGAAAATTGGGTTTTTACGTATTGTGAATAAAAACTATCTAAACTATGTGATGTTTAGAGTTTCAAGTGCTAGTGGATTATAGATAATGCATGCTATTATAGATAACGACTTAAGTCGGATTCAAGCCTTCCAAAATATTTTTCCCCCTCCACACGTTCACATTTTTCACTAAAGGCCATCGATATTATGACATAAACATACATATATTGTAACATTCATGATATTTGAGAATATCATGACCAGCCACCCTCCCACTTTGTCCAGCATCTGCCCTTATGCTCTTAGGAGTGGGGATGAGACGAAGGGCGAGTTTTAGTCAGTCTTAGCCAAGAGCCAGAGAGCAAAGCAGAGCAAGCTCCCGTTCCGTTGACGGTCATCAACACAAGAAGAGGAAGAAGAAGAAGAAGAAGAAGGTTACATGGATATCATCGATTGGGTGATATAGATATTGTTTTTTTTATTATGGATCCATTAAAAAGAGATTGAGCTCAATTTTCATTTTTTTATATAACTAATTAGTAGTAACTATCCTTGTTCAAAAGGAATTGAATATTTTTTTTATATAATTAATGTCAGCACTATTTATAATTATAATTATTTGTTATAACCATTTTACTTGTATATATTTCACAATTCCCAGTTTCTCAATTTATTAATAACTATAACATTAGCCTTGAGATCGGGCGATTCAATCGGGATAATTTCCTATGTCAAAGACATAAAAACAAGTTGAATTAAAGATCTCATGACGGACCTACCAAATTAGTTAAGGTCAATTGATATAATAAATTAGAAAATAAAATGGTAAAAAAAATGAGGTAGGTTTCAATGGGGGCCGCTCCGGGATTAACTTCAAAAATTCTAAAGAAACCAAAGGAATTGTGAGGTATTGCATGTTAGAATAATAACTAGAACTATTTACAAACATATTATATTTTTCTTCTAATTTAACATTTGTTACACAAACACAGACACAAATGACGAACACAAACATGTGTGGGTCAGACTCAGGTACTGGGGTTGGGTCAAACCCAGCCTCTAAAGGAGACCCCTCAGCCCCCGACCCCGAACCCACGATAAATCATGCCAAGATGTTACAACTAATCCTTGCCCAAATAAACAGTCAATTTAACGCACTTAAAGAAAATAACAAAGAAATAAACGAAAAATTAAACAGTCAATCAAACGCGCTTAAAGAAAATAATGAAAAATTAAACAGTCAATTTAACGCAATTAAAGAACAAAAAGAGTTGATCGGGAAGTTTGATCAATTAAGGGAAGAAATAAAATCGGGAAGATCGGCTAAATTCGAACAAGGTTACACGGATGTAAACTATGAATTAGAT
Source organism: Acanthosoma haemorrhoidale (assembly GCA_930367205.1). Taxonomy (NCBI): domain Eukaryota; kingdom Metazoa; phylum Arthropoda; class Insecta; order Hemiptera; family Acanthosomatidae; genus Acanthosoma; species Acanthosoma haemorrhoidale. The sequence continues at coordinate 29,528,425 of OV884013.1, read as the reverse complement.
AGACAATTGCGAATTTGTGAGGAGAGAACACTCCAAGTAAATAATAATGTAAATTCAAAATTAAAAGAAGAAATCATTCTATTGAAAAATACGACAGATCATGAAAAAATAAATTTAACAAAGTCACAACTAGTTGATGCTGATTGTCAGACAGATCTTAGCTTATATTCAATTAAGGATAATGAAGAGAAAATGACGTCATTGGAGGATGAACAGAAGATTGCAGATAACAATGATGAGTGTACCTCACGTCAACATGATCTAATAAAGCTTGACGATGAGAATAATATGAGTTTGTTGGAAAATAAATTTTCAGAGTTAGAAGATACAGCGAATATCAAGAAAGGAGAAGTGATTTCGTTGAAAGATCAAATTACAGAGCATCAGCAGACAACCAGCGATAACGTGAAAAATTTAAAAATAATTCAAAATAAAGTTTTGGATATGAAGAAATTGGAATCTCAAATTCCAGCTCATCTTGATGAAATTCCTTTTTGCGTGTTTGATTTGAACAACATTAAAATTAATGAATGGAAGGCATTTAAAAATAATTACAGGGATGTTTTTTGTTCGATACAATATGACTTCAAAAAAAGAAAAAAATTATAGTTTTCTTTTATTATTTTCATTATTAAATGAAAATAATACTGATCGGATGACACATAAACTTTAGAAGTTTATACAAACAAAAACAAAACTATTATTAGAAGTATTGACCCTAGTAAAGTCTATGGAATTATCAGCAAGTGAAGTTTTTGCTTTCATTATCACTTAATCTATAAAACAGATCATAAATATTCTTTGAATGCTTAAGTCCATTATAATTAATTTTATAGCAAGGAAATAAAATGAGCTCATACAATTTTATACACGACAACGACCTCCCTATCTTTTCGTAACATTTATAATTTTTTTATAAACACTATCTTTTCACTCAGGTAAAATATTCAAATCACACACACACACTCAACAATTTTTCTCTATTGTTACTAATTACCAGTAGAATTGTCTAGTATTTTAATTAAAAACCAATATGTATTACTAATCACACTCAACCGTCTTTTCAACAAATGTTTTCCAAATCGCGTTATGATCCATAGAACAATGTACCTTCAAACTAATCCATACTAATTAGCATAATAATTTAGTTAAGTAAAAAATTAAAACAACTTGTACGCTTTTCAAGCAATTTAAAACCTTGCAAAATTTGAACTATTATTACTATAAACTTCAACACCCGTTATAAACAACCAATTCAACAAACCGAACACAGCAACATAATATTGTGGATCCACTTGAAAAAAAAAAAATTTTTTCATAAATTTTTTTTATTTATAAGGGAAGGCAATTGTAACATTCATGATATTTGAGAATATCATGACCAGCCACCCTCCCACTTTGTCCAGCATCTGCCCTTATGCTCTTAGGAGTGGGGATGAGACGAAGGGCGAGTTTTAGTCAGTCTTAGCCAAGAGCCAGAGAGCAAAGCAGAGCAAGCTCCCGTTCCGTTGACGGTCATCAACACAAGAAGAGGAAGAAGAAGAAGAAGAAGAAGGTTACATGGATATCATCGATTGGGTGATATAGATATTGTTTTTTTTATTATGGATCCATTAAAAAGAGATTGAGCTCAATTTTCATTTTTTTATATAACTAATTAGTAGTAACTATCCTTGTTCAAAAGGAATTGAATATTTTTTTTATATAATTAATGTCAGCACTATTTATAATTATAATTATTTGTTATAACCATTTTACTTGTATATATTTCACAATTCCCAGTTTCTCAATTTATTAATAACTATAACATTAGCCTTGAGATCGGGCGATTCAATCGGGATAATTTCCTATGTCAAAGACATAAAAACAAGTTGAATTAAAGATCTCATGACGGACCTACCAAATTAGTTAAGGTCAATTGATATAATAAATTAGAAAATAAAATGGTAAAAAAATGAGGTAGGTTTCAATATACATATAATTTTTTGGCAAAATATTTTACGTAATAACTCCAAAATGCGTGATGTATGAAATTGTATGTAACACCACCATAAATTTGATCCTGTGAAACTGTTAATTCTATGTTGACCTAAATACATAAGTATTAAGTTTAACAAGGCGGTCGTGGATGAGCACTATACGAAATCCCGCTTGACGTAAAATATGGTACAACCTTGTACCTCTTTGTAACAATTAAGTGACTAATAAGAAGATATTGCGCCGTAAGAATACGCTCAGTTTGACCTTATCTGTCTGGTCGTATACTCTCTGTCGGAATGGTGGGAGGTTCAACAGGTTCACAAATCCCATCCTATTTGTTACGACAGAAGCCATCGATCACCATCAACGCTTTTAATCTCCCTTCTCGCTAAATATGAGGAGGAATCATAAATCTTGCTCGTTCCAATCAGAAGTAGTAAATCAACCACATTTGCGGTTATTAAATCTGTTAGTGTCACCACTAAGATCTGTCAGATATAAATCAAATGATACAGATTCTACCAGAAAATGAATTTCATACAGAAGAATAATTATCCTGTGAAGAGTTTTATCTAGTAAATTACTTATGTATGATATATTCGAAAGGTTAATTAAAGAGCTCGTTTTGAAACTATCTATTTCGTGGAATCGACATGGACGATTGACAAAGAGTTTTAATAAAAAAAAATAAAATAAAAAAAATGGAGCTGCCATTGAAGTAGAATAGCTTATTAAATAACTGTCAACTATCGACCGTTCTGAAGATAAGGTCGCGTGTTTGTCTGTATAGCTAAATGTGCATATTACCTAAAATTAGTTCACAGCCAGTGACTGTGAAGTTAGATAAACGTTTCAGTTTACTGATGTCATGATCACATCATATAAAATTTCATTGATTGATCGCCTGCGATCATGTCTTTGAACTTTCGGTATAAAAAAAAAAATATATAATGTTTGGATTGTTTTAATGTGAATCAATTATACTCTCAAGGAGCGAAAAGGTCTGTGAATGTTTGACGTGATGCTCTTATAAACATAAATATACAGATATATATGTAAAGAATACTTCTTGAGTGATCGTATTTCTTACTTTTAAAATGCAGCATAGTAGAACATACGACTGAATGTCGTGACTAGAGGTTATAGAGAGAGCGGTGAAATTTAAAAGTGCAATTGTGTTTTCGTTCACAAGAAAAACATTACCTACATCAACGGAATATCCAGACTGATAAAATCATATTATACATATATATATATATATATATATATATATATATATATATATAAGTTAATGCTTACCGGCTTTAGAATTAACAAAACAAAGGGAAAAAAGGTACAGAGAAACAACACGCTTGAAAGTTAGAACTAGACTGTTTATTTCGAGTCTATAACCCTGTATATTTACATTCGGGATGTTTACATCCCGACGTTCGGGGATTAAGGTTGAGTACTGATGCTGCCCGGAGCTTAACTCCCCCCTGCCAGTTTACGCACATCTCCTCGTAAACTATGAAGTCTAAGTCTAAATTGAGGATGACTTAGGCGATATTACGATCACTCTCCTAATCGTACTAAGGGAGCGAAGGCCAGCCCAAACAGTACACAACCTGTAATCCCTTACATTCGGTCGTATTTATAAGACACTTATAGTCCAAATAAAACGCTGCTTCTAACACTGCAGCCACTAGTGACAAAATAAAAAAAAACAAAAAAAAATTACATGGCTCATTACTCACAGAAAACAATGGCATCTTACACGCTACGCAAAGTCGATATTTCTACACAGCCTGTGTACATTCTAAAAAAACAACAAAAAAAAAATACTTCTACAAATGGTACAAAGTGTACGTATGTATACTATACCAAATTTGGCTACGTGCAGAAGCGAGGACACTCCAACTCACTCATGGCCAGCACCCTTCCCCCCTGGTGGAAGTTTTAACTGTTCGACGTGGACGGTCCTCCGTCTCGTCGGAGGTCTTGTACTCTCGATGGTGACGATGTTATGCTCCCTGATCACCACCACCTTGAATGGACCCTCGTATCTGATCGACTCTTTGCTCCGATTAGAGCCAATTTTACGATATACAATTGTCCCAATTTTAAGGTCCCCTATTCGACCCCGGACTTTGAGGTTTACCCGAGAAACTCTCTTGACCTTCTCCCTCACGATTTTGTCACGAACTTTGCCCCAAAGTTTTCCGAGCTCTAAGTGAGCACTTAACATTTGCTCCGCCATTCCCTCGTCCGCCACCGTCTCTGTCCCGTTCCGGCGCCTCGCGCGCAGTCCGAAGAGGATCTCGAACGGCGTAAACCCCGTGGTGGAGTGGATGGAATGATTGTATGCCGCCACTGCCTTCGGCATCGCCTCGTTCGCCGGCAGACCCTTTTCTACCTGATACACCCGCAGGTGGTCACTCAAGGTACTGTGCAACCTTTCGATGCCTCCGCGACTCTTAGGATGTCCTGGGGTGTTGAGATGCCACACGATATCAAGATTTTTCATCTCCGTCCGAACGTTTGCCTTATCGAACTCCCTACCCCCATCAGACGAGATTCGGTCCGGTACCCCATAAAACTGGAACCACGTTCGTAATGCCTGTAAGACGGCGTTGGATGATTTGTCTTTTACGGCGTACGCCATAGCTACCTTACTGAAGGTATCTATTGTCGTAACCCACTTATACCCCTTCCAAGTGAACGTGTCAATCTGTAGTTCACTCAGTGGCGTCTCTGCTGTGGGTGTTTCCTCCTGTTGTCCCTGTGGTGGGTGTCGATCATATTTAGTCTTAAGACATATATCGCACGTTCCTAAAATCTCTTGGATCGTCTTTTTCATATCCCACCAGAAGTACCGTCGCTGTAATGCTTGCAAAGTCTCCGGCGCACCGCGGTGGTTCGTCTTCCCTTGATGGTAGGCAAGCGTTACTTCCCGCTGCCGTTCCTCATCACGCAGTGTCTGGACCATAGACAGACAACGAACAAACGATCGATCAATACCCAGTTGTTCTGTTCTCCATAATTTCTTGATCAGATCCCACACTGTCGCGTTGCCGACAAATATATGGTAGGTCTTCCCTGGTCTGGATGCATCTTTCAATGCCTGGCAAATTTGGTCACCCTTGACACCCGGTTGGGACCAGATTGTCGTAATACTATTCTTGCCATAGTTTTCATGAGTAGCTCGCATCAGGCCGGTTGTTTGCGTCTTCCAAATAATTTGTCGCCGTTTATCGTTAATCATCTCCTCGATCGTCTCCATTTCCACCGGACGTTCTCCGGCAGATTCTTCCGCTTCTTCGTGTTTGCTCCCATCGCTATCGTCCCGCGTACCGCGACTTCCATCTTCCCCGGGCGCCCATTCCTGGATAAATTGTCTGTGATCCCCGGACGTTTCCCCTTCCTCAACTGCATTTACGGTAATCGCTCGAGATAGCCAGTCCGCCACTACATTGTCCTTCCCTGGTTTGTATACAATTTCCAGGTTGTATTGGGACAAAAACTCCTTCCAGCGTGTCACCCTGGCTGATGATTCCTTAAGCTTCCCCACCCATTGAAGAGGTCTGTGGTCCGTATGTACTCTGAATCTCCGCCCGAAGACGTATGGACGAAAATGGTCAATAGCCCATATGATGCCAAGAAGTTCACGTTCAAGGGCACTGTACCGCGCTTCCGTGTCGGTCAGTCTTCGACTCGCGTACGCCACTGGTCGTTCCCCCCCATCTCCCTCCTGCGACAGCACCGCTCCCAATGCATACTCACTTGCGTCGGTGGTGATAGTAAATAGCTTCTCAAAATCGGGAAACGCCAGGATTGGTTCCTCTTGCAGTCGAGCCATGCATTTTCGAAGGTTTTGCTCCATAATAGGTGTAATCGCTATCCGCGCCCCCTTCCGCAGCAGGTTACTGATGGGTACGAGATACTCTGCCATGTCTGGCACAAAACGCCGATAGTAATTTAGCGTACCTAAAAGTCGCCGAATGCCCTTGACGTCTTTCGGCACCGCTATCTTTCGAATTGCGTCGACTTTTGCAGAATCCGGCTGGACTCCCTCCCTCGAGATGGTATGCCCTAAGAAGTTGATCCGATCCTCTCCCAGCGATGATTTTTCCATCGACAATTTTAACCCGAATTCACGCAAACGTCGAAATACCCTCCGGAGATCTTCGATGTGTTCGGATTCTGTTCGGCTGAAGATCAACAGATCGTCCATATAAATCTGGCATACCGCCTCGTCTATCCCCCTCAGGATTTCGTCCATCAATCTCTGGAAAGTAATCGGAGCGTTCTTCAAACCAAATGGCATCCGAGTGAACTCATAGTGCCCTCTCTCGAAAGTAAACGCTGTTTTGTGTTGATCGGTAGCGCTCATTTTGATTTGATGGTACCCTGCTTTCAAATCCAAAGTGCTAAAGATTGTGGCTCCATTCAGTCTGTCGAGAATGTCCTCAAAACGGGGAATCGGATACTTCTCATCCGTTGTGTTTTCATTTAATTTTCTAAAATCGACGACGACTCTATATCTCTCCCCCTCCTCTCCCGGTTTACTCTTCTTTCGTACTGCCCACAGAGGACTATTATAAGGGGATGTGCTATCAACGATTATACCCTGTCGTCTTAAGCTGTCGATTTCTGTCCGGATATGTTGGCGGAGTGCCTGCGGATATCGTCTCTCCTTCACGTACGTTATTCGGTCAGATTTTAATGGGATTTCATGTACTGTCTTCCCCGTTGCCCCAAGCATATCACCCTCCACGTAAAAAATATCTCCGAACTCCCTACGTAAGCTTTCCCTCCAGTCCACAACTTTCTTGACTGCCCCTATCCGCGCACTCCCACCTCTTACGGTCCCTTGACATTGATAAGTAACCCCCCCCAACTTGATCCGCCACTCCTTTCCCTTGTTCTCTACAAGCGCGCCTACCCGACCCAATAAGTCACACCCCACTATTATTTCATACTCGCGCGGCATGTACTCCACAATATGTACGTTAATATCGCCCTTTTTTTTCGCCCATTTCTCTAAATTCACGACCGCCTCTCCCACCACTTTACAGGGCCCGCCCAGGGTAATTAACTTGCACTTACATACCTTGACCTGGAGTGCCCTCTCTCTGCCATACAGCCGCTCCAACGCACCGCGTGACATTATGGTATTGGTGCTTCCTGTATCCACCAAGCACCTCTCTCCCCCCTCGACTCTAATTATTGGCAACTCGCACAGTATCCCTCTCACTGTATTACACTTTAGGGTGCGGTCGCCACTCTGCTGCCACCCTCCTCAGGCTGCCACACGCCGCTCCCATCTTCTCGAAGTAGTCTTCTTTCGCTCATGCTCTCGGCTCCTGTCGCGAGCCGGCTCTTCTTCCGTTTCCGACGTTCCTGACGCTCCTGAAGATTCCTCAGCTGAAGATTCATTACCCCTGGGTGATATATTTCTTCTTTCCCGCATCGTTTGCGTATTCACTTCCATGGGTTCTGCCCTATGAACATCTCTCCTCCGATACACGTAAGGGCAATGCCTAGCGATATGCCCCTCCTCACTGCACTCGAAACATTTTGTGCGGGGGCACTGTGCCACTAAATGACTCGTCTTCCCGCACCCATGGCATTTTCTCTCTTCTCTGCGGGGTCCGTACCTGGGTCTCGCCGCCCTGAACCTCCTTTCGCCTGCCGCTCCCCTGTCCCTACCGGTTGGTGTTTCGACTTTTTTCCAATTTGATTTAGGGACCCTGGTTCTTCTGTACACTATCCGGCTCCATTCTCCCTCATCCTCATGTATCCTCGATTCCTCCTCCCTGGCGCTGGTGTCAATCATGACTTGGGCACATTCGAGGAATGAGCGCTCATTAGGGAATACCTCTTTTCTCCCTGTTTCCTTCGCCAACTGTACCTTTAGTATAGTAGACAGAAATCCCATTCTGCCCTCTACCTCTTCGATGCTCATTGTCTCTCTCATTTTCTCCATTATTTGATTATAACGGGTTAGAAGAACTGCGGCATATTGGCCGCTACTCTGCCTTGATGATTTTGTTTCCCGGAACATCTGGAAAATATCTTCTTCAGGCGTCCATCGCCCCCCTCCATATGCTTTCTTTAGCCGCATCTTCACCGTTTCCCACGACGTCTCCTCATCCGCTTGGATCTGGTTGAGAATCCTTCTCTTGACCCGACATATCAGGGCCGCTCTTAGTGACTCTGCATCCCTGGGGTCCAGAAGATTTTCCTCCGATTTTGCTAGAATTAAGGCAGTGAGGCGATCTCCTCCCTTCAGAAAGTGGTTGAGTTCTCCTAATTCGCCAGTGAACCATTCCAGCTCTGAAATTGCATTTCTCAGATCTTGAGTGTTCATTGCTTTCACTCTCATCAACGCAAGAGCGGTAGCATGAGCTTCTGGCAAAATGCCCACCCTTCTCGTTGCTACATGTTCCGCGCCATCCGCTACGTTCAGAACAGGTGGTCGTAGCACGCCTCCTTCCGCCATTCTTTCTTCATTTTTTTATTTAACACGGCAAAAAGGAAAAAAAAAAAATCGAACAGACGTCGCTTACTTTTCTTTCCACACCACGAGTTCACGGGTTTCGGCACCAGTTAATGCTTACCGGCTTTAGAATTAACAAAACAAAGGGAAAAAAGGTACAGAGAAACAACACGCTTGAAAGTTAGAACTAGACTGTTTATTTCGAGTCTATAACCCTGTATATTTACATTCGGGATGTTTACATCCCGACGTTCGGGGATTAAGGTTGAGTACTGATGCTGCCCGGAGCTTAACTTATATATATATATATATGAAAAATTTACAACATTATTGCTCAGTAAATGTACATAGGGGGTTCAGTTCAGACTAGATGAGATATTTTAAAAAACAAACTTTGGGTTTCCCTTTTTTATATTATGTGGTGGAGTTGATTTAGGACTGCGACGACTCAAGGGAAGATGAACAGTTGCACTTAAGCAGACAGAACAGACGTCGACCTCCATATCCCCATTTGGAGCATACAAGAATATTGAATCCACGTAACTGTCCAGTACATCGATGAGGAGTCCATTTTGCTACTATGTGGACAAACATATAAAGTTTTACGAAACAAAAAAAGTTAGTCTGATTTTGCTACTATGCAAACGAACATATAAAGTTTTACTAAACAGAAAAAGTCAGTCTGATTTTGCTACTATGTAAACGAACATATAAAGTTTTACGAAACAGAAAAAGTTAGTCTGATTTTGCTACTATGTGGACAAACATATAAAGTTTTACGAAACAAAAAAAGTTAGTCTGATTTTGCTACTATGCAAACGAACATATAAAGTTTTACGAAACAGAAAAAGTCAGTCTGATTTTTCTACTATGTAAACGAACATATAAAGTTTTACGAAACAGAAAAAGTTAGTCTGATTTTGCTACTATGTAAACGAACATATAAAGTTTTACGAAACAGAAAAAGTCAGTCTGATTTTGCTACTATGTGAACGAACATATGAAGTTCTACGAAACAGAAAAAGTTAGTCTGATTTTGCTACTATGTAAACGAACATATAAAGTTTTACGAAACAGAAAAAGTTAGTCTGATTTTGCTACTATGTAAACGAACATATAAAGTTTGACGAAACAGAAAAAGTTAGTCTGATTTTGCTACTATGTGGACTAACATATAAAGTTTTACGAAACAGAAAAAGTTAGTCTGATTTTGCTACTATGTGGACTAACATATAAAGTTTTACGAAATAGAAAAAGTCAGTCTGATTTTGCTAAATAATTAAGGCTGTGATAAAATTGCGATCACAACAATGTGTAAGGTGGGGGGATTAACTGTTACTTTCATTCTTCTGGACAAATAAATATTACATTCTTTTAGGCTTTTATGACAGAAATATTTTAATAATGCAAATTAAACATATGTTTTGCAATATTTAAATTAGAATTAGCCTCAAATTAATTAGTAGATACTATAATAACCAAAAAACCCTGGAAAACTGGTAATCTACTACAAATTGGATGTATTTATGGATTATTAGTCCAAGTAAAACAAGGTTTCACAAGTAATTTGACTTTTTTCAAACAGGTTTACTGGTATAGTAAGTAGTTGTGTACTAGAAAGTCTAGACTGGGGCTCAGTAAAGTCTATGGAGGCTCCATAAAACATTTTATGTCGCAAATAACACGACTTTTCTGCCTGCTACTATCGAAACGTTTTTACGTCACTGGATTTAATTTTTTATTACCCTTGGGAAATAATTTTAGCAATAAATTTTAATTTGCTTTCGATCTACCACTTTGCAAAGCTACATTGTACATTTTTTAGTTTTTAGTTTTACATTTTTTAGTAGTACCTCTGTTAATAAAAACAAATGAAATTCAGTTCTTTATTTATGAGATTAAAATTTGATTATTACTAATTGTGATTTAAGAGCTAATTTACAGCTTATAGACAATTACACTTACTAAATATCAGAATGGGAAGAACATACTCTATATACAGCTGATATTCCTGTGGCTCCGAGCACCTTCCTTGCAACCTTTGCTGATGACAAAGCGAACTTTGTTAATCCCATTCAGAAAATTCCTAAACTGGTGCAGTCAATGTAGCTTCAAGTTCAATAGAGGAAAATGGCTACACATATCATTCACCCTTATTTGATGAATAGGTTCGTATGTCACCTCCAATTCGATTCCGCTTTCAATGTCCAATACCGGTCGAGGACAATACTTCAATCCAATACCAGTATTTCACATTAATTGAAGACTTGCGAGGTACCCTCATACAAGACTCCAACAAACAAATTTGGATAACTCTACAAGCTGATAAATAGAAACACTTACGTCACAGTTGGAAACAAACAAAAAAACAGTTAGTTAGTAAAGTCGATTTGGACTTTTGAGATAGCCGTTTGGAGTCACCAAACATTCACTTATCAAAACATTCCAGTCCAAAGTCATCATAACTGAAGTCAACGCTCCTTCCTACATTATATTACCAATGCAATATCCATCGTACCCTGAGGAAACGGTTCCATTGCCTACTGTTGTATTTGAATGATATGGAGTTCTCCGTCCCGATCATGTCTCGAGCACCTGTTGCTCCACGTCCCTCTCTCTGGTCTTCGTTATGTTGACAAAGTCGTAAAAGGAGGTGAGGGGAGATTTTTTTCTCACCACGACAGTCCAACTCACTTGATGAATCGCCGTTTATATTTCCTGGGCGGAATGTCTGTGTATACATATATTGCAAGAAACCGAATTGTCCATATTAAATGATTTGATCTGAAATTAAGGAATGAATGGAATTTTATACGTTTATCAATTATTACTGATGTGCGAGAAAATTTTAATTTTAATAATAAAGTAATTTAAAAAGTAATTGATGATATACATTTTTTTATTCGAACCCAAATATTTGTTTATAGGTTGCAATGTTGGCAAAGTATAAAACCTCTATGGCATTTGTCATCGACTCGTATAAATGTATAAATGTATAAAATATATGTCGGGTCGTCACTAAGGGGTGCCTGATCACCTAGCCCTGGTGACAAGTGCGGATTGTTCGAGTTATTAACAGGGACAATCGTTCCATGACGGTGTTACTATCTGACTCCATTTATGATAGGTATGTGCCCCAACAATGCACTATGTTCAAGAGAAGAGGTACAGAGGTTTCGTAAAGAATAATAAAGGTTTCGCAAGTTTTCAGAGTTCGAGTGGAAACGAAGCAAGCGTCACGGGTACAGGTCACTAGAGAGTCTGCAAGGAGACTGGCGAGGAGACTAAGAGACTGACTTCCAGGGCCAGGAGCCCTGGCTTAAGGCGTCACCGAGTACAGGTCGCGACAGACTCAGAGGCTGATGAGGAGACTGACTTACAGGGCCAGAAGCCCTGGTTTAAATATCGTCTCTACTTCCTGCCGGGAGGCTGCACAAGGGTTGTTATGTTTATGACCCGTGGTACCCTTGCCCACCTGGCTCTTAGCCCGGTGTTTATGACTGCCAGCTGCTGACCCTTTCAGGTTTATGACTGCCAGCTGGCGACCCTTTCCGTTTATGACTGTTTGGCTTCCGCCTTTTATTGCTCAACACTTTTACAATGATTTACATTTAATTATAATACATTTAGTTCATGTTATTTTACTTTTGCTAACAATATATATGCACTAGAGTATAGGGTGATTTAACTTATGTAGTTAGCGGTCGCTACTATATATTTTATCAAATTGAGGGAAACGGATCTGTCAAAATTTACTTTTAACATGATCCTGATCTCGCTTGACAAAAATGTAAGCTAAAAATCATTTTATCTATTTACATGAGTGTCAGGAGAATTCGCCACATAGTCACTTTAAAGGCTTAACTAATTAAGGAAGTTCGTAACAAAGACCAAAGACAGAGAGTTAATGAAGACATGAGGAAGAGAGACGGAGGGTAGAGCAAACACTTTCGCCCCAACACCGCTGTGAAAGCCAAGCAAGCATGTGCTTCAATCAGTCCCAATGCACATTCAGTGTGAACCATCTAGCAGAATAGTACCGAAGGCAAACAATCATACTTTTTTATTATAATTGTCTTTTCAATAAATATTGTATGTAAAGTAAAGGGAGCTATTCGCGTTTTAGAAACATAAAACATAATTACTTTTTTTCTGGATGTTTGTCCCTTTCTCTTTGGATGCCTCTTTTTTATCATGGAGAATCATATGGAGAATACTGCAACAGAGGACGAAATATCAGGGGAAAATTATGAATAGTAATTATTCCCTGATTATTTTTCATTTGAAGCAATAAGCTCAGATTTTGGATTGAATATTCATAGCCTTCCATTTCATTTGAAAAAAACAATCCTTTAAATTTCAAAGTAGAATAATTTAAATGAGTAAATATTGAGCGAATTACGTTTTCATTCGTTGTTAGTTTGCATTTACTTATTCGTCATCTTATCGCCTCCGGTATCATTGAATTTCCTGGACGTACACTAAAAACGTAACTGTTGGATTTCCAAAAATAACTTTAAGCAATCAAATTAAATTTAGGGCCTACAATGGAACACATTCAGCATTCCTATTATATTTAATCTTTTGGAGGGCCCAGAAATTTAGTATTTGTCGGGTCTCACAATGGTAACAACATATTTGGTACAACAATTCAGTTGTTTGCTTTTTAATACTAACGTAAGTTTAACCAACTGCCGACTTACGAAGCTAAGAAAAACTTTTTTACTATAAATTTTTTTATGGGATCCCTCACATCATTCATACAGCAAGTTCATGTGCGATTTATTGGAGTTGTTTTAAGCCAAAGGCTAGAGGCTTGTCGGTGTTCCTCCTGGGATATACACGGAGCAAACTTCAGCGCCTTACTTTAAGATAAATTACGTTACAACACCTCTTCGGAATGAAAAGCTCCAACTTAGGATGAAATTGCAGCTGTATGTTCATAATGCAGACCATCATAAATTTATGTGTACCCAGTGCCATTTTTCTTCCATAAATTTATATCGTTCAACTCTGAATAAAAATAAAAATTTACGAGCAATCTAGGTTCCCTCACTAAAGTTTGGGTACATTTCACCCTAGTGGCAGCTTAAGGTACAGCCCGTTTTTTAAAAGTTTTGATATACACTCTTAACAAAACTATATTTTTGAACATTACCTGGAACTATAGCAAGTTACTATAACTTATACTACTGCTGGTACTAATAACTTATAGTAAGTTCTACGGCTGCATGTATTAGTAGGATATACTGTCAGTAATAGGCCACCACTACAGTAAAGATTCCTTAGCTAATTCTCTGAGCTGCATTCATTTTCATTCTCTATAACAAGAGTTTATCAGTAACCGAGCAAGTGCAGAAAGCATTCACAAAAGGGAAAATATTCCAAAATTAAGTAAAACAAAAGTTTAGATGACTTACGTTTCAGCGCATTCTTTCCAATGCAAACAAATAACTAAAGGACTTAAATTAAAAAAAAATTATTATAGTTTTTTTTTTTAATTTTTAAGATTCAAAACAATTTAACTGAATAAGCGTATTTCATTGCGAAGCTGCTCCAAACAATGAAGGCCACATAATGCTCTAAAATTAATTTTATTCTTATAATTATTACAGCTAACTAATACTATTAACTATTAACTAAAAACGCTAAATTCCCAGTATTTATTTTTTTTCGGAGGCCATTAGAAACAACCCCGTGACAAGTAACAGGTATTTGTTGGACTAGTATTGCCAAAAAAGTTTCATTAACTCCATGACAATTGCAGGACTTCACTGAGTTAGTATTGAAACATTTCCGGGTTTCCATTCAATTCGTTAATGTTTTCAAGTAATTTGATGCTGGAATTTGTACTCTGACAAAAGGGATACATATGGCAAGCCGTCAGTAATTAGCGCTCCTACTGTAGCAGTAGCCACCAGACCAGTTAGGCAATTCCTTCTCCGAATCGTCTACTGCACTGGTGGATAGGATCCAGCCTGAAGTTGAAGTTGGCCTGCTTTAATTTAACAAAGTTCTGTTGCCAACAACATCACTTCAGGGTTTCTTCTTCCTTTAACCTTGGCCGCATGTTAACTAAATGGTTGATGTATAATGCAATATATTTTGTAATATGCATCATTTTTAACCAATTGATTAAATCAAAGTGTCCATTTTACATTGTCTAACTTTTTTTTATTGTTGGATTGTTTGATTTCATATTGCAAAATTACTCCTAATAAAGTGCATTTAACAGTAACAGCGGGCACATTTAATATTTTGACAATAGCTGTAAATCCAAATATGATTTCTATATGGCATATTGAACGGCACAGCTGTTATCGAAATATTAAATGTACGCGCTGTTACTGTTAAATGCACTTTATTAGGAGTAATTTTGCAATATGAAATCAAACAATCCAACAATAAAAAAAAGTTAGACAATCTAGAAATAATTCGCTTACCTTAACATCTGTGGATCTAGTGTGATCTCCTACCTGGGGAAATCATTGGATAGAAGGGTATTTAGGAAGAAGGGAATGATTATTAAAGGAGGATAAGACGCTTCTGGTGCCTGAAAACCACTTTTAAAATAAACACTAATGTATTACTAGTACTGAAAGAGCACAGTTGTTGCCTGGATGTTGATCTGGTTGATTCTAAATCAAACCCATTTATCATGCTGATGTAAACCAATAAACACTGCTTTAAAGCAAATTTCACCACATATCTCACTCCCTGAAATCTCATTACAATATATATGTCTGTGACCTACATCTCATTAGAAAAGATAATAGTACCGTAACAACTAGCGTTCCTGAGATCCACGCTTAGAGAGTCTAAGCTATCTTTGATCTCACTGAGTAATAAATTTTATGCAGAACCGAATAAATAGAAAAATATTTATTAGATGCAAAGAACATCTTAAACAAAAAATACCCAGTTCTACCTATTATCCAGTTCACTGGAGAATGGCCATCACAATGCACCTGAGTTAGAGTTGCCCTGCTACACTATACAAATGATAGAAAATTAAACAACAGCAAAGTATAGAAATTAAATCAAATTCTCTAACATATTGAATATCAATATAAAATAAGAAATAGTAAACACTGTATGCTAAGAAAACAATGCCCTCCATCCCTCCCTCCTAAATAAAGCCAGTTGTAGAGTAAAGTCAGTGGAGACAGCCCAACTAGTTTAATATTTTGATTCAGAATAAGGAAAAATGTAAAAACTTTTCATACCAAAAATTGGGTGAGTAGCCAAAAGATTAATGTATTATTATGTTTTTATCTAATTATTAATGTACCGAATTTTTTATAGTATAATACATAAAATGGATATAACATTTCTGACTTAGTGCAATTCGGCACTTGAAGTTTTTAAATAGGTTTTATTTATGGTTTTATTCATTGTTGCTTATAATATTTGAATTTGTTTGTCTTCTTATGCAAAGTCTATGTTTTTATCATATGACTTTTCATTTAAGCAACTGAACATGGCAGCTTAGAGCTGTTGAAATTGTTTTTATTTGAATGAACTAACGATATTGTTATTGGAAGATTGGTTATTTGGTCTACATCCTTCCACAACCCACACTAACAATATAAAATTTTGTGTGCGTGTATCTAAATACTTGGTGTTTATCTAAACCAGTTTCAGGCAAGTGTGGATGTCTCAAACTAACTTATGAGACAGTAAAACTGGGTAGAAAATTACTGGGAATAAGGTGTTACCGAAAGATCTGCATATACTAATATAATAATAAGGTCATTATTACAGACATATTTCCTCATTTTGTGGACTGTTTTATTTCTAGTAGCTAAGTTTTTTTAATACAATATTAACTCTCAGAAATGTCTGTCAACAGATGAGAAGCCTACCAATAGTTGTACTGGTGCTGTGTGGGGTCATGTGTCTTGCTAGGCCACCACAGACTAGACCAAGATCTACCAGGGGCTTCAAGAATGTTGCTCTATCTACTGCTCGAGGTTTTGGAAAGAGAGACGGTCTTCCCCCACAACAACCAAGGTGCAGTGTTCTACATTAATTATTTTCATTCTAAGTTGACACAAAAATTATGTTAATGTCAGGTTTGTATTATGTTAATGAACACAAATTAAGGATTGGTAATATTTGGAAAACAAATATAGACATACATTTTTCTTGTCGACGAAAAGAAAGCATTTCTTCTTCATTCCTTAGACTTTTCTAAGAAAAAAGTTCACATGTAAATTCAAGTCTGTACTGGAGCCATTGCACTTCTCATTTGTTTGTCTTGCATTTTCATATCGTATAAGCTTTCAGCTGCATTTATGTGATGAAGTCAAAATATGTACAAAAATATGTGTTCATTTTTGAGTAAATATGTAACAAAAAAAACAAACTTAATTTAAATATTGAAACATGGAGTTGGCTTTTTCAATTGACCCTAAATCAACCTCGAGGTTAGAAACATTATTTTTAATATCATCGAAATATGCTACTTAGTACTCTGTCATCTCTGACCATGTCCCCAATCAGTAAGGCCTTCCAGCAGTACAAAAATTGAGGATACATTTCTTTAAATGGATTAATTTGACTTTGAGCTTTAAGGAATAGTTTTTTCACTGTTGATGTCGAAGCAAGAGCCAAACATGTCTAATGTATCAATTTAGGATAAAAAACTTTTTAAACATTAGCTTTTGCTATGTATGGAGCCGCATCGGATAAAGACAGGAAAACATATTCACTTTTTGTATCCTCTTTATTACAAAATTGAGCTATTGTGGCATGGTTACACTTATCTAAAACTTGCAAAAAAAATTTGTAAATACAAAATTCAGGAATGGAACATTCTTGGAACCTCAATCTAATTAAGTTAAAAGAGACCGTTTGATTTTTAAATTGAACTCATTTTTATTTATGAATTGATTTCTTTTCTTCCAATTTAAAAATATGTAAAATAAAAATGGTTTAAAATATCTCGAAATGTGTACCCAGGAAGCATAAACAAGTCTTAGAAAAGAATACGTGAACAAATAAAAAATCCATCCCTAGTGATGAGCATCTCTTTTGCCTGTTAAACTGTTATTAGCATCTCCATTTTCACAACTTGTTACTTGGATCTGAAAAACATCACATTTGTGACATGTATCAGTGTTAGGTGGTTTAAATGCAAGATTGAAACGATGAAAAATCCATAAATATTGATAGTGTATCAGGGGGTTCAATATTTGGTTCTTTGTACAATGAGCCATGATTTCTTCGATTTGACCCAAATTTATTTTGTATTTAGCTAATAATTTTTTATCTGAAGGCTCAATTCCATTTTTTAATTATGTATTCATTGAAACTTTTTTTTCTCCTGAAGTCCCGAGAAAACAAAATTTGCAAACTTTATCTTTTTTTGTTTGCTACTACAAAATAATATTTGCAAGACACATCCCCATTTTTCTTGACATCAGCTTTCTAGGATTTTTTTTTTTATTAACTTCCATTGCATAAGTGACAAAATTAGCTCTTTGTTTTCTAGAAGCTAATTTTCAATATGAATTGAAAATAAGACGTTTTTCAAGGTTTAAGTCAAAGGAATCATAGTTCGAGCTAAGATCAATTTATTTTTTGAAGTAGTGTATTCCTGACCAATATTTCTTAGTTTTTTCTATTTTTTCATCCCTGTCCAGGATATTTAAGCTTTCTGCTATTTTCTGTGATATTATACTGTCTGGGTCAGCTTTGAATTTTCATTAGTGGTTGGTTTACTTTGTATTCCGCAATTTCAATATCTTCCAGCAAGGTGGTTCTAGGTTCAGATTCTGTTTGGGGTTCACCACTGTGTGCTTATTATGATGTTTCTACTTTAAGCTTTTCCTTCTGACTTTTGGCATTTATTATATGTATTAGTAATCATAATAATCTCATTTTAAAATAATTTGTAAAGTATGTTCCTACCATTTTCTGATTCCTTGGAAGATGAAACTGTTCAATGTTTAAAGTCACAGTTGGACCTGGCAGCCTGTCCTCACCTTAACTGCCCTTTCCTGCCAAAAACTTGATCCAACTTCTTTTTGGGGTTTATGCTCTGCACTTTTAAACAAAACTAAAAGTACCTAGCTTAATATAGCCCCAAGCATAATTATATGGCAGGTAGGTACCTCACCTAGAACCTTTGTCAATCGCCAACGACCCAAAGAAACAACAAATAAAATGAAAGTTTATACTAAATTTCTTACTCTAATAAAGAAAAAGCAGTGAAGATAACTTACCCTATTTTCAATTTGAATGGAATTTGTGGAAAAAAAGGTTACATAGACATACCTTCTTTTTAGTGCTAAGCATTAAAAGGACGAATTGGACAAATCAAGCTCCTGAAATTTAACGAACAAAATTATGTCACCTTAAACTTCACATTGGAAATTCTTCCTCATGCAATGGAATCAGACTTTACCGATTTTACACGGCATAGAACACAACAAAAGAGACCTATAGGTTTGTTTAACTTATTTTTCAGATAACTCAACTAATCCCTTTTTCACAACCACCACAGATATTTTATCAAAATTACATATTAAAAAATTTTATTTTATTATACATATTTGATCAAGAATATGCACACTAGTGTATGTCTGTACATATTTCACCTTTTTTTTTAACATTAGAATCTGCCCCCTACTTATGATATTTTATTTTTAAGGTGATGAAAACATGTTTTCCTTTCATGGTGAACACATGACGTCATATTTATACCTGTTATTTTCTTCAGGCTAATGGCAGATTGGCTGGCGAACGAACTGTCCAACAATCCACAGCTGGCTGGTATGTTTGTGAGAAGGTTCTTGGACATGGACTCGGATGGTTTCATCTCACCCAACGAACTATTGGCAAGACCACATTAGGCAGAAAGTCTCCAAAGCATGGAAAAACCTGTAACATCCTTTCTATATCCACTAGTAATTTAATTCGTTTGTTTAAATAATACAGATACTATTAAATATTTCAATTTTGGGATAAATCATTTTATTTCCTCAATATCATCCCCTAAAGTAGATATGTTTATTATAATAATTCCTAAAAAAATATAATATATATGGCAGTAGCCTTCCATTTACAATATCAATAAATATGATGTCGGGCATTAAACGCTAAAATGAAAAAAAAAAATTTCAATATTGATATTTTAAAAGGTCAAAAAATTCAGGATTCTAAGCATCAAGCTATTTTAACTGAAATGCACAAATTATGCCAATTATGTTATCTTATGTCATAGTTTATAAATAAAACATATAATTTAGGATAATTTTGTATGTTATCCAGTGAAAATGAACACTGTTAAATTTTTAGATAATAGACATTACATTAAAATCGTGAATGGGCAGAAGAGTTTGATTGGAATTGGCTTAGGTTAATGAAGGAGTGTTGCTGGGTTTTTATCACATTTCCTAACAAACTTTTCTACTTATATATTCATGCTAACAAGGATCTCACAAGTGTAAGAACAAAAATATTTAAGGATGAAATGGTTTCATTTAAATACTCTTACTATTGTGTAGAATTCTAAAATTGTTCTTAAACATAAAATTTGGAGAAGTAATATGAAATTGTAGATATTTTAATTTCATCTGAAACTGGAGCCAATAAATAACCAATGTCAATGGTGCAAAAAGTAATTATTATGCCTTTTATAAATTATAAAACAAAACATTCATTATATTATAGTGTCTTCCTCTGCCTCTCCTTCTCTCTCTATTTATATACATACACACTGTAAGCTCCTTAATAAGAATTATAAACACTTTTAATATACATATTTATTAGGATATTAAAGACACTGCTAATTCATATTGGCTATTTAACTATTGATTAAAAACCCATATTTTTTTAAACCTATCCCCATTTGAAATTTTCTGAAATAAC
The DNA here is from genome assembly GCA_930367205.1 of Acanthosoma haemorrhoidale. Classification (NCBI taxonomy): domain Eukaryota; kingdom Metazoa; phylum Arthropoda; class Insecta; order Hemiptera; family Acanthosomatidae; genus Acanthosoma; species Acanthosoma haemorrhoidale. The sequence continues at coordinate 29,508,087 of OV884013.1, read as the reverse complement.
ATCAAATTATGTTTATTTGTTACAACTGTGTAAATGTATATAAAATGGATTGTTTGTATTTTATGTGAGATCATTAAACTTTTTTCGGTACCTAATTGAAATTTGTTCATTTGGTTTTATTTAAAATTGATTAATACCACTTATCTAATGTAATGAATTACCTTAAAGGATCATCAATTTTCACTAATTGTGGAACTATGGAAAACTAAAAAAATACTTATGGAATCTGTTCACTTGTTTTTATTAATCAACTATTTTATGGGGTTTACGGTTTCTAGTTCCTACATTTCTTCCTGCTATTCCATTTCTTTTCATCTCCAAGCTATAGTTGCCAACCATAAACATTTTTTGGCAGAAATCGCTTTTTATTTTGCAACTAGCCTTTTGACAGTGTAACTATCATGCTCAGGTAGCTACAACAAACAACTTAAAAAATACATGATTTACATAACATGGTTTTACAAACATCATGTCTTAAATAATTAGTGGAGTTTAGAAATTTGTTATTAAAAGTTGCATAAAATAAAATTCTAAAATCAATGATTACGTTAATAAATTTAAAACAAAATATAGTTAATGAAATATAATAAGTAGGGTCATGAAAAATTATTACATTTATCATATTTTATTAAGTATATCTATTTTATCGTTTGACTTTATTTAATATTCATTGATTTCAGGATTTTTTTGGGTAACTTTTAGTAACATATATTTTAACTTCACTTATTATTTTTGACAAAATGGTTTATGTTAATGATGTAGTTTTTACGTTTGTTGTAATCATCTGAAGATGATGGTTATATTGTCAACAATATAAGTGGTGAAATATAAATATAGTGGGCAGACATCTCGTCCACTTTTTTATTTTAAAAAAAAACCCTCAATCAGTAATAAATATAAATAGAAGAATTATTTTATTTACCCATATGCTATTGAATAGCTTCCCATTTAACTTAAGTAAAATCAAATTGATCTATGGAATCATTCTAGGCCCTATGTTAATCATGCTTTGAATTCATAATTATTATACTAAGTTCAACCAAATCCTTGATTTTGACAAACGAAAAATGGATGGTTAAGAAGAGAAAATTAGTCCTGTGGTTGATTCTAATTTTATTTATAGTAAAAAAAAAATGATATATAAACCCTCCGGAATCGTATGACCCAGTGATCCATTTATCTAGTGTTACAGGGCCAATGCAAAATCTAAACTCAAAATTATATTCAATTAATTTTTTGGTTTGGTCTATTATATATGCACTCTAATTAGTAATGATAGCATTTGCAGTAATTACATAAACTAAAAATTAACACATAGATAAATACAAAGAAATAAATAAACATTGAAACTAGGAAATAAATGTATAGTGCACATAGGAAACTAATTTATTGTGAAAATAATTGCAATTTTTTAGAAATAATGGACATGCCATTGAATCTAATTCTTAGAACAAACAATTTATGCAATATAGCAAACATGTAATTAGATTTTTTTTGAAAATAATTCCTACTGCTACATTTGAAAATCGTTGTTATTGCATTAGAATATGATAAACTTTGCTGTTTTATTTTTCTACGTTGATTAAATTATTTAATAAAGATTAAGTATGGATTAATCTCTGAATGTAGAAATAAATAAAGGATTACACAAATCCCATTTAATTCTTACAAATATTCAAAACAGATTTAGAACATTTAATCCTGACTAATCTAAATTCTAGCAGGCACCTTAGAAAAATAACAATATAAGAGAAAAAATAGATTCACCTGAGGATATATAATTATCTGTAAATTTAAAAGGGCTATGAAAGAAAAAAAAAAAAAGAAAAAAGAGAAAAATCATAGCTATCGTTAAGAGCCTACCAAATAATAGTTTTTCCTAATTAACAAATAAAATGTGGATTAACCTAAATTAAGAAGAAGGGCCAACTTACATGGGATCCACGTGGCTTAAAAGACAAAAAGATATCAGGCATTTAACCAAATGAGGCATGGGAAGAAGTAAGGAAATTTGTGATGTCAAGTAGGCTTGGCGAATAAGAATGGGATCAAGAAGATCCAAAGAGTAGGCAAGAAAAATTGGCATAGAATAAGCATGATCAAAACATTAAATATTAAATAAATGTCAATCTCAACCCATAGCATGAATTTGGCACAGTAATTTTTTTTTCTATGTTTTAAGTTAGGCTACAATGTATTTTAATCCTAAACATCTAGAGAATAACAGAAAAATACCTATTTCCTGCCGCTACGCTACTTTCACATCACCATTCTCAACGTCCCTTGGGATGACTAAAACACAGTACTTAAAAGTCTAACACCTCAGGTATTCCATACCTTTTGGGTTGATCATTCTGACTTCGAAAATTATATGCTGTCAAATGGAATCCTCTGAAATCCTCATTTTGGCTTGATTTATTTCTAAAACCAACTCCCTTGCCACTGTTTGGAATTCTTCCATGAGCCCTAGACCATTTCTCCGACTAAATCAACAATCAATAGACCTAGTAAACATCACATCCTTAGCATATGCCATGGGCGATATAATCATGTTAAATATGGTTCTACTGGGGTTTGTCCTTTATTTTAACCATTTATCCATCAAAACTATACTGTTTTGTTAAATTTATCAAAGCTGAGCTACAGTTTACTAAGTTTTTAATTCAATTAATAAATCTAATATAAATTTTTATAATACTTTTATGTGGCAGAAACTTAACTTCAATAAAATTGCTGAAATATTTTAATATGTAGAACAGTTTTGGTCTTGAAACTCCACAACAAGCCAGGTTTACATCCTAACTATTGACACCCAATGAACAAAAATGCTCTTGTAATATTTAGTTAACTCTAAATGAGTTCTTTGCAGTAAATTATCAAGATATTGACTAATTCTAGAGTTTTTCCATGATGGGATTAACCTTATCTGATGGGACTACGTTTAATATTAGTATATGTATTACATTGAGGGATATAGAAAGATTGATACACAACTACTTTTTTTTTATCTCTTGATTTAATTATACAACACATCTCTCTATTAACAAGTAAGTGGATGTGAATTCCAATGATGAACTTTACTTTGAAATACCAACTCTGAAAGCTATTAATCATTTTATCACATATTCATTCATGTTTCTGAGGTGAAAATATTTTTCATGCAGTTGTGTTATAAAATAAAAGCTTTATGTAAAATTTAATGTCTCTTGGTCATCAGTGACCGCCGCTCACAATGACCAGAACAGACATAGGAGGCAAAACATAAGGGTTTCTGGTATTGAGAAAACCCAACCAAACCCTAAGAAGGAAAGCTGCACGTAAACACCAAGAATTGGCAGCAAGATAAACTGTGTTTAGGGTTTGATGGTATCTAATAATACACAAACTGCTAGATGCTCATAATAACTGCATTATAAAAAAAAATAAGATTGAGCTTAAATATATAAACAAAATATTCTAAAATCAACAGGAATATTTCATTTATAAAGTCCACTTATTTTAGCAGCTCACACTATCATTCTTAATTACTTCTTCTATCAACGGTTCTTTACTTCCTTCTTATTTCTAACATATAAATATGAAAAATACTGACACAAATACGAATACTTGTTAAAAACTTTGTGGGCAGAAAACGTTGTTCATAAATTCAAGTTTATAAGAAAGTATAACTCATGACTAGTAGAACTTGTTTTAGAACCCAATGTATCTATCTTTCAATAAATTAATAATATAAAAAAACAAATGTGAATATAAACTCAAAATAGGAGGAAATTTAATTAATGTAATTTAATTAATTGAAATTTAATTAATGTAATAGCTGATAGGACCATCCTATTTACAAGTAGTGTGAATAATACTGAATAACAATGTATTCGAAAATATATAGATGTCTATATATTCAGATGCATTATGGTAGGCTAAAGAAATTTTGAAACTGGAATTATGACAAATTTTATAATAACAGTGGTTTAAGTAATATAGAGGAAAACATTGATTAATACAAATTCCAATGCAGTAAAGAATCCAATCGACAGTTCATTTTTTGCTACTCTTACACTAAAGGACTAACTGAGCTCATAACTAACTTATACAAAAATTATGATGTAACAGTGATCAAATTTGGCCACAAAACCACAAATAAAAAACTTTTATACATACCTACAAGACAAAAGAATCAGACAAAATTTAATCTTTTCAAAGAGTCTTTAAATGAAACCTCCATGAAACTTTAATGTTTATAGGTAGAATAGGGGGCTCACAATCTCTAGTGAGACAGACAAATAGATGATAACATAAGGATTTCTGTAAAAGCTAATTAAAACCTACGATTGCCTAAAAACTAAGTGTTTGTCATGACATTTGTTTTTGCCTAAAAAGTTATTTTTTTGTAGCAAACATTTTTATTTTTGAAATATACAGTTCATTTTCCAAACATATTTTAAATGTACCTGACTGATGAAAAAAAATGTTATCAACTTGGTTAATCAATGATGGTAAGTTATCGTCATATAATAAACAGCATGTGGAATTTTTTCTGTATATTTTTCAGGTTAATTTAGTTAAATTATAATTCTTTTGCTATGTTGGTATTAGTAGAGGAATTATCAGGATTGGAAAAGAATTTCTAAAGCGTTAATCCTATATTTAATTACAGATTTATTTAAATATGATTGCGAATTTGGTACGATGACTCCTTGCTATTGCAATGTTTTATCATGAGATAATGAAGTGGGTTCAAATACCAGGAGGAATGTATTTTTGCTTACTGACACTTATTAGAAGCCATTTCCTTGACTATTTGAGAAAATAATCTACTTTCTCAATTAGGCAAAAGCATTCTAGGTTTTTGGCCACAACGATAATCACTATCATCGTCATTCATTACAATGTTAGTGTTAGTCTGCATACAAGTTACATCCCTTGATGAGGCTGGCAATCTATTTTATGATAATGAATTCAAAAATAATGGAAAGAATACTTTTAAACAAATTTTTTTTAGTATCAGTTCTTTCTGTTTTAGTTAAACCACTGCTTTCTCTACTTTTTACCGCAAATGGGCACGTTAAATTCATGTTTGTGATTTTTTTGGCTTGCTCTTTAGACATTTTTAAATGTTTAATAATATTGCAATTAGGGACTATGATATGTAAATAAAATGAAATATTAGTTTGATAACATAAACTTACCAATAAATATCTGTAGGAGTAAATAAACATACTCAATGATTTGTGCCTGAATATATTTTGGAAATTTTTAACTAGTGTTATCATAAAGCACTACTGATTGAAATGAGTAGAGTGTATTTTTAAAATTATCACACCTCTGTTTAAAACATTGCCTTTAGTGTAAATTCCCTAATGGATGATTTTTTGCAAGTGGAAGTAGTGAAAAAACGTTAACGTACAACAGGTTCACATTAAAAATATAGATTAAAATAATTCAAAAGACTTAAGAACACACTATAACTAATCTTAGTTACAATGGCAACTTAATCTCACAGGATGTAAAATTTACATCAAAGCAGGCTTAAAAGTATGCTTTGGTGAGGCCTGGGCTGCTCATTTGGAAGGACCTCACATATTTGGTTAATGCTATGAAATACATGTACTTGACACACCAAAATATTAATTTCAAATATCTAGCACAAAAACCATTAGCTATTAATTTATTATAGGTAAAAAAAACAATCCTATTACAAAAGTTTGTAGTGAGGTGCTTCCTCCCTCACATGTGTTATCATGCTCTGATTAGGTGTGTAATCTAACACTAACAAATAAAATGACCCGAAAAACAAAAATTGTTCATAGAACACTAAAAAAAGAAAAGAAAGAAATATTTCAGTTTACATAGAGTATTTTCATAATACAATACCTTCTTGAAATATAATTTGCAAACAAATTGTAGCTTAGATGAAGGAAAACATGCAGTAGATTATGATAAATTTATATGTTTAACAAAAAATACATTATAATTCAGCTATGAATACGTATCGATTCTGAAATTGAACCTTTATATTTAATGCCATGGGGTGTGATATAAAAAAAAAATTGAAAAAGGTTTATGAGTAATGAAATAGATAACTGTGGAGCAAAATTCTGGGGTCAGATTCTCAGAAGAATCCATGGGGTATACTTTCCATACATGTCAATTTACACATCAAGTTAGGGAAAGTCATCCTGGTTGAAGTGGATGCCATGGTTCAGAACCTGCTCTAACACATAAGAATACCGGTTTCTGGCAGTTGACTTAATATCTGTATTTTAAGTATGTCATTAGCTTTGAGATAATTGCATAAAATCAAAAAACTATGAAACCTGTTAGCTCTCTAACATAAGTACAAAAATAACCATATAATGCCTTAGTGAGCAATAATACTCTGCATACAAAATTTGGTTTCCATGGACTTCCTGCAGCATCTGGTAATTGCTTCTTGCTCTATTGCCATCCATTTATGATGCAATTATCAGTTGGGTCCTTACAGCGCCTTTATTAATAGTGCTAATCAGTTCAGCAATCCTCCGTTTGGAAAATGGAACTCTGACATGAATGGTTATGCTTGATGATTCGTTGTCTTTTGATCTGTTGTCGTAGTCATGGCTAAAATAGTTGGTAATGTACAATGCTGTAACATTTTCGCATACTACTTTTGGGCAGTATGGCATTACTTCAATGAGTATGCGTTGAAGGTGTGCTGAAGTCTTGTACAGTGGTTTTTTCAATATAGCCTCAAATGGTTTGAGATCGAGGTCGATTACAAGATTTGGATTTTCTCAGACGTATACATAGATTTTTTTTTATAGGGCCATTGGATCGTTTTAGCCAATCGTGTTCCGACAACTTGGGGATGAATTTTGAGCACGAACTCCTGTAAATCATTAATATTTTGCAAGACTTCAAGTTGACCAATAGATTTGTCCTTTTCATGGTCTGCTTATAGACCTTGAGCACTAACCCAATGGTCAAGAAATTTGACTTTTGGGGCATTTTATGTTAAATACATTTTTCCCGATTTATCTTTAGCCCAGATTATTTTATCTGTATCAGGACATTTTCTGCTACTTGCTGCAGTTCGTCTTCTGTTTTTGGATGAATGAGGACATGATCTATTGAAATGAATTTAGACTTTATCATTCCCTTGCAGGAGGGAACACCTAAACTGCTAGATCTCTGGTGTACTACAATACCTACAAGTTAGTGGCTGTCGGGTCGTCACGAGGGGGCGCCTAGTTACCCTAGCCTCAGTGACGAAGTGAGGGTTGATTAGGCTATGACCTGGACAATTGCTTCATGACGAGTTTTACTACTGTACTATCTGACTCCATATCTGATTGGTATGTGCCCCGACAGTGCACAATGTTCAGGAGAAGAGGTATAGGGTAGGTATTAAAGGTAGTTTATGTGGTCTTGGAATGACCACGAATTCACACTCGGTATCTGAGAGTAGGCGAAAACCGTCCGGATCCCAAAGGCGAGTATGAACCCGAGAGAGGCAGCCTGGTTCACTGGGGGAGACACTACTAGATAAAGTTCGTAGGGCCCCAGGTGACCGTCGTCCGCAAGGAAGAAATCTCATCCAAGGAGCTTTTATTCTGGCCAATCGCCAGTAGGGCGAGGTTTTATTCCGACCAACCACATTGGAGGCTTGGATGAAGCTTAAGCTTGACTGTTCTAGACTAGGACCTACCCAGCCCCAGGAGCTACCTGACTCCCTCTGCCAGGGCCTCTGAACTAGTTTTTTGCAGCTGCGTCTTTTATTATTTACAATATTTACACTGATATGACTTATGGTTTGGTAATATTATTTACATTTGTTTAACTTAATTTACAACATATTATAACCAATTTAGAATATATATACAATAGAGTATAGGGTGATTTATCTTATGTAGTTAGTGGTCGCTACAGTGGCGTTACTGGGATTTGCCAGAACCCCTTAAGCAGTCCCATTTTCAGAAGCAGGATGATGCGTTTTTGCACAGTATCGTCAACGTTTTGGAAATAAAATTGCCTTTTCTTGATATTCTTGTTCAGACCTTTCAGATAAACAATGCATATCGGAGGTTTCTTTTCACGCTTCATCGCGACAATGACTTATACTGCAGGAGCAGGTTCCGTCATCAAGGTGATCATTTTTGAGCTCTCCATTTTGTCAATTTCTTGTTTTTCTGATCGTGAACAGAGTAAGGTACTTTCCTGAGTGTGTGGATTTTGAACGAGGTATTTTCTGTGAGGTTCATTTCATAAGTGAAACCTTTTACTCATCCGTTTCCAAAATAGAGTTCTCCATCTTCCATTAAGTTTACTCGTTTCAGTATCCCAAGCCTAACACAGGTCTCTTTCACGAGTACAAGGTCATTTCCCCGCCCAACCACCAAGAATCTCATTATATCTCAGTTTCCTCTTTGTGTTTTTACGCTGACTGTGGTTCCCCGAATGTACGCGACCCCCTCCATATCCAATGAGGGACTTGATACTGGATGGCTCAACAATTAGTTTGCAAGCGTTGGTCTGTACTGGCACTGGAGTACATCAGCTTGTGCCATCGTATACAGTGTTAACGGATATTTTTCATTTCGCGGAAAAATAATATTTTCAAACCAGTCCAGGTCAATGTCACATGACTTACATATAGACCAGTACCAGACCGTGAATAATTGTAGGCGTCAGCCTTATTTACAAACTTGACAAATGTGCCATGCTGACCTGTCTTCTTTGCGAAACAATACTGCTCAAATTCCTCCCACATACCACATTTTTTGCAACTCATCTCAAATGCTGAGCATATGATATTTTGCTATGGCCAGTTTTGTCATTGAAACCATTAGTGTCAGTAAGCAGTGGGATTGAAAAATGGAAATACAGATAAACTAATTTTTAATACACATTCTGCTTATTCACACTAGTGGTTAACATTGACTCAACATATCCAAATAATGGATCTATTGAAGTCGTTGATGAATCTCTGGTAGGTAAAATATTGTCCATTATTATGTCAAAATATGATACTACGACTAAATTATACTTGCATTAGACCAGTATACGTTGCTTTACACAAAAGTTGTTTTTTAAAAATCAACCATGAATAACTTTTGTTAAACGGGATTTGAGTTCTCGACACTGTGTGAATGGCTGACTCATTTTCGGCATTTTCTTAATAAAGCCCATATTGATCAAGAAGATTCACTCATGATGAATCTTGGAGAACCACTGACATTTCTAGCAGCAATACTTCAAGATCTTTACCGAATTACTAGGGCTACAGTGTAATATTATATGAAACTATCATTTCATTTGTAATGTTCGGGCCTTATAGCATGTTTTTGGAGAAAAAACAAAAAAAATTATAGAAAAAGCTTTTTTTAATAAATGATTTCAAATCTCAGGATTTAGTTTAAAAATGTTTTCCCTAACTAAACCAGTTTATTCTTTTAAAAACTTGAGCATCATAGTGTTTAATGTTTAATCGTTGCCTCAAGGTGTGTATATATAAATTGAGCCATTCCTATGTCCATGTTCGTTAGACGTGCAAATACGTCGGTGCGAACTAGTGTATGTCTGTAAACCACGTTTTCTGATGTACTAAAGGTTATAATTGCTTGAAAAGAAAAAGTTGCCTGTGATATCTTTCTTTGACCGACTTTTAGAGCTGATGTAGTTATAGACAGAACCAGAGATTTGATCACTTTCCCATTTGTATGTCAATATACCTTGGAACAATGAAGAAAAGTACTGAAGGATCTTTTGGAGTTTGATTATTCCAACTTCACGCATGCATTATGCAACTCACAGGATAGGAGCTAAATATTATTAAAGTATTACGTTACTCCTTCACCTACGTGATAACCAGGCAAAATTGCGTAAACGCCTGCGCAACTACTCAAAAATGAACAGTGGACTTGAGGTGTCAGGCACTGCCAAAATCACATAAGCAATACCTTGTATGTCCTGTATTGTTTATTTTAAAGATATTGAAATGTTGGTTTTGGTCCAAATTTAATTAGATTAGTTATGACAAATTCTATAATATTGATTTCTTAACAAGAGAATCCTCCTATTCCGTGTATATTGTCTACTATCTGTGACAACACAGAATTGTCTAAAAAGCAAACGGTTTTGTAACAACTCTTGTTTGTAAACGTTTTGAAATTTTTTTTACTGTCGTTATTTTTCATTCTTACTAACTTTCATTTGGACCTTTAACTGATACAGTTCATTCCATTGTTGAAAAGGGTGTTAGCTGTTCTGTCACTCTGTAACCAATAAACTGTTTTTGTTTCCTTCTTTCGTTAGTTAAATCATCTTTATAGAGGAGAGTCTTTTAGAAGAAAAGAAAGAAAAGCTTCATTATTAAGTATAAGCAAAACACTACATACTGGGTGGAATGTGTGGGAACAAGTGGGGTCTGTGGCCAGAAGCTGAGACATATATGTGTAAGAAAAGGGTAGTTTTGGGAAGTGGGAAGGAAGTCTTGGAGGGATGCGGTCGCTTACTTAAAAAATAACAGGAACCATCAGTGACTTCCATGAAGTCACGAGGCAGGTAGACAGTAGAAGAGGCTTGCTTCTACTTTTAGCATTGTACATTATATTAGCATTATACTATTCTTAGCATTATATAACTATTTACATATTAAAACGGATATTATGACTTCGTTAATAATTGACATGAAAAAAAAAAGAGAACGAAGTGTACTTAAATCCAACTAGCCCATTTACATTGCAAATTTATTTTATTTGTATGCTCGTTAGGACAATATTTCTTTATATGTTACAGAGCCTAGATATGACTTAGTAGAAATACACATACCAATTGGAGCAAGACAATGCACAAGGACTTTATGCTGTCCAGTTTCTTTAATCTGGTGCCTTTCCTTTGACTGCAGGAATCACTTCGTCGATTCATCGAGAATCAGTCGACCAAATATAATATCTTTATATTCTCATTTTCTGTTATAATGTGATATTAAATTATTTATGTTTTTCAGAGCTGTAACTCGCATGAGATGTTCTTATTTTTAAGAGCTCCGCATTAATTCATTATTATTTATGTACGAATAAAAAAAATATTGTACAAATGACAGTTATTCGACCTTCCTCTTTTTTAAAATTTTTTGAGCACTAAAAATCACGCTAAATTTTTTTTTCGAAGGTTTTCTTCGAACAGTATTGAACTAGACTCCTTTTTAGACTAGCGTTAACCAATTAACATGATTGACATACAAAGGAAGTTGTACAAACCTGTGGTTATGTATGAACATTACCATAGTTAAATTGGCTCTAAAAGTTGCCGATAGTAAGATTACGCAAGAAAAAAATGTCTTACTAAGCACGTATAACCTTTAGTACATCAGCAAACATGGTTTGCAGATCACTAGTTTGCACCTTTCGAATTCACACCACTGAAGATAACACGGGCATACGAATGGCTCAATTGTTATAAACACACCTTAAAGAGCCAACGATTGAACTTGATGAACTTTAAACACTATAATGCTCATGTTGTTACAATTGTAATCTGATTCAGATAGGGAAAACTCTTGAAAGTGAATCCTGAGATTTGAAAGAATTTATTAAAAAAAGGTTTTTTTTTTTTTAAATGTGACTTGTCATGTACCTCTGAAATAGCTAAACGTGATACAAATAACATACCATTAGATTTTGCAACTCCTTAGAGATTTTATTATATATTGGAATATTGCTAAATCGAAAAAAACAAAAACTACTCCCGAAAAAAACCTACAGCAAAAAGGAGTTAAATTATTGCGCAGCTCATTAAATTCAGTGAGCTCCCGAGAGTAAAACTAACACTCATTTCTTCATCAAGAATGATGAATGTGTGAGGAATAAAAATTACATTTACATTTTGAGAAATGAAATACAAGGCGTAGTGGCTGAAGGAGCCATTTTCAATCCAACGATTTGCTGCGTTTTCAGCAAAGACATGCCAGAAGACCAGAAGAATCCAAATGGAATGACAACTTCATAAAGTATTGCAATATATCCCTAGTAATGTAGTAATGACCTTGAAGTATTGTTGCTAGAAATGTCTGAGTGGGAGCTGCACATTAACACCAGAAATACAAGGAACTCATATTGGTGGTAGTCCAATGTAGGCACTAAAGGCTTCAAAAACCTAGCACTGGCAACTAGGAGATATCTTGGAACCCCATGGAGCAAGGTTAATTGTCTTGGCGTTTACTTGTACTCTAGACATTCATGGAAAACACAAAATCTTAAATACACAAGCACATACACACACGCACAGGTTTAAACAAACTGAACCCTCCACTTAACCAAGCCAAAACACTTAACATCCACTGCTCCAAACTCCACACCTGAGACCAGGAGTCCAGGTGACACCTCGGTCTCACATATACCGGCGGTGGGATTAAACAGTGTTCTTATAGGACAAGTGACATGAGCATGTAGATACAAAAAATGCAAACCACCTGACTAAAAAACAACTGTGACATCAGCGGGCAATGGGTAAGACCATTGTGGCACCTACGACCAAACTCAGTGTTAAAAATGAAATTCAACCACTTTTACCTTATCGATAGTTAAATAACCTTTGTAGAGGAGAGTCTTTTAAAAGAAAAAAAAAAGAAAAGCCTTACTATGAAGTACAATCAAAACACTGGGGTATACAAATATTAAGAGATCAGTTGGAACATACTGGATGGAATGTCTAAGCACAGTCTGGGGCTAAAGCTGAGACATATATGTATAAGAAAAGGATAAGATTCTGGGAAGTAGGGAAGTCTTGGAGGGATACGGTTGCTTACTTAAAAATAACAGGAACCATCAGTGACTTCCATAAAGTCACGAGGCAGGTATACAGTTCTGCTCAAGCCCCTTCTATTTGTGCACAGCGTTACAAAACTTCTTGTACAGAATTAAATTGTTTGGTACTACAGTGGTTCTTACATTATTGTCGTTTTGAATAGGCACATGTAAAAGATAGATTGAACTTAGTTTCTTTGGTAATTGTATGAATGAGTCCGTTTCGTATAGCACATGAAAATTTAATTGTTAACCAAATGATTTCCACACTTGTGATATAAGTTGGTCATCAATTAAGTCGGTTTGTTTTATTATGTTAGCATGATGGATTCCCATTTTACATGTTTCCAAAGACTGTTCTATGTCTAGTACTTGTACAGTGAAGTAACTTAATATTTCTTATAATTAATATATCTTACGGTTAGGTGCATAGCATATTGGGTATAAAATGTCTATTTTTTCTTTTTAACTACATTATCTGTGTGTACTTTTATTATTTTGTTTTGTGTGTCAATAACCACCACTTTTCCCTTATCGGTGTCCACTGGATTTCCTTGAATCTTAAGTTAAATAATCTTTATAGAGGATAACCTTTTATAAGAAAATAAAGAAAAGCTTTATTATGAAGTACAAGCAAAACACTGGTATATAAAAATAAGAGTTACGTTGCTACATACTGGGTGGAATGTCTAGGAACAAGTATGATCTGAGGCTAAAGCTGAGACATATATGTATAAGAAAACGATACGATTCTGGGTCTTGGAAGGATGCGGTTGCTTACTTAAAAATAACAAGGAACCATCAGTGACTTCCATGAAGTCACGAGGCAGGTATACAGTTCTGCTCAGGTGTGCCTTCCACTTGTTCACAGCGTTACAAAACTTTAGGTTCAGTTAGTTTAGTTTCCTATAATTCTTAGAGGAAGAGCCTCATCATGCTATAGTTTGAAAAAACCTTGCTATGGATAAATGTATTAGGTTTAGTAATGTAGTTTCAATGTGATATAAAATGTAGCATAGCCACTGTAAATATAAAGTACAACCACTTTTAGTTTATATGGATTTAGTAAATAAATTCAATTCATAGTTTTAAAGAAAAATAACACTGCAAGGGGATCAGAAAATAAAGAAGCTCTTTGTCAGTTCCTATGAAGACTTTTTCCTCAATCAGCGCTCATCAGTCAGGTCACCCGTGGAAGTGGACAGTTGACGTAGGCGCGTATACAATACAGAAGACATTGACTATAAGCAGTAATATGATATACAATATTTTGAGCTCCTACTATCATTAAAAAAATACTGCAGTGTAATATTGTATATAATAAAATACAATTATTCAAGTTATTAATTGTCTGACCTTTTATTTTCACATAAAATTTATTTTGATGGCAATAAACGACTTGATTATAGCAGTTCATTGTTCAGTATCCAGGAACGATAAAGTATACACACCACATTATTCCCCCGAACAGAAAACTATACTTTCTGATTTAGTGTTCCAGTATCTATTAAATTTGACTTTTACGTTTTGAAGCGAAACAAATGTTATTGGCCATATAGATTGAAATAGTAGCAATATATTGACCTACAACCCGATTTTTTAAACCATCTAATAAAAACGTAGGATTAAAAAAAAGACCATGACATGCCGGATATTGGCTAGAGGAGTGGGAAAATCTAAATCAGACAAAAATAGCATTGACTTGAACTCTAGATTAGCGTTTACATAGTTCCACTTATCTGTATGACAATGGAATGTTGTAGAAACACGGATTTCTACGGATCTGTTTTAGCTACATTTTTTTTTTTTTTAATAGTTATCTTCTTTTGCAATTCTGATAAGATATCGGAATGAGGCTGAAGACATAAAGTATTTAGTAGCAACAACTGATGCACCTGATTGCAAAATGTTCATTAAACTGAGCACTCTTCTTCTATTTTTTTTATTATGTTTCTTCGGAGAAAGTGTCTTCGCTGATTTTGTTGGTAAGGATTTGAAGGGTGTGCTTACCAAGGACGGATATGAAGCTGACTACTCACTAGGAGGTGAGTGCATAAGCTAAATATTAAATTATGCGAATTAATAAATTGAACTAACATTTTTTACTTACAGTGTTGTTTTTTAAATATTAATATTCTTCTACTCTTAAAAACGAATTGACAAGCTCTATCCACATATGTGGTTTACAATCTTCTGTATCTCTATCTCTTAACAAATTTCTATAATTCTAAGTAGATTTATTAGTTCACCAACTGACTTCAAGCAAAGGTTTGACTCATCGAGAGCTTCCTGAAAAACAAAGGTTTAAGTTAGATAGAGAGTAAGAAGTTAATATTACTTTTTTTTTTTTCTGGGTTTGGCTCAGAATTAATGGTAACGGAAAATACTATCACCATTCGAGTTATGCATTTCTCATAATAATGTTTGTAAATCATTCAAAATAAAGTATTTTTATTTGTAATTTATATACATTTTCTAGAACCTGAAAATGGCTCAGTGGAAGTCATACGTAATGGGTACAAGAAATGTACTCCTACTTTGTGCTGCCCAATACATTTGATCTGCGGTAAAAATTATTTCTGCTGGAACATGGCAAAGTAAGCCAACTTTTTCACTTTCTTATTTTTTCTAAGAGATTAATAATAAAAAAATTGTATGTATTTTTCCAGGCCAGTGCACCCTATGCGGAAGTGCAGCAAGGTTTAAAAATTTTTTTATGAAATAAATTGGTTTTCTTGGCCAGTGTTAATCTATTATTACTCCTTACAAGAAATTTTATTATGAATATCCAAAGGTATAGTGATTCTATACAATAACACCCATCTATATATAAACAAACTTTGGAATTTTTCCGAATCAATAAGCTGCTGTCCGGTCATCTCCGAATATATATATATATATATGGACATATTCACTTATCTTAAAGGCTAAGGACCAACTTATGCTACTATTCTAAGAAATATATTCCGAATACATATAATTAATTAACTATATGTTAGTAAAAAATTAATGGGATGCCAATTAATTTGAGCATCCCAAGCTCGATACTATGAAATGCGCACCAAAAAGCATTTTAGTATATAAAAGGAAAGTAAATAAACCTTTTTAACATATTAAATTATTTTTTCAACAATATGTCACAAAGATGTTTTGCGTTGATCAATGGGAAGTTATCTGGGTAAATGTAATCATATGCATTAAATGTGATATAATGAAAGGATGTACTTTATTATGTTAAAAGAAATTTAATGATATACATAGATGCTAAAAAATGTAAAAAAAAAAAAAAAAAAGCAAATGACTCTAGATAACAATAGGAAAACTGAAGTATTAATATTTATTTTTAAGAACTCCAACAGATTATTTTACCTAAACAATTATTGGCGTTGTGGGTGCTAATCATCTTCTAGAACCAGTGAGGCAAATGAAGGTCGTATCCTGAGTTCTTTGCCAGGCGTATAATTCAAGACAGCCGGGTAGAGGCAGCTATCTTCCCTAAGCCGTGGTAGAAACTAGATAATTTTTTTCCCCCCTTCCTGGGATCGGTGTCCCATAATGGGGTATTTCATCCGCTGCTGTGCGCGTATTCCACTCCTGCTGGGATCAAAGCACCTTCATTCACGCCCTTAAACTGTATTTATATTTTAAAAGAAGAAGCACACCATAAAGAGAAAATACAAAATAAATCGTTCTTATGCCATTCACACAACTTACTATATACAATTTAAAAGAAAACTTAAGAACTTTATTTATCTTAACCTATATTTCATATTTACATGGAGGCATCACTGGATGTCCTCTGTCTTAATGCCAGACATGCCTTTTTTATCATGTTTGCACCACATTCGCTGATTTGACGCTTATCACAGTTGTGAGTTATTAAATTTAGTAAAATTTCCGTATGTAAAGAGCTTCCTCCTTACGAGTTCTCTTTTATATTTTGAGTTAAACAGTCAGACCCCTTGATTAAAAATACGAACTATTTGTTAGGGCTAAAATTAACTATTATCGCTCAAGGTCATTAAAACTGTCTTCAAAGGTATGGGAAGATTTTTTGGGAAGTTTTACTTGATCTACATTGGTGCTGAAAACAAGAGGAACGCTATGGAAAATAATGAATGATAAATCAATAAATCACTCCTTTTAATTTTTATATATATATTACTTCTTTATTGTGCTAAAATTACAATCTGTCTTAATAGTCTATAAGTAATTGAGAAAAATGTTCTCATTCATACCATTTATTTACAATTCTATATTCATACAATATTTAAAAACAGCCCAGAGGCCTCCCAAATCCACATGGTTGTAGCCGCGTCATCGGATACGAGCCAGCGGAGGGTGACCAAAAGCGCGAGAGCCACATCCGATCAGGACATGATTGGAGAAACTGGCCATTGCCAGGACACCTACGCATTTATAGCAGGTCAGAGGCCCTGCCGTTTCAGTCAGGATATGGGATGCTACGTCGGGGTCTGGGTGGGATGACAAGACTGCAGTGTCATCTGCTAATGTGGCCAAGAAGGTATTGGGAGTAGAAGGGACATCAGCGGTGTATAAGTTATAGAGGATAGGGCCCAGGACACTGCCCTGTGGAACTCCTGCATTTATGGGATAGTAGTTAGAGTATTCTAAACCACAGCGGACTTGGAAGAAGCGGTTTGAAGGGTAGGACTGTAGGATTAGGAAAAGGGTCTGTGGTAAATATCTTTTGAGCTTGTAGAGCAAACCTGCGTGCCAAACCCTGTCAAAAGCTTGAGCTATATCAAGAAAGGCAGCAGTACAATACTGTTTGGTTTCAAGGGCTGAGGAAATGTGATCAACAACGCGAAGGCCTTGTTGAGCAGTGGAATGTCGTTGGCGGAAACCAAACTGGTGTGTGGAAAAAAGGTTTTTGGATTCAACAATTGGAAGTAGACATTAGGAGTTAGTAGGAGTTTCTCAAATATTTTTAACAAAATAGGGAGTAGGCTAATTGAACGGTAAGATGAGGCGTCATTGGGTGGTTTACCAGGTTTGGCGAATAGGACAATAATGGAATGTTTCCAGAGGAGTGGAAAGTGCGTCGTTCGGATAATGCAATTATATATATAGGTTAGGAAGATTATGGCTTTAGGAGGAAGTTGTTTGAGAATTTGAGGAGTAAGGAGATCCTATCCAGGGGATTTTCGGTAAGGTAAGTTTTTCAGAAGGTATTTGACCTCAGAGGGGTTAACTTCTTTCGTTGAAAGTGAGAGAGTTATAGGTGAAGTGAGGAAATGTTCCACAGTTGTTCTGTGCGTATGGCTTTGATGAGAAAGGTGAGGTGTGAAAGTATGGGTAAGATGCAGAGCAAATTCCTCCGACCTATCCCCATCTGAAGCCGCCCAGGACCCATCATCCCGACGGAGTGGATGTGAAACAGGTTGATACTTTAGGATTTTTTTGGTTACATTCCACAAGGAGTTATCCCTGGTAGACATAGAGGAGAGGTAGGAATTGAATGAATCGGAACGGAAGGATGCCAATCGCCGCTTTACCAATCGGCAGTACTGATTGTACGAGCGGCGATTGGCAGGATGCCGGGATCTTTGCCACACTGTTCTGGAGCGGCGTTTGGATTGGATTAGATCTTTGAGATGCTGAGGTAAACGATTATGATTGTGGATTTTTGGGTGACGATGCCTCCCAAGCCGACCTCTGGACCAGAGTAGTGAAAGAATGCACTGCATCGTCTAGGTCTTGGGGTGTTTTCCCAGAAGCTGGTGGAAGTGGTCCCAGTCAACTGGCCATAATAAATGAAGGTGGAGGCAGTTTGTGAATTGGTCTTAGGGAAATGGTTAATAATAAAGGATTATGATCAGAGGAGAGGTCATCGAGGTGCGTGAGTGAATAGTTTAGTGTTCCTAAACTATTGTAAGAAAAGAAGTCAAGGAGATCAGGATTTCGGTTGGGATCAGATGGCCAATAGGTGGCTGTGTCAGGAGCGATAGTTGTGCAATGTTTCCGTGTGAGTGCAGACAGCAAAGCACGTCCTCGTGTATTTATGGATCTTGACCCCCAGTGTTGGTGCTTCGTATTAAAGTCCCCACCTACAAGGAAACGATGTCTGATGGAGTCTTGAAAGGAGATGAATTGGGAGTCGGAAATGGATTTATTAGGAGGGCAGTACACTGATGATAGTGTAAGGGGAAAAGTGAAGGTGGTGATTGACACTGCAGTGGATTGAAGGAAATCATCTGCTACCAGAGGAACTATTTGGTAGGATATGGAGTTATGGACAATGACAGCGGTACCTGCATGAGCTGTTCCATCTGGGTGATCAGTTCGATAAGTCTGGTAGTGTCGAACGGTAATTGGGCGTTTACTCGTAAGTCTTGTTTCAGTAATGAGAGCTACGTCGGTGTTTTTGTCGTGGAGTAATGCTGTCAGTTCGTTAGTGTGGGTGCGAACACCATTCGCATTCCAAAGGAGAATGGATACGGAGTCGATAGGATCCACTTATGGATTTTGTTTAACGGGGATAAGGTTGGAGACAAGATTTGTAAGAAGTGAAATGAGAGGGGTAATTAGGGTTCTGAACTCTGTAAGGAATGAGGTTAATAGGTTGGTGAGATCCAAAGAACTTGAAGGTGGAGGAATATGCGAGATGTGTGGTTGAGGATGGTATTGAGCTTGAGGGTTAACGGGATGAATGGAATCCTGGGAAAGGTGATCTTGCGGACAGGGAGTGGGCGGTGCCTGTGACTGCTCTCTGTTGCGAACGGCATCGGCGAAAGAGACAGAAGTTACTGGGAGGGTGGTGGCAGTAAGATTTTGTGTGCCCATATGCCTGACAGTTATGGCACTGGACGATATCGCGTTTGGGATACGGTTTTTCAACCTGTACCCTTGTGTAGTACAGGTTTGATAGGTCGTATATCTTTACGATTCCAGGTGTCCTCTCGAGTTCGACAAAGAACAGTGGTAATGCTGTTTTTATTTTTTCATCCTGTTGTCTATCCTCACGCAATACGTTTGTTATTTGGCGAACTTTGTATTTGAGAACTGAGAGTTCTTCTTCTATTTCGTCAGCTGGTGTGGTTGGGTGCAAATTTCTGATCACCACTCGGAGTGATCATTCCTGCTTTAATTGGTAGGTATGGAAGTCTACCTTAGTTTCTCCTAAGTATTTAACTATTGCTCGGTATGTTTCGGGAGTGTCCGGAGAAACTTTTGTGTCCCGGCACCGATTGAGGCACGTGTATTTGCCTGTACCTACAATTTTATTCAATTGGGTACACATTAATTTAAAGTTATAATATTTCGCACGAATATAGCTGGTGGCTTGGGCTTGTTGACGTCCATTTCATCAGTTTGAATATTTTTCAACGCCTCAAAGGTGTTGGGCGTGAAGAAAGGGGAAACTTCGACGGTGTCTTCTTTAGATGTGCTGGCCAGTGGAGGTATCTCTTCCATGGAACTAGCGGCAGAGGAGGTTATTTGTACGTTCCTGTTTGAACGTCTCGGTTTTCGCTTTACAGGCGATGTAGTCGGGGTTGGACCTAGTGACCTAGATCTTTTTTTTTTATTTTGCGACATCAGTTGTTGATAAAACCTCATTTTATCATAACAACGGTTTTTTCTAGTAAATTAAATACGTAGCGCCGGTGGGATTCGATCTCACAACTTCAAGTGGCGAGACACCGGGTCTTGGCCCTGAGCCACTAGACCGTTTGGTCAGAGAGCCGATCACTTGATGTTATCTCCGATCAGTGTATGGCTAAAGGTAAGGCGTCCAAAATGGCCGACTTCTCTGTCTGATATCACTTGTTGCACTAAACACAAATGTAACAAGCGATTCACTCACCTCCTGTGGGCTCCCTCGTGACCAGCTCACATAAGTTGCCTGCTAGAACAATTCTGTATCTGACTGTGGCCTATAAGCGGTAGTAAACAGTACTTGAAGTACGTGCTAAGTAGAGAGCTGTTGTAAATAGTAGCGCATGCGCAAAAACTCAGTTAGAGTGGGAGGAGGGAATGAAGTAGTGGGGGAGACAGTCGTAGGTGGGGAGTCATCCCCACCCTACTGGATGGCCTCCCATATAAGCCTCGGCCTCAGGCCAAATTAATATACGGTACCCATTCTCCGCACGAAAGAAGAAGTAGATCTTCAACTAGCTTTCATAACTGATGTGATCATAGACGCAGCAAACACTGCGATCCCGAAGTACACTTCCATGCCACCGTCTCTGCGACCACCTCCAGACCACATTCTTAAAATTATAGCCTTGCGCAATAATTGGAAGAATAGATGGTACAGGACGAGAGATCAGCAAGCCAAGGTCGTTGTGAATTCTCTCACAACGCAAATCCGGGGCTTGATGAAACTCTGGAAAACAGCGCAGTGGCATGAGAGACTTCGTAGCACTCACGGAGATCACAGAAAGTTTTGGAAGCTGTTGAAGACTACAAAAGGCAAGACAGCCACTGTCCGTCTTCACGAAGGCGACAATGTTCTGACTGCTGAGCAACAGGCAACAAAACTGGCCGACCATTACGCTAGGGATATTACGGCTAGGACGGGATACTACCACATGCCTCCTCCGGTAGATGCTGAACAGAACCACATGTTTGTATCACCGAAGCAGCTCAAGGCTATTCTTCGCCGGTGTCAGGGAAACCAAGCACCAGGGCACGACGGGATACAAACAGTGCTGCTCAAACAAATGCCGAGGAGAGGGATAGTACAACTAGCAAACTTATACAACTCTTGTATAAGATTGCGGTACTTTCCTGACACATGGAAACAAGCCATCTTGTTTCCATTACTAAAGCCAGCCAAAAGTGGAGATCACCCAGCCGACTACCACCCGATCAGTCTGCTACCACAGATGGGGAAAATCTTTGAGAAAATTCTTTTGAATTATCTCAAAGATTACTGCTTGGAAAATGATATCATTCCGCCAGAGCAGACTGGATTCCAATCCAGTATGAGCGCAGAGCACCCCCTTCTGAAGGTGCAGTCAGAAGTTAGCCATAACATGAATAGAAAGATAGCCACGGCTATGATTTCCATTGATTGCACCCAAGCATTCGACTCGGTGTCTCACGGGACACTGTGTCAAATGCTCTGCGACCGGGAATGCCCGGAACAACTATATTCAATTCTGGCTAGCTTCCTGAAAAACAGATCGCTGCGGGTGCGGGTGGGTGATAGCTTCTCCGAAGCTGTGCCACTGACCTGTGGAGTACCCCAAGGCGCCGTCTTATCCCCTGTACTATTCAACGTATACACGTCTGAGATTGTCGGAGCCCGGTACAAAAATACCACAGTTACTGCTTTCGCAGATGACATAGCGGTGTACAGCAGCAGCATGAGTGCCAAGTTAGCTCTAAGACAGGCTGAAGCAGCCTGTAACCAGATCAGTGAGAGATTGGGGAGACTCAATATCTCTGTAAACGCGGGTAAGACTGACTGTGTAATTTTCTCTTTTCAAAAGGGAAAAAGCCCGCTCCCTACTAGTTACATAGTAGGAACGAAGCAAAATTCACCAGCCAACGACCTAGTATATCTGGGAATTAAAATGGACAGACACCTCCATTTTAGTAACCATTTTGCGAAGAAGTTGAAGCATACACGCATGAAGTCTTACCGGCTTACGCACTTATTGACTTCCCCCAATCTATCACTGCGTCTCAAGCTACTGATTTACAAGAGCATACTCAGGCCTACTCTGCTGTATGGTGCACCGCTATTTCGTTATCTGACGTATACGACAGCTAAGAAACTCCAACAATTCCAAAACGGTATACTGATGAAAGTGGTCAGAGTTACTTCATTCGAGCAGCGACGGAACAGTGAGCTGCATGAGATATTTGAGCTGCCTACGGTGGATGAATTCATCCAGCGTAGACATATCAAATTTTTCGACTCATTACAATATTTGACAAACCCGGTGTTTAACACTATAACCCCCGCTCCGTTCCCCCATCGATGGCAGGACGCTGTCGTGGCTGGAACGCTTTAGTTTTAGGTTCTAGGTATAGTTTTTAGTTTGTAAGTTTTTTCTCCCATTTTTAAACCGAAGGTGAGCCCCATCACTTGGATTTGTATTCATAGTATTTTCCTATTAACCACAATCTGTATTGTTGAGTAACACGAACTCCTTCAAATGCATCTGTGCATAGCAGGATAAGGAGAAATTTGCAAAGTTTCTTTTAATATTATCATTGTATAACTTCATGGGGTTTAGGAAAAAAAAAAAAAAAAAAAAAAAAAAATTAACATAACTAATCGAACCTTCACTTGGAATACTAATCTCTCCTCTCTCTCTCTGCACTGGCGCCTGCTGCTCTACTCAAAACCATGGACCATCGTCAGACCCCACACCTTCCTAGTGGGAATCTCTGCCTTCGTCTCGCTAAAACTAGCACAGGGTAGGTGGGAGAGACCTCTCCCTCGCGGACGACGGTTGCCACGGTCCTGCAAATTTTACCAGCAGTGTCTCCGATGGCAATCCAGTCTGCTTCTCTCCGGTTCACACGCCTTTGGGATCCGGACGGTTTTCGCCTACCCTTAGATACCGAGTGTGAATTCGTGGTCATTCCAAGACCACATAAACTACCTATAAACCTACCCTGTACCTCTTCTCCTGAACATGGTGGTTTGTCGGGACACACACACCTTCTAAAGATCTTATGGAGTCAGATCAAAGCGAATTAGGGTGCCCTGCTGACTAGGCCGGTGGCCAGGGTGAAAGACCTAGGTCCACCCGCTCTATCTCTTTCTGGGTGATAGCGCTCGCCGGACGGGGGGTAAGAGGTTTTAGCGACCCTAGCCTGTGGTGGGCGTCTCCTCACCACTTTGGGGATACTCAGGTATAAAATAAGCCCCCTAGTGACGAACCCGACAATACCCAATGAGGCCATTTTAAGGAATGCTATAGTTTTCCGATGTGGTTTCCCTGGCGGATTTGCCAGGTAAGAGGAGTTTTTTTGGACTGATTCTAGGTGGTTTGAAAAATTTCAAAGTTGTTAATGTAGTTTCGTACCATATTTTATTTTTCGATTGAGATAATTAGTTTCTTACCACATTATTTAATTTATAAGAATCCGCTCTTAATGTTGTTCCATTAATTTACCAGGTGGGATATATTCAGAAATAATCGTAGTCTGTTTATTATTTAAGTACACCAAGTGCCACCGCAGTACAGTTGAGGTCTATGATGAAGCATTGGGGACCAGAAGATCTAGCCAATTTGATGACACCTTCTTAAGGCCCATTTATATCATTCCTGAAGTAATACAACCTGAAACAGAGAATCTGTCTTGAATTGAACGACAGATCTAACTAAAAGAGATGATTTGGTGTTTATTGAAATAATATAATCGCTTAGACCCTACTTCATTTCTAGTATTTGCATGTGTATTGCACATCAACAGTTTCAGTTTCTCACTATTGACACTCAAATACATGTAGAATGTATTAGTAGTGAAAAGGGAAAATGCAATAAATAATTATGTAGTAACTACTAGAGAACTTATATGTTTAGTAAGGTATTTACTTTATAAGTGGAAAAGTGGTTAGTGTGCTTGGAGTTATACTGAAGAAATCTTGTATTGAAGTTAAAATAGCCTGCTGTGACGGCACTAACTTGTTTTTTTTTTTTTTTTTTTTTTTGTTCCGGCATTTGTGCACCGCGGCCTCAGTGAGACCTATTGTGCGCCGTCCATATCCCTGTCCTATATATGTGACAGGCCCACGGCCTTTGCAAATCTGAGGATACTGAGTGGATCGATCAGTTCACATAGTTTGGGGTCTACAATGCGATCACTACCAAAGTGAAGGTATCGCCTTCTAGCTAGGTTATCACAGTCACATATTATGTGACGTGACGTTTCTCCCTCTTTCTTGCAGAATCTGCAGATTGGTGATTCCACTATCCCCAAATTAAAGAGGTGCTTGTTTAACCGACAGTGACCTGTATAGAGTCCTGTCACACTTTTGAGTGTCCACCTGTCCATTGATAGAAGTACTGAGCTTCTTTTCTTACAGGGTCCATCAAGAAACAGTTTCGAGTGTTCCTGTTTCTTAGTTTCTCTCCAAGAGAGTCTTGCCCTGTCCTCTAAAGCTAATTTTATACGCCTTTTTGCGTAGCTGAGGCTGATACCACATATGGGTTCAGGTGCAAGAGGTGTCTGTTCTGAGCCCACCCTTGCAAGGCCATCTGCCTTTTCATTGCCTGTGATGCTTGTGTGTACCTGGCACCCAGTCGATTCTAACCTTATTGGCTAGTGAGAGTGTGTTTAGGTTGTTTTTACACTCCTCAACCAAATAAGATCTGGTCGTATAGCTTCTCAGGGCGCCAATGGCTGCCTGGCTATCCGTGAAAATTGTGATCAGTCTGTTTCTTACACCCTCCCCAATTAAGGTTTGGGTGCAGACTAACTAACTTGTTAGTTAGTCATACATGTAATCATGGTTAACATATTGGGAGTTCATTGTTAGACTTAAATCTATACAGGTATAAAATAATTTGTTGTGACATCGGCTTAGTTTTATGAACAAGAGATGTGAGATGTTACAAAATTCATTAAAAGATCTCGGCTGGACTCACTTTAAGTTTCTTAAAATCTCCAGATTTGTGCAAATTCCGTAAGGAAAACCTGTTTCACTGAAACCTTTGTTGTTATAACTATTCATAAGTTACTAGATATCAGATACCACTAAACTAGACAGCTATTAACGAATTTTAAGTTGATAAATGGCCAACGCCAAAAATATACAGGATGTACGAAATATAGGGCTCATTAAGTTATTGAAGGGACTACAATATATTAGTAGTAAATTTATAAAACAGCTTTATTATTTTATTTTTTTATTTTTTTTTTAATTCCTTCATTGTGCTAAAATTACAATCTGCCTTTTATAAGGCAATAAGTAATTAAGATAAATGCTCTCATTCATACCATATTTACAATTCCCATTCACTCGCTCATTCATAGAGTATTTACAAACCCAGAGACATCCCAAATCTACATTGTTGTCACCTAACTTGCATGAGAAAGAGGAAGCGGAGTCACAAACCCTCAGCCCTTGAAACCAAACAATATTACACTCCTGCCTTTTTGGGCATTTCTCAAGCTTTTGACAGGGTTTGGCACGCAGGTTTGCTCTACAAGCTAAAAAGATATTTACCACAGACCCTTTTCCTAATCCTACAGTCTTTTTTTTAGATTAACAACAACTTTATTATGATAAAATTACAATCTGGGTGATTGGGCTATAAGTAATTGTAATAAATTATCTCATTCGCGCGCGAAGGAGAAAGCGTAGTCTTCGCAGTCCCCCACGCTCCTCCGTCAGCCACTTCACAGGATACGAGCCAGTGGAGGCTGACCAAGAGCACGAGAGCCACATATACTCAGGACATGATTGGAGAAACTGGCCATTGCCAAGATATATTAAGATCGTTATGAAGGGTTTTGTTGCTTACGTAATAAGGGGCATCTACTATTGTTCTCAGGACTTTTGATTGAAAGGATTGGATACGCTTGATGTTAGACTTTCTTGCTGTCCCCCATAGCTCTATTCGGTATGTCCAGATTGCATTAAGTATAACTTTGTAAATTAGTTATTGGTTTTCTATTGAGAGATGGGATATCCTTTGAAGTAGAGTGTACAGTTGTCCAAAGCGTCTCTTTAGTTTTTGTCTTTTTACCCTCGTATGTGAGTTCCAGGTCAGCCGTTTGTCGAGATGGAAGCCTAAGTATCGTTCTAACTCGGATAAACGGAAAGGAATGGAATTAAAAGAAACTAGTGGACAAGACTTGCGGCATAGGGTGAAGGTAATGTGGTAACATTTTGCTTCATTAACTTTAATCCGCCATTGATTGCACCAATACTCGATCTCGTCAAAGTGTTTTTGAAGGTTATGGGATGCTATGTCAGGGGATCGCCATGTGGCCAAGAAGGTATTGGGAGTAGAGGGAACATCGGTGGTGTATATGTTATAGAGGATGGGACCCAGGAGACTGCCCTGTGGAACTCCTCCTTTTATGTGATTAGAACATTCTAAGCCACAGCGGACTTGGAAGAAGCGGTTTGAAAGGTAGTACTGTAGGATTCATGCGGAATAGAGCTATGGGGGAGAGCAATTAAATCGAACATCAAGCGCGTCCAATCCTTTCAATCAAAAGTCCTGAGAACTATAGTAAATGCCCCTTATTACGTAAGCAACAAAACCCTTCATAATGGTCTGAATATCCCCTACAATCTCGAACTCATCCCTTCCAAGTTCATGAAATTCTATAGTTACCTATTCAACCACACTAATTCCCTAGCAAAGTCGTTTCACTGCACCAATCATCCCTAATATCCTCCTCAGAGACTGAAACGGCAGTGGCCTCGTGACTTGATATAAATGCGTAACAGTGGAAGTCCTGTCAATGTCCAGTTTCTCCAATAATTTCCTGAGCGTCTGTGGCTCTCACGCTCTTGGTCAGCCTCCGGTCAGGCTCTTATCCAGTGACGTGGCTGACGAAGGAGCGTGGGGTACTTCTCAAGACTAAGTTTCCTCCTTCGCGCGCGAATGAGATCATTTATCACAATTACTTATAGCCGAATCAGCCAGATTGTAATTTTATCATAATAAAGTTGTTGTTAATCCAAAAAAAGGACTGTAGGATTAGGAAAAGGGTCTGTGGTAAATATCTTTTTAGCTTGTAGAGCAAACCTGCGTGCCAAACCCTATCAAAAGCTTGAGAAATGTCCAGAAAGGCGCCAGTGCAATACTGTTTGGTTTCAAGGGCTGAGCATTTGAGATCAACAACACGAAGGCCTTGTTGAGTAGTGGAATATCGTAGACGGAAACCAAAC
Source organism: Acanthosoma haemorrhoidale (assembly GCA_930367205.1). NCBI lineage: Eukaryota > Metazoa > Arthropoda > Insecta > Hemiptera > Acanthosomatidae > Acanthosoma > Acanthosoma haemorrhoidale. The sequence continues at coordinate 29,480,466 of OV884013.1, read as the reverse complement.
TGGTGTGCAGGAAAAAGGTTTTTAGATTCAACAATTGGAAGTAGACGTTTTAATTGGACTTTTTCAAATATTTTTGAGAGGAAAGGAAGTAGGCTGATTGGACAGTAAGATGAGGCGTCATAGGGTGGGTTATCGGATTTGGTGAACAGGACAATAATGGAATGTTTCCAGAGGATAGGAAAGTGCATAGTTTGGATAATGCAATCATAAATGGACGTTAGGAAGATTATGGCTTTAGGAGGGAGTTGTTTGAGAATTTGAGGAGTAGTATTAGTAGAGAAAAGGGAATATGGAATGAACAATAACTTAGTAAGTACTAGAGAATTTATATGTTTAGCAAGGCATTATTTACTTTGTAAGCGAAAACGATTTGGTTAGTGTGCTTGGAGTTATAGTAAAGAAATCTGGTTTTAAAGTTAAAGTAGACTGCTGTGACAGGCATTGTGAAACGTAGTTGGTTTAAGGTACTTTTTATTATACAAGAATCAATGTTAGCATTCCTCCACAACAAGTAGATGAGTTATGAATTGTGGTGAGTTGGTGCTTGACTTTGGGGTGGCAAACTCTACGGATAGGGGATTTGATTAAAGGTATGCTGATTACGTAAATGTAATGTGCTGTTTAGTTTAGTTTTTTTGTGTTGAAAGAGGGGTGAGAAATCAGGAATGGGTATGAGATATGTTGGGTATAGGACAACTAACGTCATAGAATAACTAAGTCATCTAACTATATTTTTTATAAAAAGGATCTTATTATTTTTTAGATAATAGTCACCAGAATATCATTCATGACTATGTTAGCTAAGTCTGACCTCAGTTCTTTCCCATATCAATTCCTTCTATTTGTTGAAAAGAGCTATTGTTAAAACTTAATATAACCTGAGATGCAGTCAAGTTAAGCACTTTTCAATGAAAAAATCTCTAGGAAAAAGTAATTGTTCCAATTGGAAAGTAACTTACAAGAATGTGGCGTCAAAATAGGCGAGAATGAAATTATGGGGGTGTCGGAATAATAGAAATTAAAGTTTAAAGGAACATTTACCATGACCGATACTCTAAATTGCAGGAAGTATTCATTTGCTGATGTTGACTGGGAGGGGATTGATTATTAGAAATAATGGATGGGAATGCTAGGTTTTGGATTTTGGGAAGGCCATCTCCTTCGGACGTTGAGAGTTATTGCATATTAGTGAGAAATAAACCTTTTTGTTACACATAATAATTCATGTAGATTGTTAATGTGTTTCATAAATGTTGTTCAGTGTAACTGTTTAATGGATTTTATTGTAGCTTTGTTGATAGATTTATCTCTTGAAAAATATATTCATTTCGTCTAAGTTGTCTTGTTTGCTAATGATAATGATTTTAATAACCATTATCAGCATTTGAAACAAACATGACTGTTTGCAATTTAAGGAACGCTCCTGTGGTTTGGAAAATGATAGTGAAATGTTTAGAGTATTTGGAGATCATTGGTTATGATGTTGGTGATCTTTGACCGGGTCTGGTTGGAATGATTTAAAAAAAATGTTTGGGAATCGCAAAGTTGCTCTATTAGTTTAATATGTGTGTATCGATACTGGTTTAGCAATGCTGACCGCAGACGTGTTTTACTTAGTTGTGATGGTGGTAATAATTTAGAAATCGTAAAAAATTATTTTTACCGAGTTGCTATTTGACTAGGTTTATGCAATTGGTGCTGGTCGATATTCTAGTGGATCCTGTCATTTACTTTTTCATCGATTTGGGTTACACCAGTATGTTTTTAAAAATAAAGTTGTGGGAAATTCCTGTTACTAAGCAGCAGTCAAATAATGTCACCTGAACCCACAAAATTGCGTTGTACTCGAATAAGTCTACAATCTTGGTCTTAATTATTTTATCTTTCACCTTCTCTAGTCATCTAAGAAAGGTATGCAGAGATAGTTGTGGGGATTATGTGACTGTTGCTAGATTTAGGGATATCATTGGTTTTTATTAAGGAATCCGGAATGTGGCCAAACATTAAGGCAGGATTAACGGGTTTACTTAAATATGCAATAAATTTCCTGCAAATAAATTTTTTTTTTTTTTAACACTACATCATTTTCAGGATCTTTCTTTGCTTTTTGTGCGTTTGGTAATAATTTGTGTGTTGAAGTATTATAATAAAATAATAATTAGCCTGCCAACAGTTTATTTTATCGCTGTATAAACGTTTTGACTACAAGACCGCCATCTTCAGGCAAATAAGGAAGCAGTGACTGAGATAACTACAGTAGTAGCAGGTAAATCGTTAGTTAGTACAGTGTTTGGATAAACTTGGGCGAGGCACACCACTGTTTTACTAGAAATATTTATTAGTTACAATCCGTTGCAATTTCTACCGGCCCAGTAATCTTTTAACAATGCCCGTGATAAAGAAAATGGATTTAGACTATTAAGTCTTTTTTTTTCTTTTAATACATATTAATCGCATGATCGCCGGTTAACATTCATCGCAAATACACTTTTTTTTTATTTGGATAACAGCTGCAGTCACCCCACTTATTGATAAGATAGCGAGGAATTGCAAACATATAGACTTTCCGAATACCAATTTCGTCAAGCAAAATGAAGACGTGTGTAGGAACCTTGCTGGTGGCGTTAGCTGCAATTCAGATGGTCTGCTCGACTCCTTACGACTCTGGAGCGTTGAGTTCAGAAGAAGGCATTGTAGAATTCGAATACAACGTAAATAAAGATGGTAAGGCAAATCTTCTCTGTTACTCGATTTTTAACTAGGCCGACTTTGTGTTTCAATGACATTGCCTCGCCTCACTTAGTATTAGAAAATTTTCTGTTTTACAAAAATTAATTTAAAATTTTAGTTTAGACAACAAAACACACAAAAATAATAGTAATAAGTTAAGTGTTACTTTCTTTTCTTCTAATAACTTCCCTATTATAGGTACCAAAACAAATAATACAAGTGAACAATTATAATTAAAGAGATAACAAACAATTTAGACCTCCTTAGGTCATCCATAGGCTAGGATTTCAATCTGGCAATTATTGTACATACATGTTTTAATTCTCAATCCGTAAAAAATGATAAGCTTTTGTAATGGAATGTTTGAACATTTTAAAAACTATTACTAACTGCTAATAAATCATGAATATTTTTGCCTATCTTTTAAAGGTTGCAATTATTATTGGTATGACTTATTACTTACAGATCGGTTATTAATAGTGAATTTTATAAATGTTCGCTAAATCATCCTAATCTAATTATGCTTAAGTATACTCAGTATTTTAGGTTAAACAATAAATAAGTGAAGGTGTTAATAATTAACTACAACTAATTCAAACACATGAAATATTTTTTTGTATTTCATTTTGTCACTGCAACTGCAATTGATGTTTGAATATTCTTAAATAATAATAACAAACAGTGGATTAGTTTTGTATTATCAGTAGTCTGTGATGGTTATATGAAAACAATGGACTGATATAGTTTAGTTATAATTTAGAAACTAACTTATTATTATATGTTTAAAATCATTGACATTGCAGGATGTTTCCTTGTAACATTTATTTCCTTTAACTAATTTGATGAATTGTTGATTTGGTAAAAGGAACTCATAAAAAATATAGCCATCTTCATAAACCACGAGTAAGTGCCATTAATTAATTTGTTGGTATTTTAAAAAATTTATATTTTCCTATAACTTTTATTATGGTATCTAATAAAACTCCTCTCTATCCTCATTAAAAGGCTATTGTTGTTTGGCTTTTAAAACAATAATTACGATAAGAGTCATTAACACTATCTTCCCAACTGTAATAAAACCAGGGATTTTTGAGAGCCTGATAGAAGTACCATTCAAAGTTTCCCTTTGATGCCAAAAATAAGGCATATACAAAATATTAAAAAGTCTTTAATAAATTAATTAGCAATTAAAGATTAGTATTACTCAATCAATTTAAGAGATCATTTTTTTTATAAAGCTCCAGTCGAAGAAAAGTAAAGCCCTCGCGAGGAAATATATAATTATGATACATAATCTAATAGTGACTCAAATCAAAATCTCATTGTAGTGATCAATAATTCTGTTATAAAATTATTCTAAATTATGTTGTTTATTGTCAGGCTTCAATGTCGAGATTAGGTTACAAAAACTACCCATAATTATAATTACATTTACGATATTTAATTGGAAACCATTACAGGAAAATATTAAGTTTTTATTACCCAGCAATTGATTAAATAATTAGAATCAATGTTATTAAAGGTATTCATTTATTATTGTTTGTAGTACTGTAAGGTAATTTTTTTTTCTAAAATTACTTAATTTTAGAAAACAAGAAACACTAAAACGTTTCGAAAACGAAATTATGAACAGTTTTAACTTAATGTCTGCTTAATATTATATGATGATATGTTTAATATTAATATGATTATAGTCTGCTTAACTCCATAGAAATATAACATTGACAGCTATTGACATGTGACTGTATGGTTGTAAATGAAAATTAATTATGTTTACTGGTAGTATTGTTTGTGAGGAAAAGAAAAACAATACAGAAACTTTGTCGAAGTTAAAAGTTGCCTTTTTGTCAGGAAACTACCCTAACAATTCCGCTGGCAATAGTCACCTCGTCTGACGGTACCTTTAATTTCTAGAATCGACAAACAAATACATCTATGAAATCCTAAAATATCTGTATTAAAAAATACAACAAGAAAACTCAAAACATCGCATGAAATACTAATAACGATACATATATAAATTGATTAAATATATTTTATCAAAAATATCTTGCTTAGCAAGTAGCTATTCTATAACAAATCCCGGTAAATGTTCATAAAAATAGTGTTATGCAAGGCCTTTTCTACTTACAGGCCATCGTACATTTGGATCATTTGCTATAGACTCGATTGTTGTTGAGATTGCTCATCCCATCAGCTCATACTCTATTGTCTTGGCATACCTACCACCAGGCTTTGTGGAATGCACAAACTGTTCCGGGTTACAGAGTGATGCTCAAGACTTTTCCAGCCATTTTTGGCTAAGGCTTCCTTGCGATCATCTCCCCTTCTGTATGAGCTTCGTAGCTCATTGGTTTAATATAATTTTTATGTGTGTTTAATATAGTATCGTTTTTAATACCGTATTTAGAAAAAGGGAATGTTGGGGGTGAGGGTTGAGTGGAAAAACTCTAGATGAAATATGTACATGTAAAATAATTGGTGATTTCCTTTGAAATTAGCCATCGAGCCATTTATATAGTGTCAACAACTAAAACAGAATGTTCAACACACCACTGTCAAACACTGATTCTTGACAAAACATCGCACTAATAAGACAAATGAGTGATTGTCCCTAAACAGCCTAACAACAGATTTACTAGTTTAACGGAACATAATGCTACCTCACATATAGAACAACTGTGCCCTAGGGAGTACCACACCATTTCATTGACATATTTTGGCCTAAGATTCCATTGAAATAAGTGCAAACGAGAAAGACTGCCATTAGTAGTAATAATCTGATAAGTGGATTGAATGCCTTAAAATAGAAATTTTAAAGAACAACAAACCTTAGAACCTAAAACGAAAAATAATCAAAAGAGGCTAGAAATTAGAAATTGAAACAAAAAAAAAAATCCCACCAGAGAAAGAAATTAGCAATTGTCAAGTACCTCTTCTAATACATTTCCAAATTTAAAACATGAGCAAATGCATATTTTTTTTGCAGTAAGTGTAAATATTTTTTTTCTTGTCAGGTATTTTGATTTTAATAATTAAGAAGGGTGTCAAATACTAAAAATTTAAGGATCCAAGGTGGTAAATGCTAGTACAAAATTAAGCTTTCAGAAAAACATATATTTCAGACAAGTTATTAGGAAAATAGATCTTTCATTTATCGAGACGTTCAAAAATGTTCAGCCGACAAGTAAACTGTATTTACCCACTACGAAGTATTTCTTCCAATAGAGTGTTCATATTTATGCAATAATTAATTTTTTTCCTTATTATTTCCTTTACTGGTACATTTACTTTAAATAACAATATACTGGATACTAATAATAGCATACTGACAAGAAGTGTGAGGATAGCGACATTGGCGAATGCTTGCTCTTACTGCCTGCTTTTGTTGTTGTATAAAAGCTCCATCGTAGCACCATAGAATACATTACTTCATGAACTGTGCTTGAGAGTTCGCTGAGCAAGTAGCAGAATTGTTAAAATGCCCCTGAATAACAAAATATTTCAGTGAGCTATTTACTATTTTATGTTTTGTGTCAGATTCCAGATTCACCTCGGCGGTAGATGGTGACTCTGCTCACAACATTAATGGCATTGTAGTGTGCGGTCGCCTGTGTTGCCCAAGAAGCTACGCGTGTGGCAAAAAGGAGGGCGAATGCGATAGTTTAACCGGGCAGTAAGTAGTGAAAATATTCTACTATTCTTACACTTGTTTGGTTCACAGATTCATAGTTTGGTTCTGTTTTCCAGGAGATTCCCCAGACAACCGCAGGTGAAGTGCCCAGATGGTTTGGTGGGATAAGATTCAAGCATCTGCACCAATTAGTTAAAACGAATAGCATCAAGTATGCCACATTTGTTGAATGCGAGTCACTTAATAAATCTGGTAGTAACATTACATTTAGTAATCAAGAAAATTCGTGCTACATCCTTTCTTTAGACTTCTAGCACCCAATCACTAAAATTTCTGTATCATATGTGGCATGATTTTGTGAGATTTTATATATATATTATGATTGTGGGCAATTATCAATATCAGAACGACTATTCTAGATGGAGCATGAATATTAAAAACAATCATTTTTAAAAGACATTTGACTTAAGAGAAAATTCATTTAAGCTACGAACATTCATACTGACCATCCATGGACACCACAAAGGATCAATAAAAGACAGTAAATAAATTTTAATGGAATGAGAAAAATAAACTTATTCTGGGATCACTAAAAATAATGATATATGTCACTTTTCCTCTTATTTAATAACATAATTTTATTCATACTTTATTCAATTTTTTTATTATTTAAAAAGAAAATTCCGTATTACAACAATAATATGACATTTTGGCTCTCAAGGAACCCAACTATTGATTTTGTTTTAAGTTTTATTTTGTTAATTTAATCAATTAGAAAACATTATAAAATCAAATTTGTATTATACCAATTGAAATGATACGTATTGTATGAAGATTGCACGTAACATGTCACCTTTAAAAATAAACACTCCTCCGAGCTATGTTAACAAATAAAAACTGCATACATATCACTTTATTTTTTTTACTATCCTTGTGTACCTTAAGATGTAATTGTTAAATCGCTTTAATGTACTAGTGTTAAGACACAACTATTATTAAGATAGCGATATTTAGCATCATACAATATGTTTTGATCAGGTTTAAATTTAATGCTATTAGGACAAAAACACTTCATGCTTTACCAGTAAACTAAACTAGAATCAAAAAGATGAACGACGAATTAAATTAAATAACCTTTCATAGAAAAATTCACGCACTGTTAAACTTTTTTTTTTTTTGACAATTGCCCTAACGCCACTAATTAAAGAAATATGAAATTGCACTAAATTTACAACTATGAGAGAACTAAACATAATTTATTACAATAGTACAAGATGTTAAGCTAAAATTATTGATAATCTTACTTGCCTTAATATGTTACTCTTCCATTTAACATTCACTTTCCATTTAAGTCAATCATTATTTTGTTATTTATTTTTCCTACTATTAAAATTTTTATTTGTAAACATCTCATCAATACAATATTGAACAGTGTGTTGGCTGTAAATATATATATATATATATATATATATATATATACTGCCTTCTTGTCATCATGTCTGTTCTTCTCCATATACAATTTTTCCCTTCAAAACTCATTCTTCTCTTAATTAAAATCCTATACATACATCAGCAAACGACTGTTGCCAACATCCATCCTTTCAAACCTCTTAAAAGATCTCGGAATAGTCCAATCCCTAATTTTCGATTTAAGTAAACAATCCCAACTTCTCAATACTTTCCAATTTGGCTCCCGTCCCGGTTACTCCACACAATTCGCACTAGCTTATATCACTCGTGACATTAATGCTACTATTGCGCTCGGCACTGTGGCACACCCCTTTTCGAAAGATAAACGCTCCTGACATCCTGAAAAGTTTGAGGTCCCCACCATCACAGAAGCTGCAAGAAGACCACATATCAAGTTCTTCCACTCGATGAGGCACTGCCAGAATCCTCTCTTTTGTTACCTGCAACCCACACCATTACCAGGTAGATAGCAATTCAGTAGGTCTGCGATAGCAGACAGGAAGATACACATTACGGCCTTTGGCCAATCAACAAGCCCCTGACAGGCACTCTACTGAACACTACTGAACGAGTCAGAACTGCATGCCTAGACAGACTCTATGCTCAACCCTCAGTGGACTCTCACCACTGTGCCAAGATATCTACACCTCAACCAAGGTCTCCCACATTCTTCAATTCCTTCACCCAACATCAAATTGGACCCTCCTAGTAAAAGGATACCTTTCACTCCTTTAATTTCCATTTTTAATTATTTAATTATTTTTCCACATTCCTCCTGTTGGAATTTGAGAGCTTTGGAAAAAAATATATATGCTGCTATTGATCAACAATAATTAACATGCCTAATTTTTCTAGATTTCTACAAAGCGTTTGGTACCATACACCTCACAACCCTTCTGTCCAAGTTAAAATCATCAACCTTCTCCAATAGCTCTAGTCAATGGTTTCGATCGTTTCTTTCCAACCATTCACAAGTAGTTACTATCCTTTATCAACCCCCACTATCTGCTTCCCCAACTCTTTCATCAGTCTCAATTTCTACCTTTTACATAAATGAAAATGAGTTACATAAATGAACTCCCTAACTCTATTCATAATTGCTCCCATCACCTGTACGCTCCCGACTCTTATAGTTAATCTATTTATCTTCCCCCCCTTCAATTTTTCAGCTGAGTTTGCCAAGATTCATGGAGTACTAGATTAGCTCCTGGCCAAAACTGAGGTTGAACGCAGCGAAAACCCAGGCAATTGTCAAAGGTTCCAGCTTTCTCTTTAGATCCTTTGCCAATATTACCACTTAAACTCTTAATAACCATCCCATAATTTTCTGTTCTATCTACCGAAACCAAGTAATAATCAACTTGGAACTTTCTCTCAAATTCCCCTAGGGTCAATATGTACTTTGTTCCATATGAATAGAGTTAGGGAGTTCATTTATGCAACTCATTTTCATTTATGTAAAAGGTAGAAATTGAGACTGATGAAAGAGTTAGGGAAGCAGATAGTGGGGGTTGATAAAGGATAGTAACTATTCCATCGCCCTCACGTTCTTCTCCCCCAGCCAACACGTTAATCCCTGTATCCTCACTCATTTTCCCTCACTTTGACTATGGCTTTGTGGTGTGAGGGGGTCTCTCGGTAGGACTTGATAAATTGAAGTATTCTGATCTCTACGATAAATCGGGGTGGCTGTTCCCCTCCTTCTCTTCATAGCATTCCTTTTTTAAACCATCAATTCGCATATCCCAACAGTTATGTATTATACACCTTTTTACAGTTCAAATCCTAAGCTCGCCCCCGAATAACCAGATCCCGTGATATTTATACTCTTGTGCACAAAACTATATACATAATGAAGCATTCCAGTTTCAGAACACTTTAGAGGTTTTATCTGTAGGAATATTCACAGATCTAAAAGCCAATTTGCATACTTACACCAAAAATAATAAATTGCCCTGAAGGGTTGCACGGTTAAATAATATACACAAAGCCATACATTTGTGTAAAGTGAAACATTTAGTTAATAGACAAAATAAATGATCATAAAGGATTTTTAAATGGACCTACATATTATGGTTTTGCTGCTGTTTACCCGAATAAGTCAGGGATTGACGTAATATGGAATGTTGACTGAAGTTAAAAAGTTGACTTGGTATACAGCCAGATCTGTTGGCAGAAGGAGGACACCAATACCTTGAAGAGAATTTGATCTTCTGGGCAGCAAATGTCGGTCCTGAACCACTTGAGCCTGGTGGTTGAAGTAGGATTGAGAGTCTTACACTTTTGATGGAAGGGGAAGAAAGCTTCTAATATTTCTTTGGTGTGTGTTACCCCAAATTACTCCTGTAATGAGGCCATTGAGTACAGCCTGTCTAATAATGGGTGTGGGTGATTTTTACAGAAAAATAACAAGAACATGCACTCTTACAAAACAATTGCTGCCACGTCGTTTATTAATGGAAAACGACAGAAACCTAATAAAAAATTCATAACAGCAGAATCACAAAAAAAAATACTTCAACTTCTGAAATTGGTTCAACACTTCAACTAAAGTAATTACCTAGACATATTAAATAATTACAAAAATTAAAAATAATGGTTACAATTTTTAAGATCTTACCTTTTTGGAAATCAAAATTTCTTTTTGTACTATTGGTCTTTACAATAAACCGGACCTCTGTTAGTATTTAATCAGCTTTTTATATTTGAAAAAGAGAATGTAAATTTAAATTTAGTTATTAATTTATTCTTGATTCGTTTCAAAATGAGGGGAAAACCACAAGTTAATAAGACATTTGTTCATAATTTATTTTCCTTGATTTCAGCCACAGCTGTCGGCCCAGAGTTAATCCTATACCTTGACCCATTCTTTAGGCAGGTCAAGAAAACGAGCCCAAACAAAAAAACTGCATTAATAATTTTAAGAATCCTTAAACTCTTACACATTTAACGAATATAGTTTCTGCTAAAAAATATATATTTAATAATATATCATATAAAAAAAAAATTATTTTCGTTCTATCTTTCTTCTCTTTAGATAGAATTTAAAAAAAAAGGATACCAAAAATGTAACATGTGCTCTTTGTTGTAAAATAAACTGTACCAGTGGTAAGAACTGTCCATTCTGTGCTTTGGCTAATTGTTCTATTGCTTCTCCAGATAAAACTCAGAATCATTAGGGAGTTTAGGCAGATAAAACTTAAAAAAAAAGAGTCATTCTCCTTTGTGAGTATACTATTAATATTTTAATTTAGTATAATATAGCAAGATGAGCGTTTGAACGTAAATATATTTAATATAAAGTAATAAAGATTTGTTATTATTATTATATTTGTTTCGGTTATGTTATCAAACACTTATTTAAGATGCTGAGAGGCTGGTGATGTTTAACAATGTAACAAATATTACAATATAGGGAGTCAATATTGCTTTGTCCCGTGGGATCCAACCATATAGCGAAAGCCAATTTTGAATATTTGCGTTTAGACATGTCACATTAAGAACTGTCAACTTTTATTTGCGTAGAATACTTTTTATCGGAGAAGTATTTGGTATAAAAAAAACAGTCTCATCAGTGCCCCAGTCAGTGGGAGAGTCCCATACATGCATGCCTAGAAGGTTTTGCTGAAAAATAGGGGCATTTGACTTGATTCAGGGGATTTTAGCTGTCCATTCAACACTCATTGGTATGTTTGGTTTATTAAAATTGAAAAGTCGGCAAATCAAAACGATTAAAAATTTAGATTCATGGTTATTGGTTTACATTCACATTATTCATCAAAGCACGAACCAAATAAAAATTAAAACTAAAATTGTTTTGACGTATTTCGCTGCCGTGGAAACTCTCAATTTTGTCTACATCATTTTCTATAGAATTTGTTCGTTCCCAATATTTGACTAAATCATGTATTTATTTTTAGTAAAAGGTTATATACTTAAATTATTAAATATAAATGATTTCGTATTTCGTGAGGAATATAAGGGTATATTTTGGTTTATACTGATAAGAGATTAACTTTGTGATTTTCCGGATAAGTACTGTCCGTACCTCTCGTTTGATTAAGGCGATGGTGTTAGCTGAGATATTGAGAATATCGATTTAAAGCAATATTGTGTGCACTTTTTTTTAGACATTAATTATTGGAGGCGTTTTTGTTTTTTTGTAGGCGTGTCACGTACCCGAAATGTATGTTTATTGCACTTTTCAATACATACTGTTTGGGTTGTTATACATTATATTCTATTTTGAGTAACTTTTTCAAGGAATATCTATTGGTTTCATTTTGAGATACTATTTTAAACTTGTTCGCATGTGAATAAAATACATCCAAATTTTCTGACTTTTTTCTCTCATTATATTTGCTTTTTGCTTTATGCTAACCGGTTTGCTTTATGTTATGCTTTGTGCTCCAGCATCTCATCACAAGCCAGGCTATATCCCTTCGGCTGAAACTGTTAATATATAAGAGCGTCCTGAGGCCAGCTCTACTGTTTGGGACACCACTCTTCCGATTCCCACACACCAGCACAATAACTCGACTCCAGAGCTTCCAGAACAACATCCTGCGCACGGCACTATGGCATACCCCTTTTCGTGATATGAAGGTTCCCGACATCCACGAAAAGGTCGATCCCATCAAGTTCTTTGACACGATGAAACCCTCTATTCCAAGCCATGACACTTCCACCGCTACCGGCAAAAAGACAACTATCAAGATCTAGTAAAGCAGACCAAATGGTGGACATCACGGCGCTTGGGCCACCAACAACAAGCCTCTAACGGGCACCCATCACTGCTTTCCACTACATCCACTACTAAATAAGACTGCACTACATGCCTAGAGAGACTCTAGTCCCAGCCACCAGTGGACTCTCACCACTGTACCGCAACAATCAACCTCTACCGAGGCTTCCCACACTCCTTAATTCCCTCACACCACCTTCAAGAAGGTGCTCCTGGTACAAGGATCCGCTCAACCCAAATTTTCCTTTATTTTTCCCTCATCCTTAATCTTATAATTAGAGAGCTAAGAAAAAAAAAAAATTTTTTTGTTATGAAACGTTTTACATGTGTTTTCTGTATTGTAACTAACATTCAGTTAGTTTTAATTAATATAATTTTTTTAAATACAAGACAACTTTTCAACTCTTGGCAACCATCGCTGCATTATAGCATTATTTGATTAGAACTTACGTTTATTCCAAAGATAGTCCGTGCCATGCTTGAAACGCTTCATCATTTGTTTTTTTTTAAAACATATATTTGGCTTTTCATTAGATTTATTATAAAGTAAAATATCATATTCTGGAGTCAATTATGCCGGGCTACCATCTATCTCTATCCATTTATTGATGTTGAGAGAGATGTAATAGAATTTAACAACTTTTGAGTCAGATTCTACCAAGTAGATAAGAGAATTATGGCAAGATTAAACTGCATTATAAAGGTCTTTATGGAACTAAATGAAATATTGCTCATCGATTGCTTTTTCTCGTTTCAACCAAAAGCTAATACCGTGGATCAGTCAAAGATAACAAATGATTAGTCTTCATTAATTTATTTTTTTAGACTGATTACACGTAATCGTTGGTGGAGGATGGTTTGAGTACGAGTGGCAATCTATAAGAGCCCTGGTGCCCAAAACGGAGGAAGGGGTGGTGCTGATTGAGCATTCTGTGCATGTGGTATTCAGGTTTAAGGGTATAATTAAGAAATATACGTTATAAAATGCTTCTTTCCCATGAACAAAACCTCATTAGAGAATGGATTGGATCAGAAAATTCAAGATGCAGGATTTGAGAAAAAGTTCAGGAGGGGCAGCTAAAAAAATTATCAAATTATATTAGGACTAGAAACAACTTGACTTTGTAAATGTCTTAAAAAATCATGAGCAACTAAGAAACTTGAAAAAGAGAGAAAATATTTATTAAAATACAGTCATATTATTTATATGATGAATTAAATGGCGTTCGTCGATGGTGAACCTGGGCATACCTTGGAACTTGTCATTTAGATGGACGAGATATGACGCATGGTTCAGTCCTAGGCAAACCCTTGCAGTTTGGAAATGGTTTATGCAGTCTGGAAATTCCCGAGCACGCATGGTGTACACCTGGTTCATATGACAGAGGACTACTGTGCCAAACAACTAAACAACCTACATGCGATATATTTAATACCACTTTATGGAGTATTATGGGTGCTTTGGATATGCATGGCACTCTGATAGTGCAGTAGCGGCATCCTTTCCAGCATTCAAAGAGGCATAAATAAGTATCCAGGGTAATACGCTTTTCTAAAACAAAGAATGTACCCACTTGGCAAAATGTGACGATGTATGTTCATGGGTTCAAAATAGTCAATATGTAGAGGGCATCGAGAAAGGGACAAAACTCCACAAATCAACTATTTGTTTATTCTATTTGTATGGTTCAGCCTTGTTTAGTATCAGTCGAAGGTTTTGTAAACTAGTGTCAACATTAGCTTCTGAGATTAGAAGATAAAAAAAAAATTATTTCATTTGAGCACAGTTTTTGAGTCTGGTACCACGGCACATCTTAATAGTGAACTATTCATTTATTTACAATGGACCCTTCAACCAGTGGTAAGTTTTGGAACTATTTTCGGTTCGGTTTCCGTCTACAACATTCCACTGCCGAACAATGCACTTTGTTGATCACTTATCCTCCCCTCTTGAAACCGAACAGTATGGCACTGCTGCCTTTCTAGACATAGCTCAAGCTTTTGAGAGGGTTTAGCACGCAGGTTTGCTTTACAAGTTCAAAATATATTTACCACAGACCCTTTTCCTAATCCTGCTTCTTCCAAGGCTTAGAATATTCCAATTGCAATTCCATAAAAGCAGGAATTCCACAGGGCAGTGTCCTGGGTCCCATCCTCTATAACCTATACCGATATAGCATTCCATAACCTTCAAAAACACCTTTATGAGGTCGCGTATTGGTGCAACCAATGGCGGATCAAAGTTAATGAAGCAAAATGTTCTCACTTTACCTTCACCCTCTGCCAAAAGTCTTGTCCACTATTTTTTTTTATTCCATTTCTCTCCCTGTATCCAAGATAGCACGGTACCTAGGCTTCCATTTCGACAAACGGCTGACATGGAACCCACATAGGAGGCTAAAAAGACAAGAACTAAACAGACGCTTTGGACAACTGCACAGACTACTTCAAAGGGAATCCCATTTCCCAATAGAAAATAAATTACTAATCTACAAAGTTATACTTAAGCCAATCTGGACATAAGGAATAGAGTTATAGGGGCAGCAAAAAAGTATCCAATTTTTTCAATCAAAAGTCCTGAGAACAATAGTAAATGCCTCTTACGATGTCAGAAACACAAAGCCTTCAGAACTATCTTAATCATCATCAAACAACTTTATTAAGATGAAATTACAATCTTCCTTAATACTCAATAGGCAATAAATAATTGAGATAAATGTTTTCATTCATACCATATTTACAATTCATCATTCACTCGCACATTCATACAATATTTACAAACAGCCCAGGGGCCCCCCAAGTCCACACGGTTGTTGCCTCCCTCGCATGTGAAAGAGGAAACGGAGTCTTAGGAAGTCCCCCACGCTCCCCCACCAGCCACGCCACAGAATACGTGCAAGGCCCACGAAGAGCGCGAGAGCCACATACGCTCAGGACATGATTGGAGAAACTGGCCATTGTTGCCAGGACTCCCACTGTTGCGCATTTATAGGAGGTCACGGGGCCACTGCCGTTTCAGTCTCCGAGGAGGTTTATAGGAATGAGTAGAGCAGTGCAATGACTGTACTACGGAATTAGGGTGGTAGGTCACAATGGAATTTCGTGAATTTGGAAGGGATGAGTTCAAGAATGTAGGGTATATTAAGATCATTATGAAGGGTTTTGTTGCTGACGCAATAGGGGGCATTTACTATTGTTCTCAAGAATTTTGATTGAAAGGATTGGATGCGCTTGATGTTCAACTTTTTTGCTGTTGCAGTGCAATACTGTTTGGATTCAAGAGCTGAGGAAATGTGATCAACAACGCGAAGGCCTTGTTGAGTAGTGGAATGTTGTTGACGGAAGCCAAACAGGTACACCAAGAAGGTGTATAGGAAAGAGGTTTTTGGATTCATCAGTTGGAAGTAGACGTTTTAAGAGGAGTTTCTCAAATATTTTTGAGAGGATAGGAAGTAGGCTAAATGGACGGTAAGATGAGGCGTCGTTGGGTGGTTTTCCGGGTTTGGCGAATAGGACAATGATGGAGTGTTTCCAGAGGAGTGGAAAGTGCGTCGTTCGGATAATGCAATTATAGATGTAGTTTAAGAAGATTATGGCTTTATGAGGAAGCTGTTGGAGAATTTGAGGAGTAAGAAGATCATATCCAGGGGATTTTTGGTAAGGTAAGTTTTTCAGAAGGTATTTGACCTCAGAGGGGTTAACGGCTTTTGGTGGAAGTGAGAGAGGTATAGGTGAAGTGAGGTGTGAAATTATAGGTAAGATCAGAGCAAATTCTTCCGACCTATCCCCATCCGAAGCCGCCCAGGACCCACCATCACGACGGAGTGGGTGCAAAACAGGATGATACCTTAGGATTTTTTTAGTTACATTCCACAGGGAGTTATCCCTGGTAGAAAGAGAGGAGAGATGGGAATTGAAGGAATCGGAACGGAAGGACGCGAATTGCCGCTTTACCAGTCTGCAGTACTGATTGTATGAGCGGCGATCAGCAGATGTCGGGATCTTTGCCATACTGTTCTGGAATGTCGTTTGGATTGGATTAGGTCTTTGAGATGCTGAGGTAAACGATTTTGATTGTGGGTTTTCGGATGACGGTGGGGCGACGATGCCTCCCAAGCCGACCTCTGAACCAGAGTAGTGAAAGAATGCACTGCATCGTCAAGGTCTTGGGATGTTTTCAGGGACACTTTTGGGCCAACGGAGCCTGTGAGAAGCTGGCGGAAGTGGTCCTAATTGACTGGGCCCCTAATAAATGAAGGAGGAGGTAGTTTGTGAATTGGTCTTAGGGAAATGGTTAATAATGAAGCTATGGGGGCTAAAGTCCTCACCCACAAGAAAACAATGTCCGATGGAGCCTAGAAAGGAGATGAATTGTGAATCGGAAATGGATTTATCGGGAGGGCAGTACACTACCCCGGTACAGTACTCGGGAGGGCAGTACACTACCCCGGTACAGTACTCGGGATGCTAGAGTAAGGGGGAAAGGTAAGGTGCTGATTGAAACTGCAGTGGACTGAAGGAAATCATGTTACCTAAGGAACTATGTGGTGGGATATAGAGTTATGGACAATGACAGCGGTACCTGCATGAGCTCTTCCATCTGGGTGATCAGTTCGGTAAGTATGGTACTGTCGAACCGTAAATGATCGTTTACTCGTAATTCTTGTTTCAGTAATGAGTGCTACGTCGATGTTCTTGTCTGGAGTAGTGCTGTCAGTTCGTTAGTGTGGGTGCGAATACCATTCGCATTCTGAAGGAGAATGGATAAGGAGTCGGAATGATCCACTTATGGATTTTGTTAACGGGAATAAGGTAGGAGACAAGATTCGTAAGAAGGGAAATGAGAGGGGTAATTAGGGTTCTGAACTCGGTAAGGAATGAGGTCAAAAGGCTAGTGAGATCCGAAGAACTTGAAGGTGGAGGAAAGTGCGAGATGTGTGGCTGAGGATGGGATAGAGTTTGTGTGTTGACGGGATGAACGGAATGCTGGGAAAGGTGATCTAGCGGACAGGGAGTGGGTGGTGCCCGTGACTGCTCTCTGTTCTGAACGGCATCGGCGAAAGAGACAGAAGGCCTCATATTTCTGGCTAGGCCGCTTCTTGTTGCTAGTTTTTCCACTTCTGGCCAACGGCGTTCTGTAAGCTTTGCAGCCCTTGTAGTTGGCCGGATGGCCTTGCTTGCAAAGTTCGCATACCGCAGGCGATTTCAGGGGCTTTTTGCACAATTCGCTTTTGTGCTGCCCACTGCACTTTACACACCTGGGAGGGTGGTGGCAGTAAGATTTTGTGTGCACAAATGCCTGACAGTTATGGCACTGGACGATGTCGCGTTTGGGGTACGGTCTCTCGACCTGTACCCTTGTGTAATACAGGTGTGTTAGATCATATATCTTCTCCACTCCATGTGTTCGCTCGAGATCGACAAAGAACAGTGGTAACGCCGTTTTTATTGATTCCTCTTGTTGTCTATCCTCGCGTAACACGTTTGTTATTTGGCGAACTTTGAATCCTAGAACAGAGAGTTCATCTTCTATTTCATCAGCTTGTGTGGTCCGGTGCATTTTCTGATCACCACTCGGAGCGAACCCTCTTGTTTCAGTTGATAGGTATGAGTCGGCATTGGTTTCGTCCAAATATTTGATAATTGTCCGATAAGTATCGGGAGTGTCCGGAGAGATTTTAGTGTCCCGTGACCTATTGAGGCACGTATAATTTCCCATGCCTACTATTTTGCTCATTTCTGAGCATAGTAATTAAAAGTTGCTAATGTTACGTACAAATATAGCAGGCGGCTTGTGCTGTGTGGGTGTTTTGTTGACCTCCATTTCTTCTGCTGGGATATTTTTCAACGCCTCAAAGGTGTTAGGCGTGAAGAAAGGCGACTCTATGGCGGTTTCTTTTTTGGATGTGCTGGCCTGTGGAGGTATCTTCTCCATGGAACTAGCTGCAGAGGAGGTCATTTGTACGTTCCTATTGGACCTTCTCGGTTTTCGTTTTACAGGTGACGGTGTTGGAGTTGGACCTAGTGACCTAGATCGTTTTTTTTTATTTTGGGATATCACTTGCTGATAAAAACGCATTTTATCATAACAATGTAAGCGCCGCTGGGATTCGAGAACTCACAGCTTCCAGGGGCGAGTCACCGGTCTCGGCTCTGAGCCAATAGACCGTCTGGCTCAGAGAGCCTATTGCTTCGTGTTATCTCCGATCCGTGAACGGATATTGATAAGGCTTCCAATACGGCCGTCTTCTCGGTCCGATTTCACTTATTACACTTAACACAAATGTAATAAGAGATTTACTCACGTCTCGAGGGCTCCCTCGTGGCCAGCTCCCGTAAGTTGCCTGCTGGAACAATTTTATAACTGAACTGTGGCTTATAGACGGTAGTATACAGTATTTGAAGGACGAGCGAAGTAGAGAGGTGTTCTAGAAGGTTGCGCATGCGCAAAAACTAAACTATCTTAATATACCCAACATTCTTGAACTAATCCCTTCCAAGTGCATTAAATTCCATAGTAACCTAGACGACTATCCTATCCACAGACATTAAACTGCAACACTCATCCCTATAGTCCTCCTCGGAGACTAAAACGGCAGAAGCCTCGTGACCTGCTATAAATGCGTGGGAGTCCTGGCAATGGCAAGTTTCTCCAATCATGTCTTGAGCGTATGTGGCTCTCGCGCTCTTCGTCAGCCTCCACTGGCACGTCTGACGGAGGAGCGTGTAGAACTTCCCAAGACTCCACTTCCTCTTTCGCATGCTAGAGAGGTGACAACAACTTGGATTGTGAGGTCTCTGGGCAGAGTTATTATAGCGTTTGTCTGTTCAAGGCTACTTGCATATAATCTCCCAAGTATGATCGAAAGCAAAATCCAATGCAAAGAAATATTATATAATTACTGCCATTAATACATTTGGGAGGAGTAGACATTTAGTTTTATAAAAACCACAATGTATTCTTGAATCTAAAGGTATACACAGGTGGTCTGAAAAGTTTCCAACCTCAACATGAAGATGATAATAAAATAAATAAAATCTAAAATAAAAGCTTTGTTAGGTCGGTAACTTTTCAGACCACCTCGTAGCTTATAATAAAATACAACTGCCTGTTGAAGAGGAATCAGCTGCGATTAGATGAGTAATTCTTATCACCAAAATCATGGTTTTCCTGATTGATCTCTCCTACGGATTTGTTATTTGTCAATATGGTTAGCTGTGCTCAGGTTATCTTTTCAATAGTCAGCATATCAATTCTTTCCTCTGACGGTAGTTTCTTTAGCAATGAAGACTTCAGCCTTGATTGGTCAACCAGTTTTGAGAGTTCAGACGAAAAAATGGACCAAGGTACAATTAAATGCAGAATATGTTATGACGACATTAGTTTTATTTATAAGGTTCTTACGCTTGCTAAAAGGTTAATGGATGAGCTGACATGAGCTCGTGTTGGGTTTACATTATGACATGTGTCGTAGTGCGTAAAAATGACCTAAAGCTAAAGATCAATTATCTTTCATAGTTTGCTTACCAATGATTTGTGGACAGGCCAAAACCCCTACTCAAGTATCCTCACACTATCAATTTCATTTATATGTCCTAGCTTGGATGATGCTTTCTCGCCTACTTAAAAACATGCTTTAAAACTTTTACTTAAAAACTCAGTAAGATTCTAAATATGAAATTCTTCTTTTTTTTTTAATTTGAATTTAACAGTCAAGATAATTTTTAGCCTAGCAAACAATCCACCGGGCTCATCCTACATCATATTATAAAGTTATCCTAATGGTTCACCGTTCTGCTATTCTTCTCCAAGCTATCTAAACCTCTCAACTCACAAAACCTTAATCCAATTTATAAATTTGGCTTCCTCCTCCAATATTCCACAATGCCTAACGTTTTGCGTTATCGACAAATTTCCCTATACCCTGTTGAGGAAGGGCTTCTTGTTGTCGTTCGCACAATTTAGTCGGGGTTTTCATCTCCGCTTGCTCTTCAAACTCAACTCTCATGGTATAGTAAGCCTATTTCGTCATAGCATGACCATTAATACTTTCAAGATACAGAACGTAGAGCTGTTGCTCTGTTTTAAGTAATTTATGTTTAATTAATTGACTTAGTTACAAAGGGAAAAAAATACTAATCATAAAAATACGAGTAATAACAATTATAAAATAAAGTCTAAAAAAAACGTAGGCTTGGTTACACGCAAGTAGTGATTACTCAATCGATTAGAAATATTAAAGCCATATTTCATAAAATCTTTCTGTCCTGGTTGTTGGTTTAAATACGATCAACGTGAAAAGTGTTGGGCCCGTTTCACTAACTTTTATGTTTTCACAAAGCACAGTTAAGTAAAGTCATTTAAGATTTTTATTACTGATTCTTCTCAACGGTTAAGGACTTATTATGGCAACACAAGATGAATTTTAATAATAGTATAAATAGCAGTGTGGTGATAGCCAATAATTAAATCACCCTTTAAATACGTTCTGATTCATTATTAATAGTTATTTTTTGCGAATATTTTGGGCGTTTAAATTCGTACTCATCAAAAATGTTTGCAAACAAATCAGTACTTCGTTATTTGCACTAGCTATTTATTTCAACGGCTCACACTGCCATTCTCAAGTGTTATTGATGCTTCCAATTATCCCATAGTATGTTCTGTTTTACTTCATGTTGGTCCATCAGCATCATTGTAATATCTTTAATGGATAATTTTTTGCAGATGAATTTGAAAATAGAAATAGAAATGGACTAGATAAAAGTGTTCGTCAGTGTACCAAGACCCTCTGTTGTCCTGTAGCTTACGAGTGCTGTCGGGATAATTTCTGTTGCGATGGAGCACAAAGGTAAACTATATATATATAAATAAATTACCTTTTTGTAAATGTCTCTTTTATATAAAGGTCACTAATTTATTCATTCTCTCCACAGAGTAAAAAAGATGTCCGCATGTGTCTATGATACATAAGAAACACACGGAGGAGACTATTACTGGTTTAGAAGAAAATTAATAAAAAATAAAATTAATAAAAAAGTGAGAAGAAAATTAAAGTAATCTAACAATTTGTTTCTTGATATTTTCCAATAGTATACTATTTATTACAACAAAATGCATTTCATAGCATAAAATTGTGTGTTGAGTTGCTGTTTTTTGTTTTTGCTTTCCTACCTGAAAAATAGTAATTGTGTTATGTTTAAACATTAGTTGTAGTTTCCACTGGTAGACACAATGCCCTCATAGGAAACAAATAAATGTATTGTCATGCACTTCTTCCGTGAGTTCTCATGGCCATCGCTGACAGTCTCAAACTTGCTTGACATTTTGTAGCATTTAACAAGGGTAATATTTGACGCAGTATAAATAAATACCTTTGATACCTTAATTTATAATATTTGAATTTCTGCTAAATAAACTCCTATAAAAAATTAGCGCACTTCATAGCGCGCGACAGATAAACAACAACCACTCATATTTATAATGATAAAGATTATTTTTGGTAACATGATCAACATTAGAAGGGCAAGTAAAAAAAAAAGAAAGAAAATGATACAAACAATTTTAATGTGAGAATGAATCACAAACACGGAATTAATAAGAAAAAAATTGTTACAGTGTTAATATCTGACTGCACCTCCTGTTGCATGTCTAACAGCTTCCGGTAGTCTTGGCATTGACAGGATGACGCGTGCAATGTCTTCTTAAGGATTGTTGTCCCATTCTTCCAATAATGGGTTTTGAAGATCAACACATGTTGTTGGCTAACGATTCCGAGCTCCAATACGCCTTCGTACAACATCCCACGAGTGCTCTATCCGATTAATACCCGGATTTCTTTCAGGAAAGGGCAGAAGATTAACGGCTCCTTCTAGGTTGTAGGAATTCGTGATAGTAGCTGGTGGTCTCACACTGTCTTGGATATAAAAGAAATTC
This sequence comes from Acanthosoma haemorrhoidale, assembly GCA_930367205.1. Classification (NCBI taxonomy): domain Eukaryota; kingdom Metazoa; phylum Arthropoda; class Insecta; order Hemiptera; family Acanthosomatidae; genus Acanthosoma; species Acanthosoma haemorrhoidale. Next base: position 29,457,951 of record OV884013.1, on the reverse strand, counting down.
TCACCAATACATGGCTTTGTTTTTTTAATATCAAATCCTCTTTATTGAAAATTACAATGAACAAAATAAATAATTTATATATTTCTCCTCTTTCTACACCCACGGATGCATTTGAAGGAGCGCATAATATAATACATTCTTTTTGAAGTTAAAAGTCACACACATGAGGCTCACCTTCAGCTTACAATTGGGAAACTAAAAAACTAAAACTTATACCTAGGACCTAAGACTAAAGCGTTCCAGCCGCGACAGCGTCCAGCCATCGATGGGGGAACGGAGCGGGGTTTATAGTGTTAAACACCGGGTTTGTTAGGTATTGCAAGGAGTCGAAAAATTTGATATGTCTACGTTGGATGAATTCATCCACCGTAGGCAGCTCAAATATCTTGAGAAGCTCACTGTTTCTCCGCTGCTCGAATGAAGTACCACTGACTACTTTCATCAGTATACCGTTTTGGAATTGTTGGAGTCACCGAGCTGTCGTATACGTCAGATAATAAAAAAGCGGTGCACCATAAAGCAGAGTAGGCTAGAGTATGCTCTTGTATATCAATAGCTTGAGACGCAGTAATAGATTGGTGGAAGTTAATAAATGCGTAAGCCGGTAAGACTTCGTGCGAGTATGCTTCAACTTCTTTGTAAAATGGTTACTAATCTGGAGGTGTCTGTCCATTTTAATTCCCAGATATAGTAGGTTGTTGGCTGGTGAATTTTCCTCCGTTCCTACTATGTAACTAGTAGGTAGCGGGCTTTTTACCTTTTGAAAAGAGAAAATTACACAGTCAGTCTTACCCGCATATACAGAGATATTGATTCTCCCCAATTTCTCACTGATCTGGCTACAGGCTTCTTCAGCCTGTCTTAGTGCTACCTTGGGGCTTATGCTGCTACTGTACACCGCTATGTCATCTGCGAAAGCAGTAACTGTGGTATTTTTGTATCGGGCTCCAACAATCTCAGACGTGTATACGTTGAATAGTACAGGGAATAAGCTCCTTGGGGTACTCCACAGGTCAGTGGCACAGCTTCGGAGAAGCTATTACCCACCCGCACCCGCAACGATCTGTTTTTCAGGAAGCTAGCCAGAATTGAATAGAGTTGTTCCGGGCATTCCCGGTCGCAGAACATTTGACACAGTGTTCCGTGAGACACCGAGTCGAATGCTTGGGTACAATCAATGGAAATCATAGCCGTGGCTATGTTTCTATTCATGTTATGACTAACTTCTGACTGTACCTTCAGAAGGGGGTGCTCTGCGCTCATACTGGACTGGAACCCAGTCTGCTCTGGCGGAATGATGTCGTTTTCCGAGCGGTAATCTTTGAAATAATTCAAAAGAATTTTCTCAAAAATAGATGGTGCAAATGACATTAGATATTGCTCTAGACCTCCCTGCAGTCAGTGAGTCCCTGTTTATTATGTGTTACTCTGGGCAGGCGTACTAACTTATGCCACTCAGCGAAATTACGGAACCAAACGCTCTTCAAACACTCTTCAAACGCTACTCTTGGAGAAATGTTGCAGAGAGCGAACCTCTCTCCAGGGTGTCTGAGAACCCTTATCTGACCATCGTGAGATCCTCGACTCTACTGAACAAAACCACTCTCTAATCAGCGATTGCCCAGTTTGCATACGTGACTACTCGATGCTGTCTATTAAAAAGTGATGCTCTAGTGGCACCTATAAATCAGATAAAGTGGTCGGGCGCCTACAAATCAGATGCGCATCGCGAAGGCCTCGTCTTGTTGTTCGGTCTCATAAGACCGTGTTTGTAGCTGAATGAAGTTCATTTCGGAGTCAAAGACTTGTTTGTAACATCCGTCTTAAGGCCGAGAGCGTTATGAAATGGTCATCTTTTTTTTTTTTTTTTTTATATCAAAACCTCTTGATTGAAAATTACAATGAACAAAATAAATAAATAAATACTTTATGATTTACATATTTCTCCTCTTCCTGCATACACCGATGCATTTTATAATACATTTAGCTGAAGTAGCCCTTATCACCCTATTATATCTTTCTTGGAGCTTGCAGGACAGCGGCTAGTGGCTGTAGGGACCCTAGCCCGCGGTGGGTGTCCTCCCCCCCCCTCTAACTCGACAGTGCACAATATCCTTCTTTATCGATTATTATTGTATATTCATATAATGATTGCGTTTCATGGGTCATTCATTCCATCATCAATCAATGCCGCGTTGTTGCAATTTAAATAATAAAAAAAAGCTCAGTAAAACATAGCTAGGTAATTTTTTAGTGATGTTTTTAATTGTCTGAAAATTATTTATTTTACATTTTTAATGATCTACTATTTAATTTGTAACAAAACCCCATGGATTTCTTAATGATAGACTGAATCCGAAACATAGCAATTATTGTATGAATACTTTTTAAAAATCGATAAAGGTGGAAATTGAGCACATTAGTGCATTTTATTCTAAATAAAGACATCCTTTGAAATAACAAATATTACTGATTTATATTATTTATTGAAAACATTGGAATATTCATGCAATTGTTGTAAATGAAGTATCAGTTGCGGTATGAAGCATAGTTGTATTGCCACCCGTGGAGTGATCCGCCTGTTGAAATTGAATTAAGATGACCAAGTAAGACGTCACAGCAGCTACCATCTAAAAATGTGGTTAAATACTACGAATAATAGCTTAATTTATATGAATGTTATAAAAGTTTCAAAATATGTAGTCAACATAAGATATAAGCCTGTATGTAACCGAGGAACAAAAGGGCTTCTAGCAAAGTAGAGGATGAAATAGGTCAGTCGGTGCTCTCAAAAAGGAAGGATAAAGAAAACCCCTTTTTTCGAGCGAAATCAAAGAAAAGGCTACAGCTAGCTAGATTTAGGCTTCTAGATTACACATAATGAAGTGAAGTCCCTGTTTGATTCATCTAAATCAAAATTTCGTTATTTGATACCATCTCAAAGAAATATTATTTATATTTTATAGCATTATACCTGCAAACTACCTTAGAAAAATCAACCAATTCACATAACTCGGTACAAAGAATAGTTTTTTTTTATTATCAAAATAATTAATAACTTTTTGTATATATATCACAAGTTGACAATAGCTCAAGTGACTTAACTCATTGTAAAAGTAAACATTAACTGAATTTCGTTCAATGACCAAGTATCAACTTGATATAACGATTTATGTTTCACAATATATCAAATATTTCTCCAGATGATGGGAGACTAAACATATACATAGTAAGATAACTCACAAACTAATTTATTTTTTTTGAGATTCCTGACAAAGCCTACCTTTGTAATCCACTGGCATATGTATATTTGAGATACGTCCTAAACATATTAATTATCACGGGCGTACACGCTTACCCTCATTCTTATTACCTACATCAGTCATGTAACCTTCATTCTTAGCTGCCGTAGGATTTGTTGTCTGATTTAGATGTTCCTCACTTCTAGCAATAATCTAGATCTGTTTTATCATACACGATAACGTAACATGCCGTCATATTCGTGTTTGTTATTATTGGCTTATGTTGGTTGATAAGCTATTGTGTAAGTCGATGTATTATTAGTTATTTTAGCCAGCAGTAGGCCAAATTTTCATTTTGACCAATTGAAATTTGCCCAAGCCTACTCTGAAGACAAAATAAATAAAGGTACTGTTATTTACACTTAAAAGAACTGATACTCTCCGCCTGGGTCAAATGTATTTGGGATTCATATTTTTTTTTTACCAATATATATAATGTTTCTAAATACGTATAATTTATAGAAATATTTTAAATGTATTTATCAACACATTCTTTTTGCCTACCTTATCCGGAGAACCACGTCTCTACGCTCGTCGATTAATTAAAATATTTTATCTAATTAAATTGAATTTATTTGGGATGTCATTATCCAAACTACTAAATTTGATTGCTCACTCAAACTCTGAGCGTACTGAATTAACGTAAAGTTGTAATAAAAATAAAATTGCATAATATTAATTTGATTTTGATCCTGTCCCAATTAATTCTAATCCAAAGTTAAATCTAGTGTTACTGTCTAAAAATGGAAGATATTTCGATAGTAAAATTGAATTAACACTAAGATATGTTTTTATTGGTAAATCCCTTATTCTACGAGTATGCCTTCTACCTACCCTCTGAGTATACCTCGCACCACGACCTGTTTTCTTGTCCTTGGCTAAGGGAGTGGAATCTTCTTCGATTTCACTCAAAAATGGGTTTTCTTTACACTTTCTTATGAGCACCCACTGACTTATTTCACCCTCTACTTTGATGGCTTCTTAGCTCTTTTGCCTTTTTGTTCCTCGGTTAGATATCGGATTATAATGTTTGTTTACAACACATTTTCATATTACATATTTCAAATCAAAAATGTTTGAGTCATAATCTAGATGCTAAAACATGTATAATGTAATGTAATGACCTTAATGACATGACGTAATGACGTATTGAAATGTATGTGTAATGACCTTTATATGGAGAAAGGGGAATAGTAAAACAATACGTTAATGAATACACATTCAGGAATGTGTTTAATACGGAATATAATTAAAATTTTCACTATTCCCGTCAAAAATGCGATTTAGAAAAACTGAAAATTTAAAACATTCTGTAATGAGAAGAAAAATCAGATGACCAAAAATGCCGTACACCAAAAAACTGTTTCAGAAAATGATCAGCAGAAAGTCAAAGATAATCTCTAGAATACCCCATTTGATTTACAGAAGATTTCCGTGTCCTAACGTTCCTAACTTTGGTAGCTTATTATATTCGTGAAATTTAGATGGAACATGAAAATATATATGAAAATATGCGATCTAGGTAATAACGTCAAGATGTACGAATGTAACGAGACTACAGCATCCAGAGTATCTTAAGGCGGAGCAAGTATTTTAAATCAGTCTCTAACCATTCAAAAACATAATAATAAATATTTTACAGCAATTACTGTTCCGGGCAACAGTAGTGTTAAAATACTACTGCCATAGCTTGAAATTGTTGGAAGTTCTAATAATAATATTTAAATAGTAGATCACTATTTTTCGGTATCAGGCCATTCGTTTAACCCAAAATATCTTGTTTTAGGCAGCGGAAATCTTAAAATAATATAATTTATTATTACTTTTTGTTTATAGCAAGATTAATTATTGTTTATTGATACTAGTTACTTAAAAGACACTAGTGAAAAGTCATTATGCTAATTTTAAACATCACATTTCCTTATAACAAAATCTCATAATCATAATAAATTTTCACTTTGGAAGTGTATACATTATTAGGAATATTTTATTATAACATATATTTGCTACATTCTAGTACAATTTTTTTTCTGTGTGCAGATTCAAACCTTAAAAATACGTTGAAACGAAAGATATGAGACTTGGACCACCTTTATAAGTAACATCACATATATATTTATGTAATTAGATAAGTATAATGTATTAAATCACAGAAAAAAAGTAATAAAAACATAAAGACGGTCTATTTGTGTATTGTAATTTTATGTAACGAGTCAAAGTAAAATTACAAAGTTTCACAGAGTAGTTACTGCCATTATACTGTTTAACGGAAACGACATATATAGAATAAGTATTTTATTAAAATTATTGTTAGAATATTCTATACAAAATTTACAAATGAATGCCCATGATAACTGGAAGCTCGTTAAAGTATATCACGTGTTCCTCTTTTAACATTACCATATTCATATGCATGTTAATTAATTCATCACCCACCCGATGTGACTATTTTTCCTGGCAGTTTTCGCCCCAATTACTTACGCATAAAACCTATTCAACGTTGAAAGCAGTTGGTTTAGTCGGAGACGTAAATTACATGTAGGAATTCCTATGCAGGACTATAGCAAGTAAACGATGTTTGACGTCACTAGACTCCCTCCCATCGCTCACACTCAATGCCCTGCAGAATCGGCCCTAAAGGTAATTTCTAATACAAATATCCTAAGTCTACTTGACACAATAATTATTGTTTGTATGTTGCTTTTACTTTCAAAACAATACCGAAAAATGTTATTAAACATTTTCACATAGTACATTTAATGAAAACCTCTTTTGAATAAATTTTTATGTGTAAACAAAAATGGATATTATTACGGATAAAATGGTTAATTCTTACTGAATGGATTAGGGTGTAATCCAATGGGAAAAGACCAGATGCAGTGAGGGCTACTTCTCTCTTCATGAAGATGTGTAGTTTTAATTTCTCCTGTAATAAATTAGGGTTACTACAATAACGAAAACAAAATTATGATAGTATCTATCTCACAAATGCTAAAATATTTTCATCGAATCTTAGCTTAAATTGTCTAAGTGCAAGAATGGCCAAGTACTGTGGTGTCTCTCTATGAACAAGTCCTATCCGAAAATCCCAGGGCTTAGGCTGTATCCCGATTATTTCGTTTGTTGCCTGGGAGATGAAATATTATATGATATTGAAATATTTTCATAATTAGGAACGAAAAAGTTTACCAGATCTTAATCTGTACGTTTTTTTAGTAAACACGCATTTCATTATACCGTAAATAATTTTATAGAGCGGAAAGCTTTTAAATCGAGACAAATCAACTTGGTAATTCAACACTTTTTCGCACCTGTTAGCACATGTGTTTTTTCGGGTTTATTTCATATTTTTAGTAAGGCGTGCAGATTTTTATGGCCACAGTCATGTTGTCACAAAAAGTGATAACACTGATTACAGTAGAAAATACTTAAAAACACACAAGCTGAGTGAAAAAAACAAAAAACAAGAGGACAGTTAGGGCTCCATAGACAGTAAATCAGTTTTGATTAGAAAAGTAATTCAAATTAAGAGTCTTCAGTGTTTTGTTTAAACTTATTTTTTGTTTGAGAGGATTTCACCAATATTTGCATTATTATTTTTTTTTTTATGGTAATGAGATGAGTGGAAAATTTTAAAATTGTAAATTTCTTCTTTTCTTTATCTTCTGATTGTTTCGACTAAAGAAAATTAGGAAAAGTGTATGCAAATATTAACTGTTAAATTGTTCATCAGTTATTTTTTTTTGTTTTAAATAAAATGAATAGTTATTTATATTTTATTTTTGTTACTTTGTTTAATGTTTATGCCTTACTGTCGGCAATTGTGTAACGCTGACCGACTCAATCCAACATCCAGCTTATCAGGACGTAAGTGGCACAATTTTCTGGCGTTTGGGGAATTCTTGATTCTTAAGAGCCCTAACGCGAACAAGGCCAGTTTAAGAAATGTAAGGTAATTAAAAGGGAAGGGAGTACATTCCTCCATTTTCTTTCTCATCCTCCTATAATAAGTGAGTAGATAAAATATAGCAGCCAGTGGATCACCTGAGTCCTCAAACAGTGACAAGAAAATGGCCAACATTTTAAGAAGGATTGTCAGAAATCTTCTAAGGGGTCAATTGAACTACAACGTAAAGCTAGGACTTTCCCTAATTAAACTAATTTTCATTTTGTACAATTTTATAATCACCATAGTTCACTTTTCAATGTCATTGTCTTTTTGTAAATATAGCCTAGTTCTATCAATACCGCTGTCTCTGGATTTGTTGTCCATGGTCATGGATTTGATTTTACATATCAAATATCAAATGACTTATTTTGAACATTAAATAACTTACAATTCATTACCCAACCATCTGTCTTCATCTTCCACAGTACATTAACCAATTTCTTTAAAAAAAAAATTATTTCAAAGTATGTGTTCAAATCGCTTGCTAACTTGCCCCTGCAAAGTTGGAACCGTACAAGCTGTCATAATACGTAACTCATAAAACAGTTGTTTTCTTCGTTAATAGTGTCGTGATAAACTTTAACTGTTTTCATGTTGTAAAATGAGTTGATTAAAATACAAATAGTTACTTTTTGAGCCTGACAATTGTTTTAATGAAATATGTTTTCAATTGTACACAGAAAAGTTATTGGCAAAATTCGTTTTTGGTTCAAAGTCATAGCTTTACTAACAACTGTGAAAAAGCAATATTAATCCTGGTTTTTCGAACTTCCCTAAAGAGTGGATAAAAAATTATAAACATTGTTGAGACTGATTAAGTTCTAGGAAGGACTTCGTCCGATATGATTCCCCAGACGTCAAAATTTTTTGGTGATAACTTCTGTGCCGTTGGTAATTGGTATTGAGAGCATACCTCACTCAATAGTACCCAGAGCTACCATTTGAAGTTTCACGAACAATGTAAATAAGTTTTAATATAATTTTAGATTATTACTTTATAAGTTTTACTTACATTCCTCAAAAGATCCTTAGTTTTATCACTGAGCATTATGTCATACACTATAACATGGAATTCTTGAATCTAAAAAAAATGTACAAATATATATATATATATATACCTTTGTCAAGAGTGTTTCAACACCTAAACATTTGTAATATATTTAGAAAATGAGGCTAATTATAGACTGCCCAAGTCTAATTGCAATTATGTAATTTTTTTTCATTATCACTTTTATTTTTAAAAGAAACAAAAATATTCAGAACATAAAATATTTTATGGGTTTGGTTAAAAACATGAAAATGATTTTATTGACAGTTTCAAAGACGTTTTATAATAATAGTAGACTAAAGTCCCAACATTAATAGTCAAGACGTCTTAAATTGATAATTTATTTTATTTAATAAGAACATTTTTCTTTAAAAAAAATTAAAAGTAATGGTATTCATTCATTATTTTCCACAATCTTCTTCTATGCTCAGCATCTCTTAGGCATGAACATTTTTTAAGGACATGTCACCCGAAAAGGTCATTTACCCCCACCAAAATCATCGTCCTTTATGAAAAAAGGTTCGCAAATAAAGTTTGAATATACTTCTGATGGAAGTTTCAATGACTACATGTAATAATTTTTCACTTAAGCCCAACACAATTAAAAATAATTAATAAAGATTTTTTTTATACGGGAACACCATCTAAAGTGTCATGCCTTTACTAAAACACAGTTCAATTGCAGTTGTGAACGAGATATCGATAACTTTATTAATTATTAATGATGTATTCTTTTTACCACAAGGTTCCTCCATGTTTCATTTCGCGTGATTCTGAACCAGTACAGGCAGACAGACTTGATAATAAATTCCAAGGGTTCCTGAATTTTGAAACAAAAAACCCCTAATACAACACCAAAAATTAAAAACACAAGAGATAATTCTGGTATACGTTACGTAATGGGAATTCCACAATAGGGAATATTACCTCCCCTTAACAGCTTCTAATTGTCTTAACATAATGTCTAAGATATTTGGTTTGGTTTTTAAAAAATTTGATCCCATACTTCCCAGGCAGTGGTATCGTTTATTATAAACTCAGTATAAGTTTTTAGGGATATCCTAGCAGTTTTTGAATTTTAAGTTATAGGTTGTACAATAATTGGTGATTATGTCACAGGTTAAAATAATTTTGAATGATATTTTTAAATCAAATTTAAGATCATTCATAAATTATCTTTTAGTTAGGAGCTATTATTTATTATGCACGGTGTGGTGATTGTAAACATCTGCTGGCCAATGTATATGTTTAATATCCCAAGTGATTTATTTGGTAATGAATAGCAGTGCAACAACGCATGTTCTTTTGAAATGCAGCGTCATAATCAAAGCAATAATGTTTTGTTTCGTGAAGGCCTAGTAAAAAAATCATTCTTGCTTTCTTAAATCTCGTCAATCAAGTTTACTGGACCATATCTCAATTCCGATGTTCTTGCATATTTTAGCATCACCTTTATTAGTCAGTTTAGTCCAGTCACGTATAATGTATATCATCATACTTGTTTATTCATTATATAATTTCTATAAAATAACAAAACCTGTATATAATGTAGTGATGCTACAGGAAATACAAAATAATTTGTAAATAGATTCACCTCAGGATCTATAATTCTATATAATTATCTGAAAATTTAAAGGGGCTATGGGGAAAAAAAAAAAAAAAAATTTAGCAGGTGAGAATTCCCAATATTTGGTATTTAGAGAACTATGTGTTCTGAAAGTTTAGACGAGGAGTAGATATATTTCATAAATACTAAATGATATAAAAAGCAAGGTAATCAATTGATTTTATTTTTTTAAGGTGATTCTTATTATTGAGCGAAGTTAAAATAAAATAACATAAATCTGTAGCACATATACCTTTTCAGAAATTTTGGATGAGCATTCAACAATTTCCCAAACACACAGAGAGCCAACCAATACAGTTAATATTCTGATCATTGGGATAGAATCTTGGAAATTCGAACTTGGCCTTAAAACTTCGCTGTAGCATTGAACGTGCAGGTACGGGTCCGAGACAATAAAAAATGAGCAAACAGTAATGCCAAAGAAACAAACTGTGACAAGCACCGTCAATAATTTCGAATACGACGTCTCCAAGACTGCACACGTATCACAAAGCTTGCTATGAATGTCCGACAACAATGTGATCCTCTTGGTCCTTATCGAGCAGTGTGCAAATAAGCGGATATCGTTCAATGAATCGCACACTTCCGATGCCCTACTCTGAACCATGCGCCCTAGAATAGAAAACTGTGCACACGAGAGCCACACAGAACTGGAGAGCCAGAAAATGTAAACGCGGTAAGTATGGAACTCAATGGAGTTTTCCCAGGGTGCATAGACAAAAAGAAGAATGGTGAGGCAACCACACAAGAATTCTTTGACGCTAAATTTGATAGGAAAGTGATGGAGCACGCAAAAGTGTGTAGCGGATAAGAGCCTATCAATGTCATCCAAGGCGAGAAGGATTTCATTGACCGAGGGGGCCCTGCAGAAAGATGTCACAAGAGACACGGAGTACAACAAGGTCAGGGAGATATAGAAACCAATGCGCACGGGCTCCATAGAAATGCCCTTAACCAAGGCCAGGTACACGGGAACATAGAACAGTGCGAATACAACGTACAATGTGAAACCGAGAACTAAACCAATCCCTGCGGCGGACAGAACGCAATACGGCACTGAAATAGCGAAAATTCCGTTTCTCAGGCGGTAAGGGAACATTCCCATTATACCACAAATACTAAATATAGTGACGAAATACCCATTTCTAGGAACTGTGTTTTGGCCTTGAAGTTGTATGGGCCACCGCATTGTGCTCCATCGAGCGACTGAAAACTCTGTCGGGACATCACCATCCATTATCACCACTAAGGAATCGGAGATGGTATAATTCAAAGAAATGTTTGACCTTTGTTAATGGTCATTTGACAACCGCTCATGAGAACAAAGATAGCTTTTAACCCTTATCACGTCTTTCTATTACATCCAGAGTATTGTGGTCTAACCAAGTCATCAAATTTTCATATTGTTAAGTACCACCTGAGTGTGAGTAAAATGCATGAATGCTTCACGATTGATGCCATTCGGGGAAATAATTAGTCAAAATGATCTCATTGATATTTCTCCAAGAGCATTGAAGTGGGACAGAAACTAATTTAGTAATGTAGCAATGAGGTCCATTATAAGGTTTTTGGTGAGTTTATCAAAATCAGATGCTATTCAGTATACACTCACATGGTTGTCTTGAAGGAATGCAATTTCGCATGGTGTTTTCTTTTTGTTATGAGTTTAAAAAATAATGCCAACTTCATTATACGTGATAATTTTTTATTAATTCATAAATTCATCATAACATCATAAAGGGAGCTACATTTCTCGAAGTGCGAAGCCTCCACCACATTCGACCCTCACTACAGTGGGTTTGAAGCTTTATAACTCCTCTAGATTTCCTTCCACATATCATGCTATAAATTAGGATCACTGCCATATTTTCATTGATGCTCTCCTCGTTTTGGCAGTATGTACACGTTTATTCACACCACATAGACAGCCAATCAACACTGGAGCAGCCATAAATAGTCAAATTTGAAGTGTATTCAATTTTCTTTGGTTTTTAGTATGAGTTGATAGTGATAGTTATAGTAGTGCAATAACAAAATAGTATTCAATCCTATAATAGTAATAGTATGAATTAATGTAAAAAGTAGGTACATTAATTATATGGGAAAATAGGCAATGAAATGAATTCCAAACCTGTGAAAATTGCGTGATCAAGATTAAAGATTGATCAGTCCCATAAAATATTCACCGACATTGGTCGCACAGATGTCCTAATGGAGAGGAAAGACATTTACAGTGGAGACAATAGGAATACAGTCAACCCATTAGTGGGTTTGCAACTTAGTTCTAGTAGTCCAAGTAGAAAACAATATTACGTGTAATAAATTTATTAACAGTACATTCATCAAGTCAATCAATTATCAATCAAGTCAAATGATTATACAAAAAAGTACTGTCATTGAACTTCAACCATGCTTTAATGTTCATGAACCAGCAATCTGCAAAACACATCAAACCTCCTCAAAACATTATGAATTATATACCAAATTACGGGGGGGGGTTGCAAGGTTAATAATAAATTCTTTGACAATAATTTAATTAAAAATGCGACTAGGGATCCAAAGCCTTTAGTGAAATACACACAGTTCGGCCTTTGAAGGACGTCCAGAGCGAGGTTGATCATTAAATGACACTTCCCCACATTTAATTCAGGAAAACTTGGAGTGTTCCTATAGCATCATCTTTTTGGGCCACTTTTAACATTTTGTGGGTTTCTGTGCCAGTTTCCCGAGGAGGAAACAAAGATTAATGGCCACGAAAATCAGACATCACAAAACGACTAGCGTGGAAGACAAATAAATTAACACAAGCTGAACGGAACCGTCTCCAGTGACGAAATATGGCATACTGACTGGTAAAAAGTTGCTTTATACGGTTCTACCGGCGAAACCGGGTAGTGCATAAACCACGTCACAGTTCAGTTTCTTTTGTGTACGCTCTCTTAAGTCTGCTAATCTCCACTACTTCGGGCTGTAACTGCATATTTTGGACAGCCTTGTATCTCGGCGTACCAACATCGTTTTGTAATTTGAATTGCATCATCTAGTTTTGATAAAAGTTGAACAAATAAACCTGGATAACAAATAAATCCATGGAAAGGGACCTTCAAATATTCGAAAGGAACTTTCTCAGGCGCATATACAGATCTATTCTGTGGTATACGTGTTGTTCAAAGAGCCTAATGTAATAAAAAATATGAAAACGGGAAGGCTATTGAAGCGCAGATGAGTGATGTCATGATCCCGAAGTTGGAGAGTGAGAGGGCCAAGGTTATGAAGGACATTATGGGCTATTATGCCAGGAATATCGGGATTCAGACCTGAATTACAGTCACACAAAGCAAGGACTTCTGGCGATTGTTGACATTAGTGTGTTGTGGAGCTACGTTAGTTAGTAACACGATGCAAACCTGTAGACATTTTTGTTAAAGTTTCCACAATTATTTTCACATTTGTCCATGTTTGGATTATTTTATTAATATTTCCTGATTTAAAACCATTCCTTCCGGAATGGTATTTAAAGGTGTTTCAAGTAGTCAGTTTCTACCTATAAATATAAATGTATTATCTCTGTCAATCTACACCTCAATGACAAAAACATTTAACGTGGAAATAAAATACATTAGAATTTAATAACTGAAATATTTGTAAGACAGTAATTTTATTTTAAATTTATCAATAAATATGCCCTGAAAAAATTGATTTGAGTATTATCTTCACGCTTCTGAAGGTTCGTGTGTGTAATGATCATCAGCGGAAGCAAGGGGTCATTCCTACCCTCCTACAACAGATTAAACAGATTATTAGTTTTTATAATGTATCCTTCCTAAGAAATGAAAAAAAAAATAGTTTGTAAAGATAAAATAGCTAGCTTACAGGCTGTCATCGCAGCAGGTGAAATGAGGACAGCAACGAAGATGCATTGGACAGCAATGTTTCATGTAGCATCTTTTTAACGCATTTGATTTGAAGTAGTGCTTATTTCCTCCAAACCTATGGACTAAGAGGCTTTAATTAATATAAAAATCATTAAGTATCTATAACAGGGATTAAGTAGCAACAGGGTATTTATTACTGTTGTTAACATGTTATGCTAATATGTTTCTCAATAAAAAACTTAATACGGTGTTACGTAGTACGTTGCATATTTCTCAGTTGCTTGACAAAGCTTCTCCAAGTAAATCGTTATATATGATTTTCTATGCCCAGACCTTCTGCTTGCTTTCTTTATTTGTTTGGGGTATATTTTTATTTGCCTTTCTTGGATAATGAAGCCCAACTGGAAACTGGCTTTGTCAATTGGGGGAGCAGTGGTTCTACTTACATGAACAGTCTACTGTTTCACTCCATTTTTGCTTTTTTGTAAATCATGCCCTTCATTTTCCTCTGTCCACATGTATCCTGCCAGGAGCCGTACCCTTTTATTAATGTGAATTACATAAACTTAGTGGATATCTTGGAATTTCAATACAGAACATGTATACCTCTAAAACTTGGCCTATTAACAAAACAATTAGCCACCGATATATCTATTTTCGAAAGTATAGTGCTGGGAGTAATATTTGGAACAGAAGATGAAGTTGACCTCAGAGCCTTAAGGCTTAAAAAGTGAGCTGCATGGAATGAACTCTGTGACGATGGAGAAGTAGTTATATATATTTTTATAGACTACTCTGAGACAATTAATAACTTTACACTATTGGAAGCTTGTCCACTAACCCTTATCAACTAAGTTCAATGTTTTTAGCTCCGCTGGTCTCAATAAAAAGAGGATTGCCCAAATACCGCTTTTGAGCCTTCTGTACGGTCATATCAGACTTTTAGAGTTAGCAAATAGTGCTTTGAGATTCCGAAAAAGCATCGATGAAATAATTCAAAAGTATGGGCTTGAAGACATCTATCCTCTTCTCAACTATGTTCTAATATGAATGAAAAAACAGATAGACCACTACGGTAACTTAGCCAGTTTCCTAAATGTTTGCAGGAAATACAAAGTCACTTTAAAATAAGACAAGCGTCTATTTTCAAATGCAAATGTTGCTTTACTAGGACATTAAATAGAAAATGATACCAAATCACAGAGCCTTGATTGTCTCCAGCCTCTCGTTGAACTTTCCAACCTGCTCTTAAATGTTTGAAATAAGTTAAATACCCTAGAAGGATAACTAACAAAATATAACATTACCACTAGTTCTTTTTCAAAAAACAAATATTTACTTAAGGGTTTACCAAAAGTACAAGGAGTGCCTTCAGACCTCTTTACATTCATTTGCATTCCTAACATACAGCATGCAGCAATAACGTTAGCATTCCCTTAACCATCGGAATTCCCTAAACCCCATAAACCGATGCATCGGAATTCGTTGTTGCAGAGAAGTGAACCAAAGACGGAAGATTGGTGGTGTTCTTTTCAGATACACTATCCTCTTGACAGCGCCGTTGATTTGGAAGCTAAGGGGCATTGGTTAACCATTGTGTCAGTAGAGACATCTCTAATTGGGACATAATTTTCCTAAATTATAGACAAAAAAAAATTTAACCTTGTTCGTTATAAAGTACTGAACCAAAATCGGAAATGAAAAGTTGACGTCATGGCACTTGGAACTTCCTTGCTACACATTTTGTATCACTGAGAAAGCAAACTTTTCCGCAGCCATTGTGTGACTGCCTCGATCTACCATAATCTAGAGACCTTCATATAACTCTACTCACACCTTCATAGGTTATTACATTATTTGTAATGTAAAAATCATTCATATTCTGTGGAAGGAAGTGGCAAGCGTGTGCGAAAATAATGCCGAATTTCACTGGAATTAAAGCCACAATTCGTTTTGAATACCTATAAAATGATTTTAAAGAGCATATTCCGCAAGTTACGCGCAACTGTCATATGATTTTGATCGTAGATTCCATTTTCCTTTCTATGGCTAAAATATGATTTCTACACGAATCATTGAACGTGTGCAGGGATTTGTCACTATATTTAAGAGTCTAAGGTACAT
This sequence comes from Acanthosoma haemorrhoidale, assembly GCA_930367205.1. Classification (NCBI taxonomy): domain Eukaryota; kingdom Metazoa; phylum Arthropoda; class Insecta; order Hemiptera; family Acanthosomatidae; genus Acanthosoma; species Acanthosoma haemorrhoidale. The sequence goes on along the minus strand of OV884013.1, from coordinate 29,442,026 downwards.
TCACTATTATCGACGAATCGCCCTTATTTCATATTATTTCACCAAATATATTAAATTTAATTTCAACAATTTTTATTAAGATAAAATTACAATCTGCCTTATTAGGCAATATGTAATTGAGATAAATGTTATCATTCAAACCATATTTACAATTCATCATTCACTCGCTCATTCATACAATATTTACAAACAACCCAGAGGCCCCCCAAGTGCACATGGTTGTCACCTCCCTCACGTGTGAAGGAGGAAGTGGAGTTTTGGGAGGTCCCCCACGCTCCTACGTCAGCCGCGTCACTGGATAAGAGCCAGCGGAGGCTGACCAAGAGTGCGAGAGCCACAGACGCTCAGGACATGATTAGAGAAACTGGCCATTGCCAGAACTCCCACTATCACTTAATTATAACAGGTCACGAGGCCACTGCCGTTTTAATCTCCGAGGAGGATTATAGGGATGAGTGGTACAGTGCAATGACTGTGCTAGGGAATTAGGGTGGTTGGATAGGTTAGTATGGAATTTTATGAACTTAGGAGGGATGAGTTCAAGAATATAGGGTATATTCAGATCATTGTGAAGTGTTTTGTTGCTGACGTAATAAGGGTTATTCACTATTGTTCTCGGGATTATGATTGAAAGATTCTAACGGATTGTCAATCCCTGCGGAGCTGCTTGATCCACCAGGACCAGTCCTGCTCAAGAGATTCAAAAGTCAAAGCAAGTCTGAAAAGCGAAAAATCCTATGTGAGGAAAAGTTCACTTCGCGTTTATATATTAGAACCTGCAGCCAATTAAGGTTCATAATAACGGCAAATGGTTCAATAGTTGTCAACTTAATTTAAATTTGATTAAAATTTTATGAATTCGGAATAAATGCTTTATATTGCAACGATCACAGGGTAAGTTTAATTGTAAAACCTGGAGGAGGTATCCCTTTAAGAATAATTATTGTTTCTTATGAACCTCTAAGTGAATTCTTCAGATGCTACTTACCCAACAATATAATATCCATGACACTAAGGTGACACGGCCCTATAAAAGGGCAATAAGGTTTACAAGTTTGAATTGAGTTCTTAATCAACCCTAGACTAAGTAAATAATTACTCCTCGCCTTATTGCTTTTTATTGCTCGATTTTATTGATGTTTGAGAAGAAAGACATCAATATTTCCCTCAATGCATACAGCAAAGGATCTTAATCAATCTTTTTAATAAAAAAAAATTATTCTATTGAAATTGGAAGAACAATGAGCTATATTAAGGATTTGTTTTTCTTAAGCTACTGTGACGGAGCAATACTAACATGAATTCTAGAAGTGTATGTATGCAAAATAAAAATATGAGAATAAGTGATAGGTAAATGTTTTACCGTTGAGGCCACTGTATGAAGTTGGTATAAACGGCCTTAGCGCTGAATGGAAGGAAGCCATTGCTGGACTCCCTAAGAGGACGGCTACAGTGATGAGGAGGCAAAGGGTGAGTTTAGTGTCCATGGCCTGTTGTATACATAACTGTTTCAAGCTCTGGCTCTATTTATATCAGTTCAAGGAGATTTCTTATCTCTCTGTGTCACTGGTCTTCACTAATTTCTGAGCGGACATCCTCCATTAATCCACCATGAATGCTTTCAGTCTAACCTTTTCCTGGCGATTAAAACGGTTAATTTGGATTAATAGGCTTTGTTGCAGATACATGATCGAATAAGAGCATTAAATGCTGATATAATGTTTTTACTTGTAAGGAAAAAAGATACTTTGAGGAGCTTGGTAACAAAATTATAAAATATTTGTTTCTAATTTCCAGCCTTATTAAGTGCTAGACAAATATATTAACCCATGCAATTGCCCAAAAATGAGAGTGTACCTTATAGTTTGACCAAAAACTGCACGGACATGTTTGAATACATATTCAGATGCATATTTGCTTTTAAAAGTATATGTACCAAAAGTTTTCCCAGTTTGAAAATAATAAATTGTCATGATTTCTTTAATTACTCCTAGAACCTATTATTTTTGTCTCCTGGCTTTGTTTTGACCAGTAATCATTAAGTGGAAATATATTATTAAATTTAATATCTTTAATTTTGAAAAACTTTTATTTCATTAAACCCAACAATTGAGTCTAATTGTAACTATGGCAGGATGCTCTTATTTAATGGCCATGTAACTATGGTATTCAAATATGTTAATCCACACCCAGCACCATCCCAATAATAATATAGAAGTTAGGCACAATTCTTAAGGTACATTGTTTGAAAGTTACAACATACTTAGACTTGCCGTACATTTTTTTTTTTTTTTTTCTTAGCTCTCAAATCTCCAAGATTATAGATAAGGGAAAAATAAAGGGAATTTATTTGGGGTGAGCGGATCCTTTTACTAGGAGTACCTGTTTGAAGGTAGAGTGAGGGAATTAAGGAGTGTGGGGAGCCTCGGTAAAGGTGGAAATGTTGCGGTGCAGTGGTGAGAGTCCACTGAAGGCTGAGCCTAGAGTCTCTCTAGGCATGTAGTGGAAGTTTATTCAGATGGAAAGCAGTGATGGGTGCCCGTCAGAGGCTTGTTATGTAATGTCCACAATTTGGTCTGCTTTCCCAGATCTAGAGATTTGCCATCTTGCCGGTAGTGGTGGGGGTGTCAGGTCTTGGAATAGAGGGTTTAGGCTATGTTTCATCGAGTCAAAGAAGTTGATGTGTCTTCTTCTGATGGCTTCGGTGATGGTGGGGACCTCGAACTTTTCGTGGATGTCAGGAGCCTTCATTTCACGAAAAGGGGTATGCTTGCTGTACATTTCTTATTGATGCATATTTTAATATAGCTTAAAAAATAGATATTTCGAGTTAGAATGGCTGCACCCCTTTACCCGTTGACAATACTTCCATGGGTACCTCATCATTAATATTATCATGACTAAAACTACAAGGTAAGCCTCCTTCCCTTCATGAGCACCTACAATTAAAGTTAGTTGCATTTCCTGTCTCATGAACCTGCTCTTTTTTTATCCGTACCCGTACACCTTTGGCACTCTATTCACCTTATTAATAGCTCTAGAGCCGTCATTAATCACCTTACCCGATATTCAAATATAGATTTAACCAGTTTTTTATATCTGTTCAATCTTACAATTCATAATTGATCATTATTATTCTATTTATTTATTTTTCATTCACCCGAGAAACAGTCCATGCTCATACGCCCCTTTCAATAATTTCTAAGATTTACTTTTTCTCTATCTCTACATATTTTTATTGCAATAATTATATAGTATATAGTACTTATAAGATTATCAAATCGGTGTAATGTAAGGTATTTTTTTGTCAGCAGGCATTCCTGATTTTGTTCCTTCTTGTTATGATTAGGGGGCAATGTCCCAGAATAAAGTTTTTCTTTGTTTTCATTCCATTTCATTACATCTAATTAGATATGTCGTAGAACTCATTGTTATTTTGGACCCTCCAGTGGCTCTTCCTTGACTTCACCAGCCTGAATATTTCTCGCAGCCCATTAATTTGGAAGATGATATATTCCTTGGGATCTTATCTTGATATAAAACAAGTATCAAAGGTACATTTGAAGACAGACCGCTCATACCTAATACTTTTGGTATTCCTGGACCTTAGAAATCTAGCCCCCCCCTTACTCTTGCATCAGTGTACTGCCCTCCCAATAAATCCATTTCCGATTCCCAATTCATCTCCTTTCTAGACTCCATCGGACATCGTTTCCTTGTTGGTGGGGACTTTAATGCTTTTCTGTCTGCACTCTCACGGAAACATTGCTCCACTATCTCTGCTGACACAGCCACGTAATGGCCATCAGATCCTAACCAAAATCCAGATCTCCTCGACTTTTTCTTCTACAATAGTTTAGGAACACTAAACTATTCACTCGCGTGCCTCAATGACCTCTCCTCCGATCATAGCCCTTTAATACTACCTGTTTCCCTAAGACCAATTCATAAACTGCCTCCTCCTTCATTTATTTGGGACCAAGTTGATTGAGACTACTTCTGCCAGCTTCGTACAGATTCCGTAGACCTCAAAGTGTCCCTGAAAACATCCCAAGACCCAGATGATGCAGTGCATTCTTTTACTATTTTGGTCCAGAGGTATCGTAGGCCCACCGCCATCCAAAAATTCACTATTTAAATCCTTTACCTCAATATCTCAAAGACCTAATCCAATCCTAACGCCACACCAGAACAGTACGGCAAAGATCCCCACATCCTGCTGATCGTCGCTCGTACAATCGGTACTGCAGATTGGTAAAGCGGCTATTGGCATCCTTCCGTTCCGATTCTTTTCATGTAATCCTAAAATATCATCCTGTTTCACACTCACTTCGTCGTGATGATGGGTCCTGGGTGGCTTTGGATGGGGATAGGTCGGAGGAATTTGTTCTGCATCTTACCATACTTTCACATCTCACCTTTCTCATCAAAAACATACTTACAGCACAACTGTTGAATATTTCCACACTTCGCCTATACCTCTCTCACTTCCACCAAAAGCCGTTAATCCCTCTGAGGTTAAATACCTTCTGAAAAACTTACCTTACCGAAAATCCCCTGGATATGATCTTCTTATTCCTCAAATTCTCAAACAACTTCCTCCTAAAGACATAATTTTCCTAACCTACATATATAATTGCATTATCCGAACGAAGCACTTTCCTCTCCTTTGGAAACATTCCATTATTGTCCTATTCACAAAATCCGGTAAACCACCCAATGACGCCTCATAATACCGTCCAATTAGCCTACTCCCTATCCTCTCCAAAATATTTGAGAAACTCCTATTAAAACGTCTACTTCCAATTGTTGAATCCCAAAACCTTTCTCCTACACACCAGTTTGGTTTCCGTCAACGACATTCCACTGCTCAACAAGACCTTTGCGTTGTTGAATACATATTCTCAGCCCTTGAAACCAAACAGTATTGCACTGCTACCTTTCTTCATGAGATCAAGTATTGGTGCAACCAATGGCGAATCAAGGTCAATGAAGCAAAATGTTCCCACATAACCTTTACCCTCTGCCGCAAGTCGTGTCCACTAGTTTCTTTTAATACGACTCCTCTCTCTGTATCCAAGTTAGTACGGTACTTAGGCTTCCATCTCGATAAACGGATAACCTGGAACCCACATACGCGGCTAAAAAGACAAGAAATAAACAGACGCTTTGGACAACTATACAGACTACTTCAAAGGACATCCCATCTCTCAATAGAACATAAACTACTAATCTACAAAGTTATACTTAAGCCAATCTGGACATATGGAATAGAGCTATGGGGGACAGCAACGAAGTCGAACATCAAGCATATCCTATCCTTTCAATCAAAAGTCCTGAGAACAATAGTGATTGCCAGTTAAATAATCTTGTAGAGGAGAGTCTTTTAAAAAACTTTATTATGAATAACAGTCAAAACCCTGGTATATATATAAATATTAAGAGATCAGTTACAGCGTAAGAACATACTTTGCTGAATGACTAGACACAAGTGGGGTGTCTTGGCCCTAAGCAGGCCAGAAAAGGGTAGGATTTTAGGGGAGGAATTGGTTACTTTCAAAAAACAAGGGACTCTTAAGTCTCAACAGAGGTACACGTTTCTACTATAAATGTAAGATATAATGAGTATTATATAACTTTCCCTTATTACATCAGCAACAAATCCCTTCATAGCGATCTTGTGGTACCCTACATTCTTTAAATCATCCCTTCCAAGTTCATGAAATTCCATGGTAAGCTATCCAACCACCCTAATCCCGTAGCACAGTCATTGCACTGCGCCAATCATCCCTATAATCCTCCCAACTGATATAATCTCCTGTGGGATCCCTGGCAATTGCCAGTTTCTCCAATCATGTCCTGAGCGTATGTGGCACTCACGCTCTTCGTCTGCCTCCACTGGCTCGTATCCTGTGACCCGGCTGACGGAGGAGCGTGGGGGATTTGCCAAGACTCTGCATCCACTTTCGCATGTGAGGCCGGTTACAACCATGATGATTTGGGAGGTCTCTGGCTGTTTGTAAATACTGTATGAATGAGTGAGTGAATGAAAATTGTAAATATGGTATGAATGAAAACATTAGCCACAATTACTTATTGCCCAACAGACAGACGGTAATTTTGCCATAATGAAGTTGTTTTATCAGAAACCTAGGTAGCCTTTAGAGGCACATGTTACCTGAAATGCGTTATAGTCCTGTTGTTGGGACATAGTCTGCTATAAAGATAAATTGATCTGAAATATTAGTAGTCATTCATCCACTCAAACTATGTGGTTACTGTCCTCAACATATGTTTGCATTTGTTCCGTTGGTTTACATATTCATTAAATACAGCCTTGTATGTACACTTCATCAACCGAAGTAAGGTATGGTCCCTCTCAATAAATTATCTCTGAGTCTATACTCGTAGACCTCACAACCATCTGAGGTTGAAGGCTAGGTTGAAATGATAGCATGAAAGACTACCACTCTTTTCAAGGCCATGTCCTGAGACTATAACCACTAAAGTCATTGTAGCGGCCGCTAACTACATAAGATAAATCACCATATACTCTATTGTATATATATTGTAAACAAATGTAAATAACATTACCAAAATATAAATAATTTTAAATATAGTAAACAATAAATCATGCTTAGGAGCCAATTAGTTATATGAGCTGGGTCACCAGCTGCCAGGGCAGGTATAGACCCAAGCCGCCGAGAGACCCTTCACGGCTCTGTCAGAGGACAAAGGGAACCACACACTCAAACATCATTGGGTATTACATAAGCGATCCTTATTGGCTACTGACAAGGCCAGATGGGTGTTTAAGGCCGGCGTTTCGGGGCCTGTAGATCATTCTCCTGACAACTAAACTGGCTCGTGGCTGCTCTGCTTAAAACTCTGAAACTTGGCTGCTTCTTTATGAAAAACCTCTGCATCTCTTTCTCTCCTCACCTCGCTACGTTTTTGTCCGGCGTTGTCAGACCCCACACCTTCCTAGTCGGAATCTCTGCCTTTGTCTCGCTAGATCTAGTGCCTCCGTGGGAGAGACCTCCCTAGTGGAAAACGGTTGTCTTAGCCCTGCAAGCTTACCAAGCAGTGTTCCCCACGGCGATTCAGTCTACCTCTCTCCGGTTCACACTCGCCTTTGGAATTCGGACGGATTTCTCCTACCCTCAGATACCGAGTGTGAATTCGTGGTAATTATAAGACCACACAAACTACCTACACTACCTACCCTATACCTCTTCTCCTGAACTTAGTGCATTGTCGGGGCACATGCCTATCAATAAATGGAGTCATATAGTAAAGCTGTCATGAAACGATTGTCCAGGTTATAAACTCAATCAACCCTCACTTCGTCACCAGGGCTAGGGTAACTAGGCACCCCCCTCGTGACGACCCGACAGTAATTATAACTGCTATTATTATATTATTTAACCAAAGCTACCCATTCAAATCCTAGTTTTTTTCTTTCCCAGATCCTCGTCCTAACAGTACTGGTACCCACCCCCTTACCTTATGTGGCATGGTCCAAGTGATCTAAATTGTGCCCTCCTGGCATAGGTCATATCTTCACTCACTTAGTAAGGCTCTCTTTCTGTCCCTCATGTTTTCGATACATGGTGAAACTGTCTGAGAAAATGGAAGTGGTTTATCTCTTCATAAACCAGCCAGCTCAAAGCATGAACCAATCTACAAGGTGTGTTAAAAGATAGTGCATGATTGTAAACAAAAATAAATGATTGAAAACTTCTATAATTTGCCTTTAATAGGCAATAAAATGTTACGAATTGTGGGTAGACAATTTTCAGAAATTTCATTTCAACCTTTTGAGAAACAAAAAGCAATTCCTATATCACTAAAATGTTTTATTTCTCTGTAAAAAAAAAAAAGAAGTTTTTGGTACATTCAAATGTAAACATCTTTGGACACCGGACAAAAAGGAAATTTTGGTTTTCTACAAATTGCTGTTTTATAAGTGATGAGTCCTTAAGTTATTATTTATTTTCGATTTTTCTCCACTTTAATAAAATTCAGGTCACGGATAAGTAAATAATAATGATTAATCTTGAGTAAGCCAGCATTAGTTATAATTTTAGATTAAATTCTTGATCTAATAATTCTTTTTTTTCTGTCAGTAGTTATTTCTTGAAGGAATGTACGAACGATTTTGTTTTTTTCTTTTAGAAAGAATTGTACAGCATGTTTTCAAAGCGTGACTTCTCTTAGTTTTAGTAATAGGGGACATTTGTGAATATAACATATAATATCCTTTCATAACAGTAGCATGATAATATTTTAAACAATTGTAACAAATAAATTTATTTACTTATCATTTTTTTTTTACGTTTTTATAGTAAGTGGAAGAAAAAAAGAGGGAAATAATTTATAACATTAAAATTTAAAAAGATGCTTTACATAAAAACTAGTCTAATATTCTCTTTGCAATAAATTTCAATGAAGGGACGGGATGTAAGGAATAATAGAATGTAAATGGTGTTCTTGCCGAAGAATATATAACCATTGGGGACTCTCATATCGTGTAGTTGTTCATGGTTACAGAGTTAAGGGTTAAAATTCCTGGAATAGCCCTGCTTTTCAGCCCTAAATGGCAGTACTTAACAGCTTAAAGAATCAAAAAAAAACATACAAGGCATAATACAGAAATAAACAAACATAATTCACACCTGATAATCTGAATTTTGATTTCTGTACTTGTGCATTATATCTTACTTTTGTGTGTAATACTTTTTTACCGTTACCGTCCGTTTATGGACTCCCTGTACGATAATTAAATTGAGTACTCATATGTTTTATAGTATGACTGTATGGTGAGTGTTTGCGAAATAAATGCCGTGTAGATCGAAAAAAAGCTTAAGAAAGAAAATAAGACAAAAATAATTAATTAAGTGTACCTTACAGTTAAATTTATGATTTTATTGATCTTGCTAATTTCTCCATCTTAATTGATTTATTTTATTGAATTATATTGATTATCAATAGGAATTTCTTTAATACGCTGCATTGATTGGTACTGTACATAATAATTTGTAACCACAGCCTCAGCTGTTTTATTAAAGTATGGAAAAAATATTCATCAGCCCGGTTTTGTTCTAATAGCATTTGATTGTTTCCTTAGTCGCCAGGTAATCAATTATGACTCGTTGCAATCGACCATAAACTTTATTTATTAGCTCCGCCATGGGAATAAATAAAACTAATGTAAACAAATCTGAGACATAACTCTATAAAAAATTATTAAACGGAAAAACAATGTCTTCTGGTACGCTCAGATCAGCTGAGCAATTTTACAAAAACCATGAAGCTTACCTTGATGTTTCTGGTAAAGCTTAATGTGAAATGGAGGCAGCCTTTAGAAAAAAAAATAAGGAAAGAAGAAGGAACAAAGAAATTAGAAAATAACGGGTGGTTGGCTGACTGCACAAATACTCCTTATGCTGTCAGCAAATCAATGACACATAAATACTGTAAACCAGCAAATAACTGACGCTTCGCTACTCATTTCTTTGAATGTGCCCATAAGACAAATGATGGGGAAGTGGGGAGCCAATAAGAAACTAGTACATTCATTGTATTATACCATTTGTTCATCATATTATACAGGCACGTTCCCTCCCAGTGTTAGGACATACAAAGCTATAAATGTCACGTGCTATGTTAGTTCTCATAATCTCTCAATTTAAAACATGTAATGAGTTAAAATTGTCACAGTTTTCATGTCATCGGATAATCAAATGCAATCTTGATATCAAATTTCATGTTTGTAGGTCAAGAAGAGAACTCAGAATTGCCAGAACATACGGACAGACACGTAGGTGACAAACGGTTTCTGATAAAAAAAAAAAAAAATAAACGAAAAACTGTCACTAAGGCAAATGAAACTTCCAGGCTACATAAAACTAGGCTAAACTTTTTTGGTCGAGACTAAGATTATCTAGTGATTACGAGTATGAGATTATTGCGGTTTTGTTAGTTCCTCGAAACCAGAAACCATTATTCTATGATTATGACTAATTCTATCATAAGCCATAATGTTATTGTGTTCATTTTCTAAATTTATAATGTTTTTTTTTTTTATTGAATTAAATTTTATCGTTCATGTTTATTCACATATTGTGTATTTTATTTCTGAAGCTCATTTATTCATATTAATGCTCTATCATACCGGTAGCTGGACCCAAGGGTATCATTAAGAAGTACGGTATGTATCTGCAACGATATACCTTTGGCTAACAAAAGGTGGACAAAGTTATCGATCCCCATCGAACATGTTTTCTATATTTTTCGTTCATTTCTAAAGTAATGTAAATATTTATAATGTTTTATGATGCTAGTGGCTATGAAGCGATCAGCCGGGTTCATGACGCCTTTTTCCAGCTTAGGTTGTTTACAACTGTATAGATAATAAATATCGCAATATATAAATATATATATCTTAGTATTCTCACAGCAATTAAATCCGATGCTTCACAGTGCTAAAGGATAAACTAATAATAAGATAAAAAGGTTTGGGTGGACAGTTTCTACCTAGATTTAAACTCGGACCATTGGACTCAGAGACCAGAGTGCTAACCTATTACATCATGGAACCTCATTAACCATTGCTAATAAATCCTATTACCCCTTGCTAATAAATCCTATTACCCCACTGCCTTAATGAAAAGTTTGATAAAATTACTGTGACGCTAGGTACTTTCACTAAGACAATAATTAAATATATAAATTCCCAATAATGGCTAAATCTGCAGAGCAGTGTTGTAGTTCACCAAGTTGTATTTACAATAAAATAATGTTATTTATTAATTTCAAATGTTATAATTTAACGTTTATTTGAATTTAATCTAATTAATTGTCTTATAAATATATTTGATTTAAACAATGCTTATCCTGTAGAATCATGGCATAAACAGCAATGTCATCATATTTTTATAAATACTATTGCTAAAATACATTCAACGTAATGCCAATTAAAATATTATGGCAATTATAAAATTCAATAATAAAACTAAAATAACGTCAACTCGAATAAAGGAGTTGGTGGACAAAATTATTGATTCCTATTAAGGCCTTAATATTAAAGTTTTTATTGTTTCTCTCGAGGGTAAAGTTATTGAAGGCGAAACATATATTTTGTTTTATTGTTTCGCAATAAAGAATATTAATTTATATGTATATTTTTTTTAAAGGGTATCCAAGTGATAGATACTTTATCTATACTAGTATTTTTATAAAAATATTAATTCTATGTGATGCATTTATATTTAGATGTACATAAATGTACTTTAAGATAAATTTAGTTGTATAACCGAAAGGGATTTATTTTAGTACTTAAGTGTCTTCCCAGTACCTAGGACAGTGTTATTTTCTTTATGGTAGTATTAAGCAGATCAAGGTACGCGTCGTAATACGGCTCCGACAGTCAGTCCACCTTAGTTTGTCGACGGGGACCTTACTAGTCTTCACGCTATCGACCATCGATGCTCTCCGCACCATCGATATCCCTGTATCTTCTCACATCTTGCTTCATCGAGGACGGTTTGGAACAAGCAACACTGTTGCCGGCTCGGGAAGTAGAACATTTTATTTTGCCTCATTATCTCACGCAATAAAATATTTATCAACGAGCTAAAAGACAATTTATACAATTGACAATGCTAACCAAAAAGTTGTCTACTTGCCATATTAGTTGTTATAATAATATTTTTGTTTGGTTTTTAAATATACAATGTTCATTAACTTGCACAGATCGATCTGTTAGTTTTTTTTAATAGTTTATTTGAATTGATTTTACTTGTAAGGGTATTTTTTTTTTTAATTAATGTTATTTGTACTCATTGTAAATAATATTGATATATTTTTTTTTTATAATTTCTAAAGTAATACAAGTATTAAAAGGGCTGAATGTGGAAAAGGGCTGCACTAAATACCCGCTTACTATTCAGAAGAATTTGACTGCAAATGTGCAAATTCAATGAAAAACCTAACACAGCATTGCAACTAGCAGAAAGAGTCTCATGCCAATAAAAACACAAATATTCCAGAAGCCCACATTCCCCCTCGAAGATACCGACCTCCGAAACTACACCTAGAACTATAAAAATTTTCTAAAAAAAAGTACAGCCCCTTCAGAGTACGAAGAGATACTTAAAAAACTGATGCATACTCTGACACTATATCTTCTTATTTACATAGACTGATCTAAATTACAGACACCAATGGCTTCAGACTTCGTTAAATCAAAACTCAGCCTAGCGCTGTTTTTTCTATCACTAGATTTCTTACGTTAATTTTGTTTTTTTCTGAATTTTCACCACTGAGACATTTTTTTTACTTCGTGATTGTAATGTTTCACCTAAAAGGTAGATAACTTGTATACTTTAATTTTATTAATTAATAGCCTGGTCCCTTTAGCCATATACTATACGTTAGGATCACTTATCGACAGAGTGCTAGTCCCGTTGACAACTTAAACAATCGCTTCTTCCAGTCATGTTCTCGCCCACACTCTTCACTGCCTACTACTAAACAGTCGCCTGCCATCTTGTGCGGTCGCCGTCACTCGTGACAATAAGTCAGCCCTTGCATGTAAAACTTTTAAGGCGGTATACCACAAGATATGCGCCATCAGAGGGACATACCCCAAGGAGATCAACGGGAAAAGGTCGGACCTGTGATTTCTGCTTGATGCTAAAGGTGGCAGTCCTTCATGAGGGTGCTGTCAGTTTGGGCCCGCATAGTACCGCTTGCAGCTCTTCTGTTGAGCGAAGGGTGGTCCTGAAATCGGTTGGCTGCGAAAAGCTTCAAGGAGGAGATCTCGGCGCTGACCCTTCTCATTTTATAGGTTTGGGAGGAGATTATTAAGTTAAGCCATGTTAAAGAAGCGGGTCTTTGGAGTTCCAATGAAGGAGAGAGAAACCCCAGCGGTGATTGTTACGTTCATAGGCGCGAGCTGTCTCCGGATGGCACAGACCTTGTGCAGAATACATGACAACGAGGAGACGACCCGCCCCCCTCACCATCGTAACTCATTTCGTCTGTAAATAGGTCCGGGACGAGATGATAATTTAACTCTGCGTCTTACACGCTCTAGAATTTCAAATGTATATAGATCAACTCAACTCCCCCCCCCCTACTATCATTAGATACCTAAATAGCAAGCAGATCTCCATTTCCTAGAGCTGAGCGTTTCCATACACCTTCGCTTGCTTTTTAGACACTCTAACTAACAAGTCCCAGTTGTTTACTGATTAGGGATTTGATCATGTGACTAGTTTTGGTTTGAAAAAGCCAGCTTACATCCTTTTTTACTGTTCATTGAGTCAATTATTTTGTCAGGTATTGTGGTAAGTCAGGAATTTTGTTATTTTGAACTATCCGAATTATAGCTGCCATTGTTCTTGCACGTGGGGCAGATATTTGTATGCATAATAGCTACTTGACATTTCTCTCTAATAACAGAATGCTGTGGTCCAATTTCCAGGCGGTGACCGGAAGTACCTTTTTATGGCCTTAAGTGTATGAAATCTAGCTTGTGGTAAAATGATGGTGAAGGAATTCAAGAATCAAACTTAATGAGCAAAAAGGAACGTGGTTAAATATAAAATAAAATGCATAGAGGGTCCAAGATGACTGTAAACAAACGTAATTGAAAGTAGTATTGACATAAAAAAAGGAATTTGTTCTTGAATAAAAAACCTTCATCTTTCCACAATGTAGGTTTTTATCAATTATTAGTCGTTTTTGACTGCTCTTAGCTATAAACCTTAGGTAAGGAAGCTCTTTAGGTACACTTTTTACTAATCTCGTTGTACTTTAGTTTTGTGTACAGGTGCACTTCACTGATTGAAATTTTATAAAATAGCTTTTTATTTGTCAAATCTAATTTTTTATTATAAACAAAAACTTATAAATACGTATCATAAAGAAATCAGAAATAATGACTTTAATTTAGGAATAAGATTCACAATTTATTTGTTTTTTGTAATATGATTTAGACAACACTATTGTAAATTGCAAGTGATTCTTTGTAATTGTACACTGATTTACCTTTCTGGATCAGCCCAAAAATCTAAAGCTTTTTCATGCAAAGAACCATTTACATTAGATTATTAGAAGGGCAAAAAACAAAATACGAATTTAATATGTATTGATTATGTAGCAAAGATATGTAATTATTTTATTTGAAGGAACTAAACTTAGCAATTAAATTAATTCTAACAGCTTTGTAGTGATGGTTTTCATAAGTTGGCTTACCAACATATTCAAGCTTAACAGTTCCAGTTGTTTCATTGGGCATAAAATGTCTAAGTTTAAAATTATTATTTTTAACATACTAATGTTTTAGCCAGCATTGATTTATCAGATATTTGTAAAAATTAAAATTAATGGACCTATACTCTTCATTTTAATTGGAATCAAAGTTAATTTATCTTTTAAAAAGACAAAGAATGTTTGTAAAGTTTGATATTTAAGCAAATAAATGAGTAGTAACGTTAACCAGAAAATACAAAGTTGAATATTTCACCAGATATTGCATTTAAGAGACATTTCAGTGTTTTTAGTCATAGTTGGTTGAACTGTTGGTGGCAGAGTTACTTAAACAACACAAGTATTTAGAACATAGCTGCAGGTTTTATGTGTGATTATGATGTTAATTGAATAATAAATGAATGATAAAGAAGTGAAAAAACCCCTTTGAACGATTACATTATATCGACAGAGAAAAAAAGGATTATTTTTTATATTTACCTTAATCAAGGACTTGTGGAAACTATGTACTCTATTGCAGTGATACTTAGGCTCATGAAAAATAGTTAATAAATAAGTTATAATAAAATACATAATATTTCATATAATATTGGAATGATAAAGAGGTCATGGCAAGACAATGCTTTGTAGTCTAGATTATTTCTAGCTAGATGTTTCTAACAGCGTTTACGATGTTGGATAGCTTCAATTCAGTTTAAGTCACAGAAAGCTTCAGTCATCGTTTGAATATACAGTTAGTTATTTGATATTTGCAGCATAAATCAATTGTCTGTCCGTAGTTAATTAACACTGTTAGTTATTTAGTGGGCGTTAATAAAATCAGTCAAGATAACACTAATAAGATAATATAAACAAGATATATAATACATAAACATATTTTTAAAGAAATAATACGAAGACACACTGATCATCACCAATTATTTTGTAGAACTGACAAACCAAAATTGTAACTATTTATTAAATCCATAATTCCTTATTTATTTGTACAAATTTAATAATCCAACTGATATTAAATTTGTTAACAGGTAGGAGCCCACCTGAGATATTCGGGTTTAACATAAATAGATTTATTTTTGTCAAACTTATATTATTCATTCTATTTCCATTGTCATTTTAACTCATCTTAAAATGTGGAAAAAGTTAAATCAGTACACTTTATCACAAAACAGCAGTTAGAAATGTTTAGAACATTATGACTAACAGATCACTTAGGAAGTTATGAAAGGATATGGGCCTCAAATAATTAATAAAATCACAACTAAAATTAAATTAGTCAGGTTCGAGTGTATTTACAACTAAATGACAGAGGTCATTCACAATCAGGGGTGTACTGACATAATCAATACAAACCTTTCAATTTCTGTAACTGGCGTTTTCATAATCGTAGTAAAGACCACTTACAGAAATGACCAATTAGTGTCCTTTCATTTTATCTGTTGTCAGTGTGTTTTGGTGACCCAAAATACCTGGTGTTTTGGAATATTTGAAGAGAGACATACACAGATGGCTACCGGGAACAGACTTACATATGTACTACGTTTATGATGATACATCCAACTAAACAAAATATTGAAAAAATTAATTTGATACTTAGTACTTCTATTGATTTTTGTCTTACCTCTCTCATCTTACTGCCAATTAATAACTCACCTTGCACACAAACAACAATGAGTCCTTTATATCTAATTCACATAACTGACATGTCTCTTTGCTCATTACTAAGAGACTACTGGCTATCTCTTTTTGAAGTGAGAACGTACTGGTGCATTTTTTTCCCTTTTTGAAAAACAAGACAAATTAATCAAGACTGTCAAATGTTGTGGCCTCAAAAATCATTTTAATATCAAACACACCTGATATATTAACATTATACATAGATATGTATAGATATAATATAATAAAAATATCACTATGTTTCACCAAGGCTAGGCACAAAAAAATTTTGGAAATGTTTTGAAATATTTAACAATATATTTAATGATATGATAATAATTCTGAACCCCCACAATTGAAACTTTAAGCATCAATATAATATTTACATAATTTCTCTAATCATAAAAGAAACATATTTTTTATTGACCACCAAACTAAAAAAAGCAACAAAAAGAAAATTCACTTCTTCTAGTTAACAAAAATTTTCAAACAATAAGTTTTAAATTCACATTATATAATTGACATGCTTTCACTACTTAAATATATAAATTAAACTTAGGTCAATTCACTATACAAATTGTCCTGACCGTATGTGGCTCCCACACTCTTCGTCAGCCTCCACTGGCTTGTATCCGGTAACATGGCTGACGGAGGAGCATGGGGGACTTTCCAAGTTTCCACTTCATCTTTCCCATGTGAGGGAGATGACAACCATGTGGATTTGGGGGGGGGGGGTCTCTGGGCTTTTTGTAAATACTTTATGAATGAGCAATGAATGAAAACTGTAAATATGGCATGAATGAGAACATTTATCACAATTGCTTATTGCCTAATAAGGCTGATTGTAATTTTAGCTCAATAAAGAAGTTTCAATGTTACTATGCAAATAACCAAAAAATAAATATAATTAAAATGGTACCTACCTTATTGAAAAAAACATTTATGCAATATATATTTTCTCAGCTAAAGAATTAACCCATTACATAAACAATTAACTGAAAAAATTGTTTGCTCAATTAATTAGATATAGATCATGTTCAATCTGTTTTTTTCCTTTATAGCCCCTTTAAATTTACAGATAATTATATACAATTATAGATCCTCAGGCAAATCTATTTACAAATTATTTTTGTATTTCCTGTAGCACCGCTACATTATATACAGGTTTTGTTATTTTATAAAATTACATAATGGATTATCAAGTATAATGGTACACATTAAACATGACTGGCCTGAACTGACAATCAAAAAGGTGATGGGGCTCACCTTTTTGATCTGTCAATAATTTTTTTTTTATCAAAAGGACAATTTTTTTTTTCTTTTCCAATCCCCTTAAAAAAAAATTTAATTACCATAGATTCTTAGGCGAATCTATTTACATATTACATTTATATGTCCTGTACCATCGGGACACTCTATACAAGGTCTGAAAACTATGACTTTATCCATCTCAAATTTGTATTTAGCATTAAGAAGGGTTTTATTAATTATTCATACATTGAATGAATATTAATTCTAAGTAAATATTTATTTGCATAAACTATTATCGAGTGTGATCAATTACTAAAAACTGGCATGTTTTCTTGATTTTATGAATTACCTCTTTATAATTGATAAGATTATTTTTCTAACTTTTATATGGTCATAAATATTCTCTTTAAAATTAAAAATCTGTCCAACTTATTATTATATGCTTGTTTATTTTGCAAATATGTCGCATGCTCCACATATACACATATACTGTGATTTAAGTTTTCTGCTGGATCACTATTAATTATTTTATTTGAGTTATTTTTATAAAAAAAATCAATTTTCTTTTTATTCATTATTCATATAATTTATTTTTCAATTCTTCTTTAGTGTTTTTTTTCTTTTTACTCAAAGGATTTTCATTGATTCTTAAATGTTCCCTATTTTTATGTAATGTTTTGTTGAAGCATTGAAAACAATATCCCCATTTTCGCTTTTAAATTATGCCTATAACATTGTTTCCAAATAAATAATTACTTTTGCTTTAATTGAAAAATCAATTCCTTATATGCCATGGTGTTACAACACAGGTGTAAGATATAATTTGGCTTCATCTTATGAGTGTTTTATTATTAAGATGTTATACAACTAATTATAAACACAATTATATTATTTAGCTAATTTGATTTTTCCATCTAACATGATTTTGTTAGTATTTCCAAAATGTAATTACGTCCATATTTTTCTTTTGAACTTTCCTCACTTGAACTTTTTCAATCAACACCAACGCTTTGATTAATGACTAACATGTTGTTAACATAACATAATATCTAACTTATGTGGGTAATTTATGTTAAGAATATTGTATACCTCTCTTTAGTTTTCAATTCCACAAAAACTGTTTATTAATTTTTTTTTTCAAATACATTCCATTCAGAAAATATGATTTAATTCATAATAATCTGATTAGTGGATATTAGCTCTTTAATGCTTTGCAAGGAAGTTATACGATTTGTAATATTTTTTTAATATTTATGAAGTTGGGAATGATTTTTTTATTTGAAAATTCCAATTTGTTTAGTAATTTAGTGTTTTCTTAATTAAATTATTTAGTTGTTTCAGCCAAATTCTCACCACATTTTCATTTATTATAACAGTGTTCCCTGTTTTTGTAAATCATTCATTTATGTTAAATGAATATGATTGTATTGTATTTATTATCTGTTATGTATCTTTCTCTTGTCTCATAATCTTATTATGTATTGTATTTATATTTTGTTATATTTAGTTTGTTATCTCTAGTTGTGCCTAAACTCTCTTAATTATACTTCCAAGCCTATGTTTTAACTGTCCGTTTTATAATCATTTTCAATATTGGTTTTCATAACTGTTATTTAATACTTCTCTAATATTTTTAATTTTTTAGTTATTTTTTCTTGTAATTTACTATTTATTTCTGATGTTTTGCAATGTTCACAACTGCTAAACTATAACTTATTACTTGTGTTCAACGGTCGACAAATCATTATAGTGTTTATTAAGAAGCATGAAAATGTACAGAAGGTACTGGACATAAGCTGAATTTAACACATTTTATTTTTCTGTGATAAAATAAAATATATACACTGAATATGTGCTGCATCAGAGATGCATTGTAAAAAAGTACAAATGGCTTATGATTGAAATTAAATTGTCTAAATACAGAACCAGGTGATGGGGCTCATCTTTGTGTTACAAAAATGAGAGATTACAAAATATCTCTCATAATTGTAAGTTATGTAGGTTTTTGATACATTATAACACCAAGTAACTATTGCTCGGCAACAAATGAAATTCTCTCTTCATTTTAGAATAAAATAAGAAAACTTTTTAACTTGTAACTAGATTGTTATTACATGTTCTGGTATCCTTTCCATGTAATCACCCTATATGATATACATATATATAAAATAAAATAAACCTATATAATATACATATATACAGAAGTTAAGCTCCAGGCAGCATCAGTACTCAACCTTAATCCCCGAATGTCGGGATGTAAACATCCTGAATGTAAATATACAGGGTTATAGACTCGAAATAAACAGTCTAGTTCTAACTTTCAAGCGTGTTGTTTCTCTGTAACTTTTTTCCCTTTGTTTTTTAATTCTAAAGCCGATAAGCATTAACTGGTGCCGAAACCCGTGGACTCGTGGAGTGGGAAGAAAAGTAAGCGACGTCTGTTCGATTTTTTTTTTTCTTCTCCTTTTTGCCGTGTTAAAATAAAAATTGAAGAAAGAATGGCGGAAGGAGGCGTGCTACGACCACCTGTTCTGAACGTAGTGGATGGCGCAGAACATGTAGCAACGAGAAGGGTGGGGGGCGTTTTGCCAGAAGCTCATGCTACCGCTCTTGCGTTGATGAGAGTGAAAGCGATGAACACTCAAGATCTGAGAAATGCCATTTGGAATGGAATGGTTCACTGGCGAATTAGGAGAACTCAACCACTTTCTGAAGGGAGGAGATCGTCTCACTGCCTTAATCTTAGCAAAATCGGAGGAAAATCTTCTGGACCCCAGGGATGCAGAGTCACTAAGAGCGGCCCTGATATGTCGTGTCAAGAGAAGGATTCTCAACCAGATCCAGGCGGATGAGAAGACGTCGTGGGAAACGGTAAAGATGTGGCTAAAGAAAGCATATGGAGGAGGGCGATGGACACCCGAAGAAGATATTTTCCAGATGTTCCGGGAGACACAATCATCAAGGCAGAGTAGCGGCCAATATGCCGCAGGTCTTCTAACCCGTTATAATCAAATAACACAGAAAATGAGAGAGACAATGAGCATCGAAGAGGTAGAGGGCAGAATGGGATTTCTGTCTACAATACTGAAGGTACAGTTGGCGAAGGAAACAGGGAGAAAAGAGGTATTCCCTAATGAGCGCTCATTCCTAATGTGCCCAAATCATGATTGACACCAGCGCCAGGGAGGAGGATGCGAGGATACAGGAGGATGAGGAAGAATGGAGCCGGATAGTGTACAGGAGAACCAGGGTCCCTAAATCAAATTGGAAAAAAGTCGAACACCAACGACTGGTAGGGACAGGGGAGCGGCAGGCGAAAGGAGGTTCAGGGTGGCGAGACCCAGGTACGGACCCCGCAGAGAAGAGAGAAAATGCCATGGGTGTGGGAAGACGAGTCATTTAGTGGCACAGTGCCCCCGCACAAAATGTTTCGAGTGCAGTAAGGAGGGGCATATTGCTAGGCATCACCCTTACGTGTATCGGAGGAGAGATGTTCATAGGGCAGAACCCATGGAAGTGAATACGCAAACGATGCGGGAAAGAAGGGAGATATCACTATATATATACTTCCCCCCCCCCAACATGATCCGCCACTCCTATCCCTTGTTCTCTACAAGCACGCCTACCCGTCCCAATAAGTCACACCCCACTATTATTTCATACTCGCGCGGCATGTACTCCACAATATGTACGTTAATATCGCCATTTTTTTTCGCCCATTTCTCTAAATACACGACCGCCTCTGCCACCACTTTACAAGGCCCGCCCAGGGTAATTAACTTGCACTTACATACCTTGACCTGGAGTGCCCGCTCTCTGCCATACAGCCGCTCCAACGCACTACGTGACATTATGGTATTGGTGCTACCTGTATCCACCAAGCACCTCTCACCCCCCTCGACTCTGATTATTGGCAACTCGCACAGTATCCCTCTCACAGTATTACACTTTAGGGTGCGGTCGTGCAATACATCACAGTGCAGTTTGAGTTTGGCCCAGTATTCAATAGTTGAGACTAATCTGTACCAGTTGACCAGTACACTTCGACCTAGTCGATAATCTGCCACTTATCTTTTTTTTTTTTTTTTTTTTTTTTTTTTTTTATTGTGCAATATTTACAATCTGCCTTTATAAGGCAATAAGTAATTAAGATATATGCTCTCATTCATACAATATTTACAGTTCATCATTCACTCGCTCATTCATACAATATTTACAGACAGCCCAGAGACCCCCCAAATCCACCGCAAAGAGAAAGCGGAGTCTTGGGAAGTCCCCCACGCTCCTCCGTCAGCCGCGTCACCGGATACTAGCCAGTGGATGCTGACCAAGAGCGCGAGAGCCACAGACGAACTCTGGTCTCCTTTCAAAGCGAATAAATCTTTCGCCACTTATCAAGGATGCCTTGGTCTAGAGACTGCATTGGTCATTATGTTGACTTGATAATTTTATGAGCTCATTTTCTTCACAGCAGTTTGCATTATATGGAATCAATCTGCCTAAAAATTAATTGTCATAACTATTTCTTCATCAAGATTACATATATTGCTTATAAGTGATTGAGTAATGATCAAATTTGTTTATTATTTCATATAAGTAGGTATATTCTCTACCTAAAAGATTTATATCATTTTTGAGATTGCAAATATGCTAATAGTGACAGTACAGTAAACAGAGACAGAATATATTTTCGTCATTATTATCTACATCTGCTTGGCTAAAGATCTGACCCAATAGTGAGGATGAATGTCGAATGGGAATCAGCAGCATATGCCAACCTATACTGCATAGACAATAGCCAACAAGATAGCACCAATACTTTCACCAACGTTCAAGCTTCTGTCCACAAATATGGCGAACGCCCCTTGGGGCAGCCGTTTGCCACATGGGTAGAGTGGGTTTAAATAATCTGCTGATAGAGATGACAAAAGCAAAACAGATAGTTCGTCATTCCACTAATCTCTAACCTGTCTATGAGAATGGCTATTTACTTTTTTCTTCAAGATGCTTTACCACAATCTCCGCCAAGTGAGTTCCTTTAAGTGGGTTGCCTTCCTTTAAGTAAATTTCTCCTCTTAGAGTCAAACTCAAATTTTTAAATACACTCACAAATAACAGTCACTCATCACAGTCAATCACTTAGATCTATTAGTAAAATATTACGGACATTTTAATGCACTTAAGTTTAAATTATTTTCTGTTGTAAAGAAGCTTCAGAGCAGAAACCACGTCCCTGTAACTAACTCTCAATGTAAATAACTTTTAAAGATGAAGACGTCACTAAAAGCATTTCGCTATAAATACAAATGTTAATGTAGCTTATAATTTATTAAATCTCAGGGGGTCCTTGACAACCAAACATTACCATGAAGGAAATAAAAAAAAAAATAATCATTTACAGTTTTTTAGTTGTTTCAAATTTTCTGTCGAATGCATGACTTGCTTTTCTAAATATTGATTTGCGATCCTGATGCGCGAAATGCAATGTTGCCTAATGGTTGTCTATGGTAGACTTGGCACATAAGATGTATGAGGTTTTATGATGGCATGCGCTGCTACCTGGTAATAGGAATAAATATGAGGTTAGACAACATGTAAGCCCGCTGACGATAAATATGTTTGATCATCCACCAACTGATACAAATTATCATCAACATCTCTATTCTAAAACTGACCACCTCTCCTTTGTAGCATCTCTCAACAACTACCTCTCTCCAGTAACTATAGGCAACTGCAATTCCAGCCTTCCTCTAAGCAGTCCCAATTTCTCACCTACTTCCTATTGTTACATTCACTTGTTTTGGATTTAAACTTTTTATAATTTATTTTATATTATTTAATATTTTATATCATAAAATAATTATTCTTAAAAATCATTTAATCCTTAAATGATATTCCAACCTTCTCCAGCGATGGTAGACCTAACCAATTCTTCTCTACTTCAGTCAGAAATCTATCCTTTCTTAAACGTGCTACAAACCTTCGGAGCTCTACTCCTATCAATATTTGTTGCTTGTCAACTCTCCCAATCATTAACTCTAGACTTTACCCGTTCCTTATCTCCCTCCAATTTAACAATTTCATTATTCATTTTGGTTCTTTGTCTCAATTATTCCCTGTTGTTTTTTTGTAGTAATTTCATTTGTACATAGCCACAGAGCATCGTATTACTCATAAGCTTGTCTAGTCTATGTAATGTTATACATTTTTTTGCCAGCTGACATTCCTATTCAGTTCTTTCTTGTTATTCTTAGGGGACAATGTAACAAAATATTTTCTTTTTCATTTCATTTCATATGGTTACCTATTTATTGATAATCAATATGAATTATGGGCCATTATTCACGTTAGCTAAGTGATATTTGAATTGACTTCGGCTTCCAGTCACCATTTTTTGCAGCACGGTTGTAGTGATTATATATATTTATATGATACGATAATATTGACCCTGCGTTTGCGAGTTTATCTAACCAAATAGTCATTGAGACATTTGTTGTAGATCAATAGTTGCTTTTTCCCATTTTAAATTCCGACTGAACTCCATCAATCGATTGATCGGATAAAACATGAACAGTTTGGAGATATCAATTAGTCCAAGTACTCAACATACACTTGCGTTCAGATAAACTGAAAATATTGTCGTTTTATTTCACGAATTGCCTAATATAGTTATAAATTTATAGATGTATTCCTAATATATAAACTAATGCACAGGAACAATACATAGGTATAACCATGAAATTAAAGAAAATTTAAAATGGAAGAAGCTGATTTATTACTTAAAAGTAGTTCTCCGAAAAACATTAATTTACCTGAAACAGCATTGTTTTTGTCCATAAAAAATATTTTAAAAAAATTAAAAGAACAATTTTTAAATTTTTGTGACAATTTACATCCTAAATTAATAACATTTGTTTAAATATTAATTAAAAATTATTTTTTTTTAGAAACTACAAAAACTTTAATTTTTATTGTTTTTTTGGTTGATTACTCATTTTTTAAGGGAAATTGTCAGTGCGCACCTAGTAGAATACCCTAAAAAATTTGGTTATTAAATTAAAGAAATAAGGTAACTAATTACTTCAAGAAAAACATTACTCTATATGGGACAACTAGCAAAATAAAAAAGAATAATTATAAGAAACTTAGATCAAAGTACATTTAAAGAGAGGCACTACGAAGACCTTGTCAATTAAAATTTTATTTATCTTTAATGTTGCAACCATGTAAAATTTCACATCAGCGAAGTCAAGTTTGACTGAGAGGACTGCCGAGTTTTTCAGAAGTTTTACAACGTTCAAACTGTAATAGTAAATAAATAATAAATGTTTGAAAGTTTGAACGTTACCGCCAAACTTCGGCACATATGCTAGATGTCCCTACAGAGCTCGCTAGTATCGAATGATGCTCCTAGTTGTAACCTCCTGAATATGGGTACTCTTGTTAAGACAATGGTCAAAGCTTATTATCGACAATTGTATTGATTCAGGTTAGTTATTAGTTTTATTTGTTTATTGTAATATTTGTAGCGATAGCTAATGTGTACATATGTTTAATATTACAGTTCTAAACTACATCTGCAAGTGTTCGATTTATAACCTGAGAACCTCCACCTCCTTTAAGTTTCTGAATTCGAAACTTACATGTATATTATTTATTATTTGGTTTCGTGTTGATCCGACTATTTTTAAAAATAATCAATACAAAAAAAATCTTTTGAAAAGTCCAGAACTTGCTTGCACCCAGGACTTCCCAAATTTTTCATTGACTAACAATCATCTAATAACAATCTTTAGAAAAATGTTTCAATTACAAGGGTTTTCCCATTGAAGGATTACTGCGAAAATAGTATTCAGAAGAGGTCTTGTTGGAAAAATGCGTGCATGAGACCATCGATTGTGTGAAAAACAAATTGAAAGACTATGATTCTAAACAAAAATCTATCATACAATTGACATTTTGTCAGCCTTACTGGAGACCTGTCGGTACTTCGGCATGGAGGAGGGTTGGAAATGATGGTTTACTTTGACATACAGCACATAAATCTGTCATTACCTCCTATTTAATTGCAGAGCCTGTAGAAAGAATGTCATGTTCGGGTAACAGACACTAATTTGTATCTCGAAATTGGAACACACCTCTGAAATTTAATTCAATAATTATTACAGCATGTACCAAAGTGCATACAGGTTGGTTAAGAGCCTGTTGGAAAGTAGTGCCTCTCTTTACCGGCAGACATTTTGTTTTTTATACAAGAAGTGAGACATTATCAGTTAAGCCTTTCGTGAATAGCAACGCTGCCACATTGTTCACTGTCACGACTGTTCGCGAGCAAATAAGAAGCAGAGGAGTCATCATTAAAAGGTGAATTGTTTCAGCTGTGAGAATGCGTCGCTATGATCCACCACAGCGATGATCCGAGAGCGGTGGGGTGAATGTCATCTAAGTGAGCACGGCAATAAAGTGTTCTCCCTAATGGGCTAGGCTTGTCTGAGGTACCCCCCTCCCATCTCAAATTACCTCCAGAATTACCTGTTCCATTAACAACTGCCAGGACGGACCTGTAACGTCATGTATAGCACTGCGATTTCAACAGCAACTGAAGAGCATACTGTCAAGTATGTCATTAGGCTTATGGATATTATCTACGGGTAAATTATTAAAACGATCTGAAATTTTACATGTATATTCCATTACACCTAGGTGCATTTTGTGATTAGGCGGTAGTCCAAATAAAATAACAAGAGTTTTAGAACTGTTAGAAAATGGCGAATCAAGGTCAATGAAGCAAAATGTTTCCACATAACCTTTGCCCTCTGCCACAAGTCCTGTCCGCTAGTATTTTTCAATTCGATTCCTCTCCCCGTGCCTGAGACAGTAAGGTATTTAGGCTTCCATCTCGACAAAATACTGACATGGAACCCACTCACGAGGCTAAAAATACAAGAACTAAACAGACGCTTTGGACTACTGTACAGACTACTTCGAAGGACATCCCATCTCTCAATAGAAAAAAAACTACTTATTTACAAAGTTATACTTAAGCCCATTTGGACATACGGAATAGAGCTATGGTGGACAGCAAAAAAGTAGAACATCAAGCGCATCCAATCCTTTCAATTAAAAGTCGTGAGAACAATAGTAAATGCCCCCTATTACGTCACCAACAAAACCCTTCATAATGATCTTAATATACCCTACATTCTTGAACTCATTCCTTCCGAATTCATGAAATTCCATAGTAACCTATCCAACCACACTAATCCCGTAGCACAGTCATTGCACTGCTCCACTTATCCCTATAATCCTCCTGGGAGACTGAAACGGCAGTGGCCTCGTGACCTCCTATAAATGCGCAACAGTGGGAGTCCTGGCAATGGCCAGTTTCTCCAATCATGTGTGGCTCTCGCGCTCTTCGTCGGCCTCGCTCGACGTGGCTGGTGGGGGAGCGTGGGGGACTTTCCAAGACTCCGCTTCCTTCTTCGCATGCGAGGGAGGTTACAACCTTGTGGACTTGGGGGGCCCCTTGGCTGTTTGTTAATATTGTATGAATGTGCGAGCGAATGATGAATTGTAAATATGGTATGAATGAAAACACTTATCTCAATTATTTATTGCCTATTAAGTAAAGGCAGATTGTAATTTCATCATAATAAAGTTGTTAACATGTAAAAAGACTGTTAGATATTTTAAAGTGCTTTAAGGGACAATTAATAATAAAATTATAGTTTAATTTTCCACCATCTTTCGGGATTGATAAGTGTGATACCAGAGCGCGTTCGGAAGCAAGAATTGAAAGTTGGGTCCTTCTGATGCACAGTCATGGCCGTTGTGGCAACATTTTTAGACACCTTGGTCGGACTAAAAAGAGTCGTCTCGCTTCTTAGTAAGTGGCCGGTTGGTTGTTTTTACACCTCAAGGTCAAGGCACTCCACATATCAGTGGCATGGTGTTTTGGTTTCCCCTGTACCACGAATAACAAACTCTTCTCCAAGATGGTACTTTTTTTTTTTTTCTTTCAAAACCTCTTTAGGGTGGCACGTTAAGATGCTACGTTAAGTAACAAACCTTATAAACCATATCCTCATAACCTTATTTAAATACCCGTGATTGGCTACCAAATATCCTAGCCATCAGGATAAACAATATTAGCACGCATTACTATCTTGAGCTATAGTTCAAGCTATTCCACAGTAGCCTTTCCAACCACCCTAATCCTGTAGCACAGTCTTTGCACTGCACCACTCATCCCTATAATCCTCCTCGGAGACTGAAACGGCAGTGGCCTCGTGACCTGCTATAATCGCGTGACAGTAGGAGTCCTGGCAATGGCCAGTTTCTCCAATCATGTCCTATTGTATGAATGAGCGAGTGAATGATGACTGTAAATATGGTATGAATGAGATCATTTATCTGTATTATTATTGCCTTATAAAAGGCAGATTGTAATTATTGCACAATAAAGTTCTATTCATTCATTCATTACTATCTGATTTCGGTGAAATACTTAACAAAGGCTGCAACACTATCTAAAACAAAATTGTTCAACATTTAAATATACAAACTGTACTACCTTTACTAAACCTAATGGTTACAAAACGAATACACAAATCCTATTCCACATTTATAATTTGGACCTCAATGAAATGGTATGTTTTTTTTCATTCATGTATGTAAATGTAAATTAAAAATGAACGCCAAAGAAGATTCATTTTGAGAAGATGATGCAGGGTAATAAGTAAAATCCAATTACTTTTTCTTTGGTTAGTAATTATAAATAATAGAAACTATACTGTTTTCAAACGTGAGTCAGTTTCTCTGGCTGGTCTTTATAGGTCCTTTGTCCAAATTAGAGATATGAAAGTCTTTTTGGAGGTAACAATTGGTATGGGGAAAACTGATATCCTTATTAATACGTATTTGTTATAATTATATTTGTAACAATTCGTTACAATGATCATCAACATCATATTTGTGGCTTTAATTTACCAATGTTTTATTTCAGAGACGTTATTTGTTGCATATTAGTTCCATGCTGCTGAAAATAAAACCAGCCCAAAAAGTTTAGGTTCATCAATTAACTAAATAGTTGTTAGTTTTCAATCATGTTGAGTAGTGTATTAAATTTAAGACAAATTCTCTACCTCCCCCCTCCAAAAAAAAATAATTAAAAGAAACCATGAGATCACTGATCTTTGGATCCAGCGATTTGATGCGTCGTGAATGTGGAACTGAGCCGGTGAGCCGCTGTGTCCTAGTGCGGGGCCCGGTCACGGGGGTGCGCTGGCAGGCGAGTGCCCGGGCAGTAGAGCCCGAGATGCCAGGATGGCCACCCCGCCCGACTCGCCGATCGAGGAGGTGCCCTACGACCTCGAGCCCAGCAGGCTACCCAAGCACCGGCCGGTCGCACTCGAGGACCTCTGCAGGCAGACCAAGTTCACCAGGCAGGAGATCAGGGTCATGTACAGAGGCTTTAAGCAGGTCTGTATCCTGTAGAGTATCATGTAGAGTACCCCATGTACCTCAACATCATAGCAAATAAACAGGCAGAACTAATTCCTGTATTCGGGATAATTATTGTAGGGTATGGACAGACGTATTTACTCTGGGTTACTGGCTAGTGAATCGAAACACGTACACGTGAAATAACCAGGAATGCGCAAGAAAACATTGAAACAGGCTTCCTTGTCCTGTGCAGGACGTTTTCCTATATGCCTCTTAATGTAAAGTATGAAAAAATGCTTATTTATTGTTCATAATGGGAAAACATGTTAGATGTGTGTATTGCACTTTATTATTGAAAATAAGTTGACTTGTCATTGTATTATTTACATAAATACTGCAGCATGTTTATAATAATATTTTTACATAATAAAGTGCATTTTACTACCATAAATTAATACCAAAGAACGCAGGCTAATAGGTTTTATTAACCCACTTAGTTTACCTAAAAAATATCTCATTGGAAGTTAATTTAAGTATAATTTACCTAACCAGAGATAATTTCTTAATGAAGAATCCTAGAAAATGTTTTTTTTTTCCACTGTGAAATGAATAAAAACAATGAACGATTATTTATTGTAAATATGTAATGATTGCTTTACAGAATAAGTTGAAATGATTATTTTGAGGTTGTCAAGATTTTCGGCCATTGTATGATGATATCGTGGTATGCAAGCTTTTAAATAATGCCAATTAAGCAGCCATAATTCAACGCAATTTGAAATTACACTTTATAGCGGTAGCCCAATGTTAATTATATTTCAGTTACATGGATTTCGAATAAAGTTTGCAGTGAAATGTTCATACTTGGCACGATACAACAATCAAAATTCCTAAAATTTTTCTATGCTATTGTTCCTGTACACATCGCTCGAACGCCAACATGAGTTCTTGATTTTTTTTTTAAATGATATGAATAAGGGTTATCACCCATTTCGTAAATACTCTACTCCATACATGATTTCTAGTAATCAATAATTTCCCTTCGTAGCCCATGGAAACTAAATAAATAAGAAAGCACGATTTCTTCGAAAATTGAAAAGTCCACTTAAGTGATATTTATATTTGTGGACAGAACCACCAGGGCTATTTCTAGCACTCATTATGGACGCCAAGGTATATGTACTCCAGGATAAGAAAAATCACGTCTTAGTGTTTTTGCAGCTCTAAAAGCGAGCTATGAAGACAAAATTATTTTTTATTTGGATGTATGTGGATTGGTGTGTGAAAGTACTTCTTATGGGCGTAGAAAAAAACTATTTTCAACTTATTTACTTATATGCGACTTTTTGAAATACTATGTTTGTCTGCAACACATGTAAAACGTAAGATAAAACATTTTTCCGTCCTTGGGCATATATGAGATTAATGCATACATACATAGAACAGACATGCCAAAACCATTTCCACAAAGAGATTGGATGAAAAACTGATATGATTCACTTAATATCAACATAAGCTGATCCGCACAAAGCATCGATTTAAATATAATTTCACTGCAAAATATGAAATCAACATCCACTTTTATCTATCTACCATAGCGTCTGTGGGTAGAAACAAGGTTTTAAAAAATGCGGTCCAAAAAAAAAAAAATGCGGATAGGCATTTATTTTGATTTAAATGATGAATATACAATAAAATTCCTCGTAATGAGTCAGGGGGCCAACCGAGGTTTCCGGCAGGGACGGCACTGAAAAGCTAACGATTAGGTTGAAACCTTTAACTTCGGTTTTCTGACCCACATTTGCTACTTAAGTAGTTTTCGTTTTTCCTCACGAGGTGGCCAGATCCTTTATACCACATGAAAAATGCATAATATTCAAAGTAATTACAACAATATTAATAATTATTTCAAAGAATATTAGCATTCATAGATATTTGCAGTAGCATTCATAATTTTGTTTATAGAACTAAAATTATTTATAACTTAACAATAAAGATACGGAATGTTAAAAAAAATCGTACCTAAATTCCCATACAAATAAAATCCAATGACGATTGCTAAGTGAATTGAAATATTCAAGGAAACCACCATCAAACAAACACGAAATAGTGAAGGTATTTGTAAATAAAAATTCAAAAAATTAATTGAATATTTTTCACCAGACGGAAATCGAACTGCAAGAGAAAGGGTTCCTGTCATACTTTTTCCCATTCCTCACCGAGCAACATTTGCTTTGCAAAGAACCACTTAAGATACGGAACATCTCTTTACTGGCTGAAACACGGTGTTTATTCCTCGTGGCATGCAACCTCCTCTCGTTTTCAGTTGGGTAGATTGAGAGATCCAGCCCCGATAAATTCTAAACTGGAACCATCCATCTAGCCTACCTATTCCGGATTCCGGCTCAGTTGTTTCGACTTTACTGTGAAATAATTTATCTACACTGATTATCAAGTAGTATTCTTAATAATAATATTACGAACACTGACCATTATGGAAATCATATTGTTACCATATAATTGAAGCTGTAAAGAAAAAAAGACACAATATCAGTGACGATTTCAGACTTTTTTTTTTAAAACCAAAGACCAACATACAATTGTATGCTGAACAGAGAAGAAAACATTTCAATATCCTGATTGATATATCGTTGTTTTTTTTCGTTTTTTCTAAGCTCTCTACTTGGAAGATTCAAGATGAGGGAAAAATAAGGAATATTTGGGTTGAGCGGTTATATATCGTTATAATATGATTAACATATAATGGTCTTTAGTTATATAAAAATTATGTGAAGTAAAGAGGTTTAATTTGATTTTTTTAATTACTATGCATCCTTAATAAACGGATCTTGTTTGCTTGTATATTTCTTGATTTATTCGATTATTTAATACAACTCAAAAGAACTAGGAATACATAATAGTGATTTTTTTGTAAATAAATTGATTTTTTGTTTTATAAAAAGAACCTGTCCTCTATAGCTTACTTAACGCAGACATTTCTACAGTCCTGTCGACCCATTTAAATCCTGACACTGCATCCTTTAAGCTCCGAATTCACTAGAACCAAAATGAGCACTAGTGCCACCACCAATGGGGAGATGAGATAGTGGAGAGTGCACCCACATTACTGGCATCTGACGAAAGTACGATACCATTGCTGCCACCTCGACAAATTACTTGAAACCCGCACTCGAGACTCAATGGCAATAGCTCAATTTACATTTCCGAAACTGCCCATACTACAAAATAGAAAATGTTATATCTCAATTGAAAACAAAAAAACTTAAGTATGATTTACAAAACTATCGTATGACCCCCTGAACTCAAAGAGTTGAGCTTTGGGGGGGGGGGGCAGCAATGCGTAAATTCTGTAATATTTTGAAAAGTGACAAATAGCCCATTTAAATTACCAGTAAAACATTTCCTACTGACATCAGTACATGTATTATTATCCCTGAGCATGTCCACTTTAAATTTTTAAAACCCAATGCGATAAAACTCAACATGACAAGGAACACTCCAAGATTGCTTATGTAGCACCTCTAAACATCTCTACAATCCTTCCTGGAGATTAAAGAGTAAATGGCCTTAACATATCCTGTAAATAACACAATATTTCTTATACGGTCACTGTCCAGTATTTTGTCTTACTGAGCAGGGAATAAAATTAGAAATCTTAGTGTCTTGATTAATAATATATAATATGAGTTGCTTGTGGCTTAAGTCATTATAATAATGTGAAACTGTCAACAAAGATGAATGTGCAATTTTTTTGGAATCTTATTTGCATATATAAGGATAATACTTTAAAATAAAGTTTAATTTGATAAAAAAAAAGTAATTAAGGCATCGAATTAAAGCCTTTGACGGTCTGATTAGTAATATGTTAGGGCCTTAGGGGACTATTGTTACAAAAAATAATTATAATTGCCATTAAAATCCTTTTCACAGCCACAATGCAACCATTGATGGTGTTGTGCATCACAGCTAATTTTTGCTGGCGAAGCGTTGCGCCATAAATTAGATTTTGTCTCAATTATTAATATACAGCTTTTTCAGAAGCGTTTTGGCATACTGTGCATTCTTCCGTCAAGTCGTCATACAAAATGGTCTAATAATATTTAAACAATTAAACACATTTAGGCCGACAATTAAATCGATTAAATACCGTTTCCACACTTAGATAATCATCAGAAAACCTACATAATGAAGCAAAAATAAGTAATAATACTAAATAAAATTGCATTAAGTTCTTGGATGTATTTTTGGGGTTAATGCTAACTGTAATTATTTATTTCTCTTATTAATGGGCTTATGGATATGAAAGTTACAAACAGAAACTCTCTGCCTGGGTGCGTAATTACTGCAGGATTGTGGCTAATTGTAGATGTGTTAGGATAGTGGTTACCTGGGGGTAATTCTTGATGTGTGCATACTGATGTTTTGTACGACTTCCAATTTCCTGTAATTCGAAGTACTAGTGTAGCTCCAAACCAGTGCAGCATATGTCATTGTCGAGAATTGGTTTATGTAGTTTGTTTTCAGGGGTTGATTTTTTGTGGAGGCTGGGTGACATTTTACTGTCAAGAGTTTTAGTTTAGTTGCATTTATTGTGTTGAATATGTACTCAGTCTTGGAGGATCTGAATCTACACGTTCAACTCTGATATTATACAGTGGACTGTATAAATGATATTTGTAGACAGGAACTGAAAACCTAAATTAGTTAAACATATATTTATTAAGAGACTATAATGTTTAAAAATATGATTAAGGCCGGAAAGGATAAACAATTAGGTCAATGTTTCAGTCACTGAATTTATAAAGATAAAAAAGAAATTATAATATTTAGTACTGTTTGGAATTAATCTGTTGGGAGATCGTATGTTCTATTGTCAGGCTTCCTCGTTTCTATTTAATGAGGTGAATATGCCAGATGAACTTACACGAAGTGTTGTTGGCAGGCAGCCATGATTCTTCATCGTCCTGCACCTCGCACAATGATGCAGGGGTCCCTCTACTCAGTCATCTAAACGTAAAAGTAGACTTATTTTATTTATTTATTTTTTATTTTATTTTTCATATCAAATCCTTTTTATTGAAAATTACAATGAACAAAATAAATAAATGAATAATTTATGATTTACATATTTCTCCTCTTTCTGCATACACAGATGCATTCGAAGGAGTGCCTATATATAATACATTCTTTTTGAAGTTAAAAGTCCATAGTCACATACACTAGGTGATGAGGCTCACCTTCAGCTTACAACCGGGAAACTAAAAAACTAAAACCTATACCTAGAACCTAAGACTAAAGCGTTCCAGCCACGACAGCGTCCGGCCATCGATGGGGGAACGGAGCGGGGGTTATCGTGTTAAACACCGGGTTTGTCAAATATTGCAGGGAGTCGAAAAATTTGATATGTCTACGTTAGATGAAAGACTTATTTCCTTTGATGGCTGCACCTTGTCCAGCGTGCATGAGGAAAATCTACAACCTCTGATACCTCTTCTTATTAGAACCGTAGAGAGATGGCGACACAAGTGCAGATTGAAGAAAGTGAGATCCATATTGAGTACTCGCAAAACAGTATTTTCTGAAAATATTGTTTTCAAGGTCTTTGAATGTGAGAGAACTCCTAAGTAGTGAATGTAATGGGATCAGATTATTTAGGATATGTTTAAAGATAAATGTTGGAATAATCTGCTCTACGATTGTTGAATACTATTGCCTCTGTTTTAATTGGATACGTACTGTAATCCATTTGTTGTTGTGTCTATTCTGAATGATTCTGTCCAGATTGCTCTGTCGTCTGCGTATAACGACTTTGGGGTGTAATGGGATTTCGGCGATGTATAGATTAAAAAAGTGTAGTAGTATATGCTGATAGTTGATGAGAAGGGTCTTGATTATCTCATACATATGTAGATATCAGTACTGTCCCGAAAAATCCATACGGCTGTTAATTTGAATATATACCAGCTGTACTATTAAATTTTTTTTAGTTTTAAGTCTGTGATTCATAAGGTGAGCCTTATCACACTTTTAAACATGTTCAAGCAATAAGTGTATAATGTCACTATACTTTTGTAACAATCACAAATCACAATAAAATTATGAAAAATTGTATAAAATGTAGCCAAGCTACAGGACATGACTACCTCATATGACCTATGTAATGAACTACTGCTAATAGATTCATTTATGTAGAATCTATACTGATTTCCATAAAAAAAGAAAAAATTTAATCTTTATCTTATTTTTTTTCCCGATAGGCCGATAAGACGATAGGATGTATTCTGTACATAAGCCTGCCATAGAAAAATTCTTTTAACCACTCGCATTAGATGCAATCTAGCTACGCTACAGTAAATATAATTAGCACGATGTGCATTTATGTAAAGATTCCATATTGTGGAATCTGTAACTCAATCTGTGTATATCAAATGAAGCGTTCTGAAAAAAAAAGTGAAGTCTGAAATCGTCACTGATATTGTGTCTTTTTTTCTTTAAATAGATTTACTGAGCAGGATAATTAATTTTCTCACTTTCTGTACCTCTTTTGTCTCTCTGTTTTCTACCTTCGACTATTGACGATTTCAGATTACGAACGGAATAATGTATACATATCGTTCCAATGCAAATGGGGATTCGTTACATTAAAAAACCAGTTGAGAGGGAAAGGAAACAAAAATGAAGGAGCGGAAGGGTTGGAGAATCTGTTTTTTGTGTGCACTGAGGGGGTAGCCGCCATATTATGAAATCGTTAAAAACCAGGTTCTATAATGTGCCGCTAAAAAAAAAAGAATGAAAAAATGTGGATTAAAGTGGGTGGGGGGATTCTCCCGAACGAATCTTGTCAAGTAAATGGAATCAATGAATGAGGGAATGAGGGTTTTGTCCTAGATTGAACCAAGAGTTTTATTCTATTAATTGTTCCTTTAATCCTCTTTCAGACTACTATCTGCGGAGCTGTTATGATCACCCAAACTTTACCGTATTTTTTGGTAATGATTTAGCTGGTATATCTCTTGTTGTTTTTCTCGAAGGGTATGAATTATTTCATATTCCTGTTTAAGAAATAAATTACACCTAAGCACTTACGGAAACATCCCAAATGATTCGGTAATTCAAGTACGAAACAGATAAGTAATTCATTAAAAAATTATTTAAACAAGTAATCAAACCTATGTGTTTATACCTAGCAAGTATATGGTCTTTTCAATTTAGGAAGCTGAGAAAATTCACTAATCTATTAATTAGATCCGATAATAATTAATTAATGGGAGGAGAAAGTATATTCAGTAGATGTAGATTTGGCACATGTCAGATATTTTCTATAAAACTAATTTGAATAATCATGATTTACACTTCTACGATTATTTACATTCATACAATATTATGTATAAGTATACATAGAGTGGAGGCTAAGGGACACCTTGAGAGCTCCAGATGGTCAGGACAAGGGGGTAGAAAACTGACCAGCACCAGATCTCTCAGTGACTCAATATTTAAAAAAGGAAGGTGGCCAATTCCTCTTCAATCCCCTCTTCCGAGGGTGAACTTGAAAGTGATTTTGCTATATGATCTTGATAGTCAGATAAATTCTTAAGGAATTCAAAATTAAAGCAATATCATTTTATATACGTACATACACGTTCACTATTAGGTTGTGTTAGAGTCAATCATTACGTAATCATTATGGTTTGAATTAGCTTAATGGCTGCAATATAATGTGTTCAATGTTGTTTGTGCGAGCTGTGGT
Source organism: Acanthosoma haemorrhoidale (assembly GCA_930367205.1). Classification (NCBI taxonomy): domain Eukaryota; kingdom Metazoa; phylum Arthropoda; class Insecta; order Hemiptera; family Acanthosomatidae; genus Acanthosoma; species Acanthosoma haemorrhoidale. Next base: position 29,405,629 of record OV884013.1, on the reverse strand, counting down.
ATGCGATCCCTGTGTAGATGCATTCCAATATATTATGACATTTAGCAGACCATCAGCAATTCGCAGGTATGATTTTCGAGACATTAAGAGCTTTATTATTACTATTAGAAATATAAAACTTATGGTTCTCAAAAAGCAGTTCATGAAATTGTGTAAAATACTTACTGACCTTACTGCGATTTTTGTAACAGAATCAAGGCAACGCTATTTGTAAAAATAATAAGTTATTTTTTATGTAAATTACAAATTAGCATAGGAAGCTTGTGTGTTAAATAAAAGTAAAAATTACGCCATAAATATGAATCATAAAATTGCAAACTCGGGCTGTGGCCAAGTGCGAAAATAGCAATGATAAATAAATTTAAATAGTAATGGTTTCGTCACGGTGGATGACATCAGTGGATTTAATGGCTTGTTCTTATTTTAGTCAGTTAAAACCACTTTTATTTTTTTATTTTTCCTCTTTAATATAATTTTTATATGCTCGTAAGATTTTATTATTAGCATCTGCTATAAATAAAAGTATGTTAGAAGTATACAGCATACACAGATCGATTGTTGCAACTAAACTTGAAACATTCAAAAAGGTTATATTCTCTAGAAATTAACCTAGCTCTCGTTGTGTTAAAACTTAAAGCGTGCTTTCTGAACAACAAGAGACGCTATCCATCTTCCATTGTGGCAAGAGCTCAAATCCGGTAAAATTTTGATATTTTAGTCAGTGGCACTTTGTTCCCGTGAAGACAGGTGAGTGCTTTTGATTATTATAAGCGGGGCTCTCCCCCCCTAACTGGACGTGCGTCGCACGGACCTTTGCAGGGTATGGCAAGCCGTAGGGACCCCCCAGTTGATGAATTTCAACATCCAAAAAGAGTATGCCGCAAGCGTACTCTCCCCCAGGCCCCAGAGGTTAAAACCTCTAACTCCTTCACCCCCCTAAACTCGGCATCCCAGTCCGAGGCCAGTACATCCGCCGCCCCTTCTACCCCTAAATCGCCACCCCCCCTTATATTAGGGCGCATCAACAGCTATGACCTCACGAGGTTATTAGCCGATTACCACATTAAAAACTACAAAATAGTGCAGACGCAGCAGGACACTAAGGTGTTCTGCAACTGCATACTAGACCAACAGCAAACAATTGCTGCAATCAGGGATTTAAAGATCCCATTTCACACGTTTGCCCCCCGTGGTACCAAGCCCAATAAGAAGTACTTACTTCATGGATTCGATCTCTCTCATCCGATCGAGGAGATAAAAGCCCACATTAAAAGCGTGGGTAGCAACGTAATCGATGTATATCGATTACGGCGCTCCGACCAAAATGGCGCTAAGACAGAGATCGAACCGATACTAGTGATAGGGGATCACACATTGAAGGCGGAGACCTTGAAGCAGCTCCGGCATATAAATAATGTGCTTTTTCGAGTGAGCACTTTTCACGAAAAAAGAGGGATCCCGATGTGCCTGAACTGCCAGGAATACGGCCATACCAGACGGTACTGTTTCAAGCAGGCCAAGTGCGTGAGGTGCAGCGAGCCTCACGACATAAAAGACTGCCCGAGAGACGCTTCAATTCCCCTCAAATGTGCCAATTGCGGGGGAAATCATGTCGCGTCGTACCGACAGTGCCCGTACAGGGTAAAACTTCTAGAGACTGCAGAGATAAAAAAGCAGGCACAGAATATTACAGCCGGGCCGAGAAGGGCCACATACATGCCTGCCCCCCCTCCACCACGACAGACTGCCTCCTATGCTCAGATGGCATCCGGAAACACCAGGGCTCCGGAAGTTCTCCCAGAGCCCCTACCTCAAACTGCTAACAGTAATAATGATGCCTTGATGGGTATCTTGGGCAGCATGATGAACATGTTGAGCAGCATGACCGCTGCCATGAATAAACTCACCGAGGCGGTAACGCAGATGATGTCAGAATTCAAAAAGTCAAACATCTAAATGATGGGGCACGTAATTTTAAATTACAACGTCTGCGGCCTTCGCCCCAAACAAGCCGACGTAGAAGTAATTCTACGGTGCCATTCGCCAGACGTTGTCGTTCTCACCGATACCCGGTTGAAGAAAATACACTTCTGCCGCTTCCCGGGTTATACTGCTTACCGCCAAGACACCGAAACTATCTCTGGAGGAGTAGCTGTGTTAGTTAAAAACGGAATACCCTGTAGGAGACTGCCCCCACCCGTCAGCCTAGGCCCCGACCAATACATAGTTACGCTCCAGCTACGGCTCACGAACAACATCATCGTGTCAGGAGTCTACAGAAGACCGAAAGCCGTCTGCGACCCGTATAAGCTCCTGCTCACTACGATAGCTCATGACCGAAGGCACGTCATCGTGGGTGACCTAAATGCGAACCACAGCTGGTGGAGCAGTACTACGGCAAACGCCCTAGGCCGTTACATCACTAAAACTCCATTTACGGTCATCCACCCAGGATTGCCGACCTTCCGTCATTTCGCTAACCCAGACAGAACCTCCACGCCTGACCTGCTCCTGACACAACAGCCACACCGGGTCACCGGATGCTCGGCCTTAGATTTCACCACCTCCGACCATCGGCCTGTTCTCTATGAACTAGAAGGAGACATGCCAGAGCCGCCTGCTTCTAGGTACAGGTACGATGAGGCCAAATGGGACCTCTACAAGCATCTCATCAAGACCGAGTTGCCCACAATCACGCCCCTGAGACACACTTGGGACATAGATTACGCTATCTATCAGCTACAGGACGTCATCGATCGAGCTGCCGATGCATCGATCCCGAAATTTTCTCCGAAGCCCCCTTCTCTGAGAAAACCTCCGGATCACATCCTACAACTGATTAGACAGCGTAATAACATCAAGAACAGGTGGTCTAGGACCAAAAACAGGGACTTAAAACCGGTTTTAAATGCTCTCACAAACCAAGTTAAGTCCCTGATGGCCCAGTGGAAAAATTCGATTTGGGAAGATCGCCTCACTAGTCTCCACGGTGACCACAGGCAATTGTGGAAGCTTGTGAAGACCTGCAGGTCCAAAAAGAACGGTGTAAGGCTGGCCGTGAACGGGCAGTTCATTCCCACCACCGAACAAGCGGACATCTTGGCGGCCTATTATGAGGAAGTCAGTCGTGGCCAGGGACAGCCAATAGGAACCCTCGACCACCCCTCCCCCACCCTCCCTACCACTACCGAAATCTACACCTCACACCGGCAATGCGCTGCATTCATTCGAAGAACGACCGGCAAGAAGGCCCCAGGTCAGGATTCCATCCAGAACATCCTACTCAAGCAGCTGCCGAGGAAAGGAATCTCATTCATAACGAACGTGTTGAACTCCTGCTTCAGGCTGCACTATTTCCCCCAGAACTGGAAGCACGCTATAGTGGTCCCCCTTCTGAAACCAGCAAAAAGCGGTTATGAGCCATCTCATTACCGCCCCATCAGTCTGCTGACTCAACTCTCGAAGCTGTTCGAGAGAATCATCCACGTACATCTCTCCGGGCACTGCGAGTCACAAGAAGTCATCCCACCAGAGCAGACTGGTTTCAGGACAGGCTTAAGCGCGAACAACAACCTGGTGAGATTGCAACACCACGTCGCATCAAACGTCCGGAGCAACAGAGCTACCGCTATGATTTCTCTGGACTGTTCGAAAGCTTTCGACTCTGTGGACCACTACATCCTACTCCAACGTCTGAGGGAATACGAATTCTCGGATCAGCTGCAGAACCTGATAAGATCCTACCTTACAGGCAGAACTTTTTCGGTTCGTATAGGCACTACGTCTACGACCCGAAGAAACTACACTGCCGGTGTCCCCCAAGGATCGGTGCTAGGCCCCCTGCTGTTCAACATTTACACCGCCCACATCGTCGGAGCCTCGTACCCCAACTGCGAGGTATCCGCGTATGCAGACGATATAGGTGTTTACAGCACTAGCATCAATCCCTCCAGAGCCCTGAAATTCGCTGAGAGCGCTAGTCAACGGATCTCCGAGAAACTCGATGCCGTCCACATTCAAGTCAACCCGGCCAAGACGCAAGGAATTATATTCAGTTACAAATCCGGAAAAAAGAAGCTCCCGAAATCCTTCGTCTTAGGCGGCAAAGAGTGCCCTGTAAGCAACAAGCTGTGCTACCTCGGGATTACCCTCGGTAGGCACTTGTCGTTCACAACGCATCTCGGCAAGAAATTAAAGAGTGTTAGGAAGCAATTCTTCAGCCTCGGACACCTACTTCACAGCCCGGCTTTATCGGTACGCCTCAAGCTGCTGATATACCAGAGCGTCCTAAGACCTGCTTTGATGTATGGGACCCCTCTCTTCAAGTATCTGACTCCTAACACTCTCCAAACGCTCCAGCAATTTCAGAACAGAGTTCTCCGCACCTCCCTCAAACATACCCCGTTCGACAGAATGAAGGCAGACGAGATGCATAAAAAATTTGAAGTGCTCACCATTCAAGATTTTATCAAGAGAAGGCACATCAAATTTTTTGACTCACTCAGACATAGCCACAACCCACTATTCTCCGACCTTCAACCACCACCAATGCCCGTCAGATGGAAGCACTGCTGGACCGCCGAAGCCTGGAGGATGATCGACGTCATTGAACCCGATGACTGAACGAACTACACCCAGCCGAGATATCGAGGCCGATCTCCCGGCCGACTCAACCGAAGCTACAAGACCCCATCTACCTGTTTAAGCAGGGTAGACCTTCCGGCCGAGTGGCCGACTTATTTCAGCCCCCTGCCGGGGCGGGCCAGGCTTGACCTGGCCGACTACAAACCATTGCCTAGGTACCCCTAGGCTCCACCCTCGGTAGACTCTCACTACCTTCCCGAATCCACCCGCCTCCTTCAGGCATCCCACACCCTATATCCTTCTCATACACCCTTCAAATGGGGGACTCCCCTTAGTGAAAGGCACTCATTAGCCCAAAATAATTTTCCTTTATTTTTCCCACATCCTATTCTATAAGTTTGAGAGCTAAGGAAAAAAAAAAAAAAAAAAAAAAAAAAAAAAAAAGTATACAGCATAAATTAATCCATTTATCCGAAATGTCGTCACTATGTACATAAGTTTGATAGTGAAAAATTGCAGAGACAGCTTTAATAACAGTTTCAATGTCTTTAGCTAATTACAGTCCTCTTAAGTCACAGCACATATTATATATTATTAATCAAACAGCACGAACAGTATGAACATAGGGTCTTTTTCACACATACAAAAACCCTTTGAAAAAATTAATTTCGTTTTGAAAAAAAATAGTTTTTTCGTCATTCAGAACATAACTAATTAAATGAGAATCGAAAGAGTGAACATGACCAATTTCTTGTTCGAAGTTAAGAGTATAATCGAGGCGGCGTCAATCCCATACGTTAAAAACTTCAAAAGACAGCCAAATCAAGCACTAACGTCCAAAAAATCACAGATAACACGTTATATTTTACCATCTACAACCAAACCCAGATTTAAACTTACGTATGGATTTAAAAATTATGAACATGCTGCAATTTAAAATTAATTAAAAACATAAAACGAATCTTTGTCGGCCGTCGTAAAACGTAACCCCCTATTTACAGGGGGAGACTCACCATTCCCGAATTCGACATTCTCGTGGTTTTCCTGGAACACAACCTTTACAAATGTTAAGAGTTTACTCTTTTGACAAAAACAAAAACAACCGAATCCTTGAAATATTAAATTAAAATATAGCACTGCGTTGATCAGTTGAATAATTGTTAACATATTGGATAATATCACTAAGCATTAAAGTCATCTAAGCCATCCCACTGTGGGAAATATGTGAACTGTAAATTATATTCGGCAGGCTCAGTACAGGTACAGAGGGGTGTACGACCCCTCCACGTGCCAACTGAAGCACTCACAATAGCCCCTCACCTCAACCCTTATCAAGGCGAGAATTTTTCAGAAAGGAAGAAGCCAAGGAAGGGGGAACTAATTAAGGGGTGGGTTAATATTTTAGCGGGGTTTTTGTTGATTTTTGAGAGCGCTGGCGCCCAGCTTTATGTTAAGGAGAGTATTCCATTAATGTCCAGTTATGAATAGGGGCGCTCTGTGGTTTTATACACAAGAGCCCGGTAATCTCCTTCGTTACATTATGCAAATATGCTATTTTTTTTCAGTCAAAAAAACAGTCTCTGTAAATTAGACACGATGATAAATTCTGGTTTCCCTGTGATTTATTATATCTCACCCTTAGGTCTCGGCAGTTGTTTGAAATATATTTAAGCTATTGAAAATATATCTATGATAGTGGCACTCCTAGAATAAATGGACGATGTGAAAAAATCTCGGTTAAATTTTTGATGTTTTGGAAATGTTTCTTGGGTGAAAAAATCTGTGACTCTTACTAAGCCCAGCCCTGAGCTGTTGGACCTTTCTTTGGATATACATAAGCTCCCTTTCCAAGAGATGAAGGCTCCCGACATCCATAAAAAATTTGAAGTCCCCACCATCACAGAAACCATAAGAAGACCACACATCAAGTTCTTCTGCTCAACGAGACACTGCCACACTCCTCAATTCCTTTAGCCAACCTTCAAATAGGTCCCTCCAAGTAAAAAGGTCCCTTTCAATCCTATAAATTTTATGTTATTTTATTTTCCCCCATTCCTGATTTCAAATTTCGAGAACTTTGTAAAAAAAAAAAAAGTGTACATAAGCTTACTTGGGCTCTCATCCCCACAGCAATTTTCACTTACTGCAGTCCCTCCACTGACTCCCGTCTAAGTTCTGACGAAGTAAGGACGCCTTTACTTCGTCCTGGGAGAGTTAATGCTTCTCTGCCAGCTCTATCGACCATTTCATTTCCCGTTATATCTGCATGTCCGGGTGCCCAAATAAAATGGCCGTCTAAATTATTTCTTCCAAAGACGTTATATATTTTGGGATATGCTGAACTAAGGTTTTTTTAATAATAATATCAGCTACAAACAGCCCAGAGACCTCCCAAGTCCACATGGTTGTCTTCTCCCGCTCATGCGAAAGAGGAAGCGGAGTGTTGGTAAGTTCCCCACGCTCCATAATAAGAGCCAGTGGAGGCTGACCCAGAGTGCGAGAGCCACAGACGCTCAGGACATGACTGGAGAAACTGGCCTCCACTGTCACGTATTTATATATCAGGTCACGAGACCACTTCCGTTTTAGTCTCCGAGGAGGTTTATAGGGATGATTGGCGCAGTGAAATGACTGTGTTAGGGGATTAGAGTGGTTGGATAGGTTACTATGGAATTTCATGAACTTGGAAGGGATGAGTTCGAGAATGTAAGGTATATTAAGATCATTATGAAGGGTTTTGTTGCTGACGTAATACCCTTATTACCCGTATTACGTATAACCATTTACTATTGTTTTCAGAACTTTTGATTGAAAGGATTGGATATGTTCGACTTTTTTGCTGTCCCTCATAGCTCTATTCCGTATGTCCAGATTGGCTTGATTATAACTCTGTAGATTAGTAATTTGTTTCTATTGAGAGATGGGATGTCCTTCGAAGTAGTCTGCATATTAGTCCAAAGCATCTCTTTATTTCTTGTCTTTTTAGCCTAGTATGTGGGTTCCATGTCAGCCTTTTGTCGAGATGGAAGCCTAAGTACCGTACTTGTTCGGATACAGGGAGAGGGAGGGAATTTAACAAAAATAGTTCACAAGATTTGCGGCAGAGGGTAAAGGTAGTGTGGGAACATTTTGCTTCATTAACTTTGATTCGCCATTGGTTGCACCAATACTCGATCTTATCAAGGTGTTTTTGAAAGTTACGGGATGCTATATCGGGGTCTGGATGGGATGACAGGACTGCAGTGTCATCTGCAAATGTTGCCAAGAAGGTATTGGGGGTAGAGGGGATAGGTGAACTAAGGGGTTGTCAGAATACACGCAGGACACTCCCTTGTGTACACTTAGGAAAGCTGTTAGTACATTATGAATTGAATATTTCATATAATTATAGAGAGTACCTTTAAGTAGTTAATTAAGACATGGTCACTATTTCAAGAGCTCGCTTAACTCTCAGATCACATGATATTAGCAATAAAAAATGTTTTCAATGTTTTAACGAGAATCAAAATATTGAAACTAAAAAAAAAAAAAAAACCTAATGAATTCAGGCTGTCCTTTGATTTATAGTGTTAATACATTTAGTTTTTTTCCTGAAGAAAAGTTGGTATACTATTTATTTTAGTTATGTAAAGGCGCGTATAATTATGTAGGGGATGTAATTATATAGGGCAGAATTACAGGTTAAAACTCTGTTCAAAAATGGAAAATACACGTGGCCTCATCAACTTTTCACAAGGTGAATCGACTTAGTTGCTCGGGTCTGAGGGATCTGTAACCTGAGCTCCGCATGCTCTTCTTCCTCCCATATGTAAATTAACAATGCGATGTGTTTTCTTTATCTTAAGTAATAAAAAAAAAATAATGCACTCAAATTTATGTATTTATTTCCACAGAAATATGTAACTAATCATCAGAAATAGTGAAAAACGTATATGTCTTAGTTCTGTGGACAACATTTTATACATACAATAAATATTTTCAAAACTTAAGCTAAAAAAAGTTACAAAGAAATATGATTGAATAAACACACAGGATAAAAGCAGTAACTCACTCATTAAAAGTATATCAAAATCCACATAGATCTGACATATGTTAGTTACATTTAAAACAGCTGAATGGCCGTTCCACATCAATTGAAGCTGCTGAGATGTTTAAACACCGCGATTTCCATTGGGTACAGTACTTCCAGAACGCCCCTGCCACGGTTCACTTCTTGAATTAGCAGTTTGTTCTTTCAGCTCGAGTTTTCCCCCAGCACGTCTTATAATGGTATCTTGAATTTTACTCAGTTTTTTTTTTTTTTTTTTTATATATCAAAACCTCTTTATTGAAAATCACAATGAACAAAAAAAATAATTTATATATTTCTCCTCTTTTTGCATCCACGGATGCCTTTGAAGGAGTGCATAATATAATACATTCTTTTTGAGGTTAAAAGTCCATAGTCACATACACACACTAGGTGATGAGGCTCACCTTCAACTAACAACCGGGAAACTAAAACAAACAAAACTAAAACCTATACCTAGAACCTAAGACTAAAGCGTGCGTTCCAGCCGCAACAGCGTCCAGCCATCGATAGGGGAACGGAGCGGGGGTTATAGTGTTAAACACCGGGTTTGTCAAGTATTGCAAGGAGTCGAAAAATTTGATATGTCTACGTTGGATGAATTCATCCACCGTAGGCAGCTCAAATATCTCGTGAAGCTCACTGTTGCTCCGCTGCTCGAATGAAGTACCTCTGACCACTTTCATCAGTATACCGTTTTGGAATTGTTGGAGTTTCTTAGCTGTTGTATACGTCAGATAACGAAATAGCGGTGCACCATACAGCAGAGTAGGCCTGAGTATGCTCTTGTAGATGAACAGCTTGAGACGCTGTGATAGATTGGGGGAAGTCAATGAATGCGTAAGCCGGTAAGACTTCGTGCGAGTATGCTTCAACTTCTTTGTAAAATGGTTACTAAAATGGAGGTGTCTGTACTAGGTTGTTGTTACTCAGATCTTTCACTCTTCCAGTTTTCCAATGGCACAATTTTATTATTGTCTGGGATAGAAGAGCACTGTTTGACGAAATGTACACCAGGCGATTCTTCAAAGTAGGTCGATCCAGCAATGATTTGTTTTTTATGATTACTACAGCGTAATCAAAATCAAGTTTTAACAAACCGTTTATTATTGAATCAAAGCAGTTGAAATAGTATTCAACTGCCTCTAGCCATGGCCGCCTTTTTGTGGGTACCGGTAGAAGTGACAAGCAAATGTAGTGTTCCTTTAAATTGGCCGCGTTTTGAGAACAACATTTTTGAGAATTTCCATGTAAATATTCCTTGCGTTTGCCCTAGCAATACGCTGAACAGCTTTGAAATGTTCGACATTCAAAACTGGTTTATCACAGCACGAACTATTTATATTTATCACAGAACAAATTCCCGCATGACTATTAAATGTTTCGCCAGGAAACTCACGAATGTTCAGAATCCTACCTGTTCCAAGAATCCAAGAATCTGACACGCAGTTTATCATTTTTCCAAAACTGCATCTTTTAAAGTACACAATTCTTAGTCTAATTACCTTAACAAAAAAGGCCATCAGTTCGAGAATCTAACGTGAAGACTATTTTTCTCCAAAATTCTCATCTTCTAATTGAAAGCACTGAATTAACTATAATTTTTAAATGAATGAATAACTCTCAAAAAAATTTGTAAAAAAAAAGAAGTATTTTAAAATATTTAATTTCACTAAAATAAACATTATATGTAAAATAAAATTAACCTAAATTCACTTAAAATGCATTAAAAAGTTTAGTAATCAATCGCAGAACAAAACCTTCACCCTGGGAAAATATCTATATGCATATAAATCGCAGCCCTATTAATAAGCGTACTGAGTTGCCAGCGATTCGGTATATTTAAGCTTGCGGAGCATTTGTAATTTTTTTTTTTTAAAGTAAAGTACTTTTACCTACAGCAAGAAAACCTTTAAACGTAATTGAAATCATTTAATCATTTATATTTAGTATTATATTTATAGAAAGTAAAAACGTAGAAAAAACTAGAATTTACAATTTTTTTTAATGTCAAAAACAAAACAAAATTAAATTCCATTGGAATGAATTTTTAATGCTAAAGAAATTTTCCGAAAAAATTAGGGTGATGTATTGAATTTTAGACATTTATAAAAGATAATTTATTTTTTATGTAACTATACTTGATATAATCCACAGCAAGTGTCTGGCTGTATGGAGAGGAGGTTTAGGAATATGATGGTTTTGAAGGATGAATTATGGTGGGTTCACAATTACTGAGGGTTGTGGAGTGAGCTGAACTTTTTTTTTTTTTTTATTATACAAACAGTTTAGAAACTAAACACATATTTATTTGAATTAATAACACATGAATAAACATTGTCAAATAGATAAAAAATTTCCAATTTAAATTGAGTTCAAAATGGAATGTACAAACTCAAAGTTTCACACATTTTGACTTAAGCTTACTCAATGTTAATATTTAAAGTGCAGTGATTTTGATTATATTAAATTTATATAATCTATTTAATATCTTAAATCGGTTGGCTTGGAAATGGAATGTACTGAGGGAATATTGTGCACGGAAAGAGGGGAAGATCCACCCTTACTTGGCGTTGTGGTGGGAGACATGGGAGCGCTGCGGAGTCCCAAAGACAAATCTAACGAAGCAGATCATGATCCGCTTCAATATATAATCAAGTTCCCTCAAAAGTCGCCCATAATCCAAACAGCCATAGTCAAAGTGAAGGAAAATTAGGGAGAATACAACGTGTGCCTGGGGGAGCAGATAGCGAAAGGGACGGAATAGTTAAAGGGTATCTATTGACCAATGAGAAAATTTGGGAGATTCGTTAGTACCAGGCGTAGTTTAGTCAATAGTTTTTTAACTGTAAAACAGAATGCAATAGAATGGCCATTGAGAGTTAATTCAGGAAAATCGGCAAATGATCTGAGGAGGAAACTGGAACCATTAATAATTTCCTAAGTTTTGGCCACGTTTACCCGTACACAGGTTTGCCCATTTAAATCTACCTGAATCTCGCCAAACGCAGCAAATAAATCGAAGGATGGGGTGGGGGGGTGGGGCGATATAGGGGTTAAATAGATTTGGGTGTCTTCAGCGCTTAGGTGATAGGAACAATGATGGATATAGTTAGGGACATTACATTAATGTAATAACTAAACATAAGGGGAGAAAGCCTCACTCCCTGATCCTATTGGATTTTAACTTGGAAAGAAGGACTGAGTGATATATACACACGAAAGGCAATATCAAATGCACTAATAATTATTCAAAATTTTTTTTTTTTATGAATTATATTTTAAAGATCATTTTCGGGATATTTACTTTGCCGAAGTGGAGAATTACAAATAAATAAACGTTTTGAGATTGTAGATTTTATTATTCCTATCACATCTTAAACTTGTTGCTGAAATAAGTGGTTCCATGGAATCCGTATGTAAGTAAATAAGTAAAAAGAAGTGTATTGATTGAACCATTTCTCCTTGGACCGTACAAAGCCTACCTACATGTACTTTTAGTATTTTTGTTGTTTTGAATAATCTCTAGGTATACCTATTGAACATCACAACGTTTCCACAATACCTTCTGAATCGATTTCTATTACAAATTCATACAGTAAATGCGACGTTTTGGGCTCATTCAGTGCACCATAAAGGACTCCATGTCGTGCTGTGATAATATTGATGATGGTAGTAAATAATTCAATTTTTTAAATGTTCGACAAATAACTGTCAAACCAAATAAAATATTTTTTAGAAATGGTTGTACCCATCGGTCAGCACCATCTGTTTCTGTCATTAGGCAATGAAACACGGCCTGGGTTGCCTGATGATGAGTCCGATACGTCACATTTATTGTATGAATTTATAATTCAGAAAGATATTGTGCATAACTTGTGATATTCTAAGAACATTTATTTCGTTTTGAGATTATGCCAACTCGCCCACTTATTCCCTGGACCCACACGTACAAGAAGATAGTTTACATTTTTTAATCAGAGCATGTTTAAGCCATTAATATGGCTCACCAGGTGGATACTGCAATAAATGGGACTCATGCCGAAGGATTCGAATCTGATAAGTAATATGCATGGTTGTTCCTTATGTATGCTTGGTATGAATGGAGGACAGTCTCAATGGATGTCTATCTCATTTTTGTCAAAGGATCTACTCAAGGGGTCTGCTTAAGAGACTGGAAGTGGTTTAATACGCTGACTTTTCTATGCTAGCACACCGTTTCTATGATGTGTATGGAATAAAGTGAGCATATGAGAAAGAAGGTATCTAGGCACAAACATTTGAGGAAGTGAGGATTCTGCATTTGAACGACCATTAATTTTTTTTATTATTAGTAATATATAATACAATCTTTATTGCGATGAAATTACAATCTGCCTTTTATGGGGCAATAAATAACTATGAACAATGTTCTCATTTATACCATAACCAATAATTTTAAACAATTTCTCATTGTGAAATTAGTTAACACAACTGTGTACGTAGGGTGATTTGTCTGGGAATAATAGAGGAGAAGACAAGGACGATGCATAGAATAAATAAAGGAAAGGGGATGTTTCCAAGGTAAATTCCTTTTCCTAATATTATATCACTCTCCTTGAAACGAAACATCAATTTCTGGTAGGAAAGTGATCAGAGTATTAAAAGTTGACATGTAAGAACACTGTGATGAGCGGCAGGAAGTTTCAGGTATTCGTCTACCGTTCCCTTCAAAACAATGACAATTGCCTTTCAAAAAAAATATTGAATCAGGTGGCTGTTGAACATATTTGACATATAGTTGTGAGCGAGATTGGATAGGAAGCAGTAGCCAAAAATATTCCACTGAAAATATAGCTATTTTATCTCTATTAGTAATAGGAATTATATATAACATGGATTTTATTTTAACATGAAGAATTCCAGGATCATATGCCTCACCTCTACTGTATGCTATGAAGATTAGGGAACAGAAGCCTCACAGAAAATATCTATTAAATAATGTGAAACACGCCTGCTGTTTAGTTATGCCTATCTTCACTTAGATGACCAACACTTTTAATTTGCCTTGAATGTTGTAATGATTTACCATTGTGCATTTTTTCCATCCTTCGTATGTGATCAAATATACCTCTAAATGCCTCTTTTGTGATGGATCTGATTTAATAGACTTCTCTGCCATATTTTTCATTGGGCCATACACCGCAGTGTGAGAGTATCTATAGACTTGTTATTTCCATTCCACCGTAAACATCTTTCGAAACCTTTGTGTACACGAATGGTTTCACATTGGAATTGAAATGCTTTTTAAGTAACTTTACGAGTCCAATTCTAAGAAACATCTGCAGAGCGGCTAATTTAAAAGCTTCAACTACAGCTACATCTATGTGAACTATAACATTTGGCTTATTTGTTAATAGCCTTCCACAAACTACATTTGTAAAAATTTACATTTTGTTTTAGTTGTGTCCTGTAAACGATGATGTGATTTATGTTAGTTGCTTATGTCATATACCAGATGCAAGATGCTCCTCCTGTGTTGGATGTTGTTCATTCATCATTATTCGTGAATATTGACTGGTCTAGTGTATTAATCCTGATTAATAGTAACATATCTGCCAAATACTTTTGCGACATCTTATTTCCATAAAATAAATTTACCGCTATATATTTTTTTCTAGAAAATGTAGGTTTTCATCTATGCAACACCCCAGAAGGCCACACTGCATCATGTGTCTGTTTTACATGTTAGAACGCCCTGTGCTCTACAACCCTTTTCGCTAGTTTTCTGTTCGCACTCGTGTAATTGACGTAGACTAAAAGTTGTTCTTTTCGTTCCTATGTCGCAGGCTAACTTGTCGTCACGGTAACCCACCCAGTACTTAATTTTATTTTCAAATGGATTTTTAAAGGACGTAATGTATTTATTCGTATACTGCGGAACCAATGGCCAGATACCATTTCCCAGCTGGTATCCTGTGGCTCGAACTAGACTGAAAAACATCGTGCAAGGCATAATAAAAAGAAAATGGAACCAGATAGGTCTTATACTCCGTAGAGTGCCCTATCGTAGAGAGGACTTGACTGGAATCCACAAGAATCGCGAAGTACTGCGGCAGACCTCGAACCACCTAGACCAGTTCCAAAAAAAAGGGAACCTGAATCGGTGGATAAGACGTGGAATCAATATCAAGGCCGTATCAGGAGATTTAATAATACAAACATGCAAAATATCATCTCTAATTTTTAACCCTCGCTTTGGCGCGTGGAGTACATTCGTACGAATGATTTTCAGTCTATGTTTTGACATTTTATGCCGACTATTTGTTAGATAGGTATATACAAATAAACTAAAATAATAAAATAAAACAATAACTTTTAAAATATGTTTATAAATCGAAAATTTAAATATGACAATACACACAAAAGTTGAAAGGAGCTAATGGAACCGTTTAAAAAAACCTATTTAAATGATTTCTGTTTTTCACATATTATTTAATGATTAACTTATTTATCTTTCGAATGATCAACACACATCCACTCTTCACACTTGATACACCACCTTCATGAAGATCGCTCACAGGCTCGACCATAGGTCCTATAAGCTAAAAACATCTTAGCTCGTATAATGGGCCTTGGAATTACAGTGATTCTATTAAAGGTATTACCAACGACCGCATTAGCTCTTTTTTTTGTTGATATCAGATTTACATATAATCCTTGCATTTATAGATTTATTACAACATAAAAACAATTCGTAGACCAACAGTTTGGCAATCGCCTTTGTTTTGTTGTGAAATTTACATTGCATATAACCTTATGTAAATTTTAAAATTTATAATTAAAGGGAAGGAAATGTATTTTAATACTCATAAAAACAATCCAGTGTACATACCTCCTGCAATTTAATTTAATGTGAAATGTTAATTGAATACAGGAAAAAATTATTAAATCATTATTCTTTTAGATGAATGCTGACTATTATAGCATAGATATTTTGATTTATATTAAACTTTATATGGGTAAAACTGTCATTAATTATATTATGCTACACAATTCCCATTTTGAAAAGTATCCATTATCGTTATTCATTTCGTAAATAATTGAATATGTTCAATTTCACGTATGAAACATTCAGTGTTCGAACGAGGACCGTGGTGTGGTAAGAGAGTGGAACAAAACATTTCTCAGATTGGGAATAGGGTTTAATAATTTTGGTTAATCCACGATATCCAGTTGTTGACTCCGAAAGAGAGACAGCTGGCATTTAACAATAATACTTCCTCTTGAGTCTTCATTACTAAAAGCCATCAGGCCGTTACCAAGCGTTAAGTCGCACGCATTTATCTTGCACGTCACCAAAATAAATTCAAATAGCATTGTCGGGTCGTCACGAAGGGGGTGCCTTGTTACCCTAGCCCTGGTGACGAAGTGAGGGCTGCTTGAGTTTATAACCTGGAGAATCGTTTCATGATGGCTTACTATCTGACTCCATTTTTTGATAGGTATGTGCCCCGACCATGCACTATGTTCAGGAGAAGAGGTATAGGGTAGGTAGTGTAGGTAGTTTGTGTGGTCTTGGAATGACCACGAATTCACACTCAGTATCTGAGGGTAGGCAAAATCCGTCCGGATCCCAAAGGCGAGTGTGAACCGGAGAGAGGCAGACTGAATCGCCGTGGGAAACACTGCTTGGTAAGTTTGCAGGGCCACGACAACCGTTGTCCACTAGGTGACTAATTGCTTCAGATGTGTCTCCCAAGGAGGTGCTAGATTTAGTGAGACGAAGGCAGAGATTCCCACTAGAAAGGTGTGGGGTCTGACAGTGCCGGACTAAAACGTTGCGAGGTGAGGATAGAAAGAGATGCAGAGGTTTTTCATAAAGAAGCAGCCAAGTTTCAGAGTTTCAAGCATAGCATCCACGAGCCAGTTTAGTTGTCATGAGAATGATATGCAGGCCCCAAACCTCCGGCCTTGAATACCCAGCTGGCTCCGTCAGTAGCCAATAAGGACTGCTTTTGTAGTACCCAATGATTTTCGAGATTACGGATTCCTTTGTCATGTGACAAAGAGACGTGAGCCGGGAAGGGTCTCTCGGTGGCTTGGGTCTAGTACCTGCCCTGACAGCTGGCAACCCAACTCATATAACTAATTGGCCATAGCAGCATGTTTTATTGTTTACCATATTTCTATACCAATTCGATACCAATGATTTCTACTTTGGTAATGTTATTTACATCTGTTTACAGTATATATACAATAGAGTATAGGGTGATTTATCTTATGTAGTTAGCGGTCACTACTAGCACAATAGTATTTCATCGTGATGTTGCGATGAACGTAAACACACAAAAACACACCCCTCTGATAATCACTTGACTATACTATCAAGAAATATCGAGGTGATATATATTTTCAAGATATCTAATCCTGCTATCTGCAAGTGTGGTCTGACTGGGTTCCACAGTAAACAACTTGATATATGGGGTTCCCCATTGTATACGGCTTGCAATTCGACCAAATATTGTCTCTCTGGGATACTAATTGCCAACTTAAAATTCAAAATGAACCGTGGCCTTGTCTAACATAAAACAATATATTGCCAAAATTCTCTTCGTTAGGTCAAAGATTAATTATGAATTTTTGCTACTCATTGACGTTGGTGTTACATGCTATGTTGCATCAATTATTAAAGAATAAGAAGGTATTAATGTTATCCAGTTATGCAATACACTATACACGAGTATTGTAAAAAGAATTAGTTATTGATAATCAATACAATAAGTAATAATCATAATCAGTAAAACCTTAATATACTATAATCATCAAAATTGAATAGTGCGAAATGGCTTATAAAATTTAGTTAGTAAAATATCTTATTTAAATGTCTAATGAATGAAAAAGACAAAACTGTATTAAAATTAGTAAAATAGTTTAATTATCGTTTTGATACGAACCTTAAACGATTTAAATTTTAAAGCAACATATATTTCTTTATTAAATAAAATGTTTGTGATTTAGCTCTTATTAAAAATGCCCTTGCTCGAAGACTGAATTTATTAATTATTAATTTATTAATAATAAGCATTGTGGAGGAGAGGCAGAATTTTTAATTTAATTCTAACATTATTATTCAATCGTTAATTGCTAATACATTATTAATTTCAAATAATCTCCTTAAATATAGCAGAAGAGTTTATTGATCAAGTTGTTATATTTATACCTGTAAAGGACATGTGGTTTCAAATGCTTCATTAAATTTTGGGGTACTGCATAAAGCACACACAGAATCAAAAATAATGTAAAAGTTATTTTTTTTTTTTATTATTCCCATTTTTTTTGTATTGACTCTTAAACCTTTGCCATCTAACACTGTAAAATCCATGTTTGTGAAATATATGTACATCTATTTTAGTCATCGATCAGAGTCAAGATATGAAATCGGTTTTTTAACCGGCCTAACACAAAAAATCATGTATTTATGTGATCATGTCGTTGTGACCAAAATAAATTAATACTACTGTATTTTTTCAAAATTTCAAACCTTGGAAGTATTTTTGTGATTTTGAGCTGGATTTTTCAAAGAAGAACCTTGCGAAGAATAAAGTTGAAACCAAGATGTGTGATGACTACAATTGCTTCCAACGAACCAAATATCGAAGGATGTCAGGCATCTCACTGATTTCTTGTTGCTCTCTTTTTTTTATTGTAAACAATTTATGAATTATTTAGTTTAAATTATTTCATTCTATATAAGCACGTTGACTGTAAATTTTAATTATTATTTTTAGGGTTAGTGTTACTGTATTTGATGTGCAACCCAAAACGACTTCATCCTATGTGGTCAAGGGAAACTAAAAGGTTGGACATCCATGGATCTTGAAGACATATATTTTATGCAGACACTCGTAAATACATGTAAATGTATGTAAATACATGTCTTTGGGCTTGGTGGATAAACATGTATGTGACTTACGTGTTTGCAATGTACAAATTAAATAAAATTACATGACATCATATATAGTAACTGGGTAGTTAGAATTTATTGTAAAAAAGTTACATTTAAGAAACGAAACTTGAAATAATGTTTTAAACATTCCGCAAGCGAGAATCGAACAGAGACTGCATTAGTAATTCATCCCTGTTTCCTTATTAAGACAGACTTTTTTTGACTATATTACTGTTGTTACATATAAGAGTTTTTTCTGAAATAAATTATTTATAATTTATTAATAATTCATAGGGTACGTATCGATTGAGCCGAAGGTCCCGCCAGAAGGGTCATAAAGTCACTAGATGTCGTTGGTGGTGGGTCCTGGTTTAGTTAATGCCATTTAATGCCGCACTCCTGTAGGAATAAATTTTATTTATACCTTCGGGTAGAAAAGTAGTACCCGTGGACATGAAGTTCCCTGTTATATGGTGTCCGTTCTTCCTGGGTTTATGCATTACCTTGAGATGATTTTTAGGGAATTTTAACTTTTCTGCTCCTAGCTTAAGAAAAAGATAATTCGGCTTTAAGAATATTGGACCCTCAAGAAGCGAAAAGTCTCTTCATGACTAATGAAAGAGGAAAACTGACGGCTTAAGAGCATTACTGAAGTCTCTTTTGTTTAGGTTAAAGTGTTATAGCTCTAGAAGGGAAGTTAATTTGACAAGATAAAGTAGTTTGTCTAGTTTCGTTTTTTTGTTTCGTTCGCCAAATATTCTTATGCTTTACTAAGGTTTTCTATTTTGCATGGTGTCGGGATGTAATCTTGCCTGATTTTTTGAGCATCCCAGACCCTGTATCTCCTTTTTAAAAATGGAGTAATTGAAACTTTCTAGATTTCATCAATTAGATTTACTCAAGTTAATTTAGCTAAAGTTGATAAAATAAGTTGTTGTGTTTTACCTCAATTTTATGTGATTAACTTTTAGGAGCCCCTAGAAATTTGAATACATTTTTATTTTAAAAGTATGGAAATAATTTTAATTGATTAATAATTTAATAGCCGGAACACATCTAGTATGTAAAATATAATAAATTTTAACTTTAAAATGCTATTACAGACAGTGAGCGGGTCTCTTACTTATTGCTAGTGAACACAAGACTTTCACATCTACGAGTATATGGCGTGAAATAGCAATAGTTGTCTTGTCCCATATAATTTTTGTCTTATAATAGTTAAGCCCCCTCGAGAAGAAAGTTGATGAAATGAAGGTATGGTAATTCGATCTTCGAGGCCAATATTGCGAGTGTTTTTCGACTTTAGTAAGTATCTTTAGTTTGGGCCGTCGAACAACGTCCTGAGCGAGGTTGATCATTAATTTACATTTCCCCATTTTTAAAAAAGGAAAAGCACTCAAACACTTGTTTTCCAAATACCATCATCCTTATAGACCTCTTTTAAGCCATCACAAGCGCAAAACCACAGTCACAAAAAAATTAACAGTAACAAAACGGGCACCAGTTACGGCACCTGGCACGATGACTGGTGAAAAGTTGCTCCACAAGGTCCTACCGTCGAAACACACTCCACCACATACAACATGAGTTCGGTTTCTTTTGGGTTCGCCCTCGTAAAGAATAATGAACATCTCCCAAAAGCTTGGCAAATATCCAGCACAGAGGGTTAAGCAGCACAGCTGTACTGGTCAAGAGCCAAGGAGCTGTAATGGATGGATATCATCTGAAAGCGTGCTGTACTATTAAAGAGAATAACTGCTTATGAATACTTGTATAACTCAGCGCTGGTTTTGCAAGCTGTGCAATGAGAATCGGAAGCCCCTAAAATGCTATTCTTGCCCATAAAACAGATTTAGAAGATTCTACTGCTTATGAACTTGGAACATTCCTTGAAATTGTAGGCGTCAATAAGACATTGAAATGAACCCTTTGTTTATTTTTCTTTAAGGCAACGGTCTTTCCAAATTACATTCCAGGAAGTCTTAATGTATATCTTCTGGATTGTTACTTCTGGGCTTGTCCTCAAACGTTTCCTCTTGGTTTTATTATTCTGATGTCCTGGATATGTCCTAGGAAATGCATTCATCCTTCAAAATTGAATAATATTACACAAAGTAATACTGCACCGACAAAATTTTATTTTCACGCCATGACTTGCACACAATAGCATCATATCACGGGTGGTGTGTAACTGGACAGCTGATTCTGCATGACTAAGGGTCAATTATATTGGCTTTTCAATTTATTCTTGGGTTCATTTACAGCAATCCGCATTTAGGATTCTTTTAACTAGGCCTAGTTAAATGACCTTAACTTACCTGTCAGTAAAGTATTAACAATTCTAATTTATTTTTCATATCATATATTGTATTATCATATATTTCAGCAGTAACAGAATATCCAGTTTTCATATCTCATATAAATAAATTAAGTAAAGAATACAATATTTAACCACGTTTAACGAGTAAAATAAAAGTCATCAAAATTTAATTTAAGATAAATAATTATAAAACAAAAACAAAGGAGTGAACTTTTGGAAGTTATATATGCTAAAGGAAATTTAATTCAAAATAACATAATATGAAAAACATTTTTCTATTGCTTAGAAACATGAATTTTTCCTCTCGAAAAAAATATTTTTTTCAAAGAATGTGCTCTCTCACTCATGAAGCAGCAATGTAAATTTGTAAGTTGTCGATATCTTTGATGAAGACACCTTTATGTGCAAAGAGATGAAATATGAACCATGTCGTTACCCTGTCGTAATAAGAACCACTTCGAAAGCGTAAAGCCCAGGCAATTGTATTGCAGTTGCGGCTACAAAACCTTGCAGTCGACAAACATTGTAAACGCCAGTAATAAAGTCTAACCAAACGCCATTAACCGAGATCAGTTAACATAGTGAGTGGTCGATCAGACCCCTGAGGTTTCTATAATTGAGCCACAAGCTCCATATATACAGCCTGTGTAGGTTGTACTGTGGGTAGGAAACCTGGCTAGGTAAGTTACAGGAAATCACATCCTCTGCTCATTCGTTAGTACACGAACTGTTATATACCCGGATAAAATAACGGTGGAATGTATTTAGTTACTTTATCATGTCTAGAGATTTCTTACATAACATTTTAGTAATGTGGAATTTTTGGAGTTTTTTCTCATACAAACTTCAACATAAGCCATCTCATATAATCTATTCTTATATAACTGACACTTAAGGCTCGGATCAAGGAAGCTAATATTCAGCGAAGTAGCTCAAAGCATTTTTCTTCTTAGGATACATATTTATGACAAGAATATGTGAGAATGATAAAACTGAATTTAATTTGTTTCGTTCTTCTTTATGAGGCATTAGTGGCGTAAGGTATAACTTACCCGTTGTCTCACATTTATTACACCTGGTCTTCTATACAATAGAAGATTCACTTCCATTCTATTCGATTACTTGCTTACCTGTCGGTCATGTGACAAGCAGATTTTGTCTGAGGAAATGTCATTTCATACCAATGTATTTATTTTTGACTGGTGAAAGATATATTTTAAATATCTATGATGTTTGTTGGACTTGTGATACTAACTCCTACTGATATAATATAATAGACGATATGTTGATTGCAATACAATTGTCTGGGCTTTACGCTTTCGAAGTGGTTCTTATTACGACAGGTTTACGACATGGTTCATATTTCATCTCTCTGCACATAAGGGCGCATTTCATCAAAGATATCGACAACGTACAAATTTACATTGCTACTTCATGAGTGAGGGAGCACATTTTTTGAAAAAAAAATACTTTTTCGAGGGGAAAAAATATAATAACTTCACGAGCTTTTCTTCAATTGTAGTTTGATACTTACTCTTCAGTAAGATTCCGCACCAGTATATATTAGTCAGGGCTCTTTTGGGCCATCTTGTACAACATAAAAGAGCATGAACGTCAATTCTATCGAAATCGCTCGAAATCTATATAGTACCCGAATTTTACTGTTACTTTTTTAGAATGTCATCGGGTTTATTTTTTCTGGAATAGTTGTGTCTTGGTAATTCTTAAGTCATTGTTCTTTTTCACGGCTACTCACCTTTTTCCTGCCACATGGTACTCGACAGAGAGTTAGCTGCCGGAACATTTATTAAACTTTTGTACCCAAATATTAGTTAGTGATTTGCAAAAATTGCTCTACCTTGGGATAAAATTTATTTACTCCAAACATCTGTTTCACTTCTTCACGGATGAAATCCTTCCCCGATTATTAAGGTGAACTTTACTTATTTGAATGAAACGGCAGTGGCCTCGTGACCTGCTATAATCGTGTGACGTTGGTAGTCCTGGCAATGGCCAGTTTCTCCAATCATGTCCTGAGCGTCTGTGGCTCTCGCGCTCTTGGTCAGTCTCCACTGGCTAGTATCCGGTGACGCGGCTGACGGAGGAGCGTGGGGGACTTCCCAAGACTTCGCTTTCTCTTCGCATGTGGTTGTAGTCGCAGTAACTTGGGAGGCCTCTGGGCTGTCTGTAAATATTGTATGAATGAGCGAGTGAATCATGAATTGTAAATATGGTATGAATGAGAGCATTTATCTTAATTACTTATTGCCTAATAAGACAGATTGTAATTTTTGCACAATAAAGGTTTTTATAACATACTTATTTGAAATGATTCACTTCATCGCTGAAAATATTTAACATCCAGACATGAAGATGAAAAAAACCTTTTACCTTTTAATCTTCTAGATAGGAAATCCCGTGGATATTTCTAAATACACAAAGATTTTTCCGTAATAATAATAGTAACCAGAAAGAGCTATCATTGTTACGAGTCTATTGTGGAAAGAAAATCCTTTCTAAGGAATCTCAGGTTCTGCATCAGAAAAACTATTTCAAAGGGAGCTTAAACATTATTTGAATAATGAGAGCTAAGTATGAATAACATTGTTGAACAGGCAGGAAAAAATAACGTTTGACTCTCGTGAAACCACACACTGACTGCCATTACTGGGGTTTGTTGCAGCTAGATTAAACCTTACCTTCATAATACCCATTTCAAAATATCGAAGTCACTATCTAAATAAAACATTGTTTTTACAAGAGCTGGTTTATCAATTATCGAAAAGTATGAAGTGTTTCTACTTTTTGTGAGGGTTTAAAAGGTGTAAGTAAATCAAGCGAGAGCAAATAAGGGAGAGAAAGGTCTCAACAGGCCGCTCTTGAAGAAATGATAAGTTTAGGTAAGGTTTTAAGAAGCTCGCTGGAAATATCGTTTAAACTGAACCTTTGTTTATCCTACTAGTTTATTCAGTTCTACGCATATTTTTTTTGAAGAACAATATATTTCATAACTGCTAAAAAACATTTAGTTGTTATAAAATACAAACCATTAAGAGCTATTAAAAATTTTGACGATTTTGATAATCTGAGGAAAAGAGCAAGTTTCCGCAATAGTTAATAAAAAAAATTAAACCACAATGTAAATGTGACGCCTCGTAACAGAGCTCAGAAAGTTAAGACCAAATGTCACATCCATACAGTTCCCTCTGAATCACGTTCACCCCCATCGCGCGCCATCTGTAATTTCAAAGTTGGTGATGTGTGGAACTGCACGGAATTGCAGCGCCTTAAGTTAACCCCGCCTCGTTGCTTGTTAAACAAACCACACCAGAATACTAACGATATTTTCCTTTAATAAATCCCTTTAATAACTTTCAAAGTCTTCTTCTGTCTACTTCCATTTTTCAAAAAAAAGATTTATTTCTTGTTTGCGCGCCTTCTTGTCGTCTTTAATTTCCTTAGTCACCCTTCCCCGGTCCTGTTTTAGGTTCCGTCGACCCAGTTTCAGCTTTAACTTATAAAAACACTTCTTAACAACTTACTTTTCCCGTTCAAAGTTTATGCAGATTTTACAACTTAATAAACAGATAAAAACAAATAGCAACCACAACATTTCAAGCATTATTTATTTCACGTTCTATAAGTAACTTTTTGTTCTGAATTTTTTTAACATTATTGGATGACAGAATCCTTTCAAAGTACATTTTCTAAGAAAACATGCTTGAAACGGCTATTATATTTAAAATAAATATTTTCTGACTCAAAGATTTTTTTTTTTCTAAGCTCTCTAGTTAGAATTTTAGGATGAGGGATAAATATAAAATATTTAGGGTGATCGGATCCTTGTACTAGGAGGACCTGCTTGAAGGTGGTGTGAGAGGAGTAAGGAGTGTGGGAATCCTCGGTGGAGGTTGATTGTTACGGTACAGTAAGTTGTACGGTAGTGAATAGGGATGGTAAAGGGTAGTCGAGAAATAGAATTAATGTATGCATTGTAATTGTATAAAATATTTAATATATAAAAATATGCTGCAAACTTGATGAGATGATTTATTGGTTGAAAAAAGAAATGAATTTTATGTGAAAATAAAATCAAAAATATAATTTGACTATTGGTTGACGTTATATAATCATACACTGCATTTTCAACAATTAATGTTATTGAGCTAAAAATTCTTGTTTTCCAAAATATGAGTAACTTGTAGATGTCTTCGGTATTCTTGAGGCATGGGTCCGAAATGTTTCACCAGCTGCGTCTATAGAATTCTAGACTTTCTGGCGCTAGCGTCTGCCTGATGAAGGTCAATGAGGACTTAGGAATGGCCAGACGAGTTATTTTTTTTTTTCATAATCCTTATTGATGAAATTTATTAAAATTAAATTAAATATATACAAGAATATAATAATTAGCTGATATTGGCTCCTTCTACTGCACATTTTGCACTTTAAGCAGTTTTTGTTTACATTATATATATCTCTGACTTTGAGAGGTTCATGTGGCCAGAAGTTATCACCACTCTTTTTCGGTGTAAGGGGGGGGGGGGCGACGGGTTAGTTTTATCTACCACCTTTTTTTTTTTTATTCCTTTATTGTGCAATATTTACAATCTGCCTTTTGTAAGGCAATAAGTAATTGAGATATATGCTCTCATTCATACAATATTTACAGTTCATCATTCACTCGCTCATTCATACAATATTTACAGACAGCCCAGAGACCCCCCAAATCCACCGCAAAGAGAAAGCGGAGTCTTGGGAAGTCCCCCACGCTCCTCCGTCAGCCGCGTCACCGGATACTAGCCAGTGGATGCTGACCAAGAGCGCGAGAGCCACAGACGCTCAGGACATGATTGGAGAGACTGGCCATTGCCAGGACTCCCACTGTCACGCGTTTATAGCAGGTCACGAGGCCACTGCCGTTTCAGTCTCCGAGGAGGATTATAGGGATGAGTGGCGCAGTGCATTGACTGTGCTACAGGATTAGGGTGGTTGGAAAGGCTACTGTGGAATTTCGTAAACTTGGAAGGGATGAGTTCTAGAATGTAGGGTATATTAATCTACCACCTTTAAGCATAAAATGTTTTCTGACTGACATGTCTGTCTAGTGCCCTCGGAGACTGTTCTTAAAGAAGGACCTTAACTCGTAGGTCACTTACGTTGGGGATACCAGGTATATACGCCAGGGTTCTGTTTCCCCCTCAGATAACAGCTGTTATCCCACGGACCGTACTTAAACACCACGGCATTCTTTCTGACCAGGAAACGTTTTAGCACGTATTTCAGTTTCATCTTTCAATATTAAGATGTGTAGAATGTCTACACTACCTCTAAGCATAAAATATTTTCTGATTTTGTCATGTCTGTCTAGTGCCCTAAGAAACTCTTGGTAAGGCAGGACCTTAAATCGTAGGCCACCTACGTTGGGGATACCAGGTATATACGTAGTTTTATAGCTAGTCGTTCTGACTAGGCAACGTTTTAGCAAGTCTTTAATATTAAGATATTTAGGATGTCTCGCTCTAATACTTTTCAACCACATCCTCTAACCAGGTTTCTTGGCTTTGGCATCAAGGATGGTGCGAGCTCGATCTCAATGTTTCGGCTTCTCTTACAGCACAACATTTAGCCATTTGGCTTTAATAAAAGAGTAAATTAATATCTATCAAATTATTTATATTCAGCCTATGTAATACAAATCGCTTGGGAAATTAGAACTATATTGGTTCTCATGGCGGCTTGTGCCACTAAACGGCATCCGGCAATGGCTAAAACATATCGACCATTAAAGGCGCTAGGACGCGATGCTAATTCTGCTGGACGGTATCTAGGGTGCAATCAGGAGGCGAGATAAGGGAGCAACTCATTGATCAGCACAGCAGCGCGCTCTCCTGGCCAGGGTGACTTCTCCTGCCCCGCCTAGCCACGGCGTGCGCGCTACCCCCTGCGTTCTTCCTTAAATTCGTCAGCGCGCCAAACCATATTAAAAAACAGTCCCAACTATCAGCACTCTATTTTTACTTAATAATTAATTATTTTTACGTTTTGAAGATTTTTTTTAGGAGCTTTAGAGGATTTTATTTAATTTATCCACTTAAAGAACCAACAATCAATTGTCACATCAATATTGTTTTTAAATTAATTGTATCAAACGAACGTGGTTAGCCTCACTAAGCTCTAGACCTTTTACTGCAGAGGAGTCTCTTGGCGCCCCCCCCCCGCTGGTTTTCCTAGGATTTTTGGGAGATTTTCTTGGCTAAACGTGAGAATAAATGAGTAGATACAAGAATAACTAAGTAGCTGTGTGATAGGTAACGCCTAGTACTCATCACACTGCTGTGGCAACATTCGGTCGGCCCTATCTCACCATGGCTTACGTCACTGAATTGGCTTTATTTTTAAGATTAAACAAACAGAATATGGTCCAAACCTACATGAATAGGTATGACTGCCCTTAGATTTTCGCTGAGTTGGTAGGTTTTGTTTATGCGCTAGGATGTTTGGCGCGGAGCTGCTACGTCTCTACTTTACTTTCGGTTGGCTACACTAATTTATTTAGAGCCGTGGCACACGTGTGGTTTTTGCCGTAGTGGTACTTAACTGCTGCTACAAGTACTCAGTATCCTACGGAATAGTTCACACATAGCTCTGGCACCGTTGTTGTGACGTACGTCCATGTTGGGGTAGGTTTTTTTTTTTAGGATTCCCCACGACACATAGTGTAACCATCATTAACTTCTAGTTGTCTTTAAATTAACATTTTTATTAATTGATTTCAAATCAATACAGCGTAGCAATGGTATAATAATGCATACGATACAGATATCGTAATATTGTATGCGTGATATTATTATTAAGATAATTATATTAGTGGTAATAATATAAATATAATATATAATGTAGTAATAGTAAATTATAATAATAATATGATTTTGAATTGGTATAATAATATTTCTATGATAATATTTTATGATATTCTATTAAATTATTCTACAATCCTTTATCGTTCAAGATTTATCAGAATGTAAAGTTATATTAAAATCAATGTCTATTTGATTGTCAATCTCATCCTTTATTACACATGCCATCAGGTGTTTTGATGCCGGAGTATTTAGAGCTTGTTTTATAAGAATTTGATGTCCTGAATTAAAATATGGCATTAGTTTTGCCTAGGAGCTCAAATTTAACGTTTCATTTAACTTTATTATTGTATTGTTGGTAATAAAATTATTGTAACTTGGTAATAAAATACAACGAATAGAATCTAATTCGACCGACCCATCAACTCGTTTATTTATTATTTTCTTTATTCCTGTTGAAACTATGTATAGTTTTTATTTCCCTCACAACTATCCTTTTAATTGTGTTTTATGCTCGTCCCAAGAAGACTGGAGCACCTGGATAGGATAATTACATCTTTACTGCCTACACACTCGAATTGAGGAAACACGTTTGCCTAATAAGATTTGGAAGCCATTTTAATTTTTAGAAAAATACCAAAAAAGGTTGTTTATTTATTTAAGTTATCACACAGGGTGCTATTCTTAATTGCAATTGAAATTAATTCACTTTTCATTGAGGGAGTTGGGCCCACCATCGTTTTATGAAGCAGATAATCTAACCATTACTCCTAACGAACCCTCCGAAACCATGCTTATTATTCTCAAGGAGAGCCAATTTTTAATTTAAAATTTTCTTTTAATTATAAAGTTCAGTTTTGGTTGAACAGTATTTCAATAAAGTATGGTATATGTATCAAACTATATGTTTTGTTTAACGGTTCAAATAAGGACCCTGCTTGAAAATTAATAACAAAATGACAATAAAAACAAATCAATTACGTTGAAAATTTCATTTTTATCTCTAAAATGATCAATATTGTTATTATAGCTTTTAATAAATGTTTAATATCGAAATGTATAATGTCGGATGTAAAGCATACTTATACTATATATATAATGTTAGAGACTACTTATAATGTTTTTTTACTACTTTGGCCATTAATCAAACTCAAAACTTCTTTCTAGCTGGCTCCTCTTTTTTGTAAGATTATTGCTACGTGATTAATTATAGCTAGTCTTTTAAAATAACAGATTTTTACAGAAAAACAATAGCTATTGAGTACTCTATTTATATTAAACAGATTTTGTTTGAATAAAGTTAGATTTATATAAATAAAATTGTTATTCTCTAGACTAAGTGTCTATTGAAAATAAATGTAAGTCATAAAAAGAACCATAATTTATATTCGAAGCTCAACAGAAGATAAGGAAAAAATCTACCATTAAAGAACGTAACAAAATTCTTATTTGGAAGTGAAAAAGTCTCGTATAAACTTTTTTAGTAGCTTTGTCAACAGGAAAGAAGTAAAAGAATAATGCAATGAAGAAAAAAAAACTGGCCCACTTGAAGGACAGAATATAATTGATGATCCCACAAATTTACATCTAAAAAGCTATTATTCAAAGAACTGAATATTTTTTTAGTATTTATTCTTCTCTGGGTAAATCTTCTTTTGGCAACCTCTAACGACATCATTACACAGAAATTTTATAACTCGAAGGTGAGTGTGCAACAAATTATTTTCTAGAAGTGACAAAGTAGCTTTTTTAAGCTTTATTCCGTAAGTCTGTACCACAATATTCCCTTTTATTTTTACAATACAGGCTACCGGGAATCCAAGGAATAAAAACACAATTTTATTTCATAGGTCCAATTCAAAATAGCTTCTGATCAAATGTGAAATGTAGCTGACGCCCCATCGAGTCAGGAAGACGACAATCGTGATAATATTATTATGTTAATAACAAAGTTATTTAATTAACGACTTTTTTCAAGTATAACTTCCTGCTCAACTCATCAACTTTTTTGTCTGCTATTCAGTGAGATAAAAGCCTCATATCAGACTTTAACTTATTTGTAATTACTAGCTGTTGCGAAATAACTGAGATAACGAGACGGATAGGTGTCGCAGATAAGTAACCGGTTACTCTGCCGCAGTTATCACTTTAACAAAGTTCGTTCTCAAGTACATTATCAGCCGGAGCTGGCTGAGACAGCCAATCCAACTTGTGTTGAGCATTATCGTCTTGTTTGATCTCTGAAGGACTTGTGCTGTCGACTCGTGTCCATTTGATTCATTCGTGACATGTGAAATTTGTCACAGCACTGACAGTAACAAATTTATTTCTTTGTAGAGGTGTGGGCCCACTCATTCATTATTAATGTTTTATAGTCTATTTAACAAATAGATACGTGACTATTTATTTTTCAGACCCTGCTTACTGTCTAGCACTTCATTCACAATGAGAAACGAAACATAATGCACAATCCTATATAATCTGAATAACTATACTTTCTGCTACTTTGGTTCCCCATTCAGAACAAATAATTAAGAAGTTCAGCCTCCCATTTCAATCCTCATTTCACATGACCCTGGATCTCCTCCACAAATTTTTCTAGATCACTTTCGAGGCAATATTTTCCATCTACATCCTTTCCCTTATTATATTGTCGTTATCATGTATAATTGTATTCCTTAGTCCAACCCCTCCTAGAGAAAAACATTTTCCTACAGTAAATTAAGAACCCTGTCCTCAATACTATTTAGAGGTACTAATGAACTTAAACAAGAGCACACTTTATTTTCTCCTTTCAGAGTAAATCGCTATCGCAAACCAGATGTTTTTGTGTATGATAAGCTTTTTCTATTGACAATAGTTACTTTTAGCCTGAGTCAGTTGTAGTAGAACTTCCCTACCGTACACCAATTGCTAACTGCTAGAATTACTGAGCTCAACTCTACACGCGCAGGAGGTGGCTTCGGTCTAGCTACTATAACATGTCTTTTCCACTTCTGATCTAACACTTTTCCGAACTATTATCTTGCGATAATTGACTATGTACTAGGGACGTTGAACAAATGGAATTCCACCTTCGCCAATTATAGGCAGCGGAAAAAAACGACAAGGCTTTTTCTAGGCTGACCACATGAACTAAGCGTGTTAGTCCGTTTAAAATATTGTAAATATTAGGTAAAGATTTTGTTAGGCTAATTATATGGTGGATACAATCTATACAGAAAAATGGGGATCCTCTATAATTTTCTGGGTACGTAGTATCTTGTATTTCGATTGTTACATATTTCTTTGTAATAAACAATTTATTTTATTTCGAATGTTTAGTGATATTATTAGATTGTTCCGGAACCCAGTTTTGGTTATTATTTCGTCTTGTATCATGAGTGCAATATGGTGTACATAGAATATACTACTATTTAATAATATACTAAGTGTACCTTATGGTTTGCAATTCAGCATAAGGGTTTCGGTTGAATTACCACCCTGTTAACTAAGTGGACGGGAGTATTAAGTTCAGATCCTTCCCTCGATCCCATTTGTGGGAACTGGCACCCGTTATCCTTAAACTATTTATTGAATCACGTTGATGGTTTTACACAACTTTAAGTGGAATAAAATCTATCAGAAACTCGACACTAAAAAAATAAGAAATAAAGAACATTTGAATTTCTGTCAGATATTCATTAATTTTATAACATCGAAATAGTTTATTGGCTATTCTAAACATATTTTTCGCCTTATTATTATTGTTGTTAGGCTGATAGACTTTTTTTGGTTAAACTTTATCATTTACCTGCTAAGGTTATATAGAGTTTGTAGCGACTGCTAACTATATATGTAAATTACCCTACACTCTGGTTCATAATTAATGTATTATAATAGAAAATGTCATGTAACTTCATTATGTAACTTCTGGTAATAAATCATAGAGAGGTCGGAAGTCGTAGACAGGTAACTAAAAGGGTGTGGCAATAAACCAAGAGAATTAGCCACCTGGTACCATAAAACCTGGGCAAAGGACACTTACCCCTATTAAAATAGACCTTCAGTCACGTTCCCACGGTCAATAAATCATGCTAGGAACCCTTTTGGGACCCATGGGATAATAACCTTGCTATAGGTGGTCAAATAACCCAAGGGGGTGAAGCCCTAACAGCTATAAAAAACACACCCTCGTACCCCAACGGTCAATAAACTGACTACCTGTGTATCGTAAAACTTACGCCGGGCAGACAAACCGGCCTTCCACGAGGGAGGGGGTTATCATATTTATATCAGTAAATTTCACTCTTCAGCCCACTCAGTCCCTCAGTCTTCATAGCGCACGACTTATCACTAACCCCAGGGCACCTGGCCCTGGTGGGCTACTCTGTTTTCCTTCGTCTTCCGAGTAACTTGAGACCAGGGGCACTTGGCCCCTGGTAGGCCCCACTCTTCATTCTTTTCTAGTTTCGACATACCGATAGCCGCTACCACCGACGGCCCTTAGCCTCACAGCCTATACCAGACCTCTGACGACTTGTACTTATTACGCTGCCGATCTCTCGCCCGAACTCTAGAACTGGTCTTATTCTTTATGAACCTCTGAACCTCATCCTGAACACAGTGTCTTGTCGGGACACATTCCTAATCATATATGGAGTCAGATATTAACGCCTACATGGAACATGGTCCATGTTATTAACTACAACAATCCGACAATTGTTGACCTCAGACAATTGTTCACCTTTTCCGACAATTGTGCACCGCCGACAATTGTTCAACCAATATCCCGACAGAGTTATTGAGTGAATGTCACAATTTACTGAAACCGGAACGAAATGAGCTCTATCGTCAAGTTGAGTTGACTTAATTTCGCGAAGGACAAATTTAATCAGACCTTTCTAATAAGGGAACGACGGTGACTAGGTAATGGCCTACGATTTTTGGCCAATCGTACTTAAAAAAGATATATTTATAGAATAAAAAGGATTTGTGCCATGTGGAAATTCAAATTAAAAAATCGCCTGTGATAAGGCTGCATATAAAAGTTAAAGGATTCAAGTAGATAATGAGGTGCTTATATTCTTGATATTATCTGTAAACTAATTAACATTTTTTTAAGACTCACTATTAACCAATAAGAGTTTTCATATGTCTCTTCTTGTGGTGATAAGTCTTAAAAGCTGTCAATACGACTTATATTTACTGTACTGTCAAATCCCTTCGATTGGCCATGGCTTATATAAATATATATATATATATAAATATATATACATAAAAATATATTTATATAAAAATATATATATATATATATATATATTTATATATATATATATATATATTTATATATATATATAAAAATATATTTATATAAATATATATATATATATATATATATATATATATATATATATATATATATATATTTATATAAGCCATATATATATATATGAATACACAGATGTATAAATACATACATACATATATATGATATTGTTCCTTTTCGGCGCGCCACGGTGTTGGACTAACTCGTTCAATGTAATGAGATTTAACTAATTTATAAATATTATTGTGAAGGCAAACTATATTTAGAAATAGGTTCTGTGTTTGCTTCACTCTCAACAAAGCTATTCAATTATTAAATTACCAGTTATGTTGTGGTTAAAATAAACATCTAGTTCGTATGAACTGGAATGGCAGCAAGTTAACTATCTTGGCTGCTTCGGTGTGTCCGTGGCTTCCTTTTTGTCTGAAACTTCTATTTCACTAAAGGTTACTTTCATGAGAAACAATTGTAGACCAAGATCTGCCATCAAATCTGGCTGGAAACCGTCTTGCTGAGGAAAGTCTGTTGGTTCAATTTATAAGATATCCCGTGGACCGCTTACTCCAGTCTTGGTTCTATGAAGGCCGACTGGAGAGTATGAACTTTTTATTGGCATTGGAAAAGGATTCTCTTTCCTTGTAAATATCACTGGGAAGTTTCCTATCTTGTGGGAATTTTTACCACAAGTTTCCTAGAACCATGGCCAATCTAATTATAATTAGCTTACGTAAAGACTAACAGTTCCCATCATACATTTGGTGCTTGCTATCCAGCTCAATTTTCCATGATGAAAGAGGATATTAATTTTTTTTTATTGAGAAATAGAGATATGTTTACTCAAATTTTTCTCATTTGTAAATAAAATAATAGTTACAAAAAATGTAGTGTTCCTTGTTTCTATGTACTCGTCAATCTCTTTTTGCAAATTTTCTTATCTCGGTATTATTTCCAGTTATCAGTTGGTAAATGTTTTACTTTATGAGATGGGTTATTCCAATGCATCGTATATAATCAAATTTTAATCTTAAAACTTTTATAAATACAATTGAGTTAATGTGGAAATGTTTATCATTATTATTATCCTTATTGCTTACTGAGTCAAATTATATTTTTTATGTCAACAATGGATTATATATTCCTAAACCAGTAATATACATAAAACAAAGAAAAAACCACTGATCCATGGATAAAAAAACTTAAAAGCATGAAATCCTTTTTCACATTATGATTCCGTAGTAATGAAGTGATTATACCAATATAGCGGGGATTAGCTATGCAACAGAGAAACCATGCAATGAACCATATCCAGGGCAGTGTATTTGTAGTGAATTTTTAGAGAGGCTCCTAACAATGGAAAGTTGCACGTGGAGTTTGTCAACTATACACGGAGCAGAAAAGTTTGAGCACGAGACACGCGAGTTGGATAGGCAAGATAATAACTTTTTTTTTTAACTTTTGAACTTTTCCAGTATACATGACAGAAATTTTTAAATATTTAAATTCACAGGGTGAATTTTGATGGTCATTAATCATTTAAATTATGTGAATACTTAGAAGCCTAAGGGGTGGTGTCTTCAGTTGACGAGCTGAACATGACGGAGTGTGTCTGTTAAAAGATTTTGCCAGATTAAATAAAACTATTTGGAAGGAGGTGATAAAAAATTATAACTTTTAAGATCCATAAATTTTTTGTAATTGTTTGAAGAATTTAGATTAGTTTCATGTTCGAGACTTGTGATACATAGGTTGGGTATGTGCAAGCTTAATATTTAAACACTGATAAAAATTCATAACCATAAACAACCACTATGATTGTCATTTATCACTCGATAATAAAACAAAACCAAGAATGACTCATAACTATATTAACAAATAAGACCATTACAAATTAATGACATACAATTGCTCTACATCCAATAGTTTAGAACTATAGCCCCCCTCCTAAGTCTGTTCAGAAGTACACACCATAAGTCATAAGCTTTGACATTATCGTCCAGATTAAGTGGCCCGTGGAAGGGAGTTGGGAAGGACGTAATCTGAGAGGGCCAAGACGACATTTGTCACTTGTGTGGAGTTTACATTCGGTGAGTGGCCGTCAGTCGCGACCCAATAAACCATCATTTATCTCTTTAAGGGACTCTGCAGACGCCATTATAGTAAAGTGTGGAGATTTTTTTTTTTTAGACAACAGAATTAATCGTATTTCTGTTTGTTTTCCATCTAGCCATTTCCGACTACATATACATGTATCATTTATTCCTTGGACCGACCAGTGATTTGTTTTAGAGCATCATATTTACAGTTTGATTGCCGAAATTGTTTTTGTTTTTTTTATAGACATTGATTTTTCATCATAAACTGATAGGTAATTCTTCGTCTTTATGTACATATTTCAGTAGAAACTTTACTTTTGCTATTTTACGTTACGAATTCAGTCTAATGTTATCCTTATGAGGTTTGGTTAGTCATTTAATCCTTAATTTCTTGGTATACTCGTATTGATCGAACTTTAAGGTGGTTATCAATTAATGTGAGCAACTCATTCCGCCAAAGCTCAGCTTGCCCTACTGGTGTGTTTTTTTAATATTTTTTAAGTCCTCGTTGACATGTGACTCTACTTTATTACTTCCTTGCCTGCTGGATCGTAGCCTTGCGTGCCCTTTAAAAAGCTATCTTCCACTTGTCAGCACGATCTTCCTCTATTGCTCACATCAGGTAAAACCTTGTAGTTCTGAAGAGGTTTTTCTTCTAAAAATGACGTTACACACCTTTGTAGATAACTTTTCTATTCAAACAATCCAAGTTGCTCTTGTCGTCCATGGTAAACAGCACTGTCGCAGAAGGAGCACTTTTTAAGATTGCTTATGTCTGTTTGTACTAACTTGAGCAACAACGTTCTTAATTCTATACTTTGGATTGAAGGCTTACCATCGGCAAGCAGTATCAGCAAGCTTCCACCCAATTAAACTGATATAGAGATAAATCCGTTCACGAACCCAGTTTAGATAGCAACAATTATATAATAGAACTCGGAAAGGAAAGACATACTGTTAATGTAATAAAGGTGATGCAAGGCCAAACTGCATTGGATTGCTTTAGTATAATACCTTCAGCAATGGACACATTTTATAATTAATAAAATTTATGACCATTAGAAATAATTAATTTAAGTGTAACCTGAACATATGACAGGAAGTAATGTCTGAAAATATGACTTTTAATGATCTGTACTATATACTATTGGGGTGCGGTTTACGCAGTGATGAAAAATCGTTTATATAACATTTTGTAAAGAATATTACCTGTTAATTAATTCAAACAACTTATGACTGCCAACTGCTTTTTATTATTTCTGATGCTGCAAGAGCTTTCACTAGCCTAAACCATCATCTTCAGGTGCTACAAAATGAGAAAACATAGACACATACACATTAATCACTAATTTTAGAAAATTAAAAGACCAAAATACTCATTCAAGAAGGGCACATAAATAAAAGAAAGAACTTAAAGCATGAAATAATATAAATAATTAGAATTAGGTAAACAACAGTCGAATGATTTCAACTATTTATGCTGCTATTTATATTATGTTAACCTTTAACTTTGATGACCTGCCCGAATTGTGAATGCCAAAGTATTTTGAAAGCGCTTGAAATATTGAAAATAATAAAAAACCTTGGGCAGCAAACAAATTTTTTTCAATTAAATATCAATCTTCAACCCACTTTGGCAAATACTACAACGAAACATTATCGCCTGTTTTTTCACTGCTATAATAAACAAACAACAAAATAGATGTTTTTATACAATAAATATCTAAACAAATAATACAACTCTATACATACACTGATTGAAAACGGTTAGAATAATTTAATTACTAAAAAAATGTATTATTAATTCATTACACGTATATTATTTATTCCTTTCAATG
Organism: Acanthosoma haemorrhoidale; assembly: GCA_930367205.1. Taxonomy (NCBI): domain Eukaryota; kingdom Metazoa; phylum Arthropoda; class Insecta; order Hemiptera; family Acanthosomatidae; genus Acanthosoma; species Acanthosoma haemorrhoidale. Next base: position 29,368,632 of record OV884013.1, on the reverse strand, counting down.
TAGCTACACTTCCGTCACCCACATACATCTATTCAAGTAGTAAACTAACAATGTGAAATAAAACTGGTTATTACGACCGGGTTTCTTGCTGATTCCTGTCAAATAATTCCTTCAATTTCTTCTTCGGATGAATTGTAAATAATATGAATGCCTATTAAGTATTAAGGCAGATTGTAATCACATCATAATAAAGTTTGTTTAAAAAAAAAATTCTTCTTCTGAGTTGCGTACCCCAAATAAATTGTTGTGCCTTCTCTACTCCAAGTTTCCTCTACGCAACCTCACTCTCTCTGTATCTTTCTGTCTCGTGGGCATCTTTCCCTTCCCCCTGCATCCTTACTTTCACACGCCAACAACCATAAGTCATTGAAATTCAACAAAACTAATGAAACCTTATTTAATAGAACTGCGAGGGCCAAAATTCATTACAGCATATAAGGATTCCTAGAGTATCAATGATAATTTATTCTGCTGTTGGTTATTGATTCCAGCATGCTTGCAAAATTCTACATTTGTTTATTAAATTGTTGGTCACTGGGAGGAACTGAGTGAGTCAATTTTTTCCCTATTGGTAAAATTAGATAATTGTATATTATGAAGGAGAACTATACCGCTATTGTTCATTTATAACCTACTCTCCATCTACTAAAACCCCCTTGAAGAAGAGAAGTATGGGCTTTGAAGACCTCAATAGTTCAAAAATGGGCAAGTCTCATGGTGACACAATTATTTTATTTTGTAAAACTAAATGACATGACAATTTTGTGAACAGTTATTACTTGTTCTGCTTCAGTGCTTGTACAATCGATTTTTACGACTTAGCCTGTGACCATAAATATAAAGATATACATTATAGATACTCGACAATCCTAAAGACATCAGCATATTTATTTTACAGTAGCGCACAATATATTTACAGTTAAACCTATTGATAGTGAGGTGGCATTACAAGAGCTTTAATTTTCAAGGCTACAAATTTTGGGTACGTAAGGCCATCACGTTGATTTGGCTTCCCGCTCATGTTGTTTTGGAGAAATGGTGGGAGGAAGGAGTAGCCTTGAAAATTGAATTATGGCCACATCACTATCAACTGGTCAAACTACATCCACCTGTCAGTCAGGAATTCGTGGCGTATATGTCGTGTACGTCCTGCAAGAGCCGGGTCTTGGGTAGCGGGATTTGACCGGAGTGCCTCGGTTTAGTTTCGTCACTGGGAACTGCCTCCTCCATCCTGACTGTGTACTTGTTGCCGTTCTCTTTTAGCAGTCCTCGCTGAATACACTTAGACACTGCACACTGCAACTGTTCAAAACATTCAGGAATAATATTCCTATTATATAATTAATATTATAAAATAGTATAACAATTTTATAACGCGGGATCTGTTTGGGGTTTGGTGTCGAATTTAAATTCAATTAAAACCCGGACTTTCATTGATTATTTAAAATAAAATGGACAATATTAAGGGGTGTGTGTATTTTGTCCACTTTCAGAGAGATCAAACTGAAGTTTGCTTATTTTCATTCAATTAAATTAAATTACCTGGCTTATCAGAGCTTTTAAGAAAACTTCAATTTGTTTACTTCTCTCTGTTTTAATTAAATTTTGTCCTAAAACAAACCCCGTTTGTTATAACTTTAAAATATAAATTATCTGTGACTCTACAAGAAAAATGACATTTAATTTAAAAAGGAAATTTAACATACAATATTATTAATTTTTATGGATTATGATTTATTTGAATCATTATCAATAAAACATTTAGGGACAGCAGTTCTTGTAACCAAAGACAGCATTGTTTTAAAAACAATTTACCAAAACAAATCCAATTGTAGCAGGCTAATAACAACCAGTTATAGAAATAATGTTCTGAATTTATTAAGAAATATTTACTTTAGTGTGTATTTAATTGGGCATCAGAAACCAAAACTAAACCTAACTTTTTACATGACATTTGCTTAATAACTAATTATTTTCGTCGGACTGATCAGTATTAATATTGTCAGAAGGTACCTTCATATTTGTTTGTTCTTCTATGTTGATCTTGAAGTGGGTTGGAAATGATTCTTGAGTCCGAAGGTCTTGCTGTTATCGAATCCTTGCATTGATGATGTTTACTTCTGATACGGGATGGTTTGAGGTGAGGTACTGTCGCGAGGTAATTGGGGAGGCATCTCGGTGGTTCACTCCGGCTTTACTTGGGTGACTTTACCGAACCTTTGTTACTTTTTTAAAATTTAGCATTTGATTGACTTTAAACTTTAACTTTTGGAGCTGAGACGATGTGTGTTCCCTCTTTCAAGGCTAGGAGAGAACTGCCCAAAACCTCCAGGTTTCGTATATATAAAATGACCAATTCCGGCCATCTGCATCTAAACAAGTTGACCTTCCGAAGATGTATTTCTTCTTTTCTTAAAAAATCCATGAAAGATTTTAATTATTTTCTGGGAATATATCAAATTAATATTCCTTTATCACTTGTTTAAATTTAAAACAAGTCTGTTTAACTTTAAGTTTGAAATTTCTTCAAGGTTTGACGTTGTTCTAGCAAATAGCCCTAAGACTTTGGAATTGTCAGCCATCTTCTTTTTGAATTTTAATTATTTTTATTTTAATTTATTCCAACAAATCTGGTTGATGGAATTCCTTTAAATTTTTATATTGTCTTCCTAATAAATCAAGGATTTGTTGAGTAAAAAGGAATTCCGAAACATAACTATCCTTGTACCTGAATTTCACCTTTTGGTCTTTATTTTGCTTTTTATTATTTCTTGGGATAAATAAATGTTAATATTATGAAATGGGATCAAAGTTGGAAACTTTTGAACCATTTACATTTAAAATTAGCCGTCTGGTTTATTATTTATGGCTAAATAAAGTTTTTTCCGTCTTCCCGGCTATGCAGTTTTTTCCTTCTCCCTCTTTTAATTTTGAATTTGGTAAAGGTCGTTCCATTCCTTTGAATGCCCTGAAATTTCTAAACAAACTTTATAAAAATTTACCAATTTTTGGCTTTTCGGAATTGATTTGAAAGATGACACTCCCCGTTTGTTTACTTTTCTCTTTTCGACTTTCCAAACTCCAACTTTTACATTGTTGACCGATTTTAAACTAAACTAAACTTTCACTTCACCTTTACATTTTCCCGACAAAATAAACTTTTTTGTTTTTGTTGTTATTTTAAAGAAAAAATTTAAATTAAAAAAAAAAATTTTTTTTGATTTCTGAAGAAATTTACTTGTAATGATATCAGGTTCAGCCCATATCTGTACAATAGAGTGCAATAAAGTACTTATAAGACTACAAATAGAGTTTGGCAATGGCCCCGGTTTCACAGTATTACCAAGGTGCGCTGACTGGTGCAATAACCCCAGTGTTGGAAGCAAAACCTACCTTACATCGAAGGTGTCCCGACAGAGATAATGGGTAAGCTCCCAAAGAAGGACCTTAACAGTTCCTCCAGGATTGTTAGGGGTACGAAGGCTGGAGGTCTCCTTATTGAGACCCCTAGCATGGAGGAAGCAACGAGCCTGCTCCAACCTAGTAAATTGGCAGGTCTCAATGCCAGGTTGGCCATGAAGAGAGGACCTAGGGTGGTGTTTCGTGGAGCCCTAAGTCTTGGACGGATGAACAATTCAATGGTGAGGTTTGGAGTGCCCTATCTCGGGTGGACCCATCCTTGGCGGGCCTGCCTCAGGATCAGAGGCCGAGCTCGCTAAGGCTGATTTTTAAGATGGAGGGAGGTAGGGACCCGGTTTTTATCAGCTGGGTGGCGGAGGTTACACCAGCCGTTAGATATGCCCTGTTAGGGGCTGTTGACTTACGGGTGGGGGGGTGGCATAGGCTGGTCGTAAAAGACTTTCTCGATGCGCCCCGTTGCCTGAAGTGTCAGGGATACGGACATTCTAAGGCCACCTGTCCCAAGTATCAGGAGTCTTGGGGTGGTGTTCCTACGAAGGTCACATAGCTAAGAATTGCACGGACAAGGATGAAAGCCCACGCTGTGTGAACTGCATCCGGGCTGGATAACCAGAGGAGGATGCAAGGCACCAGGCAGGGGCTGTTGATTGGCTTCAGTTAATTAAGGAAGTGGAATTATTGATCCGCACAACGAGGTATGAGTAAGACTTCGGTTTGTAGGAGCGAGATGCACAGTTGTAAAATGTACTTAGGTTAGGCTGAATATACTTGTTAGATATGATAGAGATTATAAGGTTAGCATAATTTCCTTACTTAGGTTAATTAGATGTAGGAATATGCAAATAGGATACGGCACTCAAATTATTATGTATTGTTAATAAACAATAGTTAATAGGTTTGTAAACTGTAGATAGTAATAATTAGGATGTAAAAACTTTCAACGTAGAAATTAAGAAATATTGTTAATAAATAACATAGATAGTTGAAAGTTATATAAAAAAAGAAAAGAAAACAAGAATTGTTAGTTAGTAGATAGGAAATATTATTGTTATAATTTATAGCATAATTTAGTTAGATATAAGTAATGTATAACAGATAAACGAATAAAGACGGTTTCACAATATTACCAAGGTGCGCTGACTGGTGCAATAACCCCAATTGCACTGGAATACACGCACCATAGACATCGATAAAAGCCCCTGGAGTCTGCATCACAGACTACCAGGGAGACCCCGAGTTACGAGGATTTGATAACCGATCCCCGAGCCTGCATCACGGGCCCGAAGGGAAACCCCGTATGAGGCTAAGCCTTAGGTAGGGGCCAAAAAAAAAAAAAAAGTAGTACTAAGGTACTAAGTATAATTATCTCATTACGTTTAATGGGAGGTATGATCAGAACCATTGCATAAAATAGACAGCGCACTAATGATCTGACTTGCTAAACATTCACGAACTAACAATTATTGCGTCCGTGACACGTATACGGCTACACTGATATGTATGAATAAATATATTTATATTTGAGGTCAAGGGAACACCTTGGCCAGAATATTGCTAGGATTGCGTGTTCCTTTGCTGGTTACGACCGCACCCCTATTTGAACATCTGCACAACTGTTGCATGTGACACTTATGTACCTCAACCCGTTTTTATAATACAAATTACAAATTAGTAGCATGAATTTTAATCTGTATTTCAGATAAATTCAAATAATTCCACTTAAAATAGCATCAATTTGCCAATGGTTATGACCATGGACTTTTCAGAAAACCATACTATACCATTTGAATGCACACCAGTGCTCAGAACACAGACATTTAAGAATAATGTAAGATTTGTCCCTTTTCATTGGCTATTTTTGTTGGTATCATACATCAGTAGATAAGGGAGCCTAGGAAAACGAGACAACATATGTCTCGCAGAATTATTTTTTGAGCGTGGAAACTGGAATCGCTATGGCGTGAATCGTTCTAATAGAACTGGAGCAAACGGTAAAGATATTGTCATTGGAGAGCGCCTGGGAATTCCTCCACTATAGCAGACAGTTGGGGGGGGGGGGTAAATATACTGTTTTGCCTGGGCAACGGATAATTGTCAGACTTCCAACACAAAATGCTGAAGTATCTTCTCCTGCTTTAGTATTTCATCCTATATAATAAGATATAAAGTACTGTACAAGATTGTGCTTCGTAAATGTACCCGAGAGAGATTTGTTGGTTCAAAATTTTGAAATGGTATATTGAAGCATTAGGTCAATATTCATTTTTCATTGCATGTATGATTGTCTTGTCATTCAGCAGTATTCTGTCTGAATATCAGGTCAGCTGGATGGAGTTGCTTATTGCTGCTCAAAGTATTTATAGCAGGGATATAAAATAATGTGTAATAAGGCTCCTGTCAGTGTTTGTAACGCTTTGTCCTGGATGGCTTCCATTGATTTTCTGACTTTTCTATTAGCTGAGGAGTACTACAAGCAGTAATCCAGTAGGGAGGCCACAAGAGTCTTGAATCGTCCTATGACAATAGATTCTTGTTCTTTCCTCGTGTTCTCTTACTTTCGAGATGAACCATATAGTTTGCTAGGCTATCGATATACCGGCATCCCTTAATTGGAAATTTTACAGCCATCTTCATTCCATTAGAAGCCAGAAAAACGTCAAAAACACTCAGGATTTCCCGAATTGACTCCAATATCTTGTGAAAAATATCTTGCTGTAGAGATTCCTATTTTAACCTGGAAAGAGAGGTTACAAAGAACATTTGAATCGTACTATGCCATTTTTCCTCCAATGTCATGATCAGAAAGTGAGCGGTATTATCGCGTTTCTTGTTCATTCGACACATTGCCATGGCAAATATCACTGTCTCGCTATAATACCTAGGTAGGTCTATGAATAAGTTGCTTCCCCATTTTTTTTTTCATATTTTAAATTTACGAACCTTTCTCAATTTAGAACGGAATTGTACGCTTTTAAATATGTAGAATACGTAAAAGTGACATAAGTGAATACAATGAAGATAGTGAATAAAACCAGTAGAAACGTAGAGACAAACAAATGTGAAAAAGCTACTTTGCGTATTTGACCAAAATACTTTATTTTTTTAAACCATTTTGTTCACTTCAAATCACTTTTGTAAGAAATAATATAAATTGTAAATAACATATTAAAACCTTTAGATTTCTAAGGTTGGACAAAAAAGCTTTTGTTTTCGAATATCATTGAAATACTTTTTTCGTTTTCCATTGTAATGTGTTACAACAAGAAAACAAACCTGGACTCTACATATTTATTAGTATTATAGCTGGGATTTTTATGTTCATAAAAGTTAGTGATGTAGACCCGATGTTTTTCACATCTGATTTTTTCCATAATTCCCAGTATTTTAATTTATCTATAACCAATCGCGTTGTTTCGAAATCTTTGGGGACATTTAATTTATCATATCATTTGAATCATTTTCACGGCCTTTATTGTGAGACATACATTTGTCCAAATAGACATTAGGCAGGTAGAATGAAGACAGAATAAACACAAAAATGTCTTGTAATGGCGCTTAAATAAGACCAGAAACTTGATGAGCTTATTAATAAGGGCGTTTTATAAAAACTCACAAAATTGGAAAAAGTTTTAGATTGCATGTCCCTAGGCGTGTTATCTTTTATCATGTTGTCTAAAGTCATTAACGGTATATGAACAAAAAAAATGCCCTAGAAAGATTTTCACGAATAGGCGAAATGCAAATAACACGCAATGTGAGCATTGCAGCTCCAAGGTAGTAGCATAAATATACGCCATGACATTCATGGATTCATTACGATTAATATGACAGCGTTGCATACTCTCAGTTCGGTCATAAACGTAATGGCGTCACATTATCTCACCAGATGAGTTGTGATAACGACATATACTCAACATCACTTGTAGGTAGACATTTTTTATGAGTATAACCTTATCCAACTAAACACGCCTAAAACCAACACGTACATCCTAGATACTTAACATTTATCTTGATTAACGCTGGCATAAAGGGCCTTAGCCTCTCATCTCTATAGGCCCTTGTTGATATCGGAATCATTCTGAAAAGACTACTACAAGAAGTAGATTGTAAATAAAGCAGGAAGAAGCAGAAGACTTTTAATGAAGCTGAAGCGCAGAGTCTTGCTCTCCTTTGAAAATAGGTTCATAAAGAATGCATGCCCCCTGTGTACGCGTAGAAGGGGATACCCGTACCGTACTTAGGGAGATTAAACTTTCTTATATCCCATACAAGGGTACAAGCTGGTTGTGGGACACCATTATTTAGATGCGTATGCATTTAATTCTAATGGTGTTAATGTACACAAAATAATAGTTCCAATCCAATTTTGGATTCCGAACCTTTTAGCTAGGATATGGGAGTCATCGTTAAAGAGCGTCCAACGTTACTTTTAATATCCTTATAATAAAGTTTTTAATTACCCTGATGCATCGCTGTTGATTCTTTTATACGAGGTATTATTAAAGTTTATCCAATATTCTGCGTTTTACTAGTTTTAGTAATTATGTAAGAGATACGGTGCTGCAGTTAATGATTTTTCATCCGCTCCACGGCCGTGCTTGTTAAATAATGCAGGAATTGTTGGACGATTTTGAAATTGTCAACATATTTCTTTTAAATATCCAATTGACTTGCCTTTACGTTTTAGATAGGTTGTAGCGAGAATTCTGCTTGATTTAATACTTCATTGGATAACGTGAAAAAATTGGAGTGGTTGGATTTGGATTGATGAAAATAAGATAAATACACTTGTACAAGACGATTACATATCCGACGTATGTCTGCATTAGATCCGGAACAGAAGATTGCCAACCACAATTTTTTTGTTTTTTGACGAACCACAGACCCGTTCGTTTTCGCGTTTAAGCTGTTCTAAAATATTCAGCTTGATGTTCTTTTAGTACGGGTATAAAAAGTATTTAGTCTGTCTAGAAGTATGTGCTACGATTGTACTCGGAAAAATAATTGATTTAATCTAAAATTCTGAGTTGTATTCCACAACACGTCTTGAAACATATAATATAAAAATAAAATTGAAAATCTAGGAAATACCTTTCATCTAGCTAAGCCGGAATTTCCTCCACTCTCTTGTATTGTAAGGGCTAAGAAGTAATCCCCAGTAACTGCTTATGATTCTAAAGTTCAATAAATTCCATGTTAAACACTAAAGAGTTATATGCTGCCATCAAAGAAAACAAAAATAATTTTAAAGACTTTACAAAATGATATAAAAGGCCTTAACGGGTCAACTAGTAGTACTTTTTTTTAAGGTTACTGATGCATATAATTACAACAAGAGTGCAGATGAGTACACCGTGTGTAACCAACTACTAGTGAAACTTTATTGTGCCTTCCTTAAGATGTAAGGTAATTAGTTACCTGCAAAGGTGTCATCCAGGTGACTGTCCTCCTTAGTTTCAGCTTGGTGCAGCCCTTGATTCCTCCTAAGCCGATTACCACTCCTACCAGGAGGTCCACTTCGTTCACCTTCAGCGTCATTCGTCCTTCTCTGTTCTCCCACATCAGGAAATAGTGTGCTATTGTTTTTAGTTATTGTGTAGATTTTGTTATATTAGTGGCATTCGAAATAGAGGTTAGTTTAATTCGTGTGGAGAAAAACACCATGGCAACAATCGGTTCGCATGGTAAAACTTTGTCCCCATCGCCAAAATGTCTCGAAATTGTGCTAAATCATTTATACACCCCATCTTTAAATTTGTGCAAATATTGTGCCAAGACAGTAAATTATTAAAATTGGAAATAATTACGCTGTCTGCAGTTGTGATGTCATAATAAGTTAATAATTTGTTTTAAAGTAAATAACTGATAAATAAAACTTATTACCAAATCACAAAAAAATAAAGGATTAGGTTTGATGAGAGGAATCAGAGGCTCAAACAAGATGTGTCGATACAAGACAGACAGCTAATTGCCTGTACTGAGTGCGCATATGTTCTGGAATGACTATATCAAAACGACTATAATCCCTGCTATAGCTTAAGGAGTCAAACTACCTTGTGGGGATCTGGGTAACTGAATATACGTGGTGTCGGGTTGCCACTAGGGGAGTGCCTAATCACTCTAGCCCTGGTGACAAGTGCGGATTGTTGTAGTTTATAACATGGATCATGTTACATGTAGGCGTTAATATCTAACTCCATTTTATTGATAGGGATGTGTCCCGACAATACACTGTGTTCAGGAGAAGAGGTTCAGAGGTTTCATAAAGAATAAGACCAGTTTTCAGAGTTCGGGCGGGAGATCGGCAGCGTAATAGGTACAAGTCGTCAAAAGATCTGCTAGATGCTGTGAGACAGGGTGACGGCGCAGAGGTGTGGCAGAGAGAGGGTAGACTTGTAGAAGACTGAGTGGACTTACTTCCAGGACCCGGGGCCCTGGCGTATCGCGACCGAGTGATAGCGGCTGTCTAGATGAGGAGACTGAGAAAGAGTGTCTTACAGGGCGAAACCCTTTGATTTAAATACTGTACCCCCTTCCTAGTGGAAGGTGGAGTCGGCTGAACGGGGTATGTTTTATGATGCCCAGGAGGCCAATACCCCGTAGATTTATGACTGTTGGTCTAAAAGGGTGTGTTTTATGGCTGATAGGGACTCACCTACGCCGAGGTACGTGATCCCTCGTCCCCTAAAGGACTGTTTTATGGCATGGCTTTTAGATTTTATGACCGCCGGAAGGTGACCCAATGTCTGCCCAGGTCTGTTTATGACAGTCAGGTGACTTATCCTCTCAGGTTTATTGCTGGACCTTTGACCCTCTGTTACTTGTTTTATGACTGCCGACCTCTCCATGATTTATTACTAGAAAACCATGTTTTACATCTAATTACAATACATTATATATGCACCAGAGTATAGGGTGATTTAACACTTATGTAGTTGAGTCACTACACGTGGTATTGCACTAACTCAACAATCTATATAATACTTCCATATATATACCTGAATGTTTCAGTCTAAATTGTACCAGAGACACACTAGGTAACAAAGGTTCCTTAGCAGTATGCTGTTGTATTAGAGTGTACGTACGTACATTTGTATATGTATTATAGTGGCAAGCTCCAATTTTATTTAGGTTTGTGTTGATATTAATATACATAAAAAAATAACCACCCCATTTTTTCTAAGAAAAATTTCCTCCAGATTGTATCTAATCTACAACCAGCACAATTTTTATACAGCTGCACCCCAGAGCTGTATGTCATTGAGATCAATGGCACATGCACTCTCTACCCAAGGTTATGGAAGAGTTGTTTCTCATAAAAAAAAAACCTTTGATTTGCAAGGTCTTTAGCAAATTGTAATATAGTCATTTATGTACAGATTCTTTATCTGCACTCTAAGAAATTAACAAAATGAATGTATGTCACCTAATAGTTTCTCTAATTCTCAAAAGCACAGAACAACGTACAGAATTGGGATTCAATGTAACATTCTGCTGCCTACCAGGAAATTGTGGTATAGCGAATAAAGGAGAAGTATACGTTCTTGCCGAAAGGGCCATTTCCGGAGGTGAACTTTTTGAGATGGTCCTTATTCTCTATTCACAATTTCAAATCGGTAATATGGAATTACTGGCAAAATGAGTGGGGCTTAATCACCAAATTAATTAACCAGCTTAATCAGGGTCGGAGCCTGGGATACCCAATACAAGTCCTTAGTCTACAGAGTCTACAGAAGACGGGGAGTCGAGTTCGCTCGTCTAAGGATTGGCCATGGTTTCCTAATGGCTAATGAAATCCACCCTACCTGTGGGTGCTGTAGATCTGAGCTCACAGTCAAGCATATTTTTGTTGAATGTCCTGAGAGTGAGGATGAGCGGAGATCATGTGACATCTCCACTTTTCTTTCTGAAGCCATTGCCAATTCAGAAGAAGCAATATCTTCTATTCTTCACTTCCGAAAGCCCCAAGGAACCCTTTGACATATATAATCAATCCTCATTATTATATAAAAGCTGTTTATGTCATTTTTATCGCACTCTTTTATTTTAATTGTTTCTGTTTACATACGTACATATACTAATATTTTTATTTTTCATTATTTCAGTTTTAAAGTATAAAGTAAGTAAATAAGTTTCTTTTTATTTATTATATTTTTTCCACTTTTTATTTTAAAGCAATTGACTTCTTTTCTAGAAAAGGATTAATATTAACTCCTAAAAAAGATTATACATAAATATAAACACCTGGACAAAATTAGTGCATCACTTTTTTTGTAAATGGCGATAGATAAACAACAACCACTCATATATTTCTTTATATATTTATAATAAAAACTATTTTTTGGTTACAAGGTAAACGTTAAAAGGGTAAGTTAGAAATAGAACAAAAAAAAAGTTAAAAAACAGTTTTAATATGAAAATGAATCACAAACACGGAATTAATTAGAAAAAAAAATACTGCGTTAGTATCTGGTAACAACACCTTTTCATGATTGTCGAAAAGCTTCCAGTTGTTTCAGCATTGACTGCATGACACGTACAATGTTCTCTTGAAGAATGTTCTCCAATTCTTTCAATAATGCGTTATGAAGTTCAGCAAGTGTAAGTAATTGCTTGATTCCGAGCTCTGATACGCCTCTTTAGCATGAAAGTAGGCAGTCACGATAGCAGGGGTATGTGGTCTAGCATTGTTTTGGAGATAAAGGAAACTTTACTAATAGATGGTGAGAATGACATTACATATTGGTACAGAATTTACATTACTTACAGCTTCAGGTGTTTTACAACAAACCGGTCATCTCTTGGCTCTGTCATTCGTGGCCGACTTGATCCGGGTCTGGTTTTCACACCTGTCTCACAATACCTTGTAATTGCTCTCCGAACAGTAGTTTCAGGTAAACCCAATGCATGGGCTGCATATCTTTGGCTTCGGCTGTTTTACACTAAAGCAACAACACAGGCTACTAGCTGGGTCTTCAAACCATTTTTTTAATTAAAAAAAACCTTTTGCTAAATTTTTAGAGATCAGTTCCACAAAAATCATAATAGAAATTTCTGTATAATTTCTTTTAAATATATTTTTTGAATATTTATTGAGCTTTTTCTTCATATTTATAGTCCCTTATAACTAAAAACGTTTAATATTAATTAAAAAAGAATTGAAAGCCAAAATAACTCTATTAGCAAGCAAATATTACTGTAGCGACCGCTAACTACATAAAATAAATCACCCTATACTCTATTGTATATATATTGTAAACCAATGTAAATAACATTTCCAAAATATAAATAATTGTAAATATGGTAAACAATAAAACATGCTGCTAGGAGCCAATTAGTTATATGAGCTGGGTCGCCAGCTGTCAGGGAAGATAGTAGACCCAACCGCCGGGAGACCTACCGGGCTCACGTCTCTTTGTCACAGGACAGAGAGAACCACATACTCAAACCTCATTGGGTACTATAAAAACGGTCCTCATTGGCTACTGACGAAGTCAGCTGGGTATTCAAGGCCGGAGGTTTGGGGCCTGAATATCATTCTCCTGACAACTAAACTGGCTCGTGGATGCTATGCTTGAAACTCTGAAACTTGGCTGCTTCTTTATGAAAAACCTCTGTATCTCTTTCTATCCTCACCTCGCTACGTTTTAGTCCGGCACTGTCAGACCCCACACCTTCCTAGTGGGAATCTCTGCCTTCGTCTCACTAAATCTAGCACCTCCTTGGGAGGGACCTCTGAAGAAATTAGTCACCTAGTGAACAATGGTTGTCATGGCCCTGCAAACTTACCAAGCAGTGTTTCCCACGGTGAATCAGTCTGCCTCTCTCTGGTTCACACTCACCTTTGGGATCCGGACGGATTTCGCTCACCCTTAGATACTGAGTGTGAATTCATAGTCATTCCAAGACCACACAAACTACCTACCCTATACCTCTTCTCCTGAACATAGTGCATTCTCGGGGCACATACCTATAAAAAATGGAGTTAGACAGTAAGAACGTCATGAAACGATTGTCCAGGTTATAAACTTAATCAACCCTCACTTCGTCACCAGGGCTAGGGTAACTAGGAACCCCCATCGTGACGACCCGACAATTACTTATTACTTTAGAACACCTAGAAAGAAATTTATGAACATTTTAGGGTTTTAACGCTTTTGAACACAGCATCTAAACTCCAGGACAAAATTAGCCGATTACTTTGTATTTTCTATTTCTTTCTTTACATCTAAATGGAACTGCTCTAACCAGCACTGACATTAGTAATGGAGTCAGCATTAGAGATAATCCTATAATCTTTCGTTGAGAAAATAAACAAATGCTTCAGTATATGGAACACTTCTGAATGTGTCTTATTTTGTCTCTTTTTTATTTTTAAATTGCTTATAGTAAGTTTTTTTTTAGTTTTCTGTTATTTTAATATGGATAGGCCTGAAGAAATAGCAGCTACAGCACTAACACTCTTGGGTGAAGGGTTGTGAAAATCTGAATCGCTACTTTTACACTTTATTATACTTAGGTATCATTCACTAATAGTGAATTAAAAGCCAATTAAAGGCTAAATTTTGTGTTACTTATGTGGATTATTGGAATTTCCCATTCCTCCTTGAAAGAAATCAGCCAAAAAGCATTATCATTTTATAGCGTTCATAATACTTTATTTTAACTTTTCAAGCCTGGACAACGATTTATCCATACATAGATCCTAGTCTCAAAAGTGGTTGTTGGTGCTAGCGTCAATGGTTTTGGGGTCAACTCTAATTCAGTGAATTTACGTGACCAGGGAATGTGAAAAAAAAAAAAAAAAGATAACACCGGTGGTACGTGTGCTTGCATATATAACGCATAAACTAGAATATATTCCTGACAATTTTTCGCTTGTTTTAAACCAGACTACCACTAGCTAATACAAGTAGCCCACATTTACTTATAAGAAAGAATATACTTTTTCCTTAATAAATATTAGTAAAAGGCGAAAGATTTATTCGCTTTGAAAGGGGACCAGAGTATTTTTAAGTCTGTTGTGGTTTAGAATATTCTAACTACTATCCCATTAAAGCAGGAGTTTCACAGGGCAGCGTCCTGGGTCCCATCCTCTATAATCTATACACAGCTGATGTCCCCTCTACCACCAACCACTCACCCCTATAATCCTCTTCGGAGATTAAAACGGCAGTAGCCTCGTGACTAACTAGCTATAACTAAGTGATAGTGGGAGTTCTGGCAATGGCCAGTTTCTCTAATCATGTCCTGAGCGTCTGTGGCTTTCGCGCTCTTGGTCAGCCTCCGCTGGATCTTATCCAGTGACGCGGCTGACGTAGGATCGTGGGGGACTCCCCGAGACTCCGCTTCCTCCTTCGCATGCGAGGTGACAACCTTGTGGACTTGGGGGGGGCCTCTGGGCTGTTTGTAAATATTGTACGAATGAGCGAGTGAATGATGAATTGTAAATAAGGTATGAATGATAACATTTATCTCAATTGCTCATTGCCTTATAAAAGGCAGATTGTAATTTTATCTTAATAAAATTGATTGAAACCGGAAAAATAAAAATAAATATTGTTTTAATGCTACTAAACTAAATTTTATACTTTTTAACATACATAAAAGTGTATAATCAAAGGTTGTAAAACCACAAAAAGTAAATCAAGAATCCAGGGTCTGATTAAACATGTATAAAGAAAGTGAAGAAAATTTTCATAATTTGTCAATTCCTGTCTGAATTCCCCTAAAATTGGAAACGAATTGTGCCTCACGTACTTAAAAATACTTTGGAGGCCACAACCTTAGAGCCTTACGCAAATACACATACAAAAAGGAAACCATTATGCTATTTGTAATAATGCATGATAACAAAGGAGGCTCTTTTATAAAAATATGAATCTCAACCTGAATTTAAAATTATATTCATGCCGAGATGGAATAGGACTATGCATTTTACTCAAGTCGAATCCGCTAGAGAACACGGAATAGCAATACTTCCCCATGAATCTTAAATGTAGCCGACACGGGCATTGGGCCCACTGCCACCTCTTCGCGTCCAACTTAGTATTTATCGACGGGAACCAAGATAATTGCACAATCTATAATTTATATTGGTTGTTAGATGAATTATTTCTCAATTGATTCCTCCTAAAGGTTTTTAACATTGAATTGAAATGATCAACTGCTCACCCAGTAAAAAAAACTATATGATTTATTCAAATTACGCTAGACATTTTCGTGCAGTTCATTTCTCAATGCGAATAATTTAACGTTAGGTATATTGGAGGGATTTGGTCTTAAAAGCTTAAAAGTCTGAGAAAATAGTTAGTTGTTGTATAAGAGGCATTATCTTTCATTATTATACCTTAACCAAAATATGCATGGTATACTCACCACCCTTGGGGGTAGGATATAAGGCTGATAATAATTTTAATGTAAGCAGTGTCACTTTGGCAACCGGCCAAGGGTGCAACTGAACCTTCGCTCGCTGCAACAACTAATAACAATCGCATGATATAGTTAACGGTGAAATCTATTATTCAAGTAAAAATTTCCATAACGCTATTCCACAGAGTCCTAATTAAAGTGTTGCTAGCAATGGCAAAGTGGTTATGCCGGGGCCCATATCGGAACGGGATATCACGTCAGGCAAGGACATGGCGTCGTGCTGTTGTTGAAGTGATGCGGGCTTTTCCAAGGCTCACCTGTGATTTCTCCAGTTACGTCTCAGCCCGATGACACGCATGAGAAATAGCCACATTTGATTAGCGGAGTGTCATTTAAAAAACAGAAAAATCCACATTGTCCAAACCATTTGGTTGGAAAGTCATCTTATCGAGCAACAAATGAATGCGGATATCGATAAAAGAACCTTAATTCTTCTTATAAACGCACTTCCCACAAGAGGGAAAAACTCCGGGATATTCATCAACAGACATAAATGTCCACAAATTTAGAGCTAGCTAAGAAGAAGATATTTTTTAAATGGATAATTTTTAAAACTTGACATTGAACCTATCGATAGTTTCAACCAGAAGAAAAAGCTTAAATTTAACCTTCGGTTTATACATTACATTAATGCTATAGCTAGGAAAACCAAAATTAAATTATGTATTAGCATTAGAAAGAGCTTAGTATTTTACGTAAAGTATTAATATTAGTATATTGTGAGTAAGTACCATGGTGAGACTACAATCAAATTCTTCTGTATGTACACTGTTAATTATGTTTCACTCACTGACAATATCATAACCTTTCTACAGTATCACAACCTTTTTTTGTCAATTGTATTTATACTAATTCCACTGTATACGAAATCTGATTCGTGTTTCCTCATGCACCCTTAAACCATTTGAAAGGTTTTGTGCCATGAGCTAATGTAATAATCGTTATACAAAAAGGGGAAAATTATATGAGTTTTGAACTATTCTAATTTAATTAAAAAACCTTAACTTTTATCTTATGAAAGAAAACGTTGAGTTTCGAAAAAATTACCAGTTTATTGCCCTTGAAGAATTTCTCGATTGAAAAGAAATAGCACTTTTCACTGATATTCCTCCGCTCTAAAAGCAATTCTGTACCGAATTAACGTAGAGACACAGAATGTGGGTGATCGTTACCTTTGGCTATTAGTCATAAATAGTAGTGCAACTCTAGATTTGTAAAAAAAAAATTAATTTCCTTTCCTAAAAATTATCTAGAATATTTATTTTTTTATTTTCCATAACGTTGAAAAAAAAAGTTAGCAAAATATAAGAGGTCATCGTTCACCTATTTTACAGAGTTGTGAAAAAAAATCCACCCCTAAGTTAGAAACACTAAAAATGTTGCACCCATCTTCCGCTCTCCCGTATTAATGTTTTGTGTGAGAGAGAGAGAGAGAGAGAGAGAGAGAGAGAGAGAGAGAGAGAGAGAGAGAGAGAGAGAGAGAGAGAGAGAGAGAGAGAGAGAGAGAGAGAACAGTTGGCCTCTCAGTGACCAAGGCCACACAAAAAAACTTTTGTCTGCATCCGTGGAGCTGGAAGCCAGCAGGGGACCTTAGGTATTCCCACTGGAAAGTGGTTGGGGCAGCATTAAAATTCAAGAGCAGTTCTGCCCCGGTACGGAGTGTGGTTGGGGAAATTAAGCATGTGCATAAGTCTCAAAACGACGTCACCCTCGGGACCTTCAGCGGCCTAATAGTTTTGTTCAATCACAGATTTAATTGAAATAGTTGTGCTTATACAATATAATACTACTCTGAAAACTTGAAACAAGGATAGAAAACGTGTGAAGATATAATTACAGGCGCGAGTTAAGTGGATCGCCATTTTTTCATTTTATTCATCATTTTTTCTTTAAAGTTGATTTTTTTTTTATGCCAATCATTAATGAAGTATATACCACATAGAAGCAAACACGCGAGAACAAACGTATAAATAAATCAATGGAAGTAGATAGTGAAGAAAAATATCCAAAGATGTTCAGAGCTCAGCGATTAGTGAGTGCTCTTATTTCTTAAGTAATATTAGATTGTCATTGTTTATTAACATATAACACACTCCATTAACAATGTGAATGGGAATTTTATAATCGTCAAGTTTTTAGTACCACACAATCAAGTACTTTGATGATCTTTCATGATGACAGTTCATTACTAGGCACATTTTCTAACAAAACCCGTTAATTGGTCTGTACATAGGAATTGGTCACTACCCTTTATGTTATGAAGCACTTACACAAACCTCAACACCATGAAAAAATAATCTCAATAAAATAAAAATTATATTCATTTGATTTTAGCAGCAATTAAACAAAAAGAAAGGAAACATTAAAAGGTCACTTTCTTCATTTTCCGATTGATTACTTTTGCCACTATCCTCATTGGAATCTGAGTAAACTTGCTCTTGATGCAGTCATTGATCACAGACCGTGGTACCGGACTCATTATCACAAGCTTCTCCCCTTTTGAGAATAATTCAGAACTTTTTAATTTCCTTCTGATTGCCCACGTGATCTCGTCACTTACCAGCTTCATTATCGGCACTGACTGCAGCTCTTTGACAAATAAATTCTTTATGGGTGTACTCGTACTCTGTGACTGGAGGATGCAAAGTCTGTGAATCTGCTTCATGACTGTCTGTGTAGCCTTAGACACTAAATGTTCCGTCAAAGTGGCATTCACGAACCTTCGCAGTTTCTTTCTCGGGATGATTTCGGCTTCCGTTTTCTCACTTTCTCCAGTTAGTGATGATCCAATAGATGTAATTTCCCCGGACTCTGTTGAGCACACTGACCCGCTTTCGGGTAAGGTGTATGCCCTCCAGTTTAGAACTGGTTCTGATAATTTCGGTTTTCGCACGACCAAGGTTTCATTTCTTCCTAAGTCCAACGGCGTCACCTTTCGCTTCTCGTTGCCGAGGATCTTGATGAATTCAAGTAGGGCAGGGTCCAGGCCGCATTCTACCAGTTTGAGATCAACAAGCTTTGGGTGGTCTTTCATATTTCTCGTGATGTCACCTTCTAGATTAGTAGAAATCTCACCGATATGGTTAACTGACAGGTCCATACATCGGAGTCCTTTGTTCAGGCAGAGGCATTTCAGCAGAAGTATTCCTCCATACTTCCCGATGCGACAACCTGAGAGGTCTAGAGATTGGAGGCTCTTGTTTACCGTGAGCATGAGTGCCATGTACATTGCACCAATACAGCCAATGCCGTTTCTCGAAAAGTTGAAGATCTTCAATAACTTCAGGCCTGTTGAGCAAAGTGCTGTGGCTATAAAATAAGCACCCGTCTTCGTGAGGTAGTTCTTCTTGATGTCTATCTCTTCTAGGGTTATGTGGTATAATATCAACTGGCCCACCATCCTTCCAGCACGGTCGTCGAGTTCGCAGCCCGATATCTCCAACTTGGTCAGCAGGACAGGGAACAGGAGGAGGCATCTCACCGCTATCCTCATGTCGGCCTCATAGATGGCGCTCATGTAAATTCTCAGAGCGACTATCTTTGTGGAATTGAAAATTCCTATAAACAGATTCTCTATGTCTTTGATGTTGATTCTTGATTTTCGAAAACATCTGAAGCGCTCGTAATTTGAAAACCCAAAACAAATCGACAGATAAGTCAGGTTAGTCAAATGAGGCAAAATGCGAGACAGGTCTATCCTCTGCACGTAAGGAAATGCTGGCAAACACGTTTCTTTCAACCATTTCATGTCTTCCAGCCTATCTTCGGGGTCGGGTCTTGGAGGTTCCTCCTTACGAAACATCGGTGCTTTTAGTTCTTTGACATCAAGTACCTCAATATAGGGGGCGACCTTTTTAATCACTTCTTCTACATCGTCATACACAACTCTATAGGGCTCGAGATCTGAAATATAGTTCGTGAACCATTCCTTAATAAAGAGG
Source organism: Acanthosoma haemorrhoidale (assembly GCA_930367205.1). Lineage (NCBI taxonomy): Eukaryota > Metazoa > Arthropoda > Insecta > Hemiptera > Acanthosomatidae > Acanthosoma > Acanthosoma haemorrhoidale. The sequence goes on along the minus strand of OV884013.1, from coordinate 29,348,839 downwards.
GATTTGTAGGACGACTTTTGTATGCTTGGGCAGGGACGCATGTACGGGAACTTATCAATGGCCAGCCTCTTCCAAAATATCCCGTCCTCTATAAAAGCCAATGTTGTTAACAATGTTATGCTCTAATTTTTATGACTATAATAGTAAAATATTAAGCTAAGTGAAACTATTATGGCAATTATTGCATGCAAGTTGTATCAAACACCAATAATAAAAAATCATAACTAGGAAAGCTTCCGCTTTGTATCGTAAATCTTAGATTAGGTATCTTTAAATGTATGTATACTGAAATTAGAATAATATATCTTCAATTTATATAGTGTGCCCTAAAAACAAACTAAATTATCCAATTTCCAACATTTCCACAGTTCGTTCGGAGCCTTACGGTACTCACTGAAGAAAATATTGTTATATGATAACTTTTTTATTGAAAAAAAAAATTATCTGCTATTCTTACACAGATATACTTCTGAAAAGTTTCTGAATATGAAATAAGGGTTTCTTATTTCACTAAAACAAGATCCACGACTATGAGAATCAAAGTGGTCTGAATTGATTATTAAGACATTCGGAATAGATTTGGTTGAGTTACATCTCATTTTATTATTAATTATTAATGTATTAATGTTTTGCTTAGAGTAAAATGACGTTCCTGTTTGCTGTACACCTTGTTGATTATCAAGAAAACTAACTCAAACACTAAACTCAAAGCAAAAGTTAAGACTATTTCTTTTTACCTATGACTTCTATGGCTCTTAAGACGTCAACGTCTACGGGGAGGATGGCCTGGAGCTTGTCATTGATGCAGGACGGAAGGTCTCCTGCTAACTTGTAGTACTCCTTGGCCTTGCCATCGAGCAGGAAGGGCATCTGCATGGCATCGATGGCCAGTTCGACCAGGCTCCATGGCCGCTCTTGAGGGTCCTCTCTGTACAGCTGGTGCTCCTCGGTTTCGCCCTCCAGGGATCGATACAGTATGGGGCTGGGATGATACAGCTCGTCCAGTCCCTCACTGATCTAGATGGCATAGAGAACATTAGCACTGGACATATTCAAATTGTTTTTTAGCAAAAAATTGTTGATATTTATCTCATGAGTTTTCAAAAAAAATTTGCCGTTTTCTAAACCTCGACGGCGTCTGGATTGGGGTTCTTCCTATTTCACGCCAGTTCTTCACACTCCTCAGCGTTAGGTAAATATAAATCAACTGTTGAAAGTACTCAGAATAAAGAATAAAGGTATCAAATATAAGTGGATTGACAAACCATTTAATTTATCTAAGGCATAAAATATGCTTTGTTATTATAATTAACAAGGCAGATGACATCTATTGAATATTCCTTCATATTGCAGAAAGAGTTACACTCACGAACTTCGTATAGTTATTAATTTATCATAAAACTATTCCAACGACTTTTCATTCGTTTTAAAATTTTAGCAGATAAGTCGCGTGTGATCATCCCTTGTATAAGTGGGTTAGGATGTCCTAACAGTTTGCCCTGAATATTTTTTGATGATTATCTATTTCAGTAGTGAACATGGATTTAAATACAAGGACCTTTATTGCGATAAAATTACCAATCAGCCTTATTTTTCAATTAGTAATTGTTATCGCATTCATACCATATTTACAGTTCTTTATTTATTCGTTCAATCATACAATATTTACTAACAGCCTATACATCTCACAAATCCGCATTGTTGTCATGTCTCTTGCATGTGAAAGAGGAAACGGAGTCTTGGAAAGTCCCCCACTTTATTCCCCATCAGCCGCGACACCGGATACGAGCCAAGCGGATAATAGCGCGAAAGCCACAGACGCTCAGGACATGACTGGAGAAACTTGTAATTGCTAAAACTCCCATAGTAGTAAGCATAAATGGTTTTTAGGTCAATGGGTATAAGGAAATGAAACAGTGGACCTGTGATAAGTTTTATAGCTTTTAATTGAAAAATATGTCTAGTATTGACCTAGTCCTTTTAGCGTATCCATAAGTTTAAGTTCCATAAGCACAAATTGGTTTCATTAGGAGTTTGTATGTGAATAGTTTCTGAGACAAGTGATGTTTTGAAGGTTGGTATATTGTGCTGAGAGTGCTATTATTAAATCTCACTAAAATTGGGCCAGCCATTGTAACGAAACCCCTGATTGTGAAAAAGAATACAGCACACATGGCTTAAATATATGTAAATAAAGTCAATCACATCATTAAAACTAACACATCTATTGAAATTATTAACATGAAGATTACCTGAGACGGCCAATATTTAGGCCTTGGGCCGCTTGTGTCATTGGCTGTGGGTCTTAATTTGGGGATGGGAATGTGTTCCTTCACAACCTCTTTCTTCACCGGCTCTTTAGCTTTCTGGTTTGATTTCCTCTTGTGTTTGGTAGTCGTGGCCTTCATTTCCCCTTTTGTTATCTTCTAATATTTAATTTCTATAACGTAAAACAAATGAAGGTTAGTTAGTGGTTTAGCGAATAGACAGAAGATAATATAGAAACTATCTGATTTTCGGTTTTACTATAGACATATAGACATTTTATTTATTTGTGTTTCTGCTAGGGGAAAATGATTTGTGAGGTGCACAGTTTTATCACCCGCTACTTTCTCTCTCGCCTATACCGCGAATCCGAATGTAGGGTGACAGTCAAGAGCACAACCCCACAAACGATTATGATTTTATTGGAGGGGGGCAACTTTACAACAACTGATGTTTGTTGTTTTTGAATACACTTTACTTTTTCATTAATATTATTTATTTCTGGTGTATTTCAAAGGTTGGAAATTAGAGTTTTTGTCTATCCCTATAGTATATCTCTTCGTATTCTCTTGCGTACTTTACAATCCAGTCTTAATAAATATTTCGATGGTGTTTACATTTGTTTTTAACTAGAAACTCAACGTATTTGTATAATCCCCAATAGACGTTCAAATCGATATCACAAACTCAAGAGTGGGAATCGGGTAAATTGAATTTTGCGATTACAAGTGAACTTTGCTTTACTTCTCATTTTCCGTTCTAAAGAAACATATTTGAAAAACAGGTTTCAATCATTCTCACCTATTCTTAGCATTTTTCTTGTAATCACCACTCCAAAGTGACGGAAACTCGAATAAACAATTTTTTTCATATCCCCTTGTTACAAATTTATATATGTACAATATATAGATTCTACAAACGAATCTGTTTACAATTGCTCCATTGTATTTACTGTAGCTTGGTTGCATTTTATACACATTCTAGTATACAAAATAAGTGATCTTCATTGTACTAAAGTATAATTATGTACATTATGCAATAATGGACTGAATTTATTAAAAGTTATGGGGCTCGTCTTATTTATGATAAACTTAAAACTAACTCACATCTAACCATCTAAAGCTTAACCTAATTTTCCCCAACAGTCTGTTGCCATCGATGTGGGAAGGGTGGTGGTGTGTCATAGTGTTAAACACTGGATTTTTGAGGTGCAGTAATGAGTCAAAATACTTGAGGTGTGTCCGGTGGATGTACTCATCCATCGAAGGCACACTAAACGATGGGTGCAGGCGTTCTTTAACCTTCCGAGAGAGGTATATCGGACCACCTTTCTCATGATCCCATTCTGGAATTGTTGGAGACATTTAGCTGTATTAAAAGTCAAATGAGTATATAGTGGGGCACCGTACAGCAGAGCTGGCACACATGAGGATGACACATTTATAAATAAACAAAAGTTACCAAACTTACCTAATTTCTACTACCAGTCATTCAAGTTTGCGAGATAATACTTTTAATAGTTTTATTATATGGAACTTATGTTTTATCGGTTCAAAATTACATTCTTAAAATTTTACCTTGTTTTAAGGTAAGCGCTAGATGATTAGTACAAAAGTAATTTGTATTTCCATATTTGAAGGAAGAGTACAGGGGGGGGGATTAATCAATGCCCATTGAACGTAACTAAGCAATGTTGCTAAATGACACTTCGATGATGAGCCTTCATTAGTGCTCAGATAATACAATCAGTGTTTCATAAAATATATAATACAAGTTCTATAGTGAAAGAATTTTAAAATTAAAATTGCTCAATGTACTCAATTGTTCATAAACATGAACTATATATTAAAATCAAAGGCTCATTGGCAAACCAGTAATAGCAATCAGCTTTTGAAAAGGACCAATTCCAAAAAGCTGAGAAAAATGGTACGTTACCCACAGTGTTTGATTAAATAAAATGACCGTCAAGACCATAAGTTACTACATTATCGGTGGTTTTACCTTAATGAATGTATGAATTTGCTATTAAAATGTATTCTAGTTAGTTTACTAAATTAAATCATACATGAGTCATAATAAATCATACATACTTTTAAAAGCTACAAAAAGGGTTTTTTACTGAAAAAGATTTTTAACGCATGGTAGTGATGCAAGAAACAAGCACCTTAATGTTATTTGCGTATCATTAAAAAAAAAGTATGTACCTAACCTAAGCCGACTGCAGAAGGTTACACTACAATAGTCAATAAGCTATGTGGGTGTCTTTCTGTTTTTCATAAATATACAATCAAGAAGAATAGGAAGTACTGCGCCTCCGCTAAAGTATTACTATTCGTTTTCGTATCGCTCTGCAAACTAACTGTTTTTTTACCGTTCGTAGGAAGTGTCTAGTTCGTTGAACCGCCTCAACCGACTACTGGGTGAACTGCCCACGGAGGAGTTGTCTACAGGTGAGTGGATAGTGAAGCTGTGGACTGTATTTTTTTCAAAAAATGAAGCAAGTTTCACTTCACATTTCATAGAGAAAGCAGCCATATTGGAAGGCTGTTGATCAGCTGTACTAGAGATATAAGTGGGGAGTCCGGCCAAACCCTCATAATACCGTGGTCTAGTGCTAGCGTCGCAGGCTCTTAATTAAATTACGTGCGTTCGCGGGCTGCCTTCTGCTACATATTTTTTATTTATAAAATAATACTGTATAATACAGAAAAGTACTGCTTATTAAGAAACATACGTTTCTATCAGCAGTTAATGTCTGAAAACAAAAAAAAACGCTCAAGGTCCTTGGGACCAACACCCACTCCGTCCTTTCACCCGGCCTTTCAAACGTAAGCCGCGCCGATCTAATAGAAATGTGCCTATAAATTCTTCAGCTCCCATCAGCTCTATGGAAGAAATACCGTCACAACCTAGCACACCAAAACAAACAACAACTCATGAGTCTCTATTTGTCACCCCCAATAGTTACTAAGTGTTGTCAAATATTGAAGTAGAGGACATGGACTCTACACAAACACCCACACAGCCCAAGCCACCAGTGATATTTGTACGCAATATTAGCAATTTTAAATGACTATGTACTCAATTGAGCGATTTTGTAGGTACAGGAAAATACACTTGCCTCAATCGGTCCCGGGACACAAACGTTTTTCCGGACACTCCCAACACAACCAGCAATATTAAAATACTTGGAAGAAACTAAGGCCAACTTCCATACCTACCAACTAAAGCAAGAAAAATCGCTGCGGGTGGTGATTAGAAACCTCCATCCCACTACACCAGCGGGCGAGATAGAAAAGGAGCTCATAGGCTTAGGATACAAGGCTTGCCAAATTACCAATGTGCTCCGTGAGGAAAAGCAAGAAGATGAAGCTATCAAGACGCCACTGCCCTTGTTCTTTGTGGATCTAGAGCGAACCCCTGGAGTGGAAAGAATCTACAAGCTTACCCACTTGTATTACACAAGAGTACAGGTCGAAAAGCCTTACCCGAAACGTGACATAGTCCAATGCCATAATTGCCAGGCATATGGGCACACGAAATCATACTGTTACCTCCCTCCCAGGTGTGTTAAGTGCAGTGGGAAGCACAAAAGTGAATTGTGCAAGAAGCCCCTAAACCACCTGCTGTATGCGTGCTCTGTCAGCAAGGCTACCTGGCAAACTATAAAGGCTGTGAGGCTTATAGAATTCTTAAGGCTAGGAGCGAACAACGTCGTTGGCCAGAAGAAGAGAAGCCAGCCACAGGTAGCTCAAGAAGCGCCCCCACCAGAAAGTTGAGGCCTTCAATCTCTTTTGCTGACGCTGTTCGGAACAGAGAGCAGTCACAGGCATTGCCCACTCCTCCTCTGCACGTTGTTTTTCCCCAGAACTCCATTCATCCCAGCAACCAGCAAACTCAATCCCATCCTCAACTACACATCTCGCATATTCCTCCACCTTCAAGGTCTTTAGATCTCACTAGTGTATTAACATCATTCCTTACAGAGTTCAGAACACTAATTACCCCTCTCATTTCCCTACTTACAAATCTTGTCACCTACCTCATCCCCATTAAACAAAGCCCATAAGTGGATACTTCCGACAGGAGTCGGAATGGAATGGAATGGATAAGGATATCCATTGGCCTTTGGAATGTGAATGGTGTTCGCACCCACACTAACGAACTGACAGCACTACTACACGACAAGAACATCCACGTAGCTCTTATTACTGAAACAAGACTTACGAGTAAACGTCCTTTTACAGTACCAGACTTATCGAACTGATCATCCAGATGGAAGAGTACATGCAGGAACCGCTGTCATTTTATAAAACTTCATTTCTCACCACATAGTTCATTTGGTTGCACACGATTTCCTTCAATCCACTGCAGTGTCAATCAGCACATTTACTTTTCCCCTTACTCTAGCATCAGTGTACTGCCCTTCCAATAAATGAACACTAAACTATTCACTTACACACCTTAATGACCTCTCCTCCGATCATAGCCCTTAATTATTACCTGTTTCCCTAAGACCTATCCACAAACTGCCTCCTCCTTTATTTATCAGGGGCCCAGTTGATTGGGACCACTTTCGCTAGATCCTTACAGACTCTGTGGACCTCAAAGTATCTCTGAAAACATCCCAAGACCTAGATGATGCAGTGCATTCCTTCACTAATCTGATCCAGAGGTCGGCATGGGAGGCACCGTCATCTGAAAAATCATAGTAAAAATCCTTTACCTCGGTATCTCAAAGACCTAACCAATCCAAACGTTACTCAAGAACAGTGTGGCAAAGATCCCGACATCCTGCTGATCGACGCTCATACAATCAGTACTCCAGGTTGGTAAAGCGACAATTGGCATCTTTCCGTTCCGATTCTTTTAATTCCTATCTTTCCTCTCTGTCTAACAGGGACAACTCCTTGTGGAATCTAACTAAGAAAATCCTAAAACCAAGGTGCAACCAATGGCGAATCAAAGTCAATGAAGCAAAACGTTCTCATATAACCTTTACCTTCTGACACAAGTCCTGTCCGCCAGTCTTTTTAAATTCGATTCCTTTCCCTGTGTCTGAGACAGTACGGTATGGTATCCCATCTGTCAAAATAAACTACTTATTTACAATTTTATACTTAGGCCAATCTGGACATACGGAACAGAGCTATGGGGGACAGCAAAAAAGTTGAACATTAAGCACATCCAATCATTTCAATCAAAAGTCCTGAGAACAATAGTAAATACCCCTTACTACGTCAGCAACAAAACCCTTCATAATGATCTGAATATACCCTACATTCTTGAACTCATTCCTTCCAAGTTCATAAAATTCCATAATAACCTATCCAACCACCCTAATTTGCCAGCACAGCCATTGCACCACTCATCCCTATAATCCTTCTCGGAGACTAAAACGCCAGTGGCCTCGTGACCTGCTATAAATAAGGAGAATAGGCTTGCTAAGTTAGTGAAGATTGATAACAAATTTTGAAACTAAAAAGCTTTTTTACAATTAACCGAAAGAATAAAAGTACCATTTCGCTTGAAAATACGTTGAAGGTACAATAATTTCACAAGTTAACAAATAATCCGACTATTGGTCCAGTTTGTAAGATAACCTTGTAAGCTCCGTATAACTTATTGTACTTATGTATAACTTATTTTTATAAACTCATAGTTTTATGGTTTAGTCATCATTACATTTATCAACGAAATTCATTGCACATAAATGAAATAGGGTACTAAATATTACGAACTGTTCCATGCAAATTCATCCTTAGAAATAGTATCTCAATGCTTGTTAGCAATATGTGCTCCCATAACATAATGGTCCATGTGATTTATACATATGTTTTATTATTCAAACTCAACAATGAAAATAGAAAATAAATTACAGAATTATATTGGTCCGTTGAAACATTGAAGTATCTTTAGACTTACTTTAAATGGTAAAAAGCTGATGGAGTAAGTAGCATACGAGGCATTCAACGTTTCAGCTGAAGCGACATTACATGAATGTGATCGTGTTTCTCGTCGTTGATCTTATAACTGTAGAACAAAACCATTACACTACTTAGTAATAAACGTGAAACAGATACCTAACCTTATCTTTACAGCTGTAATAATTTTTATGATGTATCAAATCAATTCAATAATTTGATATATTGTTGCTTGGTGGGTATAAAGTGTTATTTACCTTTTTAACAGTTCAGTTACCGTTTTGTTATTACATGTTCCGGTATCCTTTCCTTGTTAAATTATATTGGATAAAACATTATAATATGTTTATGCAGTTGAACCAAGATAGTAGAATTCGTTGGTGACAGGATTTCAATTCTACTTATTTTGAATAAGGTATTCCACTTAAAAAGGGTTTTACTTAAACGGGTTATAACGGTTGCATGTATCGATAAGAAAGGTTTCCCAACAAATCCAATTGCTCAACTTATGTATTTAAAAAAAGATACATAACATCATGAAATATGGACATAAATAGTACGAAAAGAAAGCAATACAAATTATATTAATGAAAGTAAATATTTATATTTTTCTGTACTTCACTTTGACACCTAAATATGCTGTTGCAGCCATCTTATGAGACATTGCTCGGCAATTTGTATTCCACTTATAGAGGTGAAAACATTTCAGTTAAAGAGTTTATTTTAGACACAAATGATGGGAATACAAGTTTTGTGTTACTTATAGATGTATTCCACTTTTGAAGGTACCAATTACCCAAGTTTGATAGCATATATATTTAAAAAATGTATATATATACGTATAAATATATGTAAAACGTAAATATTTATACACATTTTTTAACAGTAGGAAAAATAAAAATCTACTCAATATACGAAAAACAACCTAACAAAAAACTTATTTGCTAAATTAAATAAAAGAAAATGTTTGCAAATTAAATAATAAATATCTTTATGATATGCGTAACATTATTTAAATAAAGTAAAACAATCGATGTTTTCGCTATTTAGGCTCTTCAGTATTGCAATTCAGAGTGACCACATAAATGTAAAAATGAAAAAAAATCTCATACAAACACTTCTTTGAAGCATAACACAATATCAATGTACAGGTACTCTGAAGAATAACTCTTATGTACCATTTTAAAAAATTGTTTGATTCTTTTAAGTGCAAACTGTACTATCTAGAGTCTAGTATAAAATGGTCAGGAGTATGACAATAATAATGCTATTCTTACTTATCAGTTATAAAGTAATAATGCCATTCACCAACTCAAATGAGATATCGAAATAAATATTTTACTACAATGGATAATTTAAATATAAATATTCTTTTTCTTGGATCGTTAAATATAAATTTGATAGAAATAAATTAAAGAGTTGTTTACAGTTTTAATGGCTTGAGATGGTGTTTTCCCTATTAAATTTTGCCTTGAATAGGCAAGGAAATGTGTTGTATTGCACCGTTCGCCTATAGATGCTGGCATGCATTTAAGCATATGAAGATTTTAAATTCAATAAGGACAAAAAAATGGTTACGTTGTTTAGTTGATTAATAAACCAAACTTTTTGAAATTATTTAGATTTCTTTTTAAAACGTTTAGTGGAGAAAATTGTTTTTACATCCATACATAACATAAACGTCAAACTAACGGATACGTAACACATAGATACATGATGATTGTTTGAATAGAACGACGACTGAATTTTTAATCTAGACTCCATTTGTAGGGTTTGTAACATAAAAGGGTTTTAAAAAGAAATCTAACTGTAAACAGGCACTTATTATGCCCTATTAATTACGTATATCACAATTAAGCTTCAAACTGAGAGGGTAGGATGAGCACTAAATGGGAGTCATGTGTATCTAAATAAAATAAAGGTCAAGCCGACCGGGACCATTTTATGGCATCATCGATTCAAAGGACTCCATCCGTGAAGTGTTAGTTCCAATAAATAAACTCACATCTAAAAAAGGTTTTGCTTTCGAGCCGGAACTTTCCCATAATTGAACCTATTGTCTGCTCGTCAATACTGGTTTTAAATAGCTCTAAATGGATCCTGTGTAAGCTGAACAAGGCACAATTACACAATACACTGCAGCTCATGTTGCTATTTACATCCAATTTAAAATATAAAAAGTGTTCCACTTACAATGACTCTTAAACCAATGAATAATTTTATTTTTTTTTAGTAAATTACGTTTTACTTTTACCTGCTACTGGCTCAATTTTCCGAGAAAAAAAACCATAATGACGAAAAGAAAAAAATCAAACAATATGTGCTATTGTCGGGTTGCCACTAGGGCCTAATCACTCTAGCCCTAGTGACAAGTGCGGATTGTTGTAGTTTATAACATGGACCATGTTCCATGTCGGCGTTAATATCTGACTCCATTTTTATGATAGGGATGTATCCCGACAATACAATGTGTTCAAGAGAAGAGGTACAGAGGTTTCATGAAGAATAAGACAAGTTTTCAGAGTTCGGGCGGGGGGCCCGGCAGCGTATCAGGTCAAGGCGCCAGAGGGTCTGCAAGGCGGCTGAGAAATAGGGGAACGAGCTCAGCGGCGCTGAAGAGAGAGTAGGCTGACGAGGAGTCTAAGTGTCTGCCTTCCAGGGCCAAGCGGCCCTGGCGTAAAGCGACCGAGTAGTGCGGCTGAGGAGATGAGGAGACTGAGAAAGAGTGGTCTTACAGGGCGAAACCCGCTGATTTAAATATTATCTCCGCTTCCTACCGGAAGGCGGAGCCTGGCTTGAAAGGGGTATGATTATGAAGTCACACCTACACCGAGGTACGTGATCCCTCGTCCCCTAAAGGGCTGTTTTATGGCATGGCTTTTAGATTTTATGACCACCGGAAGGTGACCCTAGGTCTACCGGGTCTGTTTTATGAGGGGGCAGGTGGCTTACCCTCTCAGGTTTATTGCTGACGACCTTCGACCCTCTGTAACTTGTTTCACAACTGCCAGCCCCTCCATGATTTATTACCAGAAAAAGCTTTTACCATGTTTCACATCTAATTACAATACATTATATATGCACCAGAGTATAGGCTGATTTGACACTTATGTAGTTAGGGTCATCACACTATGATAATAATATTTGTGGTGATTTGATTACTATTAAATTATTTGTATATATTTTTTATAAGATTCATTATTTTTAATTCATTTAACTTGTTTTGGTAGCTGAGTAGTGTCTAGGTAAGAATGAGTTATTATTTCACTAGTTATATTCATAGAAAACTAAATATTTTTATTGCCAATCACAATCTGGAGCATATTGAACAACAAACGATATGATCAGATTAAATGGAGATGAGCTTTGTATTTTTCAACTCACTATATATTGAGATAACACATTGTTTCAAAAGAAAATTATCGGAACAAAACGTCTACAGTAATAACTATGTATAGCTAATAACAGTTATTTTGAAAATAAAAACAATTTATATTGTACTTTTACTTGTAAATACTAAAGATTTTGTATAGCTGTTATTTCGGAAATGGGTAGGAAAACGTATAACAGTCCAACCTCTTTGAACTTTCCAGCAAATATAAACAAAAGGGAAAAAATCAATTCAAGCATGTTCATTACAAAATCAAGAGTTTCTGTACGCTTGCAAAAATTATCTTACTGAACACCCAGTAAAACGAAGCCTTCAGACTATAAATGTGTAATGTAAATTAGAACAAGTTTATTAGGGTGAAAACCGAATTGAAAACATGTAGTGAGGCCTGTTTATTACCGTGACCTACTTGGGCAGGTTTCAATTATTAGATACCATTAAGTTGGTTTGCCTTTTATAGTACATAAAAAAGCATAAAACGTGGTGACTTTTTATATCTGTTTCATACACTAAAAAATTTTTGGAATCGTTGACTTCATCAACTTTGACTTCAATCAGTTAGCATTATGTAAGGCATATAAATTAAAGACATGTACGAACAAATCTCACGAATAGCAAGGTACTAATATAAAACAGTTGGGCTTTGGAGACAAATTGACACATTCCACTTTTTGTGATCATCTGCCATCGGCCTCCCTCTTTTCCGTCCTTTTCAGCCAATGGGCTTTAGCCTACTCAAGTATGATGTTCTTCACTTATGTTTTTGGAATTTAAGGTGCAATCGTGTTTGTACACTACTATGTGAGTTTTAATATAGTGTCCGAGCCGACCTGGGTGGGAAGCATTCATCCATCATCGGTCCTGATGTTGTACCATTGACCTGAAATACTGAGGGTTTATCGCACCTTGAGATATGATGATTACATGCAGGCGAAACTACGTTAATGCTAAAAAATGTCAAGCCCATTTCTTTTACTCTTAACATTTCTCAAGTCGCAAATAACGAGCTATTTGAGATTTATAATTCTAACTGCATACTGTAGCTGAAGGACGAAAAAAATATCCTACCTCTGAGCTTGCACTGGTTAATATATGTTTCCTAAGCTAGGGAACATGCTATATGCTATATGCTCCTAAGGGCGTCAACAAATATGAAATTTTGAGTAGAATCATTTAATCCGGTTCTATACACCCGGTTGGCATTTCATATTTATTAGAATTTAATAATTATAACTTGAACATTTCAAAGTATTTCTCTAAGAATCCACTATTTAATGTTTTAGGTTATCTTCCACGTTTAAGAGAACCATATATCCTTAAAATTTTCTTGTGGGTCAAAATAAAAACTAATTAGTTTTACTTCAAAGTATATTCGTAGAACGAATTTTTGGATGATATTTCACAAAATGAGATACGGTTATGAAAATTATTATTTTGCTTTAGAAAATGGTCAATTTGTGAAGAATATCTTTAAAAGTGATGGCTCATTTTGGCCTGAAATGACCATTGGCGTTATTTAGTAACAACTAACTGTTCAAAAATCTTGCTGTTCTTAGACTATTATTCCAGTTGCACAGGTCTCTTGAAGATGCAAATTTGGTGTATTTCTATAGATTTAGGTCCTCACAACATATTAAAAAATTAAAACTACATGACCATTTGTATACACGAATGTATAATTTAACTGAACTATGTTGCCATTTCCTATTTCACAGATGAACTAAGAAGCCTGGATTCTTCCAGACGAATTGCCACTATACATATACATTTTTTATTCTTATTATATTTGAAAAATTCACTAGTAAATTTTAAAAAATAAAATGAAACGCAAAATAATAAAAATAAAACTTTCAAAATAAATAAGTAACAATTCACAAAACACAAATATAATAAAAAAATCTTATAACTTGTTGGTTTGTTGTTGCCAGTCAGTTTAAACCATTACATACAGTTTCTGCTTCCCTGTGACTGGGTCAATTTGTAATTTGAATTTAGACTATTATGTGTCCAAATTCAAATATTATATTTAGCATGATACTGGTATATTATAATGAGCTTATTATTTATAAATATTATGTTCTTCATATTTATAAAGCTTAATATATATTATAACTTCATAAATCCAAGACCCGGTTAACCACACACTATTTTATATATATTATTAGTTAAGTTCTTGATTGATCGTCGGTGATTAACTGGTTATACGGACATAAAACAGTCATTGTATACAAAATGTGTGTGATGCTGTAGCTCTTCAGGCTTTTGTGTGTATTCTTATTCTTTATGTGGTTAGCAAGGAAAGGGTTAGGGGAAGTTGGATGCTAAAAGTCAACCATGGCCTCAAGGAATTCAACTAGTTTACCCTAAGGACCTTGTTCTCTATTCAGCTAATTACTTTCAATTCCCTCTCAAAAGAGTCCCTCTGTCCTTTTGCCTTCTTCCCTTTTATCTTATCTCAAAAAAGTATATTCAATTGTCAAAGATAATGGATTCTAATTAATGGAACAACACAGTTATTTGACTCTAAGAATGTATGAATGCAAATTTTAAATATTGAAGTAAATGTCTTCAACCGTAGTCAATGGTTTTGTTAAATGGGTGACTGTTATTCATAGTCTAAGATCAAGAAAGGTAATAAATAGACCCGCTATAAATTGTTTAATTTCCGTTATAATTCATATCTTGAATGACATTCAAAGAATCTTCAGGAGTATTTAACTCATAACTGTTTCGTTTTTAGTACACATTACTGAAACTATCAAATTCAAAAACTATTAAAATATCCTAAAAAATAAAGATAACGCCATTTCACGTCCATCTCGAAAGTATTATGTATGTCCTGCCTCTGCGAGAGAGAGAGTAAAAAAGATCAAATTTATCTGAACGGTTTTTGAGGTAAAATGTTTTTTATAAATAGATTGCCATTTTTTTTCAAACAATTTTGCTATTAATTATTATTGGTTTGTATTTATATTATTTTTTTTTTGCTGAGGCAAAAAATAGAATACTTATAATTAATTATTTCAAGAAAACAAGACGTCGGGCAGTTGCACCTTGACCGCACCCCAGGCTCCTCCATCTGCTAAGATGGTAAATAATTTCTATAACGTGATACTATTTACAACATAAAGACAGATTGGAAGAAATGTAGAAAAACCTGTGGCTTATCTTCACCCTACTTGTCAGCACAGCCCGCTGGAGTATTCTCAGTTGATATTGGCCAAGTTGAATTCCCCGAATTCTCGGATTCAAACGTGCTCTGCAAGACTGGATGCTTTAGTAAAACCGCTGCATTTTGGATTCTTTTGTGGGGGATTAGTCCACCTCGTTTTGTTTCTAGAAATTTGAGCCCCCCTAGGGCATCCAAGCCATCATCCATAGAAAGACGGTCTTGGTCACCCTTTCTCTGGGAAAGCCATGATTTTCGTTATTAGTTCTTTCTTATGTTTTAGAGTAATTGGAAGATTTATTCGACCAGAACAGAAATGTGTGCACATAGTTATTACTTAACATATTTTTTATCAGGTTGCATATATATGTATGTGTTCTAAGAAAGAAATAATTATAAGACCATGGATAGGTTTTAGGCTATAGCTAAAAGAACCAGTTAGAATGTAAGATAGGTTATGAGTTAAATAAAGCTTTAGTCCACAGATAATTGTGAGCTGAGTATTATATCATACTATGTAAAGATTTTTTTTTGACATATGGTTGCCAATTATCAAGTAAAATTGGTATTTTGGCAATAATAGTTATAGACAAGTGAAAATGTGGTACAGTAAAAACTTTAGTAATAAAACAGTGGTTTGGTGGGTAGATAAACAGTGAAAAATTTCATTGAGACTAGGAAAGTCCAATGATTTGTTGGCGTGATCTTAATGAGCTAATTACTTATTATCGAAGCTTCTATTTGTCTTTCAGCTATAATCTAGGTAGAAGGGGATCAATAATTTAAGCTATTATCTACATATGGTATTGTAATTCTGTTCATTTTTTTAATTTATGATATTCTGCTTATACACTGACAGGCAAAAAAATCCACCCACCTGATTTTTTCATGTTTTCATCTCAAAATATTTCTGTTTTGGTTTGGTCAATTTTTTTATCAATAAATATATATTTTTTTATTTATTTTCAATTAGAAATGTCAGTATAGAGGATAGTAACCCATAATCCTTAATTCAATTAAAGGACTGGCGTTCCCAATGTTTACTTTCCATGGAATTAAAAATGTTTATTCAGTGTCATTTGCGTTCTGGTGCAGCAAACGTCTTAGTTTTCGGCTTCGATATTTTAATTTTCTCAATTTTAAGTTTAAAAATGCCTCTTCGTGCTGAGGATATTGAACGTGGTGTGGCACTTATTGATGATAGACGTTCCATTAGATATGCAGCTAATGCCATCGAAGTTCCCTATAAAACTCTACGAGTTTTCGAGAAACTGTACTTTAAGAATTTTACGAAACCGGCACCTTACTGTTGTTTAAGTGATTCATCAGCTCCAAGAAGTTCGAGGTGTGCAAATTTCTGAACGTACTGCTCGGAAAAGATTAAATGAGTATGGACTAATGGCTTTTCTCCTATTAAGAGGACCAGAATTGACCAGAACTCACAGGGTTACACGGCTAGCTTTTGCTCGAGAACACAATCATTGGACTATAGACGAATGGTGTGCTATACTTTTTACAGATGAATCTAGATTTGCTCTACGATCTCCAGGCGGGCATGAAAGGGTGTGGAGATGAAGAAATGAAAGGTATGCAGCCTGTAATTTCACCCAGAGCAAACCTTTTCAACGTGGTTCCTTAAGGGTGTGGGCTGGGATTCCAATGCAGTGCCGCACAGAATTGGTTGTTGTTCGTGGAGGGTCTCTGACGGCCACTCGCTATGTGGATGAGATTTTGGAACCTCATGTGTTGCCTATCCTCATCGAAATCAGTGATCATTCATTTCTAATGCACGTCCACATGTCGCTCGCATAGTACAGACGTTCCTTCATCAGCACAACATTGAGGCCTTAGCCTGGCCAGCACGTTCTCCAGATCTGAACCCTGTCAAGCATTTATGGGATATCCTCGGAAGACGAATAAGAGCGCGTTCATCACTTCCTGATACACTGCAGGACCTTGAAAGAGCTCTTCGGGAAGAATGGGCTAACCTCCAGCAAAGAGACATTTTCCGACTGGTGGAAAGTATGCAGAGGCGTCTTCTAGAAGTAATAAAGGCAAGGAGTTCTGCGCCTGCGCTGCCATTAGTTTAACGTGTCTACATCGCTCTGCAACTGAACTATCATTATTACCTTTCGTAGGAAGTGTAACGGTGCGAAAAACAGTCCCAACAGACTATTTACGGGAACTCATCTCGAGGGAGAAGGTTGAACGTGAGTAGTGAATGAATATCATTGTAATACTCATAAGTGCTAGTGCATAGACAATTGGATAGTTACGGCGGCCATATTGGGACAAATCCCCACTTGGCTCACCGGCCGAGTGATAGCTCATAGCTCGTTCATAGCTCAGAGCTACCGTCGGCGGCTCTCGTACCGTACGTCGTGCGTTCGATACTGGGAGTAGTCATCGGTTTTTTTTGTTTTTTTTTTTAAATAATTAAATTATTTCTGCTAGGCAGAATATGACATTATGCGTTTTCATCATATGGCGATGAATAATACTAAAAAAAGATCTCGGTCCGTTGATACCACCACACCAACAACATCACCAAAACAAAAGGCTCGTAGAGGAAGACCGAGTAAGAGAGACCTGCCGCCGCCACCACCATCTGTCACACCCACCAATAGATCCATGGAAGAGTTGCCTTCACCTCAACCAGGACCGTCTACTGCTCCGTCACCAGCAGAATCTCCGTTCTTCACCCCGAATCCGTTCGAGCCACTGTTGCAAGATGCAACAAATAATGACATGGAGACAACTACCACCCCTAAAACCCCTAAGCCACCTCCAATATTCATAAAAAATATTAGGTCTTTTAAAATACTATGCGATCAATTAAAAAAAATTGTTGGGGTTGGTAAGTTTACCTGCCTCAATAGAAGCAGAGATACTAGGATCACGCCAGACAATTCAGATACATATAGAGCGATTGTTAAGTATCTGGAAAATACAAAAGCTGAGTTTCACACATATCAGCTAAAGGAAGATAGATCCTTGAGGGTTGTTATTAGGAACCTTCACCCGACGACCCCAGTTGATATAATTATAGAAGAACTGAGTGCCCAAGGGTTCAATGCAAGACAGGTAGTCAATGTCTTCAGGGAGGACAAGGACATGGACACTCCGGTGAAAACGCCACTCCCACTATTTTTCGTTGACCTCGAAAAAACGCCAGGAGTTGAACAAATTTACAATGTGAACTACCTCTACTACACTAGAGTAAAGGTGGAAAAATCACATCCCAGGCGTGACATAGTTCAGTGCCACAACTGCCAGGAATATGGCCACAGTCGTTCGTACTGTCACCACATACCTAGGTGTGTGAAGTGCGGAGACAAGCACAAGAGCGAGCTTTGCAAGAAGCCTCGCCAATCCCCCGCTGTATGTGCCTTGTGTCAGCAAGACCACCCTGCCAACTACAAAGGCTGCGAGGCATATAAAGTGCTGAAGAACCGCCTCCAACAACAACGCCGCCCACTCGTGGTAGAACAAGCAGTGAAACCGCGAAGCGTTCCAGCCAGAGAAGTGAATGACTCCACTTCATTCGCCAACATAGTGTCAGGTGGACGCAAGACATTATCCGAGGCACCGCCTCCTCCCCTCCCTCAACCACAGCATTTACCTCAGCCTCACAACTCCACAGATCTCACTAGCCTTCTTACATCCTTTCTCACCGACTTCAGAACTCTTATCACTCCTCTTATTTCACTGCTCACCAACCTTGTTTCCCACCTCATTCCAAGCTCTCCCAAATGAATAAAAAACCCTTAACTATCCTTCTTTGGAATGCCAATGGTGTTCGAAATCACACAAACGAACTGACAACATTACTAAATGAAAAAAACATTGACGTTGCACTCATTACTGAAACGCGACTGACTGCTAACAGATCCCTCAAAATCCCACAGTACCAGATTTATAGAACAGACCACCCTGATGGAACATCACATGCTGGTACTGCTGTCCTTATCCACCATTCCCTTTCCCACCACATCGTCCCATTGATTGCCCATGATTTCCTACAAGCCACAGCTGTGTCAATCCGCACATTTTCCTTCCCCCTCACCATAGCTGCAGCGTATTGTCCACCTAACAAGTCTATTTCCAACTCACAATTTACCTCCTTTCTTAACTCAATTGGACATCACTACCTTGTGGGTGGAGATTTCAACGCAAAGCACCAACAGTGGGGCTCTAGAACCACCAACTCCCGAGGGCGAGCTTTGTTATCTGCACTCTTATCCACAAACTCCACCCCTCTCCCTCCTCAGACTCCTACCTATTGGCCTGCAGATCCCTATCGAAATCCTGACATCCTTGATTTCTTCATCCACCATGGAATAGGATCGATAAATTCGTCCACTACACGGCTCGATGACCTGTCGTCCGACCATAGCCCTCTACTCCTCACTCTTTCGTTACACCCCATCCCCAAACTACCTCCTCCCTCATTCATCAGAGGTCCAGTCGACTGGGACCACTTCCGTGAACTTCTAACTAATTCCATTGACCTCAAAGTTACCCTAAAAACACCTCATGATCTAGACCATGCCGTACATTCCCTTACTACCTTAATCCAACAATGTGCATGGAATGCTTCAAAGCCTCGACCTTCCCCGTATGCCCAGAACAAAACTTCTTTACCTCAAAACCTACTCGACCTTATCCACATCAAACGCCGCTCCAAAGCCTTATGGCAAAGAACCCGACACCCTGCCGATCGCCGCTGTTACAATCAAAACTGTAAATTGTTAAAGCGAGAGTTGGCAACCTTCCGATCCCAAACATTTAATTCTTACCTATCCTCTTTATCCACTCAGGACAACTCTCTTTGGAGAGCTACCCAAAATATCCTAAAATACCATTATGTATCACATCCACTTCGTCGTGGCGATGGGTCCTGGGCTGCGTCAGATGGAGAGAGATCTGAAGCATTCGCACAGCACCTCTCACATACTTTCACACCTCATCCCAACCAGCATAATCCATCCCACGATACGAAGGTCGAAGATTTCCTTATTTCTCCGATTCCTCTTTCACTTCCTCCAAAGGCAGTCAATCCCTCCGAGGTCCAATACCACTTAAAAAACCTACCACTCCGTAAATCTCCTGGATACGATCTTCTCACTGCTCAGATCCTTCGACAACTCCCACCCAAAGCAATAATTTTCCTCACCTATATATTTAACTGTATCCTTAGAACCACCCACTACCCACTTCTCTGGAAATATTCCATTATCGTCCTCTTTCAGAAACCTGGAAAGTCCCCAAATGATCCCTCATCTTACCGCCCAATCAGTCTACTTCCAATCCTTTCAAAAGTTTTTGAAAGAATCCTACTCAAACGCCTTTTGCCTATAGTTGAATCCAAAAACCTTCTTCCTAACCATCAATTTGGCTTTCGCTTCAGACACTCCACTGCTCAACAAGGCCTTCGCGTTGTTGACCATATATCCTCCGCACTTGAAAGCAAACACTACTGCACGGGTGCTTTCTTGGACGTAGCTCAGGCTTTTGACCGGGTATGGCACCCAGGTTTGCTTTACAAACTAAAAATCTCCTTACCGCAGACCCTTTATCTAATCCTTCAATCCTATCTGTCTAACAGGTTCTTTCGGGTCCGTTGTGGTTCAGAATACTCCGATTATTACCCCATAGAAGCAGGAGTTCCTCAAGGCAGCGTCCTTGGCCCTATCCTGTATACCCTTTTCACTGCTGACATTCCGTTAAGTCCTAGCACCTTCCTTGCAACTTTTGCTGACGACACAGCAATTCTCTCGTCACATCCCAATCCGTCAACGGCATCCTACAACCTCCAAAATCACCTCACTAAGATAGAGAAGTGGTGCAACATCTGGCGCATCAAGGTCAATGAAGGCAAATGCGTTCACACCACATTTACTCTCCGTCGAGGATCCTGCCCGTCCGTAACCTTCAATTCAATTCCGCTTCCCATGTCCAATACAGTTAGATATCTAGGTTTTCATCTAGACAAAAGACTGACTTGGAACCCTCACACAAGACTTAAAAGACAAGAATCGAACAGACGGTTTGGACAGTTATACAGACTACTGAACAGAAACTCTAACCTCACACTAGAAAACAAACTCCACGTATACAAACAGTTATTAAAACCAATTTGGACTTACGGAATAGAGTTATGGGGGACAGCCAAACCATCGAACATCAAACGTATCCAAACATTCCAATCCAAAGTCCTCAGAACCATAGTCAACGCACCCTTTTATATTAAAAACTCATCCCTTCACAGAGATCTCCATGTACCAACTGTCCTCGACCTTATACCCTCAAGATTTTCCAAATTTCACCAAAACCTTTCCGCACATCCGAATCCTTTGGTCGACTCCATATCCAGTAACATTCATCCTTACAATCCTCCTCGACGCCTAAAACGGCGGTGGCCTCGCGACCTATTATAAATAGACATTCTATGTCATGGGGTCCTGGCACTGGCCATCATCCCCACTCATGTCCTGAGCGTGTGTGGCTCTCTTGCCCTCTCTGTGGCCTGCGCCGGATGGTGCAACGGCCGGAGAGGGGGCGGGGGGAGCTTCGCTGCTTCCGGCCTTTCCGCCAGCTTGCTGGGGGATTGGCTTCGGGGGCGGGGGGGCTCCTGGGCTGAATCTGTATGTATATAGGTATGAATGGACTGTATATAGGTATGAATGGAATTGTATATAAGGTATGAATGATCTCTCAGCACAATTATTAATGCTGGAAAAGGCAAATTGTAATTTTTTTTCAATAAAGAATTTATATATAATAATAAAGGCAAGAGGAGGAAATACGCGCTATTAAATGATCCTGTCAATAATTTCTTTTAGGATAAAAATGGTGAGTTTTCAATTTTTTTTTCATGTTTCTAAGCAGTTCACATTTTGATTGTAAATTTTTAAGCAAAGACTCATTTAATAAACGTTAAAAACCTTATTAAAGGTAAAAAAGATTTTATAAATTCAATAACTAATAAGTATTATATACAATTACCATGTATTATATACAAATACAATTTTTTTTACAAATGGGTGGAATTTTTTGCCTGTCAGTGTATTTACTAAAAATCTTATTGTCTTATAATTATTCAAATGCTAAAAGTTAATATTATAGTTTTTGATTCTTAATTGTGGAGATTTAGTAAATACTTTTTTATCCAACTGACGACTGACGAATTACCTTTGGCGAACGAAAGTAGACTAAATTATCAACCCCGATATCGGACATATTTCCTTTTTATATTAATCTTTCTATTAAATTCTAACCTATTATCTATCAATCATTATTAAGGGATGAATACATCATAAAGTTGGTGGATAAGTAATGTTCAGCCGGCATTTTGGTGCCCTTGAGGGTATAGAATAAAGCCTAGACCGTAGATTTACACATCGCGAGTTCCCCAAAACCTTGGAGCCATAGGTGTTCTGTGAGACAGGATGCTTAACTACAATCATCGAAAAGCCCCAGACGCTCCGTTCACCATGGCTTACATCCGTATAATTTAATGTTCTTCAATAACTGCAGTCGGGCCTTTACAAGTGTCCTAGTCAGTGCTCAGCTTATCTGTGTTTGTTTTGATCTGACTCCAAAATCTTTAAAAGGTATACGCTGATAGGGTACCGACTACAGTTGCCGTCACGGAATTATAAGCATGAGAACCTCAATACATGAGAAGCCCTGTAGGTCTGTGCCCGACTTCTCTTCTATCCGCCTTGGTAATGTCTCTATTTTTGATATTTATTAACTAATTCTACTTAAATTTAAAATATTGCACGCTAGGCCTATTTAGGCTGATACGTAGAGTGATTAGTATTCTTCCCTATACCTCAAAATATCCGGAAATCAATAGCATGAATGCTGTGCAGAAAAACTCTTTTTGGTGTCCGTTAAAGGAAAAAAAATCAGCATAATGGTACTATCTACACCATAATGGTGTAGCCACCTGAAAAGATGATTTCATTGCATTATTCAATGTTAACATAATGCGGTAGCCATTATCACTAGTCATTAATCACTCATTCAATGAGAAACAGGGGGGGGGCAAAAAATAAACAGTGGAAGAAAACAGGTGGTGCTGGCCGATAAAGGTATTCACGGAGTTCTAGTCCACTAGCTACCGGTGAGCGGAATCGCTTGCTTCGATCCGGAGGCCTTTAAACCGTCGACTCTTGTGTCCGAATGGAGTTGTCCTGTCGAGTGCCTACGCCGGGCTACTCTGAATAACTTTGCCTTCAACATTGGCTACAGCCTGGAATAAATCACGACTAATAGTTTACACTGAATGCACACAACAAACATTGTGTACAACATGTTCAATAAGAAGACCACATCAAATTGGCAATAGTGATTTGAATTAATATTAAATAATATAAAATAATTTGTATGAAAACATGTATTGAATAATTTTCCAATCAATAATGCATACATATATGAACCAGGTCATCTTAGAAGCCTGAATATTAAAAGGTAAATCTAATTTGAAACTAAAGAGTCGGCTGCCAATAGGAAACACCCCCTAATCATTAACAACAGGATGTTTATACCTGACGAGAAACGTTACGCAAAGCTGTGCTGGGTTTTCAAATTCATAAACAATTAGACGGAAAATCGATTGGACACAGCACCGGGACAGTGGGCACCTGTACGGGTGGTGGGGAGAAAGGTGAAGCCATAAACCACTAATGGATAAGGGCTGCAGGAAAAGAATGGTCGTCCCCAAACAGGAGTGGGGATACTCTGGTCACATAAATCTCATCGATAAGAATTTATTGATTGAGAGAATCCTCTGTCTTACTTCATCCTTCCACTTCTGCCTTTGATGTCTATCTATCTTATTACTGCGGGGTCATGTCCATCCATCGTGGCCCTGGCCTGGCCGGAGTCAGCACTACTAGCGATACCTAGTCCGCCTAACTTTTCCCTTAAGATGGAACCAGCAGGCCATCAACCACCGACAGAAAACACCCACTATTAAAATATATTGTTAAAATTTTCAAGCGCATTAAAAATGATTATTGAAAATTCAGTATAGTATTAAATAACGTCAATTCATTAGCTATTAATTATATTATGATTTCATGTATTTCCTTTTAAAAAGTAATAAATCATTCAATTTAAAAACAATTTTATAAATTAACACTTTTTATGTTAAATACATCAAATTTGACTTCTCAAAATATGATGTATTTAACATAAAAACATATATACATATTGAAACCTACCTCATTTTTGACCATTTCTCTTTCTACTTTATTTTAATCAATTTACCTTAACTAATTTGGCAGGTTGGTCATGAGATCTTTAATTCAAATTATTTTATGTCTTTGACATAGGAATTTATCCCGATTGAATCGCCCGATCTCAAGGCTAATGTTCTAGTTATTAATAAATTGAGAAACTAGGAATTGTGAAATATATTCAAATAAAATGGTTATAACAAATAATTATAATTATATAGAGTGCTAACAAAAAGTATAAAAAAATATTCAATTCCTTTTAAATTAGGATAGTTACTACTAATTACAAAAAAGATGAAATTTGAGCTCAATTTCTTTTAATGGATCCATAATAAAAACAATATTAATATCACCCAATCGATGGTCTTCCTGTAATCCAATCAACGTTACTTTCGCTGTTGGTTCTTCTCCTCTCTTCCTGTATGGTAACCGCCAATTCGGTAGCTTGCTAAGTCCGCTCTTCTCAACGGTAGTGCTAAGACTGCCCTTTTATCTCATCCCCACTCCTAGGAGCATAAGGGAAGATGCTTACCAGATGTGAGGGTTCCTGGCCATGGTATTCTCAAATATCATGAATGTTACAATATATATATATATATCTTGCTTATTACTGAGGTTCTATATATATATGGAAGGTCACGAGAGCCAGGACAAGAGGGGAGAATACAAGCCAGTGCCAGTGCATTCTAAAACTTTAAATTATATTAATAAATTATCTAAATGTGTTTATGCAGAAATAGTTGAATAAACAAAGGTTATTTACTTATAGATGAAAAATTACCATTAGAGTACTTACAAATGCAAAATAAATAAATATATTCAGATTATTTCAGTAAAAATCAGCTTGTAGCCTATCTGTGCTGTTATTATAAAAAAAAAATTAAGCCCTTAAATGGATGATAAATATGCCTGAGAAACACAAAACAAAAACTATTTGTGAAAATTTTCTCGTATAGTTCCTAACATAAAAAACAAAGCATTCACACATTAAAAACTGCAATCATTCAGTGGAATGTAAAAGTTCATTAACACTTAGAACAAATCCAATCACACAGTATTTAAATTCACAATTTTATAATATGTATATACACATTCTAGCCATGATAACCCCCACTTCCAAAAAAAAGTTCTGAAGACTTCGGATTGGAATATTTGGATACGATTGCAGTTTGGACTTGACTGATGGTTTGAGTTCGAGTATTTGGCTTTCCTATTCAGCACAATAATCTACTCAGGTTTTAGTAACTGTTTGTTAGGTGCAGTATGTTTTCTAGATCACTCTATGTTACGTCTAGAGTTTCTGTTTTGTAGCTTTCATAGCTGCCCAAACCGTCTTTTTAATTCTTATCTATTTCTACATTACTCTTTTGGCTAGATGAAAGGCTGTATATTGAACAGGATTGGACGTGCGCAGTGGTATCGAATTTAGGGTGACGGATGGACAGGTTCCGTGTTAAAAGGTGGATGCATTTTGTACGTACTTTATTTCATTGACTTTTATATGCCATTGCTTATACCATTTCTTTATAAACGTTTTAGAGGCAGTTGGAGGGAAGGATATTGGATGCAGTTATGGGACCAAGATGAAACAAAATGATTGCTGTACTATCTGCAAAGGTTCTAGCAAGGTTCCAGGAATATCAGCTGTAAATAGGGCATAGGCACAGAACGCTACCTCGAGGAATTTGGGCAGAAGCGAGATAATAATAAAAATATTCAAGGATCCAAAAAGAACTCAAGGGACTCAAATAAACCACTGATAATAAAATTAAAAAAAAAAAAGTTTGTGGTAAAGAGGATTTATGCTTGTGCTGCTTTCCCAATTGGCATGCCAATTCGAAAGGTACTTCTAGATAAGTAAAGTGCGATAGTGTTGCACAGAAGCTAAATTGTTGTGAGGGGTGGAGGTTTTTAGATTCGAATATGGAAAGGAGACATTTTAGTAGAATCCTTTCAAGAAAACTTTGAGAGGGTAGAAATTAGGATGATAGGGTGGTAAGATGAGAGATCATTACGTGACTTAACATGTGAGCTAACTCACCAGAGATTATCAAGCATTGAAGAGGATGAATGTACCATTCTTAATCGACGGTGGAAGGAAAAAAATCGTCTTTTTGAATGAGTAGAAAAGAGTTTAAGGAGAAAATGTGGTATAATCTGTGAGTCAAAGCTCGATAGAGGTACTTGAGTACCACTGTGTTTTTTTATTGTAATATCCACACACGATGGGTGTCTAAAGGAGAAAGGGGGTAAATTGTGAGTTGTAAATGTATTTGTTTGTCCAATGGTTTAGAGAAGTAAAATATGGGGACTGACAAAGCTTTGGCTTGTTAACGATCCATGGTAGTAAAAATAAAGTCATGATCAGGAATTGATGGTTGAGGAAAATTCTCAGTACATCGACAATGTTTTTATTCATGTAGCAATTTTTTTTTCCTTCGCATGCTCAGTTTATATGTATGATTTCAAATAATATTGGCCTATGCCAATATCCATGCCAATATAATAACTATTTATTAACCTTTATTATTAGAAAAAGTATGCTAATTATTGATAAATTATCACTAAAACTAACAATAAATGACTAAAGTGTGATTATAATTGCTAATGATGCTGTTACAGGAATGTCCAGAGGGTGTAGTACAAGAAGATGCCTTCAGGGATATATACTCCAAGTTCTTTCCTCATGGAAGTGAGTCGTGCTCACATTTCAAGTATTCTTTATTCAATACTTATCGATGACATAATAGATATAATCAAATTATAGACGAGTAATTAGAATAATATCGATACTAGTGCAGTATTTAAAGTATCGACTGTAGCTTTAATAGGGGCTTCGTATAAGAATCACAAGCATGTATTATTCTTTTAGAGTTGAAAAGAAGAGCAAATTATATCTAGTAGGTTTTTTTAAAATAATTAACTGTATGCATGGTTCTTCTTTATATGATCTACTTTATGATCATAGCATTTTTTTTTAATTAGCCCTGTATATTTTTCTTCGGATGAGTTTAGTATTTCATTAGAGTTTATATTGCAAAATTTTGGTTTTTGCTGCAGGCTAGCACATTAATTTATCTTTTGTAAATAAATTTTCATTCTGAATGATTTCGAATTGCGTGTATATGGTCATCTTACACTCATATTTCTAACAGTTAATCACTAATTTTCTTAAATTATGTCCAAGTAGGAAAGTGGTTGTAATATTTCTTGTTTCAATCAATTGATATTTTAGAATTCAATCGATATTTTATTCAACATCATCCTCGGCTATGCTGTGTATGGGTTTGTTAAAATATAATCATTGAACTTAAACATCACATTAGTATAACGGGCTCAATAGAACCAGAACGAAGGATTGATAGAGGAATTGGTTTAAGCAGATTTATCAACATCATTAAAAAAAACGTTAAATTTGAAAAAAAATATTAATCTGCCCTCATACAATTTTGCAGTCACACACTTATCTATACATTATTTTCTATACATATACGTACTCAGCGATCCTCAAAATTGACCTGCGAGATTTTTATTTACCAATAATTATTTATTGGATTGTAGTGGTGCAATAATATTTTAAATATACTATTTTTATATTTTTTTACTATATACATTTATTTTTAGTTGATACTTCTTTATTGTGATAAAATTACAATCTGCCTTATTCGGCAATAAGTAATTGTGATACATGTTTTCATTCATACCATATTTACAAAAGCATTAACTATTGTTCTAAGGACTTTTGATTACGCTTGCTGTTCGACTTTTTTGCTGTCCCCTATAGCTCTATTCCGTACGTCCAGATTGGCTTAAGTATAACTTTGTAGATTAGTAATTTATTTTCTACTGAGAAATGGTAAGTCCTGCGAAGTAATCTGTACAGTTGTCCAAAGCGTCTGTTTAGTTCTTGTCTTTTTAGCCTCGTGTTTAGGTTCTGTGTCAGCCTTTTATCGAAATGGAAGCCTAAATACCGTATTGTTAAAACTAGTGGACAGGACTAGTAAAGGTAATGCGGGAACATTTATTAAACCCAAGATTTTGTAACCAAATTAATGGTTTTATTGTCGGGTTATATGGATCCTCGAGGTTACTGTAAGTGGACATGAATGGAAGTGAGTAGCTAAAAGAGTTAATTCGTATCTCGAATAAAGGTTGCTCGGTGATTCCAACAAGCTGAATCAGTTTAGTATTTGCTTGTCGATTCCTGTTTTGCAAAATCATATAACAGTGAGAGCTAATTGAGATCGTAAGGGCTGCAGACGCACCGGGCAAAATCAGAGAAAACTGACCAGTCCCAGAACTAAATAGTGGATTAGAGGCTATTTCGAGCCCATTTCCAATGAGGATTGTTGGTAGGGCTGTTGATTGGTAGCGATCTAGCTCTGTAGCGAGACTGATAATAGATTAATAGCCTCCGGTAAAAACACGAATTCACATTTTCTTGAGAGGGAACATGTTTATATATTACTCCCAACGAACCGCATAAGTAGTGACTAAATGCTAACAAAACATCACGTGACCATTCCCGGTTAAATTTCTGAGGAGAGTGAGGTTGCTAAAGTAAGTTTACTTAGTAGGTACTAAAGTAGGTTTGCTAAAGGATTTGGGTGTTCGGATGATTTTGATGGAATTTTTAAACATGGAATGTGGGAATTTTAAGGGAAGAGATAAGAGAGAGTTATTTTTGTTATATAAAAAGGGGTATTTGCTGATAAAGAGTCTCTAACTTAGAAATTGAAAACGAAGGGATTCCTCGCTGTCGAGTTTCAATGATTCAGGTCTGTGAGAGTCAGTTGGTTTAATATGGCTTAGTCTATGAGGCTCCTGTCTTCTTATGGGAGATTGGATTTCTTGTTGGGTAGTCTTTCCAGTTACCCGAACGGTCTGTTGAGGGCTTGTCTGCGATATAACTACTAATTTACTTATTGATCAGTAATACTTTCACTTGGCTATGTAAGAGCCATGGCAGACAGATTTTTTCTGGTAGCAGTTTAGTTTAGTATAATATTTATTTAATTTTAAAGTCAATGAACATGAACAATAGCTACAGAAAAATAGAAAGAGTGAACACTACAAGTAAACAGACGGAGTTGACTTCATCCCATTTTTAGCCAACATTTACAGTTCCATAGCAATATTCTTACTGAATCTTCATTAAAAATTTCTTATTACGAGTTGAATTAAAATAAAATATTTCGTGATAGAAATATGCCGAAATGTTTTATAATCAGTATGAAAAATTCCAATATCTCTCTGAGAGAGGAGAATAATTATTATATTATAATACAATTACAAGTTAATAATTATATTAGGTTATTTTGCTGGTAAAATATTACTTATATGAGAGCTACTGCGCAGCGTGGTAGCAATCAACGATTGTCTACAAAGCTACAATTGTAGCTTTTACTTGCGCCACATAGCCGTTTTATAGACGTTAAAAACAACAAGAAAGCTAACTTCCGCACGGAAAACAATAATGTCATTACTAGAGGAAACTAATTAGCTATAGTTTTAGGAAGCCCCAAGCGATAAAAGCTTAATAAAGTACTAATAAAGAAAATAATGACAAAAGAAAATTCCAGCACAAGTGCCTTGTTCGAGCAGTAAAAATCTCATTTTAGATTATCATTCGTAATTACAGTTAATTACGTTAACTGCTATTTTAAGTATCACGTTGTTTAATCTTAGCCTATTAAGTGTCAGGATCAAGTATTTTATAAAAACAATTATCTTTTTTTCGAATTTATAAAAATCGTTTGGCACGAATAGAGACTCCAGTCAGCTTAAAACTCTTGTCATTCATGTTAGTCAGGATTGGTTAAATAAAAATTCAAAACACGATCGAATCGCCTTTTTTTGAGGTTATGACATTATCTTTCTGCGTTTATACATCTTTCTCGAGGAAGGTTTAATGATGGCTGAGGGCAAAACTTAAATGTGGAGCACCTCACATTGGTTTACTCACAATTCATTTTATATTAGTACCCGTGCTTTCGGTGGTTACGCCACTATTTCCAAGTGTCTTACAAGTAAATCATCGGAATAGGAAACTAGAAAGACAATTTTGATAATGTCTCCCATTGTTATGTAGTCAGATAGGTCACATTACTCAGATTATGAGATACTTTAAATTGACGGCATAGCAACTAAGTGTGTTTGTAACATTGTTAAAGAAGTACGGTAGACCAGAGAAAGGTTGGTTGGGTTTATTTCGGCCTAAGACCACTAGGAAATAAACGCCGTTGTTTTGTGTATCTAAACTAATGTGGGGAGTCCATATGTAGGTAATAGGTGAGCCTGAGAGAGCAGGCCGATCTAAGGACCCAAAAACCATCCAGAGCCCAGGAAAGCACCCCAGTCCAACATGCCAGAAGGCGGCACCAGAGAAAGGTGTACATTTATTATAAATTTTTTCAGATAAATTATTCAGTGGGCTTGAAAAATCTATATATTGAATTATGCCATTTCACGGTAGTAAAACTCAACCAATGGGATTTTTGTACATTTAAGGACAAAAAGTGAGTGGGTAAATATTTTATTTATTTTTAGTGTAAAAAAAAGATACACGTTACCTTTTTCTAACTTTGATCATTTTTTTTTCATATTTGAGGTTGGTGTGTTGAAAATATATATATTAGCAAAGATTAACTTAACTTCACAAAGTTTGTCCTTTATTACTATATAGTAGTTAGTACGGAGTAGAAACGATTACCATTAGTCATTACTAGGAAGAATTAAAACAAATATGTAACAGCATTGTTTGCGATACAGTATACGATTCGAAATGACAGACTGGGAATACTGTCTTGGGCAACACGCGAGGCTGGTACTGCGGAAAGAAGGCTGGCAGTGACAACCCGGTTTGAATTATGCCGTTATAAAGTGCCAATATCCGCTGCTCTGTGTACGTCTGCTTCGGAAGGGCCTTTAGCCTTTCAAAACATACCATTCCAACCGGAAAAGCATATTTGCTATCAGCTATTTCATCAATGACATTTCTCCTAGCGACATAAACATTCTAAGACATATAACCTTTCGATCAGGGACACATTTCTTTTCGTTTGTGTAACAACAGACTGACAGCCAAACAGGCGAATTCGACCCCAAGCACTGCCCCTCCTTCTGGGCTCAATTATTCCAGGTGCCCATATTTTTTGTAAAAATTAAAGTATTTAATAGAAAATGATTGCTTTAATCAAGTTTAAAAAAAATCGCGGCTATTCAATGTTTCCTGGCCTTTCAATTATTATAATAAACACATACCACGCACTTGAAACATCGTCTCAACGATTTAGTTATTTTTTAAGCCAGTGGCCACTAGAACTCAGTACAAATATTTTATTTTTCACTTTAAGTGACGACTAAGTGCTTTAACTTCAGTTCTCACGTAACAAATATCATTCAGTATTTTAAACTGCACTGAATTCATGAAATGCTCTATGGTTTTCAATTAAAGCTATATATAAAGATCTTTCTTTAAAAAAACACAATTTTCTTCTAAGGCATTTTCAGTTACGCTTCTATTTACAGTAGAGCGCGGGACAACAGGCGGGGGGGGGGGGGGGGGGGTATGTAAGGATGTGTGTAACTAAATCAGGAGTCAATAAGAGGATTTGGATGATTGCACAATTTTTTAGAACAAGGAATTCGGAAAATCGTGAGAGCGTAAGGTCATTGACAGTTTACTCGTACAGATTTCAAGATAACTCAATTTAAAAGTAATTTTAGGTTTACTTTGACTAATACTTAATAATAGACATTTGGATCTTTTTATCTGTTCTAGTTGTCATATAATTAGTTCACAATGTGAAAAACATGCATTTTAACTTGAGTGTTAGGAAGGGTTGTTAGGTAATACTTTCTTAATCTATATGCCATCACAAAGCATAGTGACATTACTAAAATAAATTAAAACAAAATAAACAAAAACGATTGTTATGTTGAATCGAAAAAATCCTGAAGTTAGTATTATAGGTAAAAAAGATTTCAGTAATCAATTCATAATAACTAACCCATAATATACATGTTTATTTGATAACAGGAGTGAAAATAATACGGCTAGACTATATATACACAATTTACAAAATTAATTTATAATAGAATAGTGACCAATAAAAACCAACCATATAATTACTTTGTTAGTTCATCATATATAATCAAAAATGGCCTCAATTTAGTTTAAATTGAGCGAATAAAACAAAACAAATATTTTCCAAATGATGATATTGTATAATAATTTTAAAATGTAATAAATTATTGTGAGTTCATTGTTAGTCACGAGTACATAAATGATGTGTTTGTTAGACCAGCATAGGTAGCTGAAAAAAAAGTTAAGGTTTCATTAAGTGTATTCATGTACAACGTTCATTATACTATGTATGTTTGAGTTTACCTATGTACCTTGAAAGGTCAACACCACCTTCCTTCTCACACAAGGGTTTGATGCAGACATATTACTTGATAATTGCCCTTGATGTTGACATAAGCTGAAACGTTGCTCCTAAACAACATGATGGCAATTTAAAATGTCTTTTTCATGTACCCTAACCAATGTCACATCCAACTCTTTTTATTATATTATTTGAGTTATTGTCAACCAAAAAATTCAATACAAGATCAAGATATTTTCTATACGTTATTATATTGTGAAGGATATGAAATTATATTTCAGCAATGAAGAAACGAATGAAGTAGAAGAGCCAGATAGTAAAACGGTTTTATTCCACCCGAGTCGCATAAAACTTTCCTTAATAAATGGCCTCTCACGAGGTGAATAAATTCTCATAAAACTTGTCACACAAAGCCTGATACGTAGGATTTTCTCTGTTCGGGGATCGCTATAAAATTCAAAAAACTATAAACTATTCAACGACTTTCTAGCACAGACCCTACGAATGAAAACAAACTCTAAGAAACTTATGAATTTCAAATCTCTAACGGCCTCGACCTCCCTCCAATATACCCCATTTCTCTGCCTTCCTCACTTCATAGTATAGTTGCCGATACTATAAATTTATCAGTGGATTTTACTGAGTTTTCAAAATGGACTTCCCCTTTATCATAACATTTTAATAAATTTTATGACATCAACGTTAAATGTATGGGACAATAACAATGCGAATACTAAGCATATATCGAAACCTTATCCTAGGGATCCATTTACAGTGGATATATGCCAACATCATGTTACAAAATGTCCGAGTAGACTTTTTTCAGTTTTCCCGGAATTCTCTACATATCTACGGAATTCTTATTTATTTTAGTTAAATATTGTATATACAGTAATTCACCAGCTGGAATATAATTATTTTTGTTTAAATTTGAAATGGATAAAAAAAAGGCTTTCAAAAATGCTTTAATTGTAATTTGTAGCCCATTTTCATCTCACCGAGAGAAGGTGATGTTAGCTATTTTTTAAAATAGAAATAAATAACGTGTTGAGTATCTGAAAACATTTGATTGTTAACCAATTTCTGAGTAATGTTAATTTGGGACGTAACATATTCTGGAGTTCTGTTCTAAAGATCTGACAGTAAAATATTTATTATATTTTTTATGGCACTAGACCGGATATAAAGTCCCTTTTTTTACGATTCGTACCCCTGTCTACTGCGACTATTCAAACATTCTACCTTAATAAAACTGGCGGTGAAATAACTTTTTTTTCACGACGTAACTAATAAACTTATAAGAAATAAAACAACATAAACACATAACGTCAAAAACGTTCCACCCTGTAATTTATGTTGAATTTTTCATTGATTATATGTCTAACATGTTTTATACCCTAAGACTATCATATTATTTAAACCAATGAAGTATTGTTCTCAAAATAAAGTAAGGAATTCTTATTGTATACATTTTTTTTTCATTAAACACATAAGACAAACTATACTAGGTTACCTTAGCCCTTGCTACTCAAGCAGCCGGCTTCTAAGACAGCTAAGAGGAAAAGATTGGGAATAAAATAATACATTTAAAGAAGTGGCCGGTTATTGGCAGATGAATGACTGGGTACAAATTATTCGAAGGCCTCCTCATTCTTTGAGAGACTGAGAGACTACAAATTTACAGGGACCATATTCAACTTGTAAGAATTTATAATATATACATATGTACTGTAATACTTACTTATAGCTTTAAAAATGTAAATTAAATTTATAATTTATTATATCTCAGGAGGTTTATTGACAACCAATCATTTACCCAGAATAAATAAAACTACAAAAATAACACATATACTGTTTATGATTTTTCGCACATTTTCCTTGCTCTATCTAAATGTTGGGTTTTGTTCCCCCGACGCTTATAATACAATGCTGCCTCAATGGCCTCCTGTAAACTCCACTAATATGCAAATGTGATGTATGAAGTGATATGATGGCATGCGATGGTTTGAGGTAACACGAAGAAATAAGAGGTATATGGGCCCTCAAGTGAAATATGTTCACAAAATCTTCATCAATACCCCTCTTCTCCAGAAATTATAAAAAAAAATTAAGAATGTCCTTTTCAAGCATAGGTTTGACAACTACTCCTCTCTAGCAACTGTAAACAACTGAACTCCCCCAGCGTTACTCTCAGCAATTATTGACATCCTGCTGTTACATTCAGCTGATTTTATGATAATTATAAAACTTTTACAATATGATTGGAAGAATGTAGGCAGATCTCCTCAAATGACTGACTAGTCATCTTCTCAAATTTCAAATGATTGTACACATGACTAAACACTTTATTAAGTGCCTAGAGATCTGATAAAGAGTCTGCGCACTTAATTTAGTCTCTAGAGAGCATTAGAGTCCAAAATAAATAATTGTTTATTTTATACAGAATCATTATTTGTTCATGCAGTTTGGTATGCAGTATTTTGAAGAATATTTTATTTTTCTCTTATAACATAAGCTGCGGTTACTATTTTTTGATTGACACAGTTGTATTTAGGAAATACCTCACCAAAGAACCACCAAAGAAAAAATAAAATTTGAAAGAAGCTGAAATAGCTTCTTCCATTGGCACCTCAATCAATCAATATCCTCGATTGCGGAATTCACCTTCACTAATTGATCTCGGGGACAACAATTTTTTGGAACTCCATCTACAAGAGTGATGTTATTTTAGAAGTCAAAACTCGTTCTTGACTTCTAAAATCACATTGTCACCCGAAATTAACTTTCCAAACATCAGTTCAGAATAATAAGCATCCAAGTTGAGATACAAACATTCGCAGTAAAGAGCCATTTTGATACTGAAGTTTAATTAAAAAACAAACAGTAAACAGGGAAACGATCAAATAAAAGGAATACAGTTGAGTTTTTATCTTGTTTGGCCAACTGAATACTAGGCATATATAATTTATATATCTTGTTACTCCACTTAAGTTTACTTATTTTTATTATTTATTTTTTCTCCGTTTTTTTTAAGCAGTTAATGTTACAATATAAAACAAAACAATGGAACTATAAAACAGTTACGCTTCGTAAAATTACTTGACTTACCTCACGGGTGCTATGTCTTAATCTTAAGTGTGGCATTCACGTGAGAAAGGATGTTTTAGGAAGCAAGGTGGTGGGTAACATTTAAAAGAGGATTAGAAACTTCTGATATGTGATAGCTACACCCTTGAATAACAATAATAATTTAACTCAAACTAAGAACTTGATCCTTTGATGACCTTCCTAAAAGCTCTTAAATAACATAGTTGAAAGCATATCTTCAGTCACAGGCAGGCCAATTATATCAAGGTTAATTTATGTATATGACCTAAGCAGCGTATATTGAATAAATATATATAATTTTTTCGTATGGTTGTCTGAATGTATCGCTTAGATTTATTTACAGGAGTAATTTAAAAATTTAAAAATTAAAAAAGGAGTAATTCGGATGGGTGATGACCCGCTTCTTAATCTTCTCCCACTAGTCAGTTTTGCTAGCATAAACTTTGGTCAGGCCATCATCAGACGAACCCTAAGTAAGCCGCTGCCTCTGTAGGAGGAAGACAATCAGGCCGCCATTACCGAATACTACTACCACTGACGTCACTGAGCAGGTTGGAACCTACCGCAGAGGCAGATTGCACAGGACAGGTGTAAATTAGATCGGCTCACCAATACAACTGCCGAGTTATTAATGGTTTCCTCAATCGAGCTGTCCTGCGGTGTGTGCATAGCATCAGTAAACATTAGGGGCTGGTTCAAATTTAGACATATATGTGTAGGAGGCCGGACAGTTAGACCGCCTAAAGTGCCAAAATACAAGTTCTACATAAGTATAGATTTATCTAAATTTTTACAATTATCTACACATTGACAGAAAATTATCGAAACAATCATTGTTGATTTCAAATGACCTGATCCTACCAGAATATCTTGGTTTCAGCCATAAATTAATAAGTAACAACCTTTTAGTCAACATTAACTTAGCTGAGGTAGTTGGAGCAAGGTACATAATGGTTTGTAAAAGCGTCCGGCTTTGGAGGAATATTTTGTAAATTAAAAAAAAATAGTGTTTTTCTGAAAGTAGTGATCTGACATTTTCAATGTTATGTAAAGCTGGAACACGAGATATATAAACTGCAAATCCTTTAAAATGTTTTGGTAGGAGATATATAAATTTAAATATATAATATTTAAATTCTCTCTATTCACCATAGATACATTTACTATACATAAGCACTTTTGGCAATACTCTCCCGTCTTCCACCATTGTCCTACCCAATTGATAATCGTTTTCCCAATGTATTATCATAGAATCCCAAACTCGTATCCGCTGCCTTCAAGAACAGCCAGTCCTATACAATACTCCTCATAAGTTAAAAACTTCGCCCTGATACTAGATCAATCTCTAACATTTAACGAAGATGTATTCGCAATCGATAGATGTTCCATGTCCAACCTTAAACGGTTCACCCGATCCCATCATCTCCTTCTTCAACAACCCCGCTGCTGCGTTTCCATTGCTCTCTCTCTTTCGGCATCTTCATGAGAAACTTTAACATCTTTTAGCTATTCATTCTGAGTTTACTTCAAAAGACTTCCATTTTTTTTTATTTATAACAATGACCTTAAATAGTGCTTTTTCTGAAATATCTTACTAACAGATGGTCTGATCTGATGAACAAAACACAAGTTAAGTTTTCATCTAAAATGTTCAATGCCGATTTCACGCAATGCTTATCTGTTAACAAGTTAAGTACTGAAGTAAAACATATCTTTCTGTCAATTGTATTAATTAGTCCGGAACTACCAATAACGCCATATCCAGAACATGTTCCTAGGGGATTCTTCTATCCCCATCACCGATCGGTATCAGAACTGCTATTATTTCACTATACGGCACTACTTGCTCGGATCCTTTCTCTATCAAAACTTATCCATTAAAACCCTCATCATACATAGATAACCTTCTTGAACTCAAATCACCTCCATCTATTCCCAAGACATAAGATCTGCCACCCCCCCCCCCCCTCGAAATTACTCTTCTTATTTTGGTTTTAAACCGTTGCTTTCTCGTCTGTACTTACAAACTTTGGAAATCATAACTCAGTACCTCTACCCATCCGTCATGCATCTTCAATCTCAGTTTTCGAATCCGGTTATTTTCAATTTGCTTTCTTCCTCTCAATTCACCACTATCTAACTGTTGTACGGATATCAATCAACAAAATTCTGCCTACAATGTTTAACTTGCTATTTGCTGCAGATTATTTATTTGTTTTTTGTTATTCCATGGGATATCTACAGAACATGCAGAATTGGCACCCCTGTCTGTAAAATCTTTTATAATTATCTTTATTGTATTTTTATCATGTAACTCATCCAAAAACTAATCATCCGTATTACGATAAATAGGCCATACTGCAGCCTTTTTCTTTTCCTTGCATTAATTTTTTATTTTATTCAAGAAAGATAAAAAGTTGAATTAAATTTGTTTTTGAACATGAAAAACACATCGATTGTTTTCAGATAAATTTTGTTTATCTTGCCAACAGATATCAATACGAACATTTCGGAAAGACCCTGAATAGTGGCATAGTTATGTTATTTATTTCTCTTTTAAATTTGTTTTCTTTAAAGTGCATCGTAACCTACAATAAGAAAAAATTATCAAAATTAAATTTTTATAAAGTAAAACACCATGGAAAAGTTTCTGCTATGAACTGGGTCACGGTTTGGTTCAATATTGATGTATATTACGATAAAATGAACGAAACTCCGTGGTAATATAAATAACCTTAAATAAACTGAAATTGTACCCCATTAAAATTCTGAAAGGCATAATAGCCAAATGATGATCAATATGATGGAAGGAAGAAAAATGAGGAAAATATTTTTAAAAATGCCTTGGCAAAGAATGATACGCTGTATCAGCAAAATCTGACAAAATTATGCAACATTCCGAAATAAAGTGTTTCTGCTCTCCAATCCATCATATTGAGTGCAAAAAGAATAGGATTCTTCTCATCTCGGGGGGGGGGGCATCATTCTGCCCTCTACATTCGTCCACATAATTCATCTAGTAGATTATTCACTCTTCGTATTACCTCTATTGTAAGGTGTCTATTTATTATTAAGTTACTTTAGTGTTAAGCAAAACAACTGTGTTTAATCAATAACAATAGATTAATGTATATTCGAGATTCGGAATGAAGTGATTCCAGTTATATTAATCCGCCAAACTTGGATTTATAAAGCAATTAGCCTTGTCTGGATAAAAGTTGTTTGGGTATTGCATTGTACTCGTTCAACGTAGGACAAGATACAGTTGTCTGGCTAAGAAGGGCTCTCAGGCTGTTAAACGAACTAGGTCAGCCTAAGCCGAGCCGGGCCCTATGAGGTAAATGCGAGGGGTACTCTCGACCCTTTGATCTCCTCCCACTACCTCATGTATGCTTTTACGAAATTCCTAGGCTTTCACCACACCTTTTGAAGAAATAGTTTATAGATTCGTTTTAAGTTTTTAGTTCTTTTTTTATAAAGATATTGTGTATGAAAATTGATTATATATAGTTATTTATTTCCTTGGTATCCTGACTATACGTACAAAGATAAGTCATGCGGTCAATACCTCAGAATGTAGTAATGACAAAATAAAATAAATTTATTATCTGTATAATTTTATTAATTATAGGCCATTATAGTTATTGAGATATATTCAAGATCTGTAAAATTAAAAAAAAAATCTCTGTGGTCAACTCTAAGAACTAAAAAAAGGTTGCCAAATACATATATATTTTTTTTATACTTTGAAATCTGTACTCCGATAAAATTACAATCTACCTTGTTGGGTAATAAGTAATTGTGTTCAGTGTTCTCATTCATACCATATTTAAAATTCCTTATTCGCTCCCTTATTCATACAGTATTTACACACAGCCCAGAGACCTTCCAAATCTACATGGCTGTCACCTCATTCGAATGCAAAAGTGGAAGTCATGGGAACTCCTCAACGGTCCTCTATCAGCCACTTCACTGGAAATGAGCTAGCGGAGGCAGGCCGAGAGCGCGAGAACCACAGACGCTCAGGACATGATTGGAGAAACTGAGCGTAGCCAGGACTATCGCTGTCACAAATTTGTAGCTTGGTATACGTATTTATAATTTGTAAGGGATGAGTTCAAGAATATAGGGTATGTGAAGATACTTAAGTATGGTAGGCAGTCACGTGCTGATAATGGGATAGCAATAGTTAGATATTAAAATATTAAGCAGAATTTGTGTGCTCTAACAATAAAAGTTCATATTTTTTTGTGTGGTCGGTCTAGAGAAATAAAAATTTAGGATGTAAGTGGGATTTGAACGCTTAGAGCGAAGCAAAACAATGGGTATAGATGTAAAACTCCAAACATTGAAGGCAAGATGAAGGAAGGTGTAGGTTTTTTAAGCTTGAGGTAGAGAGCTTCGCCATCAGCAGAAGGAATAGAGAATTATAACTTAATGAGATTATATATCTGTGGTGGTTAAAACTTACGGCCCGGCGTCGTTCCTTATGGCAACGAGTTCCTTAAGTTATGGCACTCTTTCAGGCACACGTGTCTGTCATTACCCAAGGCAACAGCAAATCTTTCAATTCAATCTTTTATCGTAAAAAAAAAAAAAGATTCTCTTGTTTTCAAACGACAAGCTCTATTAATAACACGGGTTCACCAATAATACGTGACATCTGTAGAGAACACGCAATGGGGCTTAACTTTTTTTTTTTTGATCAACACAATCTATGTTTTATTATCCAGTTAAAATCGATTGCCTACCAGTGAGGGAAGACTTTAAAATAAATAAGACATGAGCTTAATTTACTTAAGCGAACATACATGTGGTTACGGGTGTGACACAAATGCAATTATCCCATAGAGAGGCAACTATCATTTGTCACGTCGACGATTCAACAAACGACCGGCTGACAGAATATCGACCAGGAGGTATTTCTGTTAAATGGGTTAGGGGATTGTTTAGAGCAGTAGGGGGCTCCTGGAATATTTTACGTGTGCAGTTGCATCTGAAACTGATAACGTTCTGGGGTTGTTCTGGGGTTATAGAATGAAAATTCACGAGTAAAAAAAAAAAAATCTAGAACACCATAAGACAAAGCACTTTTCAATCACAGTAAAACTTTACTTATTATTTTTCTTAAGTTTATATTTTTTGTTATGTTTCCTCAAATATTTTGAATGAACATACTGCTATAGCATAACTTGTAAATTACATTATATAGCCTTGCTCGTATTAAAACTGAAATATAAATACCTTTTATTACCTCTTTTTTTGTTTTACAATGTTAAAACGGTTTAAAAAACGGTAAATATTGTTTGTGGCGTGTTTTGATAGCCTGTTGTAACACTTTGCATTTACTAGCTTGAAACTAATATTTCACTATGATCTTGTCGTTCCAGATTCTTAAAAACTTTGACTGCTGACTGTTATATGCCAAATGATTCCTATCTTACAGTGTTTATTCCACCATAACACAAATAAAAAAGTCTCGACAAATCAACAAAGCTTTTGTCTATCAGAATGATACCACTTGAGCAGGCCTCAATCAAGGAATTCCAAAGTTACGGTTCGCGACTGTTTCAAAATCTAGCTAAGGTAGAAATAATTATAAAAAAGTCCATCAAACTCTGAAATTACGCGTTCAACAGTCATGTACGCATATCGTTATCATCTTATCCGAACTCAAATTGTTTGCAAGTTGTAAAATCATATAAAAAACGAATAGTAAATAAAGTTTATAAACCTGACCATTTACTGCCACACACTTTATATGCAGTACATTTACACACTAGTAAATGCACTACATATAATTAAAAAACCTGCCGGTCTATTCATAGAACAAGCAACTGTTGATCGAAAATCAAAGACAAAAATAATCAATTAAGTCAGTGATAAAATTGCAGGTATGATGTATTTAACTAAATAAATGTAATGTTTTGTTTATAACAATCTGTACAAAGTAGTAACATACAACTGCCATTGTAAGAGGATTCCATACTGTCAAAGCAGATAACGTCAAATGTAAGGGAAGCCCTGAAAAGCACTTTTAAGGTGATTTAAAAAGTAAGGAAGACAATTGGTTTTAATGGAACTCGGTATAGTAACCTACATTTGCATTTGAAAGCAAAAAATCTTATTCAAATTGGATATATAAAATTAAAGTTCCCTTCGAAAGTGCTATATTACAGTGAAGGTGATTTTAATAAATTATACTATCATTATCCACTAAATTCCTAGCACATATTAAATATTATCAAGGTTACGGTATCATTACGTTGCTATCCCACGCAATATGGTAGACACATATTTATCATTAATTCACCAAGTAATTCAAAAACTAATTTTTTGGACTTGTTTTTATTTCGGGCCATGAAGTAAAACTTTTATGTGGCTATTTAAATTATGCGGTTGAGTAAAAGTTGCAGTTAAAAATACGGTGTTATAAGTGGTTTCAATGACTTGGTTATTTATTTATCACTAAACATAATACGTATTAATCAAGACGCCAATATTTTTCATTTAATTGTTGAGTCATAAAAAATACCAGGCCTTTACGTAAAATTCGAGTTGAGTTTCCGTTTCGATTTTTACTGTAAAGACAATATTCATGATGATTGAGGAATATTCGTTATCAATTACTTATATCTGTACCTCGGAGGGATACAACACTATGCCATTTTTTTGTCCAAGTGAAAAAAAACCGTAAAAAAGGTTTTTTTTCATTTTATAACAACTGCATGATGTAAATAACAATAAATAGAATGTTCTGGTAAAATATTGTTTCAACATCTCAATAAATAGCTGTGCCAATACAAACACTTTTTGTTGAAAAAAAGTTTAAAACTCCTCTCCTGTAAAGTTATGAAAATGGACATAGTGTTGTATCTCTCCGAGGTACAGATATATAAATGATTGTTTTGTTGACATAAAAGTATTATCATTAATTAATAACATTAGGCGGGAATTCAATTTTTGTTTACCGATATAGTGATATACATAGAAATATGTTGAAAAAAAAACTGAACTCTAAAAATAGCCCCTAAAATATGCTTAGTTACGCTTAGAATATTGTTTCATCTACGCTGTCTAATCACTTTTAGCATCTTGTTCTTCTTAAGTGCTAGGTGGGTGTCAACTGGTACTGTGGATGTAATATATTTCTGAATGTAAAACATGATTGTCTTACAGTTTTCATTATTTTTCGGGCGCTGTAATAGTTTTTTGTCACTCATACAAATGCTAGAATTATAGTTCTACCCTTGCTAGAAAACCAAATCTACGTCTTTTTATGGCCCATAGGAAATAACTAAGATGGAATATTTCGTTTTCTTACCTATTGGTTGGAAATTTGGCTAGAAGTACTAATGAAGAAATAACAAGAAAGATGAAGACATACCTCACATTGATGCTAATCAGAGATCGCGCGCAGGAATGTTTAAAAAAATGTTACTTGGTTCCTATCTTCTTAAAATGGAAACACTGGGAACATTAACTAATAAATATTACTTCAATAACGGGCATTAAAACACGAAAAAAGTTAAATAATCTTTGTAGAGGATAATCTTTTAAAAGCAAATAAAGAAAAACTTTATTATGAAGTACAATCAAAACACTGGTAAATACAAATATTAAGAGTTCCGTTACTACATACTGGGTGGCATGTCTGGGAACAAGTGGGGTCTGGAGCTAAAGCTGAGACATATATGTATAAGAAAACGATAAGATTCTGGGAAGCAGGGAGATCTTGGAAGGATGTGGTTATTTACTTAAAAATAACAGGAACCTAGTGACTTCCATGAAGCCACAAGGCAGGTATACAGTTCTGCTCAAGCCCCTTGTTCTTAGCAAGGTTATAAATATTATATTTAAAGCAAGCATTATAAAACTGTTGATGTAAAACCGAAATCAAGTAAATTATCACATTTGTGATTGACATTTCCTTAAACAAATAAACTTTGCTAATATTAACATCATTTTGTTGTTTCTTTTCTTTTTCCGGTTATTTTAAATGACCTTATTCCATCTTCTGTTAAGGTGGTGTGGAGCAATATGAAGTAGTCAAATTGTGTTTAGTAAATACTGTATCTGAAGTCTACTTGGTTTGAATCTTGCTGCCAACAACCTTCAGTTGTGTTTGTGTATCTCCGAACCTACAAAGTGAAAATACCAAAGGTTATAGATTGTTATAGTTCATGTATGGGTTCGAAAGCCTCTGTATGTCATGTATGTATTAAAATTTCAGTGTGTGGTTGCGGTCGTGATGCAGTTATTAGCTGAGGAAGTTGGATTGAGAACCCTGTAATATCAAGATATGGGATTTGATAGCATCCTTGTAAATCTGTGCCTCATATGCAGAAATTGGTTTTAGTGTCTGTTAAGTCCATAGGCATCAGGTTGAGGTGTTATTTTCGTGTTTTCTGTTTAAGACTCGTGAGCAGGTTTCATGTCAATAGTGTCTCATTACTATGATATGATGTATATTTTTCGATGAGTTCCCCTATTACACTTTGACACAGTTCACTGAATCTTAAATAAACATTTTCCGTATGTGTGCTTATCCAAACGATCCAGCTTCAGTTTTTCGGGGAAAGGTATTTTAAGAGATGATTGTGCTCTGAGTCAGCGCCCACGCTAGCGGATTATAAGCTATGGGATAGAGAAGAAACAAATAG
Organism: Acanthosoma haemorrhoidale; assembly: GCA_930367205.1. Classification (NCBI taxonomy): domain Eukaryota; kingdom Metazoa; phylum Arthropoda; class Insecta; order Hemiptera; family Acanthosomatidae; genus Acanthosoma; species Acanthosoma haemorrhoidale. Next base: position 29,304,678 of record OV884013.1, on the reverse strand, counting down.
CGCTAATTATAACTGTATCTCTACCTCCCACACTCGGGTGGGTATTTATCCACTGCCCTCTAAATCGCTAAAGGAGATAATCAGCTCAGCACACTATGAATTATACATAAGATTAAGTGAGGGGGGGGATGGAGGGCGTCGCTCCCCGGAGATCTTTTATAACTCTCTTGTGCCATGGCCTCTTATCAGCCATTACCTGCAGATAATGGCCTTCTACTTTGCTCTTCATCTCAACCAATCGAACATTTACAGTAACAATATTTCTTTATCATAATGTACAATTTGTACTATGGTTAAGATTTAAACACAATATAGTATACTTATAATAAACCCAAATTAAATGTTAATGTTAATAACAGTTTTAATGTCATTTATAGTTATAATTACTTCACGTCCCTTCGAACCAAAACTATTATTAAAGACGTCCTGCTCATCCATATACGTATAAGGTATCCCAGAATTAACGCAAGATTTTGATATGCCGTCATTGGCGCAGTAAAGTGTCTGGCAACCCTAAAAAAAAACAATTTGACAGCTGACAGTTTAGGGTTAGTAAAAATGGAGCGATACGCGATAGAACAACGTGTCTTAACTGTTGAGCATTATAATAGTCAAAAATAATGAAAATTTGGCAGCGGAAGTTTAAAAATTTCATACAAAATATGGTCGGAATAGTGGTTTGGACTTAATCAACTGTAAAGAGATTAATTGAAAAATTTAGGGAGAATGGATCAGTTGGAGACACTAAACAAACTTTTTCGACAAAAGAGTGCGTATGTGCCAGCAAAGTCGTGGAGGCCATTTTCCCGATGTGTTATTCCATAAATAACCCTATCCTATTTACTTTATAATTTATTAAAAAAATAACAACAAAAATTCTTAAAACTGTGTTTTCTATTTAAATCAAATCTTGCGTTAATTCTGGGACACCCTTTATTACTATCATTTTTGAAATTTAAGACCATTATTTAGGCACATATGGAAATATGTGAAAGCTCATTTAAAAAAGTGGCACTCTGGATATAGCTTCGTTTGTGCACGACATTTATTTATTATATACACAAAATTTATTTATTTTTTTTTTTTTATGTTCAAGTAACTGGATTTGTTGCATTAAAAGTCTTGGAGTGCAGAAATCGTCACTTGAAATAGGGGAATCCGAACCAGATTGTACACATTCAGGATGGTGGATGACCCCACCTGTCCCAATTGTCCAAAAGCTCAGCCTGTGGTGCTCACCTAATATTCCCTGGAGCAGGAGCAGGCCACAGCACGGATAGCATTGGTGTGGACAGCCTGCTAGTTGGTGAAAAGTGAGCAGACTTTCGGATCGTTGTTAGTCCTGGTCCTAGACTGCAAGAAGTTCCAAGGACCCGGGCACGTCAACATTTCCAGCAGAGAAGAATGCAGAAAATAACTTTACCAAATGACCTAAGGGGATCTTGTTTGAGCTTGAAGTCAGGAAACAACGTTCGAACGCCGACACAATTTTCACGTTCACATTTAGCTTCACGTTGCCTAGTGGTAACTCCGTTTCTGTCTCTGGACTAGATAATGATTAAAAAATGAAATAAAAATTATTTGCAACTTTCTTATTCAAGTGCCTACTTATTTATCCTACTCCAAAGCAAAAAACTAACAATCTACCAAGAAAGGAAACACGATTATGAGGACTACCACTTATATTATTGTTGTAACATAGTGTTACTAATACATATGAATTTCGTGACAATCGCACTACAAGCGAAACCCAAAAACTGAGATTGTCCACAATTTTGAGGAGCGCCACAACCTCAAGGTTTAAAAAACAACCAACCGGTCACTGCGTATGACCAAAGACGTAAAGAACACCTTGATACAAGATGTACGCAAATATATACACAGCTATTGCAACTCTGAAAAGGACTGGGCCCTCGACACTAAAGTCTACCTAATATGAGGCAATCACAGACAACACAAAGAAAACATTCTCAAACCCGAAAGGACGGGGAAATCCACTAGAATTTTAATAGTATTTAACCCCATGATATGAAATAGTGTCCCTGTAATATCGTTTATATCGATATTGTTCCTTTACCAGAAGATAATTCATTTAGTGGCATTAAATGATCTATTACTTTATTGATACAACTACATATCCTTGCATCGACTAGTCCAGCACTGGTCCTTGCTCTACGTTCCAACTGATGGCAATTTTCTAGAGGTGTCTTAGTGGAAATAATGTGTTATCTATAATATAACTATAATATTTTTTTCACTGACCTAATTGTGAATAATGTATAAAAATGACTAAACGGATCCTTTTCAGCAGAAACGAGAGCTAAAAATTTGGTAAATGCAAATGGTTGGCTGCGGGAGAGCAATTACCTCACACCTGGCACAGTCCTTCCCCAACTCAACAGTGACATTTATTTATCTAGACTCCTTTCCTGCTCACGCGAACCAATTCCTCGTGCCTTTCTGCGCTCCTAAAGGCCAGTTCCAATTTAAATCCTTCTTTAAAATAGTTGGAAAAAAGTAATGGGCTGCTCGCAATGGCTTCGAGTCAGCTAATCTGAATTATTTTCCTAGGTCATAAACACGCTATGAATAATTTATTTTAGTGTTTGCCCAGCTTAGAAAGAATCTTATTCATGACAGCTGATCCTGCCAAGAATAAATTTAATTAACTAATTAGGTACGTTTTACTATGTCGTTTTTATTTTTTGGAACTCTTATTTGATTACCAATTTGTCTGTCTACTATGGTTTGCGTGAGTCCCTTATTTTATCCAGAGAAATAACATGATCTAGTATATAAGCATACGGATATCCAATTAAAAACCCTTAACTAAAAAATTTGGTTTAGTTTTTTTAAGGGTAGTAACAAATCTTTAAAGATTAAATAGTCATTAAATCCGTGTTCTTGATTAATAATGTTATTGATAAAATTTAACATAATAATAATGAAATGTCATTAATTATTAACTTTGTTATAAAATTTGCAATATTATTAGGTAGGATATCAAATTAAAGGTCTTGACATCATGATTAATATTGTGTGTTCGGACTTTAGGGGTTTTATTTTTATTTTTAAATTTATGTCGTTTAAGCATCCATGAATGCATATAGGTAATATGTGCGCGTTTAAAAGATAAAATTTGAAGGAAAAAAATCCAAAACAAAGAGTTTGATATAAGTTGGCTCTGAGTACTGGGAGTCAAAGCGGTCGCTAAGTGTAAGGTATATTTTCATACTTCTAAACTAGACCTGAGCTCCGCAGATCCGGGCTTACTTACTCCACTGCAATTTCTGGCTACATCGTCGGCAATAGTGAAGCCATAACTCAAGCGGAGTCTTAGGCAAGGATTAAGTGTGGGAGGGAAATTAGTTCGGGAGAAATTCGTATTTCATGAGGCGCTCAATCTTAAGGGTACAGATACGAAGCTGTGCTCCAACAGAATTATAAAATCTTTTTAAGGTTTTCAGTTTGCTGTATCAGCAGATGTTTTTTTGAAATGTTTCACGATGATTGATATTGTTATGATACGTAAAAATGAGTTATGCATATAAACAATATAATTAAATAAATTCGGGTCAAACAAACTTTAGAACTTCAGAAATTGATAGGTTTTATTTTATTTTTTTGGTACAGTAGAATTGTTCATTTCTCCTCATTTTTTTTCGGTGTAAGGGTCGTTTTAACGATACGTGTCATTAGTTCCCGTCCTACGTCTGCAGTTTCTTACAGTGACCGCCGGAAGGGAAAAACACGGGAGCAGTCACTGAAGGAAAGAACTACAGAACTGTGAGATGGTACTGTGTATGTAGGGGAACCAACCCGTACTTTTCTTGCATAATTATTAAATGATTGCCAACGTTAACTCTAAAACCACTTTCTTTTATTTTTTTTTTAACAGTACCAGTATCTACAATCCAACAAATCATAATCATAAACAATAAAAATTCGTCCAGCTTGAATATTGTGCACAATAAGATCAATATTAAAATATTTTTACTAGAGCAGAAGTAAAAACAATTACTTGTAGTTTAGAAATAATAGTCGGCCAGTACATAGTGTTTTCTATATCTTGTGCCGTATTGTTGACACAGATGGTGCATACATTGAACATTAGTGTTCATAATAATGTGTGTATTTGCTAAATTTTAAATCACAGTGATTAATGCTGGAACTTTTAATTTTATTATAGATGAAGTCATTCTTTGTCGTATGGCATATGAAACTCCGTTGAAGCCATTGGCCAGCGCTGTGTCTTCTATATTTTTATTTTTTTTTCTGTGGCAACCTTTACTAAAGAGAGGGGTATCTCTATGCATTTTGATTATTATTATTATTATTATAAAGTTCATACCTGAAATCGTGAACCGAGTTATTTTGGGTAGCAGTCAAACTCTCATTTTCTTGATTATAGTACCAACAATATAATCCTGAAGTGTGATATGTTCTTTAAACTATTTATATATTTTATTAGCTTTGCTATTGAAGTCATATATAGCTCGAATTATGCCAAAATGTTATCTATATTACTGATCCAATAATTTTGTTTCTGAGTAAGAATACTAGTTAATAAAGTCGCATATTTATGCTGTGATTTATATTTTTCTTCCACCAAAAAAAGTTTTGTTCCAACGGTCATAAATGTGCCGTTTATTGTTGGTCTATTACCTATGTTATATTACATATCTCGGTCTTGACGACTTTCCGTCTGTCACAATGTACACTGCTCACATTCATAAAATGTTAGCTATTGGGCATTGATTGAGATTATTAACCTGCATACTCTCCGCTATTGTGTCGAACAGCAACCAGTGCGGTCCACGACATTATAGAATGTATTCATGGAATTTTGTAGTCATTTTACGACTAGCATAATATATAGAGAAACCTATTCTTACCTAATATGGAAAATGAATGAGTACTATTCCTATTAGAGCTCTTAAAATCGAAGAGCACTGAGCTAGTATCGGACGTCACCGACCCCGAAGAAGGAGTATTGGCCCCGCTAGACAATAGGCCCGTGGAAGTGGGGATTATAGGAGCTAAATGCAAAGCACTTCAGGACAATGTCCTCCTACACAATGTCCCCTCGTTGGGTGCTTTCACAAAGTCCCCCCCCCCACTAAAGGCCAGTCAATACTCGAATACTCCAAACTCTTCCAATTTCCAGTTGACGCACAACAGCTCTGATCCAAGCATTGTTTGGTTAGCTGCTGCCCATCTGAGGTTCTGAATGAATTAAATTTTAATGGTGAGATTTTCGTATATTGTTGATTGGCCTAGTCAACAATATGGCATTCAGTGAACAAAAAAATGATATCGTCAGCTCAACTGGAGATGAATAGGACGCTTTGAGCAACGATTAGACGACGCATAGGTTCCGGGAATGCGCACGACCCGCGCTGAATCAGGCTTAGGTACTTTTTTATTACTCTCATTACCTTTATTTTGTTCCTCGACTTTTTGTACTCAAAAGAATCGCTTTCAAGCTCTTGAAATAATAGGCCAAATGAAATTTTGTCAATTCCCTTCTTGATCAATGGTCCGCAGGACGATTTTAAAAATTGTTTCATTGCTACAAAAGAACAAACTTGCTGAAATCTCAATGAAAACGTTTCTCTAACATAAAACTAAAACTAGAGAAAAAATCGAATGAAATTATTGGATGAACTAGTAAAACTTCGCATCTACCTATTAATGACTGAACAATAGCAATATACCTCAGCCTTGAGTAAGAACTACACAACTGCACAATTCCTTTTAATACTCCCACAAAAACAGGACATGAATTATATATTTATATGACAGCTTCAACGTCGCGTATTGTAATGGAAATAGGTGAAAAGGATCACAATTGGCAAAATTACGAGGACGGGATACATTTAAATAAAATCTTGATTAAATAAGGTGATAACTTTTTATAAGATCTAGTGATTATTTCAATTTATTATTGTAATTGATAATTTACTGCACGTAGGAGTAGGAACATAAATACAAACTTCATTATGAAAATTCAACACTGTGCATAGCTTCTCTTTCCTGTATTTATGACAGTCTGCAAGTAGTTCAATCAGCAGTCCTTGAAAAAATGATTTTGACTCAACAATAAATTGGCTATGTCTTAAATATATTGATTGTCTTATAGCAAATAAAGCCCCTGCGAAGTTAAGAAAACGAGTTTTCTTTTTTTATGAAATACATAACAATTTTTAATACTTATTTTAAAGCCATAATTTTTCAGTTCCTTAAAGAAAACAAAGTGTTTTAATGATTAGGTTTTACACATAGTCATATTCATCTAACAATGTTAGGAAACATTACTAATTTTATATTGTTATGGCATCGCTACTTCTGATAGTTAAATTGAATTAAATGTTAACTATTTTTATGTTAGGATTTTCACTTTGTATATTTTGAAAAATTAATCCACTCTACTATAAATCCATTGCGTACACAACAAGATTCTTCCAGAGAAGTACGTTTTCAAAGATTGGGTCAGTATTTCAGGATTCTGCTGGACCACTGTTCGACAGTATTTTCCAGCGGTGAATTTATTGGGGTTATTAGTGGGAAGGGGTTGGCGACCGAAATAGCTGGGGTGGGGGGGGGGGAGTACTTTTATTTCGCTGTCTCCCGCTTCTAAAAATTCATTAAGGGAATTGGCAGTAATTTCCGACCGTTGATGAATGTATTGACCGTTCTCCCGTTAATTTCCCTTCAGTTGACAACACTTGAGTGTCAGTTTTCAGTCGAATGTTGTAATACAGTACGAGTGGGGTTGGTAATTAACAGAGAATGTCACCATCACTCAATACAACACCGGTTAGCTGTTTCCTCTATTATACAAACCACAGCCACTAGTATAGTATATATATAGTATAATGGTGAGTACCAGAAATTCATAATATCTGACGATTCGTTATTTTTTAAAACACATTTCTACACAAATGAAGTTATTTAAAAATAATTGTACATATATAATTTGTTTTATTTCTTTAATTCACTCTTCTCTGGCCATTAGTTGTGTCAAAATATACTTAAGTTAATCCATAAAAAGTGTTTTTCTAAATTTTATTTATTACCTGTCTTCACATCTTTTAAAGAGCTGTTTTCCCTATTACTGTGCTATAAATAGAAATGATTTATCTTACTTTGGTTTTATGATTTTTTTGTGATTATCTTGAACTTCTCTATTTGCTTAGTCATTATTTTAAAGGTTTTATAAAAAATCTTAACAACCTACCCTAATAGGACAGGGGGAAACAATAATGAAAGATGTCAATACAAGCATCTATAGAAGATATATGCATGAAGTCTCAGGAACCCCTGAATTGAACTGAAAAATCATCACTTCTCTGGTGGGGAGGAAAGGATCAGCCACCCCCCCCCACTACTCCTGCACCCACTTTACGACTAATAGAAACAGTGGAGGATGATTGAAAGTGCGAGCTCTTGGTGTGAGTGAAGGGTGAGGGAAGACATGCCCATTCCAAAACTCCCCATGAAAAGCCCTATTTCAAAACCCCCCCCATGAAAAGGCCTCTTGAAACAAACTCTGAAGAGGGAAGCAGGGATGGAAATGCTAATGATGTTCCAGGGGATGTGGGTGTTCACAGTCGAAGTGTTTTTATGGAATTAAAAAATAATGTTGGAATGTGTTCTAAAATACTAGTTAATTATTTTTTTTTATCATACCTGATATTTACAATAAGAAATGAATGTAAATATAACAAAGTGTATTAGCTATTACTCTCAGGGGTATTTCATTTAAAGGTGGAAAAATTATTTCATGCCTCAATGTCCCAGATTGTATTTTTTAATATTTTTATATGACGACTGAATGAAATAACAAGATCAACAGCAAATAAAATATTATGATTTGATCCCGAACCACTATACCAACTCTAATTTAGCAATAACTTTTGAAAACATGTGCAAGTGTCATTAAGCTGCTATTAAAAATAATAGACACTCTTCAATTTTGAGTAGGATTTCGAATTGAATAGATACTTGATGTCCCCTGTGATGTGTTTTTTTCTAACTAAAAAGAACTGAAAAATATAGACAACTTTATAAAACACGAGTAATCAATATACTAATTAGTTGGTTGGTATTTAAAAAACCCAATAATTTTGATATCAAAAGTTTTTTTTTAGTTAGTTAGTAGAAGTTAGTGGATTTTATCTAAATCAGAAATTCTTACGTTTTCACCCGCGTGTCTGTCTGTACTGCTCGTTACTATCCGCTGTTCAAGCTAGCATACGCATATATAAAACAAAAACAACTGTAATAAATAAATTAATTAATTAGCTTGTATACAAAAATAAGCTTTCTAAAATTTTTTGTTCACAGTATAAATTCAAAAGCGACTATTAAAGTTTTTAAGGCCATGTTCAAAACTATAACTCAAACGTTTTTTGTTTTTTTTAAAGGGATGATATTTTGAAAGGTAGTTTAAAACTATTCCCCGTTGATGCTAAAGATAAAACCAGCTCCATGTAAGGTTTAAAGTAAAAAACAAACATTTCTCTATGACTAATATCATACGGTATCAAATTATAGATTTTAACTTCCTATCGTAATATAACTTATAGAAAAAGTAGGCTGTAATTAAGTAAAGGCATTAAAACAGTCATCAATTTTTTATTCCCAACGTTTTCATATTCCATATAGCAGGATTATATTTCCAGTTTTTGTTGATCCCTTAAAGATGCTAACAATAGAATCAATATTACGAAGAATCAGACAGGCGTACATGAAAAATCAGTTTTTCTCTTCCTGCTCCACTTTTTTGGATGAGTTTTTTTTTAACGTGCAGTCCTCCACAAAATTTGCAGTTCTAACTCTTTTTTTTCAATTCTTCATCATATATTCGTATACTAAGATTGGTTCATGTATTCTTCTTCTCACAAGAAGACAATCATGCATTTTGTCACGAAATTGCAAAATGACTCCTGGAAGAATAGGGTCTTTATAACTATTTTTCAGAGGATAGGTGCCCATTTTTTGACAGCTCAAAGCGAAGTTTGAAATTTACACTATGTGTACTGAAATAAATACTGTTCAATACAAATTGCTCACTCAACGAAAATGAAAGAGGAATATAAAACCCATAGCTCTGGTCTTGGAGAAGATCAAATCTTGAAAGTAAATTTGGTATGTCTCATGCGCATCAATGGGTGATTGATGAGTAAGTAATCAATGTAGATTACCACTAGAGTTTAAAAAGGAACTGTTCTAAAATGCATTCAAGAATGTCACGGAAAAGAAGCTTCCGAAGTGATCAGTGAGTAGTTGGTTTCATCGATGACTTTTTCCTCTAGCTTTGTATATAATAATATTTATAAAATATAATAATAACTATTTCGTGTTTTTTTATTTGGTCCATGGATTCAACTTAAAATAATGTTACGTATATTTCACTAAAATCTTAGAAATCTGAGCTTCTCGGCCAAGTCTAATGCTTGAAAAATTCAGCTAAAAACTAATACCATATCTGAACATCAAATTCATATGAAATCAGCTTCAAATACCCCGGCAGCAAAACACCTCTTGGCCTGTGTAATGAATTTTTCTTAATTACTTTTACCCCATTATGTAGGCATTTAAATTACTAGTCAGTATGACCGGATTACTAATACGTATTATGTGTTGGGGGTTTAGTGGACATTTAGAGATATTGATTAAAACTATTCTTAAAATCGTCCTCGAAGCCGTAATGAGAACGCATTTTATTAACAAACTAAAACTATATTTTTTGTTGCGATTGACCTTTGAACCACTCCGCCACGTTGATACGCACTAAATAGTTAGTAGTACGCTATATAGGCAGCATTGGAGCACGATGACTGGAAGCTGCTATTTATAGCACGGGCCCGGAAGCAATAACGACAGAGCGACGTCATCGGTCGATCGATAGCCAATTATAAGTCGATTATGAGTCGATAGGTTGAGGTTGATGTCGCCATCGCAGGTGGATTGGCTAATTACTGTGGGTGTTTTCCGATCAGCGAGAACCAGAAGTAGGGATATGAACGCTATCCATTTAGCCGCAATTCCAATAAGTGCTCGTTAATTATCCAGTAGATACTGTATTCCAAGCAAAGCATAACTTATTTTATTTAAGGTGTTTCAATAATTGCAATGCAAGCAAAGCCAATATCTGTGAATTCTTTGTTAATATTTATCATGTTACTATTGTTTAGTTTAATATACAGTTTAATCAATACAGGTTAATCAATATACAGTTTAATATTTAATTATAAAAATATATTTAAAACGGGCAAATCTCATCAAAATGTTATAAAGAGGGAGAAACTTGTTATTGACAAAAAGTAAAAATAAGAAATAGATATAAACAAACATCTAATATTACACAAAGAAATTCAAATATGAAAATATCAATCATTCCCAAACCAGTTGAATATTACAAACAATACATAAAAGTTAATAGAAAACATAGCTCAGCTCTTGCCAAACATTCACATAAACATAACTTTTAAGTGTAAGCATTGAAAATATTTCATTGGTGTGAACGACTTTGTGAGTCACTGTACATGGCATTAATTTGATGAATCTAAGTAGATGCTAACAAAACACCCACTCATCTAATTTTACAAATGAGTGCAAACTCCTAATAACATAATATTTTTAGAATGTATTTATAATGGTTAATATCATTATAAGGCTTATATAACCTGCTGAGAACCTTGGGACAGCTGTGACGAAACTTCGAAATCTTCAAAAAATGAGATAAGTACGACACTGTATTTGAGATTGGACACTTGGCAAGATGGCAACAGTATTTCTCAAATTTAATTGGTTCTCGCTTGAATAAACCAGCTTCCAATGTGAACAAAACGTACAGCAGTTATATCAATAAGTAATAGAGAAAAAAATAAAAACACAAATGATCAATCCGCAACGCAGAAGTGAACTTTTTACTTCAAAACTGCTGATTCTAAGTGTGGTTACCATTGTTACGAGCATGTTACATTATGTAATACTTTCCCTAAATAATTTTGTATTCAAATTGCAGGGATTGAGAGAGCACGCTTTGCTCTTGTCTCAACCACCAACTTTAAGATAAATTAGAACTGAATTTGAATAAAATAAGGTTACTGATATCTGGCAAAAATTGTGATACAGGAAATTGAGGAAAAAAAATTGAATAGAAACGATTGTATTCTTAGACTACAAGTCCCCTATGAATAATATTAATGTTCAGATGACCAATTCACATCTGGCAAATAAAAAGAACTACTACATCATAATAAAGAAAATAATGAGAATGTATATTAAAGTGTGAAACTCTTTTATCTATCTGTAGTAAACAATTAAATAAAAATATTAAATTCAAAAATAAAAGTAAGAAAATAAAACATAATGAAGGAATGCATCGTTCATGACTAACAACCATCTGTTTGTATGGTAAGGAGTCGTTGAATAGGTTTGTAAGCATGGTTGATATTCAGAGGCAGAAAATGTCATAGGGTAGTAGAGCGAGGAAGGAAATCGTATGCTTCAGTTCAGTCGGGGTGTACTGAGGAACAGAACAGTAAAATGTTGTATATATAAGAGGGATGATGCGAATTGATGGTTTGAAAAAAGAATGAACTGAGGAAATATTGAGCACGGAAGGAGGGGAAAAGTCACCCTAACTCGGCGTAGAGGTGGGAGCCATGGGAGCGGTTCCCAACGACAAATCTAAAGAACCAATTTATGATTTTCTTCAACTTGTCCTCGAGTCACTCCGATGATCGTGGGGGTCATCCCCCATACACCATACAGCCATAGTCAAAGTGAGAGAAAGTGAGGGAGGTAACAAGGAGTTGACGAGTAGGTTGGGGCGAGAGCAATGGATTAGTTTCGAGGTGGCCATTGACCGACGGGAAATTTGAGATAAATATTAGTTCTAGGAGAGGGTTTGGTCAATGGTTATCAAGTATCAAAATTCTTGTTCGTTTTTCAAAATTTGAGACATTTATGAAATCATATATCTTTTTTTAGAATTACTATTTACGATTGTCATCATTAGTCATCGCACGAGATACCAGCATCCACTTCCATTTTTCTCACCATACTTCTTCCCTGTATTTTCTCTCGGCCATCGCTATGGCTCCTTGTTACTTCTTTATGACCAGTGTCTTCTTTCTCCAATCATTTCCTTCATGCCTCTTGGTGTAGTCTTTTCCAGCTTACACACTTCCTATATAACGCAGTGAAGGTTATACTCATACCCGTTGAAACCATATTATCTTCTCCGAATGATCAATTTTTAATAGTAAATCTTCCATAATATTACCCAGCTTAGATTGTCGACTTTTGTCCACCACTGTAAAGAGCTCCCAAAGGGGTTGAGAAAATCTTATCGCTCACTTAGGACAAAAGTTTCAGAAAAAAAACTTGATAATAATACTGTAAATACTCATATGTATGTGGAAATAAATAAAAAAACGGCTAGGGTGAATAAAAACCCAAAACTTCAGTTATTTATTGCATCAATGACAAAATATTATCCATATAAACAATGGCATTTGTAAGTTGCTTCTAAGTTATCAATTAAGCAAAAAACAGATTTCTAAAAACGCCACACACTGATTCAAAAACAGAATCATTCATTTTCGAAGTATTGGAAAAATCTTTTTGTTTTATGTCTTACTAGAGAATAGTTTACTATTAATTGGAAATATTTTAATTTTTTCTTTGTTACCGAGCCTTTAAAATCGATCTATACGCATCCGTTTGGTTTGCTAAAAAAAATTCAATATTATTATTTTATTGCCTTTCAATGTATTTTTTCCTCTGGATAATTTTACTATTAAATTAACGATAGATTTACCATGTAATAGAGTATGCGAAAGATAACCTTTTTTTTTTTCGTTTTTAAGCTAAAAACTAATTAATTAATAGCTATTTTTTAGCTCAGTCGGGCGCAATTTTTTTATTGTCCTGATTAAATGTTAAAACAGCAAAGTGAAATAAAAGAATTTTTTTTTTCTTAGCTCTCTAATTATAAGATTAAGGATGAGGGAAAATAAAGGAATATTTGGGTATAAAAGAATGACATATATCTCAATACATATATATATATATATATGTAAAAGAGATAAACGAGATAACTAGTTTTGTCAAAAGTATAAAATTAAAAAAAAGTTACTGATCCCTAGGTCATTGGCGTAAATTCTTATGTTATAATAATAGTGTTCACAGAAGTAATGAAGTTGTCTTATTGCCACTGACTCAAAATCTAAGTGGCTTTCAGAACTTTATGGCGCACCTCGATTGGCAGATAGGCACGAAGAGATGTAAGAGCATAAAAGTTGATATCAAAAGAGCACAGCCGGCGGCAAAGACTCTTCTCTGAGTAGATTCCGGGGCTCCTATAGTCAAGCTCTCATTCAGCGTTTCTTCTCTACTTCTCTTGTAAGATTTTTTTTTTCCCCTCTTTTTTTTTTTGAGAGAGAGAGAGAGAGAGAGAGAGAGAGAGAGAGAGAGAGAGAGAGAGAAAACTTTTCCGATTCAGTCAGCAGTTCACTTAATACCGTACTAGCAAGCAACTTCAGCTTTAATCATTTCTGAGCATCCAAATGGCCTCATTTTCACTTTGCAAGTCAAGGAACATCCAGAAACTTTTTACTTCAACAATTGTATTACTTTTTTGTTTACTCATAAAGCTGGCTATTATATTTAATTATTTAATTAATTAAAGCTTGGTATTGATATACACGAAAATCGTATTCTTAAACGAGTTGTCGGAAAATAGCATTAATATCCCATATTTTGCACTCCTCATATCATAATGTTTAGTGGCGAGAGGATGAGATAATTTGAAACGGAGGAATTTGGTTCAAATCCCAATATTTACATTAATTCATCCTCCAACAGTTAGTAACCGGTATAATCAATACGATTACGTTAAATCCCATCTATAAATAATATATATCTAAGTCAGTAATCTTTAAATGATTAGCAAGCGGTCTGAGTGAATGATTTGCTGTGAATAGGTAAGGGCTGATACAAATTTTATTTTCATTATATTTATTTTATTTAAAAATTTCGCAATGGAAGGGAAACGGCTGGTTTATGGTTTCTACTGAACTTGGGAGGCTAAGTGCTGTCAAGCTGAGTCGTAGACAGGAAAACTTGAGCAACGGATAGCAACGGACTAGTCTCGAAGTCAGGCTATTGAAACTCAAATAGTGAGCTCCGGAAAGTTCACGAGATGACAGGGGGGGGGGTGGACAGGGTTTTCTACTTCTCAGTTAGGATTTCCGGGAAATCTACAAAATGAGCAGTGAATCAATATTTGGTTTAGTTACTCAAAAGAAAATTGAGCCTCTCCATCGAATTAAAACTATTTCCTGATAACATTTACGCACACATTACATTACGCTGCTAACAAAAAGAACCATATTGTAAATTCTTAAAATATAAACAATTTCTGCTGACAGTTGAAGTTTATATTTATTCAGAATTCACGTTTACTTAAACAATATATACCCTACCTTACTATATACTTAACTTCGTAATGGACCTTTAAATGAAAACTGTTATTTTCAGCTAAGCACTTAATAAGACATTAAATGGATCTGAGACATATTTGATGAGCTATTGTTAATTTACGATCTAACCCCTTTATCGATACTTTCAGGACATTTATTGCTGAGGATAATGGTTAGTTACATCAAATAGTGACCAAATAAAGCAATATCAAGCCTTCATCTGTAACATAACATAACACTTACGCAAAGCTTTTCAAGTCAGCACATACATTTAGTCTTTTATAACCAATGCTTCACATTCGGTAAAATTTTAATAGGGCATACAGGTTTCGTTATTTCGACAAAAGTTTAGTATTACGTGATGAAATGCTTGTTCGTTGATTTTTCTAAAAAGTCATAATTATGTCAGACCAACCCGTTTTCAGTTGTTTTCTGATTGTTCCCGTCATCGTTGATTTTTGAGAGCGTCAAATTGAATTTTTAATAAAATATAATTATATAACACTCCATAGGATACATCTTAGTAATGACAAAGGTATATGATAGGTAAAATTGGTTCTAACTTTATACACACACTTGTACGTCGTTTTTTTAAATGGCATAAAAAAAAAACGAAAATTCATGTAAATCTGTTTATGATATAATCTTACTGAAAATCATAATTTTTGCAATATTTTCTGGTTCCACATGGTCCCGTTCAGATTTTCACTAATCTCTCTATAATTCAGTACTTTCTTAAGTATCTTAAATTACCATCACTAACCGGTCTTTCATTAGATGATTGTCCACGTATCTGATGAGGAATTACAGAGAATAAAACTCAGGCGCTAATCTCCCCCTCTTTCCATGGCTTCCAATATAATTTACTAATCTCATGTACGAAGAAGTATCGTACTTCACATTCATCATGTTTTGAAACACTTGATAGATATTTATTAAAATTGTACGTTATTTAGAATAATGTTATTAATCAATGATATAGACATATATGCACCTAATATCAATATAGGTCAATATATACATATCAATCATATATACAATATCATCAATAGGTGAAATGGCTTTTACTAAAATTAATAATTTTCAACTGAAATGGCATTGAACCAAGTGATTATTCTATTCCATCTCCTATATGCATGTTAAATTCTATCCTTTTCGGTCTAATATTAAAACTCGTGTTCAGTTACAATTTGTAGAATCAACAGTGTTTTTACCACATTATTTGAATCCGCTGACCCCATATAAAATAAATCAGAACTGAGGAATTTAACATCAGCGTTCTTTCGGACATTTAGTGCCTAAGACGTGATAACACGGTGCATCAATAAGATGCAGATTGACAACGTAATTGTACCTTGTCCTAAAAGCACCCTTAATGTCACCGATACGGATAAAGATTTATCGCCCACCGCCCTTACCATTCCCATCCCTAAGTGGGATTGATTGTCTCAGAAAGGGGCGCCTACATGGGCAGTAAAAACAGCTAAGGTGCCCAATGAGAAATGAGATCGTTAGGGAGGTGTGTGACCCACACACTAATGACGGAGATAGGGGGGTGCCCTTTAGGGCATAGCTGCTGACACTTGGGAAATTAACTTCACTGCAGTATCGAACGGGTACTATAAAAAACAGACATTTACTTTTTCGATCACTAGAATACCAAATCTATCGATCAGAACCAAACCTTGGTTGTATCAACTACCAACTAACAACCAATACAATTAATAATCAATGTATTTATTTTTATTAAGTTTGTACAGTGTTTTTGCAAGCCGATTCATGCTACATTTCCCCTATATGTTTCTTCACACGAATTATATTATAGATATGAGTCGGTACGGTCATATTGTTTTCTCATGTTATGTGTAAAATATTAGCCATTGAAAACCAGGCTAATGATAAGGTCTATACATGATTAACAAAACTAATGAATTGTAACTAATAAAAATTAACAGGCCAAGTGGAAGCAGTAGCCATCGCATTAAGGAAAACATGGAAGAACCCTTCCTAAACATTTTTAAATAAGGATTTGCCCTACTTACATCCCAGGGAAACCTTAAAATTACCACAACAGCAACGCCACTCTACAAATCAAGGGATTATTTTATAGATGTTATTTATAGCTGACTGCTTATATATATATATGTAAAAGTTAAATTAAAAAGAATAATCACTACCAATAAAAGTTACATGTTTTGAAGCGGTGTCTCATTGCATCCGTGTAGCGTTTATAACATGCGTGATGTTTGGATTTGGGTACTCTAGAGCTATAGATCTGAAACTATAGATTCTACGAATACATGACGGCTGCCACATTAATAACTCTTTTATATTACTTATATAAAATGTGCATATGAAAGTAATGCCCCAATGATAGATACGATACGTGAACGAAATGAGCCAAAAATCATCAATATCCTCTGAGATTAAAGAAGATTAAAACCCAATTATAAGACAAATGAGGGGCAGAGTAATAGATTTAATGGCGGTTCAGTTAATCCTCATGGAGCTCATGAACAAATGTTCTCTTCAGGCCGCTGATCTGTTTCCATTCATTCTCTATCCTTGAACTGAAAAGGGAGGATCTCGTCAGATACGATTGTTTTTTTTTAGCCAGAGCTGATGAAAAGCTTGTGAAATCCACAAAAACAAAAATGTGTTTTTGTATCGGGTTTTGAAAGCTATTACCACCTACAGAAGTGGAGTAGAAATACTGATACTAGATATAAGTTCTTTCATATCAATTTTCAATGAATCAAAGATCATCTGTTTTCATCATTAAACTTTTATTTAATCAATTATGAGCTATTCATTTTTATTTTTATTTTAACTAAACGAAATAAAATACAACTAGATCTTTTTGACCCAAAGTATTTTATTTTAGTAATACATGCTATATTAAAGGACGTACAAGTATATATCAAAATTGTGCACAAAATACTTGTTTGAATTTTATTTATTTATTCATTATTTTTGTTGCGACATTTTTGACTATATTATTCCATCATCCGGAAACATCTACATAAGTATAATACAAAAACCTTAGTACAATTACAATAAGCAAAAATTAAAAAATATTATGTTTTACTACTGAAAATTTTCTTTTCAACAAATAAATAAAAATTGGATTAGTTAAAATATTAAAATCGGCTCGAACGATGTGATGTATGAGTTGGCCATCACAACTTCAATTTTTAGTATATCTTTAAACTTATATTTCGTTCAACTGTGATTTTCATGCAAAAATGTTCAGAAAACCTTATTTTATCATCGCTTGGTGTTGTTTCATAGAATTTCCAATCGTCTATCTTAAATAAAATCACTAAGGTATGAATCAGCGTTATGAATATAATTTAACTTCATAATTCTACATTGAAAGTATCATTTTTACAGCCACTATCATAAACTGGCGAACGGTCTTTAGACAATTTTCCATTCCCCTTTATTATTAAGTAAAGCTTCTTCCTTTTGACTCAATTGAATTCAGTTCAAAGCGACGTCGTCTCGTAACATTTAAGTACGTTCTTGAAGGTCGTTTTAAAATATTTATTTGTTACTTTCAGGAACTGCCCTCATGTTACTACTTATTTAATTTCGTGTAACAGTTATCCAAAGCAATATTAGGCTATGATTTAAAATAAGTGACTTCTGGAAACATTGACAATATATTTTCGTAAATAGATCAAAGAACCTTTGATTTTTTTATTAAAATAATTCCAAACAAAATAATAATATATTTTAAGACAATATTTGAGTAGACTATGATTGCGCAGTCGCCTGTATTATTCCTGCGTTATTTTGACGTGAAGAAATGACTGAACTACTATATAAAACATCCATTGCTATATTACGAATAATATTATATTTCTTTTCTTCATAAATGCGAGATGTCGCATCGATAGGCCTGTTATAAGCAGAGCTCTATGTTCTGGAAGAATTCCCTTTTCATCCTGCTACCAAGCTGGTTTAATATCATTGGACAACTAAGATCGTTGAAAAATAACTAGGAGTTTTTTACTCCCAAATTAAATCTACAGCGTATGTAAAAAACGTTAATCATCTTTTTTAAAAATATGGAATCATTTTATAACTATCTTAATTTAACCAATATTATTTGTTCCAATTATACTATTTGTTGTGTGTTTATCAAGATGCTAGTCAGATTCACTTTTAACTTGCAAAAGAGTCTCTTGAAAGGTCTCTGCGCTGAATGCGCAGTATGAGCGACTTATCAAACCGTTTGAGTTGTGGTTAGACTTTAATAAAAAAATATTTCAATTTTTAACGAACATTAGCGATTAGATAAATTTCAATCCCCATCTATCATCTGTATATCAACATAGAACCAGTTTGGCAGGAGAGGGAAAGAATAAAATGATTGTTGAACACGTCCACTATGACAAGGATGCCTAGTCTGTCTTTCTACGTAAAAGTAGCTGTCTCTCTATGTCAGTTTATTGTCCAATATCGTTAAGAGCCATAACATAAGCACTAAAACAACTAGTGCTGCCGAACGTTAGAGATATTTCAATCTCACGAATCATGCATTAAATATGTGATGATGAATAAATTTTAAAGATATATACTCTGAAATACATCGATATATCCCGATAGAGCTTGTTCATATGTTTTATGTTACGGAAAGGGAAAAATCAAAAAAAAAGTAACTTCTGCTGTTTTAAGATTTTTTGAGTTAAAGGTCAGAAGTTGTAAGGAGTGTAAGTATATCTGATTTCTGTTCTATGGGCAAGAATAAGTTACTGATATATGATATATTAAAGCAAAAAGAAATCTAATAATAATGTTTTGAAACCTCATGATAGAATACCGTTTCGTCTATCTCAATACGTTTGTTGGTGAACAATTTATTATTTATATTTGTTAAAAAAATTATTATAATATTAGGTCAAGATTATCAAGTGCAGTTTAACAACATATTAATAAGTAGTAAACAAAATCACGGTACCCACTTTCTTATAGTTTTTTTAATGTTATATACACTTACGGTAGTTCAAAATTGAATTGGAATTTGTGCTTATGTGATAGCCTATTTAAAACAAAAATAAAGGCGCCACAGCTATATCCTTACCGCATAGCAGTCCGGTCTTACAGGATTGCCTATGCAATCCTCCTGCATGACACTATATTTCTTCTTTCTTCGCTGCACTTTTGGTACAAGCTATAATATCCCAACTTATGTATATAGATATTGTTTATTTTGTGAGCTACATCGATAAGTTGAAGATTGATTCTTATAAGAAGCGAAATCACTAGTTGATCCAAAAACCAACAGCACCACTTAATATGTGTTTGCTTAGTTAAATTTACTGTTTTCTGTTTATTGGAATCTTGAAATATCAGTTAGGCCTTTTATTACAAACAAAACGTTGTAGAAGAGATTTATATAACAAAAAATGTTATTAAGGTGAACAATGAGAAATTGACTCAAAGAGCCATTAAATTCTTATATTAAATAAGGTCCCGAGCCCCTGATATTCCTAAATATTGGAGCAAAAACACTTTTTTTTATTTTTCCCCCCATCTTTGTCTCTGATAATTGCTTTCTAACCAATAAACAACGCACAGGTAGCTAAAATATTGACCTAAAATTCTATTCAATAATATTAAAGTCGACTAGAGTTTTTACGAAGCAACAAGTTTTATTGGTAGCTTTGCCTCACCGACCTTAGTGTGCCCATATCAATGATAACATCAGAACTTCCTTAAAAAGAATAGACGGCCTTGGACCAATGAAAAACACTTCAAAATAAAAGTTTAACTTGAGTTCAATCACTAGATTCACCTGAGGATCTATAATTATATATAATTATCTGTAAATTTAAAGGGGCTAAGAAAGAAAAAAAAAAGTTCAATCACTTATTGCTCAATGGAGGTCTGATGTAATCCTGAGCCATATTGCCCCGACCAGGCATATCTTCGAGGTACCTAAAATGTCGTCCAACATCCGAAAAAGATGATATCGACCAAAACCCACTCCCTTCAAATTAACCTGGTTCTAATAAATAAGGTTAGATTCATTCAAAAAAACACATAATAATATAAATGTTGGCTGACAACTCTTGCTTCTTCCAAATTGCAAGACTATCATGTGCTTGGTTATGCACAGAACAATTTCAGCAGAATATTACTGTTCACGATATCGATTGAAAATGATACCGCAGAATTACACTGTCCGTGATAAAATTTTACTAAACATCTTCAAGTATTAAATGGGCTTTCCATATATTAGTTCAAATCATTAATTACCTTTTATTTTCTTGATAGGACACTCTCTAATTTGATTTATGGCCTAGTAGGGTCCTTTTCGAATATAGCTCGAACTAAACATACATAGGGGTTTGGAATCTAAAAATTGCTAGCATTTTTATATAATTTTCAAAATAAAATTTCCTTTGAGGTGGACGTGTGAATCAAGCACTTTGCCGTCCTTTACCGAGTTCCCCGATCGCAGGATACTATAAATGTTTCAAAGGCTAAAATGCACCGTTAATGGTCCAATAACCACCGTGGTATTTTCCACAGTGAAAGGCCAGTGGGAACATTAGTGGCAGCTCACTCTGTGGAACCACTTACGTGCTCTTCGACCTAAAATATGTAGCTGTTGTCTTTGTGTGGGAGATTTAGGGCGGAGAGAACGAGTCTAGCTGGGACTGTGGCTGACCCGGCGAGCCGGGTGGACCATCCATTGTCTGCCATGTGTAGGGCATAAGTGAATATTTGTAAGGTTTTCCAAGGTTGCAGTCTTTACTACTGAAATTAATGTACAATAACTATATTTTGATTTTGTATATTATACATTATATACATTCAACATCGGAACTAAGCCAACCGGAATAACACCAATTTGTGGTGGTTGTCTTACTATTGAATAGAAAAATATTTTACTCCAGAACGAACACAAGTTAAAAAATTTCAGTCCATATGATACAATACAAAAATATACTGAAAACGTTCATGTTCCGTCAGCTGTTGATAATTCTAACTCTACTGCTGGTCAAGTTGTTAAATCGAAAAATATTCTTTATATTATACACAAGGTAATACGAAAGCGTTCTCATAATAATGGGAGCGGGATAGTTCTATAATTCGAAACTTAGCTGCTTCTGTTCTTTACAGTTCGCAACTTTCCTGTTTACTCTTAACTTCCGCGAGCTGTTTACATCCAAGCTACCCAGTTTCTTCACATTTCCCTCCTTTTGTTATTCACACTGGTCAGAATGAGGTATATACATGCACACATAATAACATTCATGAGTCTACAGTCTTTCTTTATGCAGGTTTCAATTCTGTTCTCATTTATGTACTGTGAGTATTTTGAAATGTATAAACTCATAATAATTAGTATGGACTCATACTCACAGAATATTTTAATATTTCGACATTTTTCTGTGGTCGCTTGGGTTTCGAATTCTGCGAATCGATTGTTGCAACTAAAGTGTGAAACATTTAAAAAGGTTATATTCTCTAGAAAATAACCTAGCTCTTGATGTGTTAAAACTGAATACGTACTTTCAACTTAACAAGAGACGCTATCCAGCTTCCATTGTGGCAAGAGCTCAAATCCGGTAAAATTTTGATATTTTACTCTGTGGCACTTTGTTCCCGTGAAGACAGGTAAGTACTTTAAACTATTATAAGTGAGGCTCTCCCCCTTAACTGGACGTGCGTCGCACGGACCTTTGTAGGGCATGGCAAGCCGTAGGGACCCCGCTGATGAATTTCAACATCCCAAGAGAGTTTGCAGAAAGCGTACTCTCCCCCAGGCCCCTGAGGTTAAAACCTCAAACTCTTTCACCCCTCTTAACACAACAGCTCAACCAGAGGCCAGCACATCTACCGCCCCCACAGCCCTCAAATCGCCACCCCCCCTAATATTAGGCCGCATAAACAGTTATGACCTAACCCGTCTGCTTACTGAAAATAATGTGAGAAATTTCAGAATCTCACAAACACAACAGGACACTAAAGTCCTGTGCCATGCTGTCTCTGACCATCAAAGAACAGCTGCTGTGTTAAGGGAACTAAAAATCCCTTTCCACACATTTGCCCCCCGAGGCACAAAGCAGAACAAAAAATTCTTGCTCCACGGCTTCGATTTATTGCACCCGATCGAGGAAATAAAAGCCGATATTCAACAGCTCGGTAATATAATCGATGTTTATCGATTAAGGCGCTCCGACCATAACGGTGCTAAGACTGAGATCGAGCCGATCCTCGTTATCGGAGATCATACCTTAACTCAAGCTATGATCAAGCAAATCGGCCACATAAATAACGTGCTCTTCCGTGTGAGCACATTTCACGACAAAAGGGGCATTCCTATGTGCCTCAACTGCCAGGAGTACGGCCACACCAGGCGGTACTGCTTCAAGCAGGCAAAATGCGTGAGGTGTAGCGAGCCTCACGAAACTAAAGACTGCCCCAGGGACGCCTCAATTCCCCTGAAATGTGCAAACTGCGGGGGTAACCACGTTGCCTCCTTTCAACAGTGTCCCCACAGACTGCAGCTCCTACAGGCCGCTGAAAATAGAAAGCAGGTTAAACAACAGAACACAGCCGGGCCGAGAATGGCCAGATATCAGCCTGCTCCCCCCCCCCCACCTCGTCAGACAGCCTCTTATGCCCAGATGGCATCCGGTAACACCAGGGCTCCGGAAGTTCCCCCAGAGCCCCTACCACAACAAAACAATAAATACAATAACAACAACAATAACAATGATGCCATCATGGCCGTGTTAGTCAACTTGATCGCGTCAATGAACAAACTATCAGAGGCGGTAACCGAAATGATGAAAGATTTCAGAAAACTTGCATCTAAATGAGTGGGCACGCAATTTTAAATTACAACGTCTGCGGCATTATGCCCAAACAAGCCGACGTAGAAGTAATTCTACGGTGCCATACGCCGGACGTTGTCGTCCTTACAGATACCCGGCTGAAGAAAATACACTTCTGCCGCTTCCCGGGTTATACTGTTTACCGTCACGACACCGAAACTACCTCAGGAGGAGTAGCGGTGCTAGTCAGAAACGGTATACCCTGTAGGAGACTGCTCCCCCCCGTCAACCTAGGCCCCGATCAATTTATTGTAACGCTCCAGCTACGGCTCACGAAGAATACCATTGTGTCAGGAGTCTATAGAAGACCGAGAGCCGCCTGTGACCCGTACAAGCGTCTGCTCAGTACGGTAGCTCATGACCGAAGACACGTCATTGTGGGTGACCTAAATGCAAACCACAGCTGGTGGAGTAGTACTAGAGCAAACGGCCTAGGCCGCTATATTACCAAAACTCCATTTACGGTCATCCACCCAGGATTGCCGACCTTCCGTCATTTTGCTAACCCAGACAGGACCTCCACGCCTGACCTGCTCCTGACACAAGAGCCACACCGGGTCACCGGATGCTCCGCTCTGGACTTTACCACTTCCGATCATCGTCCTGTTCTCTACGAACTAGAAGGCGACATGCCAAAGCCGCCTGCTTCTAGATACAGGTACGATGAGGCTAAGTGGGACCTCTACAAGCGTCTCATTAAAACCGATTTGCCCACTATCACGCCCCTTAGGCACACCTGGGACATAGATTACGCTATCTATCAGTTACAGGACGTCATCGAACGAGCTGCCGATGCATCGATCCCCAAATTTTCTCCGAAGCCCCCTTCTCTGAGGAAACCTCCGGATCACATCCTGCAACTGATAAGACAGCGTAACAACATTAAGAACAGGTGGTTTAGGACCAGAAACAGGGACTTAAAACCGGTTTTAAATTCTCTCACAAACCAAGTAAGGTCCCTGATGGCTCAGTGGAAAAATTCGGTCTGGGAAGATCGCCTCACCAGTCTGCACGGCGACCATAAGCAATTGTGGAAACTCGTGAAGACCTCTACCTCAAAAAGGAATGGTGTCAGGCTGGCCGTCAACGGCCAGTTCATCCCCACCACCGAGCAAGCGGACATTTTGGCGACCTATTATGAGGAAGTGAGCCGTGGCCAAGGCGAACCAATAGTAACGCTCGATCCCCCCTCCCCCTCTCTCCCCACCACTACCGATATCTGGACCTCTCACAGGCAAGTCGGAGCCATCATTCGGAGAACAACCGGCAAGAAGTCACCAGGGCAGGACTCGATCCAGAATATCCTACTGAAGCAGCTACCGAGGAAAGGAATCTCGTTCATAACTAACATCTTGAACTCCTGCTTCAGGCTTCATTATTTCCCTCAGAACTGGAAACATGCAGTAGTGATCCCTCTTCTGAAACCAGCGAAGAGCGGATATGAGCCATCTCATTACCGCCCCATCAGTCTGCTGACTCAACTCTCGAAGCTGTTCGAGAGAATTATCCACATACATCTCTCCGGGCACTGCGAGTCACAGGAAGTCATCCCACCAGAGCAGACTGGTTTCAGCACAGGCTTAAGCGCGAATAACAACCTGGTGAGATTGCAACACCACGTCGCATCGAACATCCGAAGCAACAGAGCTACCGCAATGATTTCTCTGGACTGTTCGAAAGCCTTCGACTCTGTGGATCATTACATCCTACTCCAACGTCTGAGGGAATACGAATTCTCGGATCAGCTGCAGAACCTGATTAGATCCTACCTCACAGGCAGAACATTTTCGGTTCGTATAGGCACTACGACCACGACCCGAAGAAACTATTCTGCCGGTGTCCCCCAAGGATCGGTGCTAGGCCCGTTGCTGTTCAACATTTACACCGCCCACATCGTAGGAGCCTCGTACTCCAACTGCGAGGTATCCGCGTACGCGGACGATATAGGTGTCTACAGCACTAGCATCAATCCATCCAGAGCCCTGAAATTCGCTGAGAGTGCCAGTCAACAAATCGCCGAGAAACTCGATGCCGTCTACATTAAAGTCAATCCGGCCAAGACGCAAGGAATAATATTTAGTTACAAATCCGGAAAAATGAAGCTCCCGAAATCCTTCGTGTTAGACGGCAAAGAATGCCCTGTAAGCAACAAGCTGTGCTACCTCGGAATTACCCTCGGTAGGCACTTGTCGTTCACAACGCACCTCGGAAAGAAGTTAAAGAGTGTTAGGAAGAAATTCTTCAGCCTCGGACACCTACTTCACAGCCCGGCTCTATCAGTACGCCTCAAGCTGCTGATATACCAGAGCGTCCTAAGACCTGCATTGATGTATGGAACCCCTCTCTACAAGTATTTGACTCCCAACACTCTCCTAAAGCTCCAGCAATTTCAGAATAGAGTTCTCCGCACCTCCCTCAAACACACCCCTTTCGACCAAATGAAGGCCGACGAAATCCACAAAAAATTCGAAGTGCTTACTATCCAAGATTTTATCAAGAGAAGGCACATCAAATTTTTTGACTCCCTAAGACATAGCCACAACCCACTATTCTCCGACCTTCAGCCACCACCAATGCCCGTCAGATGGAAACACTGCTGGACCGCCGAAGCTTGGCGAATGAAAGACATCATAGAACCAGAGGACTGACGGACCTACACCCAGCCGAGAGATCGAGGCCGATCTCCCACCCGACTCAACCGACGCCACATTACCCCATCTACCTGTGTAAGCAGGGTTGATCTTCCGGCCGATTAGGCCGACTCACTCAGGCCACTGGCGGGGCGGCCGGCCAGGCTTCGCCTGGCCTACAACAAACCATCGCCTAGGCACCCCTAGGCTTAATCCTTGGTAGACTCTCACTACCTTCCTGACTCCATCCGCCTTTCTAGGCATTCCACACCCCATATCCTTCTCATACATCCTTCAAATAGGGGTCTCCCCTTAGTGAAAGGCACTTTCCAGCCAAAAATAATTTTCCTTATTTTTCCCACATTCCTATTTTTTATAAGTTTGAGAGCTTAGGGAAAAAAAAAAAAAAAAGAAAAAAAAAAAAAAAAATCGAATTCTGCATCGTAACTCGTCTGTAAAATATACCGTATATTTATATAATATATAAAATATATTAGTCCAACTATTAATACAGAAATTGGATACAACTGTTTGCATCGAAGTATGGCTGTATTTGTTTACCGAATGTTTTTGCCAAATAGGTTCATGGCTAGCAAAAATAAAACGCGAATGCTGTAACCTAATTTGATAAAATAATGTAAGTACCAAAGAAGTTAAAAGAAAAATCATTGATCAGAGTTTTTTAAAGTCATGTTTCTTTTCTTAGTGAGTTTCATCTGTAACCCCAAGTGATAAATGAAAATATGTGATATGATTTATTGTATCTTGTTTGTTAAAGTTAATCTTACCACCGTCAATGTGTCATATTGTATTTTTTCATAAACGTGCTGATTATGTAGGTCACCCATGAACGGATCGAATTTAAACAATTTTATTTCTCACTTCCAGTTGCATTGTATTGTAATTTAACCGTCTCATAATTAATTTAATCTGAGGTTTTGTGGAACATTGTTATCAGATAAAAAGAAGAAAACGAATGTCCATCTGCAATTAGAGTCTCTCCCTTTAAGCTTGGCAATCCAATCTTCATTTCCAATAGTTGCACTGCTTGCACTTGAATGACAGCTCGAAATGGCCAATGGGAACTTCTTCTATCGAATGAACTCCCAGATACTTACTGGGATCACGGTTCCAGCTGTTACTCATACCTGGGAAACACAAGTGTCATCAGCTGGGATCACTCCTCCAAATATTCACGAGATTTATATCCATTTGGCCGGAAGGGTTTAGAGTAACGTCGGGGAGATTAGAATTATTGCTCCTTCAGACAGTTTCTCTTCACAAATCGTCAGCTAAACGTCTTATGATTTGGTAAGCGTTATCTTTACGCTTCATAACATGTAAGCTGATGGGTTTAGTTTTCATACTGAGAAATCATTTGTACAAAAAAGTAAAAAAAATACAATTAGACTAATGCCATGAAAACAAATAATAATCATAACCAATTAAAAAATATATTGACAAGTTCTCTTAACTTATCATCCCTACAAACCATTAAGCCCGAACAATTCAAGAGACTATATTTAATTTTTCAAAGGGTATTCTAAATTTTTGGCTTAGGTGTTCGTAGACTCAGTTGGCTGAATCTTTGACTTCAGATAAGGTGGGTTTAAATCCCGCACCTTTAATAACTTTTCTCGAGGCTAATAATTACAAAATCTAAGATGTGGGCACTAGATTATAGGCTATGTTTTTACTAAATAACAACAATTTTTGCCCACAAAACAGTATTTTATTATTCGCAATAGCGCTTTCGACCACTCAGGCTGCCATTATCAAGTGCTAATGATTCCGCCAATCAGGGTGGCTAAGCGGTCAAATTAAGCTCAAAGTAGGAGATTAGACACCACTTTGATTGGCAACCCTCAGTAACCCTTGATAATTGTGGTGCGAGCTCTAATGCTTATAATAAAATGTTCTAATTTCTGAGCGAACATATATAAACTATAAATAGGCAATTAGTAATTAATAATATAGTTTGAAATGGCAACTTTATTTTGCTCTGTGTAAACTTTAGAAAAAAATATGCCAATTACACAACTGGACGCATCATACAAATTCAGTGAGTGTATATTATTATAATTAATATTATAAAACTATATATTTTTACATCCGCCTTGGAAGAGATTATGAATAGTCAATCAATATTTGTCAATAATTTACATGCTTGAATAACTTCCAGAATTGTGACTCAAAAAAAAAAATGCTTTGTATTTCCCGATTGGTTTTATTTTTAAATTTGTTTCCTGATATTTTACCCAAGCAATGGCGTGTATTGTGTAATCCGGGTGATACTGAATATAGTTTGAATATCAGAATAATCGGACAATTTTTAAGATATCTTTCGAAGAACATAAGACTAGAAAGACCAATCATAGTACTACCAGAACACGATTGAAATCGACGAACGAGCCCATAGAGTGTGAAGTCAGCAATTGTAGTAAAGTAAGTAAAACAACAATAAAAATCGTTAATGAAAAAACTAAAAATCAATTTGAAATTGTGCAAGTAAGAGGTACTACTTACTACGTTGGGTAAGTAGGGGGATTTTATAATTATCCAGCAACTTAAAGGTACTCTATAATTTTAAATTCATTTACATTTAGTTGGGTAAAATTGCCTAAGAATATATAATCTACTATTGGACTACTAAATGAATAACTCATTAATCCAAATTAGAAGACCGAATGCATTTACAATGCTAGAATTTTAACTGCGACAATATTGTGGGGATTCGTGGCATTCCATAAATTATAGTGAACCGGATTTCGCCAATTATGCTCAAATAACATAAACAATTATGAATTTTACAAAGGAACTCAGGGTTAATCAGACAAGAAAACAGCTCTGGTTCTTAAAACCTCTAAATAATAAAGGTAACCTCTAGAATATTTCTTGTTTTGCTAATAGGACTGTTTTAAAATTAAAGTGAAAGTAGATTTGGTTGGTTAAAACAGTGATTTTATGTCGATTTACACTAATCTGAGGCTATTCAGTTCCACAACGTTAAAATACAACTTTAACTAATAATAATAAATAACACTAAAATTGAAGACATAAAAGAATTAATCTTGATAGTTGCTAAACAAGGGTATAGACTATTTTGGAGATTGCTTTAACAATTTGTTTGATTTTTTCTTAGAAAATAGAAAAGTTAAAAAATGTAATAGTTGTGAATAGTGGTATGGGCAGTTATAACATTATCCTATTTAAAATACAGACCACATACAAAGAGTAAATAGTATAAGACAGCAATAAAATTCTAGATTTCAAAACAGCAGATTTTATATATTTTTTGAGTTGGAACTTAGTACATCATAGTTGTTACCGAAAAGTCTAAAAGGTGTTGTATAACATACCTTTAAAATTTATAATAATGTAATTATTTGTATGTTAATATTATATCCATTGTAGAGCATAATACATACTGACGAATAATAATTGCCTGGGCCTGAATAAAATCGTATTTTTTACTTATCTGCTCTATCCTTGAGTCATTACTCTTAAGGTCTTTTAAATTTCACTGTTAGTGGCTTTGTGGTTGCCTCATCAACTCCTCTCGGTTTAAGTACACACCACAATGATCTCGTGTATTCTTGAACTTTAGCCTCCCTAGTAAAACATGCTTCAATGATTTGTATACCATGCGGTGTTTACAAAGTGGGCGCTTTTTGGCAACGAATAAGCAATCATCCGAATACTCACAATGGTGTTCGGCGACTTGAGATGACCCAAATTGAAATGGATGGTGGAACCCATTCAAGATTCAATAGGGTCTATTTTCGTCGCCCACTGCCAGATAGATATATTGAGAGGTCATGCTCGTCTCCAGTGCGCTCTAGTGCACGGGGTTTTGGCCGCGGACCAAGTCGTTACTTATTTTCCAGCTTCAGATCGAAAATCGATTCTCACTCCATGCCGCGCAGTTCAACTCTGGCAACAACCGCAACAGTCTGTCGGTTAAGACGGTTGAAGTGGGCATAAAAATGTTCTTCTTCAGGATTATTACAGTTCAATTTGCATTCCTAATCGGTAGTTCAATCACATAACCGTTATTATTTTATATACATCACGAAGCTCCAAAAATGTGCCCCACCAAACCAAAGACCCGACTTTTTCAGCATTGTCTATTCTATTCAGGAACACAGTATCAAAAATGGAGGATAAAATTGAACTCTGCAAACTCAGTGAAGGTGTCGTTTACACATTGGACAAGTTGCCCGCCTGAAAAGCTATTCTACCAAGCGGTTGCTACAAATTAAGTGCCCTACTTAAAATTTTGCTTCAAAAATTAAACTAACCTGGAATATGCAAACACGAAAAAACAAAACTAAGATCAACATGCAATATAAACTATTAAAATTAGTCGTTAATTAAATTCACTGCTGTGAATGAAGCCAGCTAATTGAATCAATTAATTAATTTCCTGTTTATGATAACGTTGCTTTATTATATATACTTCAGTGCTTAATAGGGATTAAAAGCCTACAAAGTGTCTATTTATAACCACAAAAGAGGCCAAAGCGGAGCTCTTCCATAACAAAAGTGAGACTAAGTAACTGTAAGAGCTCGTTATAGAAACCTATTTATAAACCATTCTTCCCTCCACCTATTTTTAAACATTCCCAAGGTCATGCAGGTTATAATTAACTAAATATTATGCTAAAATTTTTATTTTTATGACTGTTAATGCTATTATACAAGCAAAGAGGTGTAGATAGTTAAAACCCTATCCAATCCTAGTAATGGTAGTTATAATAAATTCGTGGAAAAGTAATCCCCAGTCTTTTAAAAACGGATAGGCTCTTCAAAGAAATAAAAGTAAAAGGCAGATATTTACTGTTTATTTATTTTATTTATTTTTTTTTTTATTAAAACAATTTTTATTAAGATAAAATTACAATCTGCCTTTTATTAGGCAATAATAATTGAGATAAATGTTATCCACATTTACAATTCATCATTCACTCGCTCATTCATACAATATTTACAAACAGCCCAGAGGCCCCCCCAAGTCCACAAGGTTGTCACCTCCCTCGCATGCGAAGGAGGAAGTGGAGTCTTAGGGAGTCCCCCACGCTCCTACGTCAGCCGCGTCACTGGATAAGAGCCAGCGGAGGCTGACCAAGAGCGTGAGAGCCACAGACGCTCAGGACATGATTAGAGAAACTGGCCATTGCCAGGACTCCCACTATCACTTAGTTATATCAGGTCACGAGGCCACTGCCTTTTTAGTCTCCGAGGAGGATTATATGGGTGAGTGGTGCAGTGCAATGACTGTGCTAGGGAATTAGGGTGGTTGGATAGGTTACTATGGAATTTTATGAACTTGGAAGGGATGAGTTCAAGAATATAGGGTATATTCAGATCATTGTGAAGGGTTTTGTTGCTGACGTAATAAGGGGCATTTACTATTGTTCTTAGGACTTTTGATTGAAAGGATTGGATGCGCTTGATGTTCGACTTTTTTGCTGTCCCCCATAGCTCTATTCCGTATGTCCAGATTGGCTTTAGAAGTATAACTTTGTAAATAAGTAGTTTGTTTTCTATTGAGAGATGGGATGTCCTTCGAAGTAGTCTGTACAGTTGTCCAAAGAGTCTGTTTAGTTCTTGTCTTTTTTAGCCTCGTGTGTGGGTTCCATGTCAGTCTTTTGTCGAGATGGAAGCCTAAATACCGTACTGTCTCAGACAAAGGGAGAGGAATTGAATTTAAAAAGACTGGCGGACAGGACTTGTGGCAGAGGGTAAAGGTTATGTGGGAACATTTTCCTTCATCGACTTTTATTCTCCATTGGTTGCACCAATATTCGATCTCGTCAAGTTGTTTTTGAAGGTTTTGGGATGCTATATCAGAGTCTGGATGGGTTGACAGGACTGTAGTGTCGTCTGCGAATGTTGCCAAGAAGGTATTGGTGGTAGAGGGGACATCAGCGGTGTATATATTATAGAGGATGGGACCCAGGGCGCTGCCCTGTGGAACTCCTGCACTTATGGGATAGTAGTTAGAGTATTCTAAACCACAGCGGACTTGGAAGAAGCGGTTTGAAAGGTAGGACTGTAAGACTAGGAAAAGGGTCTGCGGTAAATATCCTTTGAGCTTGTAGAGCAAACCTGCGTGCCAAACCCTGTCAAAAGCTTGAGCTATGTCCAGAAAGGCAGCAGTGCAATACTGTTTGGTTTCAAGGGCTGAGGATATGTGATCAACAACGCGAAGGCCTAGTTGAGCTTTGGAATGTCGTTGACGGAAACCAAACTGGTGAGTAGGGTAAAGGTTTTTGGATTCAACAACTGGAAGTAGGCGTTTTATAAGGAGTTTTTCAAATATTTTTGAGAGGATAGGGAGTAGGCTAATTGGACGGTAAGATGAGGCGTCATTGGGCGGTTTACCGGGCTTGGAGAATAGGACTATAATGGAGCGTTTCCAGAGGAGAGGAAAGTACGTAGTTCGGATAATTCAATTATAAATGTAGGTTAGGAAGATTATGGCTTCAGGAGGAAGTTGTTGGAGGATTCGAGGAGTAAGGAGACTGATTATTTTAAATAACATGAAATCAATGTAACATTTTAAACTTATATCCTGTTATTATATAATTAAATTGTGCTTATTATATATTATAATTATATAATTATATATTATTATTATTATAATAGCTATAATTTAAGGTTAAAAAAAAATTAGTAATTAGTCTGCAAGGATAACATTAGTGGGAATTAGCAGGCCCAGCGTGAACTCCATAAGCACATTATTTAGGCCTCAGCTTCGTAAAAAACTCAGATTTACGAGAGTCCGTAGAACAAACGGGCATCAATTAAAGCTCAGAACAGGATTTTTGACTCATGAATAGTACAGGTGGAAAAGGAAATTGACTATAGCAAGTGCTAGAATCGGGCATGCGCAGTTCACGTGGGCCTATTTGTTAGAAATGGAACCTGTCGTGTGGAACAGTTGATTTCTGACTGAAAGGCACGTCATGCCTCAACGTCAAAGATTGATAGACTGAAGAGCTCGAAAAACGATAACATGGGAGCATTTTATAATAACAGTTCCATGAAGTCATCAAGCTTGCTTACTTCTATATAATTAAAGTCAAATATTTTTAATTAGCAATGTAATGTAAAACATTTTTTTTTTTCAATAACTCGTGTTTTTTTAAGCCTGAATTTTTTTTTATTTCTTATTCGACTCATACTAGAAAATAATGATTAATAATCAAATAGAAAGCGAGGCGAATGATTTTTGGATTTGGTGTTCGTTTTGATTGGAATGGCTTTAATTTCCTGGATAGAGCCATCGCGATCCTGGTTTTTGAACTTACACAGGTCATTACAACTTATTCATCCCTCTGTGAAAGTTAAATTGGTTTCTGGTTGGAGGGAGGGGGGGCGGTTTAAAAAACAAATAGCAGCTGCACTTTTTGATAAGGACTCAAATTGTAGAAAGTTGGCAGGACAGAAGTTTTCAATTCAATAGTAGGAGGAGAGCGTTTAGATGGCCTAAACAAACTGCGCTGACTTGGGGCCATTAAAGCTCACAAGTTGTTCCCCACAACTTTCCTTCAACTCTGAATAATGGCCGCGATTAAGCGGAGAGCCGATGTATATTCGATAAATAGTAATAGGGATGGATCTATACCGAAATCAAGTATTCAATGTCTTGCTTGGTAGCCACAACTGCTACAACAACTAATCCTGGATGTTGTAGTAATAAACAAATCTGCAAAACAGCAGGAATCAATGAGTCAGCTATTTTCAAGAGCTATAGATTAAATAAGTATTCGCTAAGTTTTTCTTCCAATACCTCGTGTATATAAGTGTTTCGAGAAGATTATGAATAAATAGCTTGTGGTGAAATATTATTCATACACGCAACGACGAACATTTCTAGTATTACTCAAAAATTTATTTTACTCAGTGAACCTTGAAACGCTTTAAAATCAAAATACACTTCCAAGTGCTGGAGTATTTGGTCCAATGACGGCCAAAGAATTACAACGAAGCTTAATAAGAGGTGAATTAAGAAAGCGAACCAACTATTATGTGCCCATTTTAAAATGTTTTAACATTTTGAGGCCAGCTTGTTTATCTGATATCTCATACAACATGACATAAATTATTTTTACTTTAATTTTTTTTTCGTTTTAACTAGCCTTTAATTAGATCTCGCACAATATTATGTCTTGAAAAAAAAAAGGAAAAATACTGCTTGATTTACAGTTGCAAACACAATTTATATGATTTTTCGGAATTATAGCTTTAAAACCGTTACATATTGATTATAGTGTTGAAACTTGCGATTCCATACCCAATAACTCAGTACCCTTTTCAACGTTATAGAAAAATCTGTATATTTAAAAATTTTAACGCGGTATGTAAATATTGGATTTTTTTTTGTTAAATTTTTGACTAGAAAATCTTAAAATTGAGGTTTTTCAAAATAAATATATCTTAACTGTCCCAGAAATTATGAATTCTGTTGTATGAAGAGATCGAAAAATTTTATTGAGGTGAACAATGAGAAATTGACTCAAAGAGCTATTAAACCCTTATATTAAATAAGGTCCCGAGCCCCTGATGTTCCTAAATATTGGAGCAAAAACACTTTTTTTTATTTTTTTCCCCCATCTTTGCCTCTGATAATTGCTTTCTAACCAATAAACAACGCACAGGTAGCTAAAATATTGACCTAAAATTCTATTCAATAATATTAAAGTCGACTAGAGTTTTTACGAAGCAACAAGTTTTATTGGTAGCTTTGCCTCACCAACCTTAGTGTGCCCATATCAATGATAACATCAGACCTTCCTTAAAAAGAATAGACGGCCTTGGACCAATGAAAAACACTTCAAAATAAAAGTTTAACTTGAGTTCAATCACTAGATTCGCCTGAGGATCTATCTGTAAATTTAAAGGGGCTAAGAAAGAAAAAAAAAGTTCAATCACTTATTGCTCGATGGAGGTCTGATGTAATCCAAAAATCTGTAATCCTGAGCCATGTTACCCAGACCAGGCATATCTTCGAGGTACCTAAAATGTCGTCCAACATCCGAAAAAGATGATTTCGACCAAAACCCACTCCCTTCAAATTAACCTTGTTCTAATAAATAAGGTTAGATTCATTCAAAAAAACACATAATAATATAAATGTTGGCTGACAAATCTTGCTTCTTCCAAATTGCAAGACTATTATGTGTTATGTTATGTACAGAATAATTTCAGCAGATTATTACTGTTCACGATATTGATTGAAAATGATACCGCAGAATTACACTGTCCGTGATAAAATTTTACTAAACATCTTCAAGTATTAAATGGGCTTTCCATATATTAGTTCAAATCATTAATTACCTTTTATTTTCTTGATAGGACACTCTCTAATTTGATTTATGGCTTAGTAGGGTCCTTTTCGAATATAGCTCGAACTAAACATACATAGGGGTTTGGAATCTAAAATCTAAGATCGCAGGATACTATAAATGTTTCAAAGGCTAAAATGCACCGTTAATGGTCCAATAACCACCGTGGTATTTTCCACAGTGAAAGGCCAGTGGGAACATTAGTGGCAGCTCACTCTGTGGAACCACTTACGTGCTCTCCGACCTAAAATATGTAGCTGTTGTCTTTGTGTGGGAGATTTAGAGCGGAGAGAACAAGTCTAGCTGGGACTGTGGCTGACCCGGCGAGCCGGGTGGACCATCCATTGTCTGCCATATGTAGGGCATAAGTGAATATTTGTGAGGTTTTCCAGGATTGTAGTCTTTACTACTGAAATTAATGTACAATAACTATATTTTGATTTTGTATATTATACATTATATACATTCAACATCGGAACCAAGCCAACCGGAATAACACCAATTTGTGGTGGTTGTCTTACTATTGAATAGAAAAATATTTTACTCCAGAGCGAACACAAGTTAAAAACTTTCAGTCCATATGATGCAATACAAAATATACTGAAAACGTTCATATCCCGTCAGCTGTTTATAATTCGAACTCTACTGCTGGCCAAGTTGTTAAATCGAAAAAAATTCTGTATATTATACACAAGGTAATACGAATGCGTTCTCATAATAATGGGAGCGGGATAGTTCTATAATTCGAAACTTAGCTGCTTCTGTTCTTTACAGTTCGCAACTTTCCTGTTTACTCTTAACTTCCACGAGCTGTTTACATCCAAGCTACTTAGTTTCTTCACATTTCACTCCGTTTGTTATTCACACTAGTCAGAATGAGGTATATACATGCACACAAAATATAATTCATGATTCTACAGTCTTTCTTTATGCATGTTTCAATTCTATTCTCATTTTTTTTTTTTTTTTTTTTTTTCTTCATAGCCCCTTTAAATTTACAGATAATTATATATAATTATAGATCCTCAGGCGAATCTATTTACAAATTATTTTGTATTTCCTGTAGCATCACTACATTATATACAGGTTATTCCTATCTTTAATATTTTGGTATTCTCATTTATGTACTGTGAGTATTTTTAAATGTATAAACTCATAATAATTAGTATGGACTCATACTCACAAAATATTTTAATATTTCGACATTTTTCTGTGGTCGCTTGAGTTTCGAATTCTGCGTCGTAACTCGTCTGTAAAATATACCAGGTATATTAGTACAACTATTAATACAGAAATTGGATACAACTGTTTGCATCGAAGTACGGCTGTATTTGTTTACCGAATGTTTTTGTCAAATAGGTTCATGGCTAGCAAAAATAACACGCGAATGCTGTAACCTAATTTGATAAAATAATGTAAGTACCAAAGAAGTTAAAAGAAAAATCATTGATCAGAGTTTTTTAAAGTCATGTTTCTTTTCTTAGTGAGTTTCATCTGTAACCCCAAGTGATAAATGAAAATATGTGATATGATTTATTGTATCTTGTTTGTTAAAGTTAATCTTACCACCGTCAATGTGTCATATTGTATTTTTTCATAAACGTGCTGATTATGTAGGTCACCCATGAACGGATCGAATTTAAACAATTTTATTTCTCACTTCCAGTTGCATTGTATTGTAATTTAACCGTCTCATAATTAATTTAATCTGAGGTTTTGTGGAACATTGTTATCAGATAAAAAGAAGAAAACGAATGTTCATCTGCAATTAGAGTCTCTCCCTTTAAGCTTGGCAATCCAATCTTCATTTCCAATAGTTGCACTGCTTGCACTTGAATGACAGCTCGAAATGGCCAATGGGAACTTCTTCTATCGAATGAACTCCCAGATACTTACTGGGATCACGGTTCCAGCTGTTACTCATACCTGGGAAACACAAGTGTCATCAGCTGGGATCACTCCTCCAAATATTCACGAGATTTATATTCATTTGGCCGGAAGGGTTTAGAGTAACGTCGGGGAGAGTAGAATTATTGCTCCTTCAGACAGTTTCTCTTCACAGATCGTCAGCTAAACGTCTTATGATTTGGTAAGCGTTATCTTTACGCTTCATAACATGTAAGCTGATGGGTTTAGTTTTCATACTGAGAAATCATTTGTATAAAAAAGTAAAAAAAATACAATTAAACTAATGCTATGAAAACAAATAATAATCATAACCAAAAGATATTGACAAGTTCTCTTAACTTATCATCCCTACAAACCATTAAGCCCGAACAATTCAAGAGACTATATTTAATTTTTCAAAGGGTATTCTAAATTTTTGGCTTAGGTGTTCGTAGACTCAGTTGGCTGAATCTTTGACTTAAGATAAGGTG
This sequence comes from Acanthosoma haemorrhoidale, assembly GCA_930367205.1. Lineage (NCBI taxonomy): Eukaryota > Metazoa > Arthropoda > Insecta > Hemiptera > Acanthosomatidae > Acanthosoma > Acanthosoma haemorrhoidale. The sequence goes on along the minus strand of OV884013.1, from coordinate 29,266,958 downwards.
GGTGTAAATCCCGCACCTTTAATAACTTTTCTCGAGGCTAATAATTACAAAATCTAAGATGTGGGCACTAGATTATAGGCTATGTTTTTACTAAATAACAACAATTTTTGCCCACAAAACAGTATTTTATTATTCGCTATAGCGCTTTCGACCACTCAGGCTGCCATTATTAAGTGCTAATGATTCCGCCAATCATGGTGGCTAAGCGGTCAAATTAAGCTCAAAGTAGGAGATTAGACACCACTTTGATTGGCAACCCTCAGTAACCCTTGATAATTGTGGTGCGAGCTCTAATGCTTATAATAAAATGTTCTAATTTCTGAGCGAACAAATATAAACTATAAATAGCCAATTAGTAATTAATAATATAGTTTGAAATGGCAACTTTATTTTGCTTTTTGTGTAAACTTTAGAAAAAAATATGCCAATTACACAACTGGACGCATCATACAAATTCAGTGAGTGTATATTATTATAATTAATATTATAAAACTATATATTTTTACATCCGCCTTGGAAGAGATTATGAATAGTCAATCAATATTTGTCAATAATTTACATGCTTGAATAACTTCCAGAATTGTGACTCAAAAAAAAAAATGCTTTGTATTTCCCGATTGGTTTTATTTTTAAATTTGTTTCCTGATATTTTACCCAAGCAATGGCGTGTATTGTGTAATCCGGGTGATACTGAATATAGTTTGAATATCAGAATAATCGGACAATTTTTAAGATATCTTTCGAAGAACATAAGACTAGAAAGACCAATCATAGTACTACCAGAACACGATTGAAATCGACGAACGAGCCCATAGAGTGTGAAGTCAGCAATTGTAGTAAAGTAAGTAAAACAACAATAAAAATCGTTAATGAAAAAACTAAAAATCAATTTGAAATTGTGCAAGTAAGAGGTACTACTTACTACGTTGGGTAAGTAGGGGGATTTTATAATTATCCAGCAACTTAAAGGTACTCTATAATTTTAAATTCATTTACATTTAGTTGGGTAAAATTGCCTAAGAATATATAATCTACTATTGGACTACTAAATGAATAACTCATTAATCCAAATTAGAAGACCGAATGCATTTACAATGCTAGAATTTTAACTGCGACAATATTGTGGGGATTCGTGGCATTCCATAAATTATAGTGAACCGGATTTCGCCAATTATGCTCAAATAACATAAACAATTATGAATTTTACAAAGGAACTCAGGGTTAATCAGACAAGAAAACAGCTCTGGTTCTTAAAACCTCTAAATAATAAAGGTAACCTCTAGAATATTTCTTGTTTTGCTAATAGGACTGTTTTAAAATTAAAGTGAAAGTAGATTTGGTTGGTTAAAACAGTGATTTTATGTCGATTTACACTAATCTGAGGCTATTCAGTTCCACAACGTTAAAATACAACTTTAACTAATAATAATAAATAACACTAAAATTGAAGACATAAAAGAATTAATCTTGATAGTTGCTAAACAAGGGTATAGACTATTTTGGAGATTGCTTTAACAATTTGTTTGATTTTTTCTTAGAAAATAGAAAAGTTAAAAAATGTAATAGTTGTTGCGTCTTTTTTGGAAAATCCCCTCTAACCTAAATGGGAATAGTGGTATGGGCAGCTATAACATTGTCCTACTTAAAATACAGACCACATACAAAGAGTAAATAGTATAAGACAGCAATAAAATTCTAGATTTCAAAACAGCAGATTTTATATATTTTTTGAGTTGGAACTTAATACATCATAGTTGTTACCCAAACGTCTTGCCTTCATGGTTTCATCCATTTCATCCAAAACTAACCAGAGTATTTCAAGGTGTTGTATAACATACCTTTAAAGTTTATAATAATGGAATTATTTGTATGTTAATATTATGTCTATTGTAAAGCATAATACATACTTACGAATAATGATTGCCAGGGCCTGAATAAAATCGTATGTTTTACTTATCTGCTCTATCCTTGAGTCATTACTCTTAAGGTCTTTTAAATTTCACTGTTAGTGGCTTTGTGGTTGCCTCATCAGCTCCTCTCGGTTTAAGTACACACCACAATGATCTCGTGTATTCTTGAACTTTAGCCTCCCTAGTAAAACATGCTTCAATGATATGTATACCATGCGGTGTTTACAAAGTGGGCGCTTTTTGGCAACGAATAAGCAATCATCCGAATACTCACAATGGTGTTCGGCGACTTGAGATGACCCAAATTGAAATGGATGGTGGAACCCATTCAAGATTCAATAGGGTCTATTTTCGTCGCCCACTGCCAGATAGATATATTGAGAGGTCATGCTCGTCTCCAGTGCGCTCTAGTGCACGGGGTTTTGGCCGCGGACCAAGTCGTTACTTATTTTCCAGCTTCAGATCGAAAATCGATTCTCACTCCATGCCGCGCAGTTCAACTCTGGCAACAACCGCAACAGTCTGTCGGTTAAGACGGTTGAAGTGGGCATAAAAATGTTCTTCTTCAGGATTATTACAGTTCAATTTGCATTCCTAATCGGTAGTTCAATCACATAACCGTTATTATTTTATATACATCACGAAGCTCCAAAAATGTGCCCCACCAAACCAAAGACCCGACTTTTTCAGCATTGTCTATTCTATTCAGGAACACAGTATCAAAAATGGAGGATAAAATTGAACTCTGCAAACTCAGTGAAGGTGTCGTTTACACATTGGACAAGTTGCCCGCCTGAAAAGCTATTCTACCAAGCGGTTGCTACAAATTAAGTGCCCTACTTAAAATTTTGCTTCAAAAATTAAACTAACCTGGAATATGCAAACACGAAAAAACAAAACTAAGATCAACATGCAATATAAACTATTAAAATTAGTCGTTAATTAAATTCACTGCTGTGAATGAAGCCAGCTAATTGAATCAATTAATTAATTTCCTGTTTATGATAACGTTGCTTTATTATATATACTTCAGTGCTTAATAGGGATTAAAAGCCTACAAAGTGTCTATTTATAACCACAAAAGAGGCCAAAGCGGAGCTCTTCCATAACAAAAGTGAGACTAAGTAACTGTAAGAGCTCGTTATAGAAACCTATTTATAAACCATTCTTCCCTCCACCTATTTTTAAACATTCCCAAGGTCATGCAGGTTATAATTAACTAAATATTATGCTAAAATTTTTATTTTTATGACTGTTAATGCTATTATACAAGCAAAGAGGTGTAGATAGTTAAAACCCTATCCAATCCTAGTAATGGTAGTTATAATAAATTCGTGGAAAAGTAATCCCCAGTCTTTTAAAAACGGATAGGCTCTTCAAAGAAATAAAAGTAAAAGGCAGATATTTACTGTTTATTTATTTTATTTATTTTTTTTTTTATTAAAACAATTTTTATTAAGATAAAATTACAATCTGCCTTTTATTAGGCAATAATAATTGAGATAAATGTTATCCACATTTACAATTCATCATTCACTCGCTCATTCATACAATATTTACAAACAGCCCAGAGGCCCCCCCAAGTCCACAAGGTTGTCACCTCCCTCGCATGCGAAGGAGGAAGTGGAGTCTTAGGGAGTCCCCCACGCTCCTACGTCAGCCGCGTCACTGGATAAGAGCCAGCGGAGGCTGACCAAGAGCGTGAGAGCCACAGACGCTCAGGACATGATTAGAGAAACTGGCCATTGCCAGGACTCCCACTATCACTTAGTTATATCAGGTCACGAGGCCACTGCCTTTTTAGTCTCCGAGGAGGATTATATGGGTGAGTGGTGCAGTGCAATGACTGTGCTAGGGAATTAGGGTGGTTGGATAGGTTACTATGGAATTTTATGAACTTGGAAGGGATGAGTTCAAGAATATAGGGTATATTCAGATCATTGTGAAGGGTTTTGTTGCTGACGTAATAAGGGGCATTTACTATTGTTCTTAGGACTTTTGATTGAAAGGATTGGATGCGCTTGATGTTCGACTTTTTTGCTGTCCCCCATAGCTCTATTCCGTATGTCCAGATTGGCTTTAGAAGTATAACTTTGTAAATAAGTAGTTTGTTTTCTATTGAGAGATGGGATGTCCTTCGAAGTAGTCTGTACAGTTGTCCAAAGAGTCTGTTTAGTTCTTGTCTTTTTTAGCCTCGTGTGTGGGTTCCATGTCAGTCTTTTGTCGAGATGGAAGCCTAAATACCGTACTGTCTCAGACAAAGGGAGAGGAATTGAATTTAAAAAGACTGGCGGACAGGACTTGTGGCAGAGGGTAAAGGTTATGTGGGAACATTTTCCTTCATCGACTTTTATTCTCCATTGGTTGCACCAATATTCGATCTCGTCAAGTTGTTTTTGAAGGTTTTGGGATGCTATATCAGAGTCTGGATGGGTTGACAGGACTGTAGTGTCGTCTGCGAATGTTGCCAAGAAGGTATTGGTGGTAGAGGGGACATCAGCGGTGTATATATTATAGAGGATGGGACCCAGGGCGCTGCCCTGTGGAACTCCTGCACTTATGGGATAGTAGTTAGAGTATTCTAAACCACAGCGGACTTGGAAGAAGCGGTTTGAAAGGTAGGACTGTAAGACTAGGAAAAGGGTCTGCGGTAAATATCCTTTGAGCTTGTAGAGCAAACCTGCGTGCCAAACCCTGTCAAAAGCTTGAGCTATGTCCAGAAAGGCAGCAGTGCAATACTGTTTGGTTTCAAGGGCTGAGGATATGTGATCAACAACGCGAAGGCCTAGTTGAGCTTTGGAATGTCGTTGACGGAAACCAAACTGGTGAGTAGGGTAAAGGTTTTTGGATTCAACAACTGGAAGTAGGCGTTTTATAAGGAGTTTTTCAAATATTTTTGAGAGGATAGGGAGTAGGCTAATTGGACGGTAAGATGAGGCGTCATTAGGCGGTTTACCGGGCTTGGAGAATAGGACTATAATGGAGCGTTTCCAGAGGAGAGGAAAGTACGTAGTTCGGATAATTCAATTATAAATGTAGGTTAGGAAGATTATGGCTTCAGGAGGAAGTTGTTGGAGGATTCGAGGAGTAAGGAGACTGATTATTTTAAATAACATGAAATCAATGTAACATTTTAAACTTATATCCTGTTATTATATAATTAAATTGTGCTTATTATATATTATAATTATATAATTATATATTATTATTATTATAATAGCTATAATTTAAGGTTAAAAAAAAATTAGTAATTAGTCTGCAAGGATAACATTAGTGGGAATTAGCAGGCCCAGCGTGAACTCCATAAGCACATTATTTAGGCCTCAGCTTCGTAAAAAACTCAGATTTACGAGAGTCCGTAGAACAAACGGGCATCAATTAAAGCTCAGAACAGGATTTTTGACTCATGAATAGTACAGGTGGAAAAGGAAATTGACTATAGCAAGTGCTAGAATCGGGCATGCGCAGTTCACGTGGGCCTATTTGTTAGAAATGGAACCTGTCGTGTGGAACAGTTGATTTCTGACTGAAAGGCACGTCATGCCTCAACGTCAAAGATTGATAGACTGAAGAGCTCGAAAAACGATAACATGGGAGCATTTTATAATAACAGTTCCATGAAGTCATCAAGCTTGCTTACTTCTATATAATTAAAGTCAAATATTTTTAATTAGCAATGTAATGTAAAACATTTTTTTTTTTCAATAACTCGTGTTTTTTTAAGCCTGAATTTTTTTTTATTTCTTATTCGACTCATACTAGAAAATAATGATTAATAATCAAATAGAAAGCGAGGCGAATGATTTTTGGATTTGGTGTTCGTTTTGATTGGAATGGCTTTAATTTCCTGGATAGAGCCATCGCGATCCTGGTTTTTGAACTTACACAGGTCATTACAACTTATTCATCCCTCTGTGAAAGTTAAATTGGTTTCTGGTTGGAGGGAGGGGGGGCGGTTTAAAAAACAAATAGCAGCTGCACTTTTTGATAAGGACTCAAATTGTAGAAAGTTGGCAGGACAGAAGTTTTCAATTCAATAGTAGGAGGAGAGCGTTTAGATGGCCTAAACAAACTGCGCTGACTTGGGGCCATTAAAGCTCACAAGTTGTTCCCCACAACTTTCCTTCAACTCTGAATAATGGCCGCGATTAAGCGGAGAGCCGATGTATATTCGATAAATAGTAATAGGGATGGATCTATACCGAAATCAAGTATTCAATGTCTTGCTTGGTAGCCACAACTGCTACAACAACTAATCCTGGATGTTGTAGTAATAAACAAATCTGCAAAACAGCAGGAATCAATGAGTCAGCTATTTTCAAGAGCTATAGATTAAATAAGTATTCGCTAAGTTTTTCTTCCAATACCTCGTGTATATAAGTGTTTCGAGAAGATTATGAATAAATAGCTTGTGGTGAAATATTATTCATACACGCAACGACGAACATTTCTAGTATTACTCAAAAATTTATTTTACTCAGTGAACCTTGAAACGCTTTAAAATCAAAATACACTTCCAAGTGCTGGAGTATTTGGTCCAATGACGGCCAAAGAATTACAACGAAGCTTAATAAGAGGTGAATTAAGAAAGCGAACCAACTATTATGTGCCCATTTTAAAATGTTTTAACATTTTGAGGCCAGCTTGTTTATCTGATATCTCATACAACATGACATAAATTATTTTTACTTTAATTTTTTTTTCGTTTTAACTAGCCTTTAATTAGATCTCGCACAATATTATGTCTTGAAAAAAAAAAGGAAAAATACTGCTTGATTTACAGTTGCAAACACAATTTATATGATTTTTCGGAATTATAGCTTTAAAACCGTTACATATTGATTATAGTGTTGAAACTTGCGATTCCATACCCAATAACTCAGTACCCTTTTCAACGTTATAGAAAAATCTGTATATTTAAAAATTTTAACGCGGTATGTAAATATTGGATTTTTTTTTGTTAAATTTTTGACTAGAAAATCTTAAAATTGAGGTTTTTCAAAATAAATATATCTTAACTGTCCCAGAAATTATGAATTCTGTTGTATGAAGAGATCGAAAAATTTTATTGAGGTGAACAATGAGAAATTGACTCAAAGAGCTATTAAACCCTTATATTAAATAAGGTCCCGAGCCCCTGATGTTCCTAAATATTGGAGCAAAAACACTTTTTTTTATTTTTTTCCCCCATCTTTGCCTCTGATAATTGCTTTCTAACCAATAAACAACGCACAGGTAGCTAAAATATTGACCTAAAATTCTATTCAATAATATTAAAGTCGACTAGAGTTTTTACGAAGCAACAAGTTTTATTGGTAGCTTTGCCTCACCAACCTTAGTGTGCCCATATCAATGATAACATCAGACCTTCCTTAAAAAGAATAGACGGCCTTGGACCAATGAAAAACACTTCAAAATAAAAGTTTAACTTGAGTTCAATCACTAGATTCGCCTGAGGATCTATCTGTAAATTTAAAGGGGCTAAGAAAGAAAAAAAAAGTTCAATCACTTATTGCTCGATGGAGGTCTGATGTAATCCAAAAATCTGTAATCCTGAGCCATGTTACCCAGACCAGGCATATCTTCGAGGTACCTAAAATGTCGTCCAACATCCGAAAAAGATGATTTCGACCAAAACCCACTCCCTTCAAATTAACCTTGTTCTAATAAATAAGGTTAGATTCATTCAAAAAAACACATAATAATATAAATGTTGGCTGACAAATCTTGCTTCTTCCAAATTGCAAGACTATTATGTGTTATGTTATGTACAGAATAATTTCAGCAGATTATTACTGTTCACGATATTGATTGAAAATGATACCGCAGAATTACACTGTCCGTGATAAAATTTTACTAAACATCTTCAAGTATTAAATGGGCTTTCCATATATTAGTTCAAATCATTAATTACCTTTTATTTTCTTGATAGGACACTCTCTAATTTGATTTATGGCTTAGTAGGGTCCTTTTCGAATATAGCTCGAACTAAACATACATAGGGGTTTGGAATCTAAAATCTAAGATCGCAGGATACTATAAATGTTTCAAAGGCTAAAATGCACCGTTAATGGTCCAATAACCACCGTGGTATTTTCCACAGTGAAAGGCCAGTGGGAACATTAGTGGCAGCTCACTCTGTGGAACCACTTACGTGCTCTCCGACCTAAAATATGTAGCTGTTGTCTTTGTGTGGGAGATTTAGAGCGGAGAGAACAAGTCTAGCTGGGACTGTGGCTGACCCGGCGAGCCGGGTGGACCATCCATTGTCTGCCATATGTAGGGCATAAGTGAATATTTGTGAGGTTTTCCAGGATTGTAGTCTTTACTACTGAAATTAATGTACAATAACTATATTTTGATTTTGTATATTATACATTATATACATTCAACATCGGAACCAAGCCAACCGGAATAACACCAATTTGTGGTGGTTGTCTTACTATTGAATAGAAAAATATTTTACTCCAGAGCGAACACAAGTTAAAAACTTTCAGTCCATATGATGCAATACAAAATATACTGAAAACGTTCATATCCCGTCAGCTGTTTATAATTCGAACTCTACTGCTGGCCAAGTTGTTAAATCGAAAAAAATTCTGTATATTATACACAAGGTAATACGAATGCGTTCTCATAATAATGGGAGCGGGATAGTTCTATAATTCGAAACTTAGCTGCTTCTGTTCTTTACAGTTCGCAACTTTCCTGTTTACTCTTAGCTTCCACGAGCTGTTTACATCCAAGCTACTTAGTTTCTTCACATTTCACTCCGTTTGTTATTCACACTAGTCAGAATGAGGTATATACATGCACACAAAATATAATTCATGATTCTACAGTCTTTCTTTATGCATGTTTCAATTCTATTCTCATTTTTTTTTTTTTTTTTTTTTTTCTTCATAGCCCCTTTAAATTTACAGATAATTATATATAATTATAGATCCTCAGGCGAATCTATTTACAAATTATTTTGTATTTCCTGTAGCATCACTACATTATATACAGGTTATTCCTATCTTTAATATTTTGGTATTCTCATTTATGTACTGTGAGTATTTTTAAATGTATAAACTCATAATAATTAGTATGGACTCATACTCACAAAATATTTTAATATTTCGACATTTTTCTGTGGTCGCTTGAGTTTCGAATTCTGCGTCGTAACTCGTCTGTAAAATATACCAGGTATATTAGTACAACTATTAATACAGAAATTGGATACAACTGTTTGCATCGAAGTACGGCTGTATTTGTTTACCGAATGTTTTTGTCAAATAGGTTCATGGCTAGCAAAAATAACACGCGAATGCTGTAACCTAATTTGATAAAATAATGTAAGTACCAAAGAAGTTAAAAGAAAAATCATTGATCAGAGTTTTTTAAAGTCATGTTTCTTTTCTTAGTGAGTTTCATCTGTAACCCCAAGTGATAAATGAAAATATGTGATATGATTTATTGTATCTTGTTTGTTAAAGTTAATCTTACCACCGTCAATGTGTCATATTGTATTTTTTCATAAACGTGCTGATTATGTAGGTCACCCATGAACGGATCGAATTTAAACAATTTTATTTCTCACTTCCAGTTGCATTGTATTGTAATTTAACCGTCTCATAATTAATTTAATCTGAGGTTTTGTGGAACATTGTTATCAGATAAAAAGAAGAAAACGAATGTTCATCTGCAATTAGAGTCTCTCCCTTTAAGCTTGGCAATCCAATCTTCATTTCCAATAGTTGCACTGCTTGCACTTGAATGACAGCTCGAAATGGCCAATGGGAACTTCTTCTATCGAATGAACTCCCAGATACTTACTGGGATCACGGTTCCAGCTGTTACTCATACCTGGGAAACACAAGTGTCATCAGCTGGGATCACTCCTCCAAATATTCACGAGATTTATATTCATTTGGCCGGAAGGGTTTAGAGTAACGTCGGGGAGAGTAGAATTATTGCTCCTTCAGACAGTTTCTCTTCACAGATCGTCAGCTAAACGTCTTATGATTTGGTAAGCGTTATCTTTACGCTTCATAACATGTAAGCTGATGGGTTTAGTTTTCATACTGAGAAATCATTTGTATAAAAAAGTAAAAAAAATACAATTAAACTAATGCTATGAAAACAAATAATAATCATAACCAAAAGATATTGACAAGTTCTCTTAACTTATCATCCCTACAAACCATTAAGCCCGAACAATTCAAGAGACTATATTTAATTTTTCAAAGGGTATTCTAAATTTTTGGCTTAGGTGTTCGTAGACTCAGTTGGCTGAATCTTTGACTTAAGATAAGGTGGGTGTAAATCCCGCACCTTTAATAACTTTTCTCGAGGCTAATAATTACAAAATCTAAGATGTGGGCACTAGATTATAGGCTATGTTTTTACTAAATAACAACAATTTTTGCCCACAAAACAGTATTTTATTATTCGCTATAGCGCTTTCGACCACTCAGGCTGCCATTATTAAGTGCTAATGATTCCGCCAATCATGGTGGCTAAGCGGTCAAATTAAGCTCAAAGTAGGAGATTAGACACCACTTTGATTGGCAACCCTCAGTAACCCTTGATAATTGTGGTGCGAGCTCTAATGCTTATAATAAAATGTTCTAATTTCTGAGCGAACAAATATAAACTATAAATAGCCAATTAGTAATTAATAATATAGTTTGAAATGGCAACTTTATTTTGCTTTTTGTGTAAACTTTAGAAAAAAATATGCCAATTACACAACTGGACGCATCATACAAATTCAGTGAGTGTATATTATTATAATTAATATTATAAAACTATATATTTTTACATCCGCCTTGGAAGAGATTATGAATAGTCAATCAATATTTGTCAATAATTTACATGCTTGAATAACTTCCAGAATTGTGACTCAAAAAAAAAAATGCTTTGTATTTCCCGATTGGTTTTATTTTTAAATTTGTTTCCTGATATTTTACCCAAGCAATGGCGTGTATTGTGTAATCCGGGTGATACTGAATATAGTTTGAATATCAGAATAATCGGACAATTTTTAAGATATCTTTCGAAGAACATAAGACTAGAAAGACCAATCATAGTACTACCAGAACACGATTGAAATCGACGAACGAGCCCATAGAGTGTGAAGTCAGCAATTGTAGTAAAGTAAGTAAAACAACAATAAAAATCGTTAATGAAAAAACTAAAAATCAATTTGAAATTGTGCAAGTAAGAGGTACTACTTACTACGTTGGGTAAGTAGGGGGATTTTATAATTATCCAGCAACTTAAAGGTACTCTATAATTTTAAATTCATTTACATTTAGTTGGGTAAAATTGCCTAAGAATATATAATCTACTATTGGACTACTAAATGAATAACTCATTAATCCAAATTAGAAGACCGAATGCATTTACAATGCTAGAATTTTAACTGCGACAATATTGTGGGGATTCGTGGCATTCCATAAATTATAGTGAACCGGATTTCGCCAATTATGCTCAAATAACATAAACAATTATGAATTTTACAAAGGAACTCAGGGTTAATCAGACAAGAAAACAGCTCTGGTTCTTAAAACCTCTAAATAATAAAGGTAACCTCTAGAATATTTCTTGTTTTGCTAATAGGACTGTTTTAAAATTAAAGTGAAAGTAGATTTGGTTGGTTAAAACAGTGATTTTATGTCGATTTACACTAATCTGAGGCTATTCAGTTCCACAACGTTAAAATACAACTTTAACTAATAATAATAAATAACACTAAAATTGAAGACATAAAAGAATTAATCTTGATAGTTGCTAAACAAGGGTATAGACTATTTTGGAGATTGCTTTAACAATTTGTTTGATTTTTTCTTAGAAAATAGAAAAGTTAAAAAATGTAATAGTTGTTGCGTCTTTTTTGGAAAATCCCCTCTAACCTAAATGGGAATAGTGGTATGGGCAGCTATAACATTGTCCTACTTAAAATACAGACCACATACAAAGAGTAAATAGTATAAGACAGCAATAAAATTCTAGATTTCAAAACAGCAGATTTTATATATTTTTTGAGTTGGAACTTAATACATCATAGTTGTTACCCAAACGTCTTGCCTTCATGGTTTCATCCATTTCATCCAAAACTAACCAGAGTATTTCAAGGTGTTGTATAACATACCTTTAAAGTTTATAATAATGGAATTATTTGTATGTTAATATTATGTCTATTGTAAAGCATAATACATACTTACGAATAATGATTGCCAGGGCCTGAATAAAATCGTATGTTTTACTTATCTGCTCTATCCTTGAGTCATTACTCTTAAGGTCTTTTAAATTTCACTGTTAGTGGCTTTGTGGTTGCCTCATCAGCTCCTCTCGGTTTAAGTACACACCACAATGATCTCGTGTATTCTTGAACTTTAGCCTCCCTAGTAAAACATGCTTCAATGATATGTATACCATGCGGTGTTTACAAAGTGGGCGCTTTTTGGCAACGAATAAGCAATCATCCGAATACTCACAATGGTGTTCGGCGACTTGAGATGACCCAAATTGAAATGGATGGTGGAACCCATTCAAGATTCAATAGGGTCTATTTTCGTCGCCCACTGCCAGATAGATATATTGAGAGGTCATGCTCGTCTCCAGTGCGCTCTAGTGCACGGGGTTTTGGCCGCGGACCAAGTCGTTACTTATTTTCCAGCTTCAGATCGAAAATCGATTCTCACTCCATGCCGCGCAGTTCAACTCTGGCAACAACCGCAACAGTCTGTCGGTTAAGACGGTTGAAGTGGGCATAAAAATGTTCTTCTTCAGGATTATTACAGTTCAATTTGCATTCCTAATCGGTAGTTCAATCACATAACCGTTATTATTTTATATACATCACGAAGCTCCAAAAATGTGCCCCACCAAACCAAAGACCCGACTTTTTCAGCATTGTCTATTCTATTCAGGAACACAGTATCAAAAATGGAGGATAAAATTGAACTCTGCAAACTCAGTGAAGGTGTCGTTTACACATTGGACAAGTTGCCCGCCTGAAAAGCTATTCTACCAAGCGGTTGCTACAAATTAAGTGCCCTACTTAAAATTTTGCTTCAAAAATTAAACTAACCTGGAATATGCAAACACGAAAAAACAAAACTAAGATCAACATGCAATATAAACTATTAAAATTAGTCGTTAATTAAATTCACTGCTGTGAATGAAGCCAGCTAATTGAATCAATTAATTAATTTCCTGTTTATGATAACGTTGCTTTATTATATATACTTCAGTGCTTAATAGGGATTAAAAGCCTACAAAGTGTCTATTTATAACCACAAAAGAGGCCAAAGCGGAGCTCTTCCATAACAAAAGTGAGACTAAGTAACTGTAAGAGCTCGTTATAGAAACCTATTTATAAACCATTCTTCCCTCCACCTATTTTTAAACATTCCCAAGGTCATGCAGGTTATAATTAACTAAATATTATGCTAAAATTTTTATTTTTATGACTGTTAATGCTATTATACAAGCAAAGAGGTGTAGATAGTTAAAACCCTATCCAATCCTAGTAATGGTAGTTATAATAAATTCGTGGAAAAGTAATCCCCAGTCTTTTAAAAACGGATAGGCTCTTCAAAGAAATAAAAGTAAAAGGCAGATATTTACTGTTTATTTATTTTATTTATTTTTTTTTTTATTAAAACAATTTTTATTAAGATAAAATTACAATCTGCCTTTTATTAGGCAATAATAATTGAGATAAATGTTATCCACATTTACAATTCATCATTCACTCGCTCATTCATACAATATTTACAAACAGCCCAGAGGCCCCCCCAAGTCCACAAGGTTGTCACCTCCCTCGCATGCGAAGGAGGAAGTGGAGTCTTAGGGAGTCCCCCACGCTCCTACGTCAGCCGCGTCACTGGATAAGAGCCAGCGGAGGCTGACCAAGAGCGTGAGAGCCACAGACGCTCAGGACATGATTAGAGAAACTGGCCATTGCCAGGACTCCCACTATCACTTAGTTATATCAGGTCACGAGGCCACTGCCTTTTTAGTCTCCGAGGAGGATTATATGGGTGAGTGGTGCAGTGCAATGACTGTGCTAGGGAATTAGGGTGGTTGGATAGGTTACTATGGAATTTTATGAACTTGGAAGGGATGAGTTCAAGAATATAGGGTATATTCAGATCATTGTGAAGGGTTTTGTTGCTGACGTAATAAGGGGCATTTACTATTGTTCTTAGGACTTTTGATTGAAAGGATTGGATGCGCTTGATGTTCGACTTTTTTGCTGTCCCCCATAGCTCTATTCCGTATGTCCAGATTGGCTTTAGAAGTATAACTTCGTAAATAAGTAGTTTGTTTTCTATTGAGAGATGGGATGTCCTTCGAAGTAGTCTGTACAGTTGTCCAAAGAGTCTGTTTAGTTCTTGTCTTTTTTAGCCTCGTGTGTGGGTTCCATGTCAGTCTTTTGTCGAGATGGAAGCCTAAATACCGTACTGTCTCAGACAAAGGGAGAGGAATTGAATTTAAAAAGACTGGCGGACAGGACTTGTGGCAGAGGGTAAAGGTTATGTGGGAACATTTTCCTTCATCGACTTTTATTCTCCATTGGTTGCACCAATATTCGATCTCGTCAAGTTGTTTTTGAAGGTTTTGGGATGCTATATCAGAGTCTGGATGGGTTGACAGGACTGTAGTGTCGTCTGCGAATGTTGCCAAGAAGGTATTGGTGGTAGAGGGGACATCAGCGGTGTATATATTATAGAGGATGGGACCCAGGGCGCTGCCCTGTGGAACTCCTGCACTTATGGGATAGTAGTTAGAGTATTCTAAACCACAGCGGACTTGGAAGAAGCGGTTTGAAAGGTAGGACTGTAAGACTAGGAAAAGGGTCTGCGGTAAATATCCTTTGAGCTTGTAGAGCAAACCTGCGTGCCAAACCCTGTCAAAAGCTTGAGCTATGTCCAGAAAGGCAGCAGTGCAATACTGTTTGGTTTCAAGGGCTGAGGATATGTGATCAACAACGCGAAGGCCTAGTTGAGCTTTGGAATGTCGTTGACGGAAACCAAACTGGTGAGTAGGGTAAAGGTTTTTGGATTCAACAACTGGAAGTAGGCGTTTTATAAGGAGTTTTTCAAATATTTTTGAGAGGATAGGGAGTAGGCTAATTGGACGGTAAGATGAGGCGTCATTGGGCGGTTTACCGGGCTTGGAGAATAGGACTATAATGGAGCGTTTCCAGAGGAGAGGAAAGTACGTAGTTCGGATAATTCAATTATAAATGTAGGTTAGGAAGATTATGGCTTCAGGAGGAAGTTGTTGGAGGATTCGAGGAGTAAGGAGACTGATTATTTTAAATAACATGAAATCAATGTAACATTTTAAACTTATATCCTGTTATTATATAATTAAATTGTGCTTATTATATATTATAATTATATAATTATATATTATTATTATTATTATAATAGCTATAATTTAAGGTTAAAAAAAAATTAGTAATTAGTCTGCAAGGATAACATTAGTGGGAATTAGCAGGCCCAGCGTGAACTCCATAAGCACATTATTTAGGCCTCAGCTTCGTAAAAAACTCAGATTTACGAGAGTCCGTAGAACAAACGGGCATCAATTAAAGCTCAGAACAGGATTTTTGACTCATGAATAGTACAGGTGGAAAAGGAAATTGACTATAGCAAGTGCTAGAATCGGGCATGCGCAGTTCACGTGGGCCTATTTGTTAGAAATGGAACCTGTCGTGTGGAACAGTTGATTTCTGACTGAAAGGCACGTCATGCCTCAACGTCAAAGATTGATAGACTGAAGAGCTCGAAAAACGATAACATGGGAGCATTTTATAATAACAGTTCCATGAAGTCATCAAGCTTGCTTACTTCTATATAATTAAAGTCAAATATTTTTAATTAGCAATGTAATGTAAAACATTTTTTTTTTTCAATAACTCGTGTTTTTTTAAGCCTGAATTTTTTTTTATTTCTTATTCGACTCATACTAGAAAATAATGATTAATAATCAAATAGAAAGCGAGGCGAATGATTTTTGGATTTGGTGTTCGTTTTGATTGGAATGGCTTTAATTTCCTGGATAGAGCCATCGCGATCCTGGTTTTTGAACTTACACAGGTCATTACAACTTATTCATCCCTCTGTGAAAGTTAAATTGGTTTCTGGTTGGAGGGAGGGGGGGCGGTTTAAAAAACAAATAGCAGCTGCACTTTTTGATAAGGACTCAAATTGTAGAAAGTTGGCAGGACAGAAGTTTTCAATTCAATAGTAGGAGGAGAGCGTTTAGATGGCCTAAACAAACTGCGCTGACTTGGGGCCATTAAAGCTCACAAGTTGTTCCCCACAACTTTCCTTCAACTCTGAATAATGGCCGCGATTAAGCGGAGAGCCGATGTATATTCGATAAATAGTAATAGGGATGGATCTATACCGAAATCAAGTATTCAATGTCTTGCTTGGTAGCCACAACTGCTACAACAACTAATCCTGGATGTTGTAGTAATAAACAAATCTGCAAAACAGCAGGAATCAATGAGTCAGCTATTTTCAAGAGCTATAGATTAAATAAGTATTCGCTAAGTTTTTCTTCCAATACCTCGTGTATATAAGTGTTTCGAGAAGATTATGAATAAATAGCTTGTGGTGAAATATTATTCATACACGCAACGACGAACATTTCTAGTATTACTCAAAAATTTATTTTACTCAGTGAACCTTGAAACGCTTTAAAATCAAAATACACTTCCAAGTGCTGGTGTATTTGGTCCAATGACGGCCAAAGAATTACAACGAAGCTTAATAAGAGGTGAATTAAGAAAGCGAACCAACTATTATGTGCCCATTTTAAAATGTTTTAACATTTTGAGGCCAGCTTGTTTATCTGATATCTCATACAACATGACATAAATTATTTTTACTTTAATTTTTTTTTCGTTTTAACTAGCCTTTAATTAGATCTCGCACAATATTATGTCTTGAAAAAAAAAAGGAAAAATACTGCTTGATTTACAGTTGCAAACACAATTTATATGATTTTTCGGAATTATAGCTTTAAAACCGTTACATATTGATTATAGTGTTGAAACTTGCGATTCCATACCCAATAACTCAGTACCCTTTTCAACGTTATAGAAAAATCTGTATATTTAAAAATTTTAACGCGGTATGTAAATATTGGATTTTTTTTTCTTAAATTTTTGACTAGAAAATCTTAAAATTGAGGTTTTTCAAAATAAATATATCTTAACTGTCCCAGAAATTATGAATTCTGTTGTATGAAGAGATCGAATTCCTAGATCTAAATATACAGACGGACCTTAAATCATACCTGGATGGTATTAATCAGATACTAAAACTTTAAGCTCAAAGAAAGTAGTTACTGATCTGGGCCAGAGTAGCGGAGGCAACATAAACCTTTCCTTATCTATCCGTGCCGACCTAACTTCCAGCAGCCTGGATCGGATTACTGCGGGAAACTCCTTAATCCAAAAGTTTACTATCGGCGGGTGTTTACCTGTGATTGTTAATCTCAGATTTTATTTTCAGTTCGACTCTAGTCCACTAATCTGTAGTAATGGAAAGGAAAATAGTTCTATTAAAGTTACCACACTTCCGTTTCGTAAATATTTTCTCCCTCGGAGGATTCTAACATTTATATTACAATGGGAGTCACAAAAATCAGCGCATGCATGCAGTCGTACAAACTCAATGTGTTATTCAAGAAATCAGCAAAACCCTAATAAACTAATTTTCATATCTTACACAAAAGTGAACTTTTGTAAGACTGTTCAGAAATAACAATTGAAAAAAAAACAATTGACAATACAGTTATATTGTCTTTCCACAACTTATAACTTCTTTAATGTAATAGCGCTTTCGACATCTCTAAGCTGTCAAGTTATTTCTACAATTAAATAAAAAGTCAAATGATGAAAGAGTTTACCTGTTCATATGGAGACAAATTAATTATCATTCTTATAAGTCACGATGGTTACTTTTTTTGAAATTGTTCTATTCTACTACAATCAAAAAACTTAAAATTCAAAATTACAACACGTATGTAGTAAATAATTAAAATCCAAAAACCAAATTAAAAACTATCAAGTAACCATTAAATCCATTAAAATGATGAAAAATTTTCAACAAGTTGGCATCAAATTATAAAAAGCTACTTAAAACACCACCATGAATGCCATGCCTACTAACCCAAATGGCTATGTGGGATATAACTCATAATAACTCATGTAAAACAGGGATGCAACATCCACGCTCCTACATACGCGTCTTTGCTATTTTTTCCTGTTTATTTATATTATCCGACATTATGGAATCAATTACATTAACATTAAGGGAATTCTATTTTTCCAGGCTATTAATTAATCGTTTTTCGTTTGTATGGTGTAGCAATGTAACTTTATGTGTTGCCTCATGGTGGGCTTCTTCCTGTAGGTGTTGGTAGGATTGTTGATTTATTGTTTAGTTAAGGTGTTGATTTATGTTTCAGATGTTCTTTGCATGTAATTGGTAGTTTTCTATTCGTTCTACCAACATACGATTTATTGAATTCCCCACACTCTATTCTATACAAGCCCGATCTATCTTTTCTTTAGCTTGGAGCTGTCGAAAGCCCTATTGCATTAAAGAAGAAGTTATAAGTTATGGAAAGACAATAAAACTGTTTGATATTTTTTTTTTTTTTTTTTTTTTTTTTCTTAGCTCTCAAACTTACAAAATAGGATGTGGGAAAATTATTTTGGGCTAATGAGTGCCTTTCACTAAGGGGAGTCCCCCATTTGAAGGGTGTATGAGAAGGATATAGGGTGTGGAATGCCTGAAGGAGGCGGGTGGATTCGGGAAGGTAGTGAGAGTCTACCGAGGGTGGAGCCTAGGGGTACCTAGGCAATGGTTTGTAGTCGGCCAGGTCAAGCCTGGCCCGCCCCGGCAGGGGGCTGAAATAAGTCGGCCACTCGGCCGGAAGGTCTACCCTGCTTAAACAGGTAGATGGGGTCTTGTAGCTTCGGTTGATTCGGCCGGGAGATCGGCCTCGATATCTCGGCTGGGTGTAGTTCGTTCAGTCATCGGGTTCAATGACGTCGATCATCCTCCAGGCTTCGGCGGTCCAGCAGTGCTTCCATCTGACGGGCATTGGTGGTGGTTGAAGGTCGCAGAATAGTGGGTTGTGGCTATGTCTGAGTGAGTCAAAAAATTTGATGTGCCTTCTCTTGATAAAATCTTGAATGGTGAGCACTTCAAATTTTTTATGCATCTCGTCTGCCTTCATTCGGTCGAACGGGGTATGTTTGAGGGAGGTGCGGAGAACTCTGTTCTGAAATTGCTGGAGCGTTTGGAGAGTGTTAGGAGTCAGATACTTGAAGAGAGGGGTCCCATACATCAAAGCAGGTCTTAGGACGCTCTGGTATATCAGCAGCTTGAGGCGTACCGATAAAGCCGGGCTGTGAAGTAGGTGTCCGAGGCTGAAGAATTTCTTCCTAACACTCTTTAATTTCTTGCCGAGATGCGTTGTGAAAGACAAGTGCCTACCGAGGGTAATCCCGAGGTAGCACAGCTTGTTGCTTACAGGGCACTCTTTGCCGCCTAAGACGAAGGATTTCGGGAGCTTCTTTTTTCCGGATTTGTAACTGAATATAATTCCTTGCGTCTTGGCCGGGTTGACTTGAATGTGGACGGCATCGAGTTTCTCGGAGATCCGTTGACTAGCGCTCTCAGCGAATTTCAGGGCTCTGGAGGGATTGATGCTTGTGCTGTAAACACCTATATCGTCTGCATACGCGGATACCTCGCAGTTGGGGTACGAGGCTCCTACGATGTGGGCGGTGTAAATGTTGAACAGCAGGGGGCCTAGCACCGATCCTTGGGGGACACCGGCAGTGTAGTTTCTTCGGGTCGTAGACGTAGTGCCTATACGAACCGAAAAAGTTCTGCCTGTAAGGTAGGATCTTATCAGGTTCTGCAGCTGATCCAAGAATTCGTATTCCCTCAGACGTTGGAGTAGGATGTAGTGGTCCACAGAGTCGAAAGTTTTCGAACAGTCCAGAGAAATCATAGCGGTAGCTCTGTTGCTCCGGACGTTCGATGCGACGTGGTGTTGCAATCTCACCAGGTTGTTGTTCGCGCTTAAGCCTGTGCTGAAACCTGTCTGCTCTGGTGGGATGACTTCTTGTGACTCGCAGTGCCCGGAGAGATGTACGTGGATGATTCTCTCGAACAGCTTCGAGAGTTGAGTCAGCAGACTGATGGGGCGATAATGAGATGGCTCATAACCGCTTTTTGCTGGTTTCAGAAGGGGGACCACTACAGCGTGCTTCCAGTTCTGGGGGAAATAGTGCAGCCTGAAGCAGGAGTTCAACACGTTCGTTATGAATGAGATTCCTTTCCTCGGCAGCTGCTTGAGTAGGATGTTCTGGATGGAATCCTGACCTGGGGCCTTCTTGCTGGTCGTTCTTCGAATGAATGCAGCGCATTGCCGGTGTGAGGTGTAGATTTTGGTAGTGGTAGGGAGGGTGGGGGAGGGGTGGTCGAGGGCTCCTATTGGCTGTCCCTGGCCACGACTGACTTCCTCATAATGGGCCGCCAAGATGTCCGCTTGTTCGGTGGTGGGAATGAACTGCCCGTTCACGGCCAGCCTTACACCGTTCTTTTTGGACCTGCAGGTCTTCACAAGCTTCCACAATTGCTTGTGGTCACCGTGGAGACTGGTGAGGCGATCTTCCCAAATCGAATTTTTCCACTGGGCCATCAGGGACTTAACTTGGTTTGTGAGAGCATTTAAAACCGGTTTTAAGTCCCTGTTTTTGGTCCTAAACCACCTGTTCTTGATGTTATTACGCTGTCTAATCAGTTGGAGGATGTGATCCGGAGGTTTTCTCAGAGAAGGGGGCTTCGGAGAAATTTTCGGGATCGATGCATCGGCAGCTCGATCGATGACGTCCTGTAGCTGATAGATAGCGTAATCTATGTCCCAAGTGTGTCTCAGGGGCGTGATTGTGGGCAACTCGGTCTTGATGAGATGCTTGTAGAGGTCCCATTTGGCCTCATCGTACCTGTACCTAGAAGCAGGCGGCTCTGGCATGTCGCCTTCTAGTTCATAGAGAACAGGCCGATGGTCGGAGGTGGTGAAATCTAAGGCCGAGCATCCGGTGACCCGGTGTGGTTGTTGTGTCAGGAGCAGGTCAGGCGTGGAGGTTCTGTCTGGGTTAGCGAAATGACGGAAGGTCGGCAATCCTGGGTGGATGACCGTAAATGGAGTTTTAGTGATGTAACGGCCTAGGGCGTTTGCTGTAGTACTGCTCCACCAGCTGTGGTTCGCATTTAGGTCACCCACGATGACGTGCCTTCGGTCATGAGCTATCGTAGTGAGCAGAAGCTTATACGGGTCGCAGACGGCTTTCGGTCTTCTGTAGACTCCTGACACGATGATGTTGTTCGTGAGCCGTAGCTGGAGCGTAACTATGTATTGGTCGGGGCCTAGGCTGACGGGTGGGGGCAGTCTCCTACAGGGTATTCCGTTTTTAACTAACACAGCTACTCCTCCAGAGATAGTTTCGGTGTCTTGGCGGTAAGCAGTATAACCCGGGAAGCGGCAGAAGTGTATTTTCTTCAACCGGGTATCGGTGAGAACGACAACGTCTGGCGAATGGCACCGTAGAATTACTTCTACGTCGGCTTGTTTGGGGCGAAGGCCGCAGACGTTGTAATTTAAAATTACGTGCCCCATCATTTAGATGTTTGATTTTTTGAATTCTGACATCATCTGCGTTACCGCCTCGGTGAGTTTATTCATGGCAGCGGTCATGCTGCTCAACATGTTCATCATGCTGCCCAAGATACCCATCAAGGCATCATTATTACTGTTAGTAGGTTGAGGTAGGGGCTCTGGGAGAACTTCCGGAGCCCTGGTGTTTCCGGATGCCATCTGAGCATAGGAGGCAGTCTGTCGTGGTGGAGGGGGGGCAGGCATGTATGTGGCCCTTCTCGGCCCGGCTGTAATATTCTGTGCCTGCTTTTTTATCTCTGCAGTCTCTAGAAGTTTTACCCTGTACGGGCACTGTCGGTACGACACGACATGATTTCCCCCGCAATTGGCACATTTGAGGGGAATTGAAGCGTCTCTCGGGCAGTCTTTTATGTCGTGAGGCTCGCTGCATCTCATGCACTTGGCCTGCTTGAAACAGTACCGTCTGGTATGGCCGTATTCCTGGCAGTTCAGGCACATCGGGATCCCTCTTTTTTCGTGAAAAGTGCTCACTCGAAAAAGCACATTATTTATATGCCGGAGCTACTTCAAGGTCTCCGCCTTCAATGTGTGATCCCCTATCACTAGTATCGGTTCGATCTCTGTCTTAGCGCCATTTTGGTCGGAGCGCCGTAATCGATATACATCGATTACGTTGCTACCCACGCTTTTAATGTGGGCTTTTATCTCCTCGATCGGATGAGAGAGATCGAATCCATGAAGTAAGTACTTCTTATTGGGCTTGGTACCACGGGGGGCAAACGTGTGAAATGGGATCTTTAAATCCCTGATTGCAGCAATTGTTTGCTGTTGGTCTAGTATGCAGTTGCAGAACACCTTAGTGTCCTGCTGCGTCTGCACTATTTTGTAGTTTTTAATGTGGTAATCGGCTAATAACCTCGTGAGGTCATAGCTGTTGATGCGCCCTAATATAAGGGGGGGTGGCGATTTAGGGGCAGAAGGGGCGGCGGATGTACTGGCCTCGGACTGGGATGCCGAGTAGGGTGGTGAAGGAGTTAGAGGTTTTAACCTCTGGGTTTTAGCTATAAAAGTTTGATAATTATACCATTTCACGTTCATATTCAAGTTCAGTTGGGGCCTTTCATCGGGTTTGAGAGAAGAAAAAATCAACGGAATTTAATTGTTTTGTGTATGTAAGTCTCATATACAAACGTCTATTTTATTTATTGTATAACTCAACCTACAAGTAATATCAACTACAAAATGTATTCACACCGACCTATCTATACCCATCAACGTTGACGATTCCATATATTTTTGATTTGGCGTATTTCTAACGGCTATCTTTCGGTATCCAATTAAAGGTTTTAGTTCACGAAATAATGGGAAAAAAAGTTCATTTTATTAAATACAAATTATAGAACGAAACGATAAGAGATAAAAGGGCGTATTCTACGACGTACCCTAAGCTCGTCATAGACCACTGACCTGGAGTAGTTCCCACACTTACCTTTGCAACCGTTCTTCGGCTTTTACTTCTTCCAAGTATTCCTTTCGTCCGTCATTCTTATGAGACATATGTACTTCAGAGAGGATTCTTCCACAGACTTTAATACTTGGAGCCTATACTTAATACTTTAATACGAGAAGCCTTGCACCACCTTTCAACTTAATAAATAATCGCATGGAGTGCAAGATTCGTTTTTAAGCGTGCTGCCTTATTTATAGACGGTATGATGTATACCTAGGTTTTTACTTCTTTTTTTATAAATCGTACAATAAACAGTCAAAAATTCAACAGTAACTAGTGAATACACAGTTTTCCATTCATCCCCTATTTGTCTCTACATTTCCTTTGTGTCAGAAACAATAACCCCATTTAAGTGTAATAAATATTAAATACTTTAAATATTGCACGAATGTTACTTTATAGATTTAGTAGTTAGAATAGATCTAGTTATAGAGAATAGCAATAGATAATCATTAGAATAGACTAGAGTTGTTTCTGTTGCAGATGTAAACCTGTATGCTCACTACGTGTTCAAAGCCTTCGATGTCAATTGCAATGGAGCCATCAGCTTCAGAGTCAGTATTAGCATTTTCATTTAGGTTTTATTTATAGAAATTTAGTAATTACAGTTTTTTTTTTTCATTTTACTTAGAGGTGCTCCTTGCACTTGGCACATCTTGGAGATGGTAAAGGAAACGGTAAGGTCGATTAACTGGAAGTTTAAATATCTTGAGCATGTTTTTTTAATCTAGGTTAAGCTCACCAATTGCACCATGGAACGAGAATATATTGATCTCATATTAAAAAAAAAAAAAAATTCTACGGTGTTCCATTTTTGTAAGAACAGAAAAACTTACATATTTTCAAATGTGTATGTTACCATCAGTTTAAGAATGAACATCATTCATACAAGATAAAAGTGCACGTAACGACCATATCCTTTTCTTTACCACATTAATCGATGATTTTTCATTACTTCATAGACTTTAATACAATAATCAAATTCAAAAGATTTACATATAACTAGCAATAATTATTTATTTAACGCATAATATATATATATATATATTATATATATATATATTTAAAGCCGAAATAATTCTATTAGGAAGCAATTTTTTTAATTTTTCTTTGTGAACCACTTTTTTAGTTAGGCTGGCTACTTATTAATTAATTCAAGAATATTGAGAAATTAATAAACATACACCATTTTCTGGTCTACTCAATTTATTTTATATTGACACAAGCGATTTCGGCGGCTACGACACTATTTTTATGTAGTATATAGAAAACTGTGTTCAAAATATAACATGTAGTTAAAATATTTAATACCATTCATATATATAGGTACAATGATAATATTTAAAATTTAAAAAAAAAGCCACACAAATTTAAAACATAAAAACCAATAAAACAACTTTCCAATTTATTTTTGGATTATGAAAACATCAATTTATTGTTAAAAGTGTTTTTTGTTGTGGTATTTTGAATAATTTTAAATATTTTCATTGTAGATTTTTGAACTTTATATAACATTTTAACTACATGTCATTTAACTACACAACTGTATTGCCACTCGCAGGTGTATAAGGGTATTTTTAGCGTTTACATCACAGAGTGTCCACTTTAAAATAACTTTAAAAAATATTATAACAAGGGTAAAAATTGAGGGTGGTAAGTAACAAGATTTTTTGGAAAGCAGTGATTCAGGAAACTTAATTGCTATCTAACCACGAGATTCGGCTTCTTATGTCTTAGAGTACGCATTACATGAATAATGTTGACTAAAATTAAGTTGAAAATTCAATTTTAACGCTAACGTCTGTTTAAGCCCTTAAACATAGAATCTGAATTTGGGACTAAAAGGGTATGGTGTTTTCACTTTGGCGTACATTTTTAAGCCCAGAGCGCATACTGATACTCTGTGTGGCCTCAATAAAATAAAATGTGGTGACCACTCTGGCTAATTGAGTCATACAGGTCTTCAATATAACGAAAGCAAAATTTATCAAATATTCTGGTCACAGATAATCATGACAAATGTTCGGTTTTTTGAAAAGTGACTTCACGTTCTTTTCATTAAAACAATATTCTGTTTAAAATTAATTGTGCAGCCCTATTATACCCCGGAGTTTGGAAGGGTATTATCTTTAAATGTTTATTTATTTTTGTATCCTTCGAAATAACATAAATGTCATTTGTCAAACTTTTATTTTGTGATTCACATGAATCGAATTTTCCACCACGTCAAATTTCCTCTTTTAATGCCGTCATTATTATTAGGGCACAGTATTTACCTTTTTTTATGTTTAATCTGATTTAATTTGATATAATATATATTATCATACAAAGTTAGTCCCCTAGTCGTTTTTTTTTCTGCATTTGCTCTGGGACTGTAAATACCCGACAACTTCTTCATTCATATTTTTTTTTCATTATATACATGTTTGTTTAGTCCATGGATACCTAGCTCCCAGTGTTTCAGGATTTGCTGGTCACCCTCTCTACCCTCCTGAGGGGCTCCATCTACGAGAAGCTGCGCTGGACGTTCAAGTTGTACGACATCAACGGAGACGGGTGCATCACACGGGCCGAGCTGGGCGAGATCGTAGTCGCTGTCCACGAGCTCATCGGCCGGAGAGCGCACCATGTGAGTAAGGCCGGTATCGAAACCATTAACTAACATGCTCCCGCGCTGTGTCCTGCCCTGACTTGCTATGTAAGAGCTACATCAATGTATGCATTGTGTCCTGCACTCTCCTGCTATGCAAGAGCTACATCAATGTATGTCTTGTGGTATGTCCTCGGCAGCAAGTACTTCTGAGACAGCCTGGAAAAAGTCGATGTGTGAATACGGCATTATTGATCTAAATATTAATAACAGTAGAAAATAAAAACGAAATCGGGCTTCACGTTTGTTAATGTATGACATTTCAAATATCAGATAGTAAATTTAAGGAAAAGGAAGAGTTGGTTCAAAGATTTTTTGTTAATGAATAATTCAACCATCCATATTTGGTACATTGATTCTCGTGCAAGGTTTCGGTTTTCTAGTTTGTTTGTTGTTTTTTTAAACAAGAGTTTAGTTTTTACTTTTTTGGTTTATTCATGTTTCACATTTCGATTGACCAGACATTTAAGGGTATATAACCAAGAAACGAGATATGCTAATAAGGTTTTTTTATCTTTAACTTTGAAGATGTTCTTTAAAAAAATTTTTTTGAGAGTCAGCAATGGTAATCACACATTTAATGCCTGTTTCATAAAAATATATCAACTAATTTTAATTTTTTGTGTTTTTAAGGCGATTTTCAATGACTAGGGGGATTTAAAAATGAAATTAAGTAGTTCTAGTCTAAAATATTTAAAAAAATTTTCATAATAATTATATATTCCTTTATTGAGCTATAATTACAATCTGTCTTTTATAAGGCAATAATAATTAAGATAAATGCTCTCATTCATACCATATTTACAGTTCATCATTCACTCACTCATTCATACAATACTTACAGACAGCCCAGAGGCCTCCCAAGTCCACATGTGAAGAGAAAGCGGAGTCTTGGGAAATCCCCCACGCTCCTCCGTCAGCCGCGTCACCGGATACTAGCCAGTGGAGGCTGGCCAAGAGCGCGAGAGCCACAGACGCTCAGGACATGATTGGAGTAACTGGCCATTGCCAGGACTCCCACTGTCACGCGTTTATAGCAGGTCACGAGGCTACTGCCGTTTCAGTCTCCGAGGAGGATTATAGGGATGAGTGGCGCAGTCCAATGACTGTGCTACAGGATTAGGGTGGTTGGAAAGGCTACTGTGGAATTTCATAAACTTGGAAGCGATGAGTTCTAGAATGTAGGGTATATTAAGGTCGTTATGAAGGGTTTAGTTGCTGGCATAATAAGGGGCATTTACTATTGTTCTCAGGACTTTGGATTGAAAGGATTGGATACGCTTGATGTTCGACTTTTTTGCTGGCCCTCATAGCTCGATTCCGTATGTCCAGATTGGTTTGAGTATAACTTTGTAGATTAGTAGTTTATTTTCTATTGAGAGATCGGATGTCCTTTGAAGTAGTCTGTACAGTTGTCCAAAGCGTCTGTTTAGTTCTTGTCTTTTTAGTCTCGTATGTGGGTTCCAGGTCAGTCGTTTGTCGAGATGGAAGCCTAAGTACCGTACTGTCTCGGATACAGGGAGAGGACAAATTTTGCGACAAAGGGTGAAGGTAATGTGGGAGCATTTTGCTTCATTAACTTTGATCCGCCATTGATTGCACCAATACTCGATCTCGTCAAGGTGTATAATAATTATAAAAATAAGTTTTTATATTAGCACGGAGTCCGGTAGGCATCTCATGGACAGCATTTCTTCACATCCTAGATAATTTATATTAGTTTAAATTCAGAATATAAGATTCAGCTCTTAGTCAATAGAAAAAACAAAATTACCTTCCATTTTGCGACACTCTACGATTCGTGGCCGTTATGACCAGTACTTGTATTTGCTTAACGGCAATGTTTCGGCACTAATGTCTGAAGTTCATCCTCCCAACCTGCATATGTGATTTGTGACTTGGCTTAGCCTAGAAGGAAAATCTGAAACTTATCTTGAACCCCGCTATACATTTTTTAGGATAAGATAAAGGATAGATTACAAACAATACAATTGTTTTTAGAAAAACAAATTATACATTTATCTATACCGCTGACATTCCTACTGCTGCTGAATCTTTTCTTTTCACCTTTTCTGGCGTCAAAACTATCCTTTCATCTCACCATGGCACCGATCTAGCAAGTCGTGCACAGCGCGATTCCTTGGATTCCACCTCGACAAGATACATGGATCCCTCGTATTCTGAACATTAGCGGGTATCAGCTCTCCTTCAGCCTCCACTGCCCCTTCCTGGTTCTGTGGCTACAGGAGTATAGTTGGGGATCTCCCTCACCATTGCCTCTCTCCCCATTGCCAGGAAAGTGACTATTTCTCCGGTGAATTTGAGGGTTCTTAGGGCTGTGCATGTACATACATATTTTCGTACAATATTTTACAGCTTGAATGAGTTAATTATTGCAATATTTTAAATACGGTATCAATGAAATGGTTTTTTATAATTATTTATTGCCCAATTGGGGCAGATTATAATTTTTCAAGAACAATAACTAGCTACAATTGAGATTTTCCATGCTCAAGTTACCATTCTCAAATAAATTTAAATTTGATAAAGCTTATAATAACTCAACTGTATTCCAGTCTTCCGACAGTTAGTACATCTGTACACACCAGCACTTTTGGAAGCTCAGGCTGCCGTGATAAATCATGTGCTTAATATGCTTCTTACTTGGGCAGTATCATATTTTGCATAATCAGCACTTAAATATGGGATATTTAGCTGCCAAAAGTGCTTTTGTATTCAAATATACTGGTTGTATGATAATTGAACAACTCCCCAAATAGTGTAGTAACCCTCCTCAAGTTAAATATCAAACAAGCTTGTATCTGAAATGAGATATTCAATACAGGTATGTTTGTTGTTGTAACTTGAATACTGCCATTCAATTTTCACCTTGTTGTAAGGGCCCGCTATTCAATTATTACTTAGACTTGACAATAATACCATAATCAAATAGAACCAACAATCAACAAAACACCCAATAATAATATACAAATTCACCATGTTGTCAAATAAAAGACTGTAAATTGGATTGGTTGGCTGTATTAACATAGTATATGCATTATAGTCGTATTTTTAACGACACCTGAGAATGATGGCGTGAACATGAATCTATTATGATTGCTTTAAAACACGCTCCTCTATATTAAGTTGTATATTCCAGTTTATTTTTTAAAGGTAGATTAATAATTCCTAATGCACTTGTAGATGTGTTATATAAACTGAGTATTTTATCAGAATAAACTCATCAATATGGATAACAGCCACTCAAATTCTCGGGCAAACAAAACAGCGACATATACATGAATCATTTGAATGAAGAAACTTTAGGAAAACAAGGGCGAAATCCGACAACAACTCATAAATCCAGGGTTCATCGGCTAAGGGAACGTTTATGTCTCAGCACGATAATACATTGGACGCGGCTGACATTTACGACATATTTATGTATATGTCGTGCCAGTTATGTGCTATTGATCCAACAAGGGAATATAGAGTCGGCAGCAAGATCAGAACTTGTGCATCTAACAACCGGAACAAGAGCCAACTAGGAAGTTATTATTTGATTTTTCGCACCTGAGTACGTGTGACTCACAGGTTCTGTGGTCAGAGGGTCGCTGCAGTAATTGTCATAAAGACTCATTCATATAAAAAGATTTATAGGGTTCTATTTACAGACAGGCTTCTATTTGATTGTACACCTCGTGGTCGAGACGTCTCCACATGCAGGAAATAACAAATCAAATTTTCTTCAAATCATTTTATGCTCCTTTCCTATTATGTTCACGTTCGCATTTACTATCCGAAGTTATAAATAAATGAGCTATTACATCCGCTTTAGCTTCACCCTTGCTAAGTAGATATTTTCCGTAATCTTATTCATTTTTTTCCATGTTATGCGAACAAATATATGTCGTTTGTCTGAGGTCCTTGCAGTTTTAATATAAACTTACGCATGTTTAGCTTGCCTACGCCCAAATAAATAGGCTTTGTCGTTCATGAATTAATATTCATCATTAGCAGAAACACAAATACCTTTAAATTACCTATCTCTTATCGCTTAAGTTACAATTTGAGAAGTGCAAATATGTATCAGCTCGGAAATTTTTTATAATTTAATGTAGCGATAATAGATTGATTTTCAATAATGTAAATTTTATGTAATGTAAATTATAGATGTTTCAAAAATAATGTTTTTTAAAGCAAAAATACCAATGGTGTATTTGATGCAGCCCAAGCCGATTATAAAACGTTTTTTCGAGTCGATATATTAGCTATTCGAATTGTGTGTGAGTGAATTTTCAGTGGCCAATATCATTTAACATTATAAGTATATTTGATTGGCTAGCATTTTTTTAAAATGATTAAATAAATTTATAAGAAAAGCCCGTGGATTCCTTATTTTTCCATATCCTTTGAAATCGCTTCTTTACATTTTCCTGCTTTTGTATAATTAAAAAAAAAAAAAAAAAAGATTAACTAGTAACTTTATATAATTAAAATAAATAGAGTAAGGAAAATTTTATCATGGAA
Organism: Acanthosoma haemorrhoidale; assembly: GCA_930367205.1. Classification (NCBI taxonomy): domain Eukaryota; kingdom Metazoa; phylum Arthropoda; class Insecta; order Hemiptera; family Acanthosomatidae; genus Acanthosoma; species Acanthosoma haemorrhoidale. The sequence goes on along the minus strand of OV884013.1, from coordinate 29,236,639 downwards.
AAAAGATGTTATAAAATTACTAAAATAAACCAGCTGGTGTTATGTAATAGCACTTCCCTCAAAATACAAAAACGCCTTCTATTTCAAGGCTCGTTCATCATTGGTTACTTTCACTATTCTAAACATGTTAATGTAGGGCTATCATATCACCTATTGAATACATTACCAGCCACCATGAATATATGGATGAGCAGCGCACAGTCTATGGATTGAAACTGTCTTGGCTGAGAATTATTGATCAGAGCGGTTAAGATTTCAGATAGGCTTTAAAATTCACAAAATAACTTTACTGTAGTTACTTATGGTTTTAAGTCACTCAAGTTAATAGAGAAGTAGATCCTGAGTTATGGAAAAATATTTGATTAATAAATCTTACACAACGAAATCGTTTAGCATAATAATATAAACAATCTTATATGATGAAAAATTTCGATGTGCTTTGGAAAGTTTCCGATCAATTGAATCATTTTGACTAGCACAACCTTAGTACATACAAATTGTCAAAGATAGTGCCTGTATTTTAGCGGGCTTAATAATTGGTATTTGGATTTGAAATTTTAACAGTCATAACAATTACAAAGTACTGTTACGAACTTAAAAATTTATATTAGTATATAAAGCCGAAATGAATCAATTGAAAGAATAGCGTATAGATAACTATCGATATTTAGTATTTACAAGGATATGAAGAGATCATCACAAATACGATGAAAGAGGAACCGGAATCCTCGAATCAATGGGGGAGAGTTAAATGATGGATCAAAACAGGAGACTGATGCTCCTCCGTCTAGGTTAGATAACAAAAGACTACTCCATCTTGTCGATACTTGTACCCATTCCATTCATCTTTATCAACTTCTGGAAATAACAGATTCCGATATCTCATAGTCTTTTTCTAGGCCTTATTTATAATGGAATATCGCTACGCTTCATTAATAATGTTCTTATATAATTGTTTTGATGCAGATAAACAACGATTGCTTTCTCGTTCCTTTGAAATTGCATATCAAGAACTTTAATTCAAAATGGAAGGTTTTCCAATTATCAATGATTCACTTTGTAGGAGATATTAAGGTATTCCACCATGGTGAACAAACCAACAGCAGAAAATTGAAGGGATGCGATCACCATATTCCCGTAATGAGGTTGAGGGAAGAAACTGAACTCAACAGACAGCTTAATTACCATGGTCATCTACTAAGTCATCACTTACAAAACTTCACATCATCAACACATCCTTTCTAAACGACTTCCGAAATTTATCTCCCATGTGGTGAGCCTCTCCCAAACCAAGTTGTTCTCATCCCTTGCTGCTTGATGGTAAAGGTAAATGTGGGATATTGAAAGATAAATTGTGTTGTGTTGTCCAGCCTGAGGGATAACAGTGTTGGATCCTCTACGTTTTGTTATGATTATGAATTAAGAATGTTGTTTATGAACTTGTGTATAAAAGTAAAATAAACGTGTGTTATTAATTCAACAAATGTGCCGAAATCCTTTAGTAAATTTCCTCAGTTCAACCTCCTTGGTACAGTATTCTCTTCCTGTTTAAGAACCAATACAAATGATGAATTGATTCCAAATCATTTTTGATCAATTTGTAAGGGCTGTCACAGGTTGAGGTGTAAGCTGCCAATTAACACCAAATGGGTTAATTTTATCTGTTTTCTACAAATATTTGTTAAGAATATTTTCTCTCTCGTTACTAAAGGATAACGGAAGTTACTAGACATTCTTAATATTCAATTCTTACTCTACACTCAATTTCATCCCGCTTGCGAAGTTAAAAGAGTAGCTTCCTTTAAGAGATATTGCTTTTTATACCCGTCATATCTTGGAGGTTTCTGCTTAAAATTCACAGCTCCCTTTTTTTTACAGTGAAGCATTCCGGCATTCACAAAAAAGAATATTCACTGAAGTTCTACTGAGCCCTCATAAAATTTTACATCGTATGAATTTTTAAAAACGTCCGTATTTTCAGCTATGAAAATTTTATGTATTTTTCGCTTTTAGTACCTCAATACTTCTGCGAGCCCAGTAATCAATGTAACGGAAATTTAATAGACAGTTAATAGTCTTTATTTTGTCATGGTAATATTAATTCTAGTCAACTGTAAATATAAAGGAATGTTTAAGATGGTTAAATAATAAATTATAGATATAATTAACTAAACTTGTTCTTGTTACAAGGGCCGTTATTATCCAAAACCAGATTACAATATTGGGTTAGTGTGTGAGAAAATAAAATATTGCCTATTGGTTTTAAATTAGTTGCGAAATTCTTAGTAGTACAGTAGGCAATGCAAATGATAAACCTGACGGCTGATGACTTGGTGTGATTTCAGAAGAAACATAAAATTCTGATGATTTTAATTAGGTTTATTAAAGCTTGTAAGAATAACTTACTCGGTGCTATGTATTGGTCTAACAACCTTTCTCTTCTTCTCCACCCCCCCCCCACCAGCGCTCGCCTGACGGGTGTTATACTCTTGGTGTGCCTGAGGAACCTTAAGTAGAAACAACAAGCACTGCTAAGCCCCAACCTCGTGACTTTCTCCCTAGTGCTAGGGTCCAACCAAGTTGGGGCTTTATTCTGTCTAAAAGCTAAGTCCCATCAGGCTGTCTCAACAGGTAGTAGCACCAGCACCTGTAAATGAGCAAATTACTGAAAATTGTTATGGAAGATTTTCTCTCTCGTTATTAAAGGATAACGGAAGTGACTATATATTCTTAATATTCAATTTTTACTTGAGCTTGCACTACATGCCTAGAGAGACTCTAGGCACAGCCTTCAGTGGACTCTCACCACTGCACCGCAACATTTCCACCTCTACCGAGGCTTCCCACACTCCTTAATTCCCTCACTCCACCTTCAAACAGGTACTCCTAGTAAAAGGATCCGCTCATCTCAAATAAATTCCATTATTTTTCCCTTATCTATAATCTTGAAAAAAAAACAAAAAACTTTACACTAAAATTCATTTCGCTTTTGAAGTTAAAAAAAAGCAGTGTGTTTTTAGTGTGTGGTGCTCAGGTGATCAGGTGAGGTGAAGAGCAGATCAAGTGAATATTATTGCCTAAAGGTATTGTGGGCGGTCCTGATTATCCTAAATAAATGGGAGGAACCCCAATTTGAAGAAGAAATTTTACATAACCCAAAAATATATTTTCACTCATTTAACAGAACATAGAAATGAATATGATCTTAATAATACCTTAATAGATCAAGTTTACATTGAACTAATATTTATTTCTCTGGCCTTTTATGATAATCAGGGTTGTACTGAATGTCATGTTTTATTTTATAGAGCCAGCTTCTACAGCTTCTTTGGTTTTTATAAATGTTTTTGATGATCCTTCTATATAAATCAATGTTAGCCCTTAAATGAAGTCCACTAGCCGGCAATAGTGGGCAAGACGTCAGAACCAACGGGTGGAAAAACACGTAAGTCGGTCAGGATAGGAAAACACAATCTTGATCCGCCCCCTTCTCGGACAGTAAAAACAAAGTGGCATGTGTTTTTACGATGCTCTCAGCTTGGCAGCAAATGTGAAAAGTTGCAGGCCGGCGGCGGTGAAGACTTCTCCCTCTTCCCTCCCTACTTCAAGTTTCCCTATTTCACTCCCACATGGGGAAAGCTTGTCGCGGTTTTCATTATTTGACAGGCCTATTCTATTCAAAGGGGGCTTTTCATATCCGGCCCAAGCTCTCGGCAACTCCCTGGGCTTAGCTTCAATTTCAAACAATAAGCGACCTTCATTGTAAATTCCGTCAATATAACTAAAATTAATATTTCCATGAGTTTGTGGTAATGTCTTAAAAATATTATTATTTAACAAGATATTTTACGACTTCCTAAACCAAAACCTAGCTACAAATTATTATACTAACTACGTTTAGTCACTTGGGCAAATATATTTTTAATATATAAGAAAGATTTATTCGCTTTGAAGGGAGACCAGTGATACTTCTGGACATAGCGAATCTGGACATACGAAATAGAGCTAGGGGGACAGCAAAAAAGTCAAACATCAAGCGTATCCAATCCTCACAATCAAAAGTCCTGAGAACAATAGTAAATGCCCCTTATTACGTCAGCAACAAAACCCTTCATAACGATCTTAATATACCTTACATTCTTGAACTCATCCCTTCCAAGTTCATAAAATTCCATAGTAAACGATCCAACCACCCTAATCCCTTAGCGCAGTCGTCGCACTGCACCAGTCATCCCTATAATCCTCCTCATAGACTAAAACGACAGTGGCCTCGTGACCTGCTATAAATGTGGGACAGTGGAAGTCATGGCAATGGCCAGTTTCTCCAATCATGTCCTGAGCGTCTGTGGCTCTCACGCTCTTGGTCAGCCTCCGCTGGCTCTTATCCAGTGACGTGGCTGACGAAGGAGCGTGGGGGACTTCCCATGACTCCGCATTCTTCTTCGTACGCGAGGGATGTGACAACCATGTGGACTTGTATTTCTATCCGGTTAACCAAGCTTCAACATCACAACAATAAATAAAATAAGCATCCCGTTTATTTGTTCGACCTGATTAGTTTGATGACTCTGTCATATTTTCAGCGAAGTTCATTGGTGTTAAAGTTAAAAATGAAATTGTTTATCATTGATCCAACCAGATTTCTGCCACAATTGATTATTTTCCAAATAAAATTATGTGTGTTTAATTAATGGGGAAGGTTCTGTTGAATACAATGATGAAGAAAGAGAGAACACACTTGAAGTTTTGGTAAGATTCATTACATAAATACAATTGAATGGTGGATATATGTACGTGTGGTTACTTAAAACGAAATTTTTACATAGAGAAACAGTGTTCTATTATTTACGTTTAAAAACGTACAACTGTAGATTTTCTCTTGCTGACAGATAAGCCAGTCTGTCACATCTCCTCCCCACACGGCTTGAGAAACAGGCCTGTCGGGTATCATCCCCAAAACCAACTGAGAGCTCTGTACTGTATCTTCACCTCTGATTTGCTGAGGCTGAATGCCAGCCACAGTTTCTCCCCCCCCCCCTTCATACTCTCGCATCAGCATTTACCTCCCCTTATCCCGCGTTAAATCCCGTAAATGTCATAAGCCACTGACGAAAAAAGGCTCCAGCCTCTTCACCCATGTGTGCGCATATCTGTTATCCGAAGGGTTTTTTGGTGCAATTCCTGTCTATCTAAAACATCGCCCCACCTAAAAATCCTATCACATCTTAACTAAAGGTTTAGTTTTCACACCGGCCTTTAGCCTCGTCACCTTGTCCCCTGGCCCGTGTCATAGGGTTTGCATATCTTTTACCCCTCGTAGGAAAATATTCCTAACAAAGAACATTCCTAACAGAAAAACTATAATACTGTGAACATATATATATATTCCCAAAATAGGCCAATTTATATATATATATATATCTTAACTTCTACCTTATTATAAATGATGTATATGAGGTAAGTTTCGCTTACAACAACACGTACAGTGCACTACTTGAGGAGAAACTTTGCAATCTGAAATTAAACGATGCAACTATAACAATTATTTCAAATTTAATTTGCTTAACTCAGTGAGAGCGTTTAGCTTCGGTTAATATCTTACACGTGGTAATTGTTGAATAGAAGGGTTTTTCTGACGCAAGGAAGTTTGCATCAGAGGAGGAGTAGAAGTGCCTGATGTCTGAAAACCACTCTTAAATAAATTACTTGTACTGAGGGTACACAACGTGCTGCTTGGGACAATGTCTGGAGAGCTTTACTTTTGTCTGGCAAATCAACAGTTTACTGGCACACACACCCACCATAATAAAAGTGGTGTCTCTAAGAGACCCCAAAGTAACCTCTTAGTACCTGAATAGGCCATTAACACTCTAAACAGAGGACGTCAATCAAAACTCACTCCCTTAAAATCAGCCTAATAAATGAATTTAGTTTGATCGTAAAAATGTCATTACCATAATATATATGACCGTGGCCTGAACACATGTAAACAATAATTTTATTAGTTAGCCATTTTTAGGCCCAGCCTATCATAAATCTTTTTTATATATGAAAAGATATTTATTAATCATTGTCGGGTTGTCACTAGGGAGGTGCCTGATCACCCTAACCCTGGTGACAAGTGCAGATTGTTGGAGTTAATAACCTGGACAATCGTTCCAGGACGGCGTTACTATCTGACTCCATTTTATGATAGGTATATGCCCCGACAATGCACTATGTTAAAGAGAAGAGGTACAGAGGTTTCATAAGGAATAAGTCAAGTTTTCAGAGTTCAAGCCGAAGCCAAGCGTCACGGTTACAGGGCGCCAGAGAGTCTGCAAGCAGACTAAAAGACGGGTGAGAGACTCAGAGGTGGATGAGGAGACTGAGAGACTGACGAGGAGTCTAAGAGACTGACTTCCAGAGCCAGGAGCCCTGGCGTAAAGCGTCACAGAGTAAAGGCGGATGGGGAGACTCAGAGGCTGATGAGGAGACTAACTTCCAGGGCCAGGATTTCTGGCGTAATGCGTCACCGAGTAAAGGCCACGATAGACTCAGAGGTGGACAAGGAGAGACTGATTTACAGGGCCAAACGCCCTAGTTTCAATATCGTTCCTGCTAGGGGGGGGGGAGGACCTAGGCCGGCGTGAGGAAATGCGACCGCTGACCCCCACCCCCTAAAAGACTGTTTATGGCTGCCTGGTGGTACTATTGCCCACCTTGCTTTTAGGCCGGTGGGTACCTAGCTGTTTATGGCTGCCAGCTGCCGCATTTATTACTTAAACTTTTACAATGATTTACATTTAATTACAATACATTTAGTTCCTGTTATTTTACTTTGGCTTACAATATATATGCCATAGAGTATAGGGTGATTTAACTTATATAGTTAGCGGCCGCTACAATCATTTTTGGAATATCCGTATTTATTTGAGTATTTGAGGACGTAAAAAATGACAGAACATTATCGAGAAGTCCGATTTTGGAGGATGGAAGCTCTACATCATATTAAAAAAATTGAAACAACTTAAATACTTAAATAAAAATTTAAGGTATACTTAAATACTCCTATTATAAAAAAGTATACCTTAATTTAAATAACTTTCATAATAATAAAGAAGCCATTTATTTATTTTAAATAACAACATCTTTCCTTAATCCCCTTGTCATTTATAAAATAGTTATTTATTTTCTCTTAAAAATAGTGGTTTATTTAAGAAATGTCTATAACAATGCACCATCAAATCACAATTTTTATACAGGTTTATTGAAAACGTTCCAGGTTTCCATGAATACCTAAGCAGATTGCTGCTCTAAAAGAGAGGCCACAAGCATCTATTCAAGAGTAAACCTACTTCAATCGAGAGCCCTTCTAGCTTTCTTTATTTTTATTAATTATTCACGTTACACTTTCGCAAACTCTGTAACGACATATATAATGTTAGGATTTCTAATTAACTGCACGTAAATGTTTGGCACTAGCCAATTGACGCAATTGAGTTGTTTAATAAATCGATTTAAGTTATGCATTGTACATTCTTACGATTCATTTTATCCTGGTAACATAAGTAATTAGTTCCTTACCTAAAAAATACCAACGAAATAATTCGTTTTCTACGACCTTTGTACTTTGTCATCACAATTATATATCAATGGAATATAATGAGGTCTGGTCCGAAATCCGGTGAACCACGGGAAACATTTTATTCAATAGAAAGGTATCTCATACTTGGATCCATCTATTTAATAACTTATCCAACATATCTTACCAAATGCAGTTAAACAATATTGTTATTATCATTTCTTTTCTAATAGAGGTTTACACTTTATTTTATAATGGTTAATTATTTTTTGTAATGGTTCTTTTTATTTTCCAGATGTTAATTTGAACGTTATTTTTATTCATGTGCGCCATTGTATAGGAATAAACATAATTTAAAAAAAAAAAAAGAAAGGGGTGAACTACGGCTGAACCCATACGGAGAGTTTTTTACTTCTTTCACCCACATCTTTGCGTCGTCCTCGGTCTCTTTGTCTGGGTGAATCATAGATCATCGATGGTCATAAAATTTATTTCATTGGTTTGTATATAATATACTAAATTAAAATATGTTCAGTAGCTTTTGGTTAAAATACAATTGCAATAATATTGAAAACAAATTCAATGTAAAAAAGTTTCCATTTGCCTAACTTTTAAGCTTCCATGCTCAGAAATTCCTGTTTGTTTTGTATTCCAAGTCTTCAGAGCCCTAAAAAAGCGTATTAAATGCCTTTTATCCGATTTCAAACGGATTCTCGCGTTAATGTTTTAGCTGTTACATTTTATTATTTATGAAAATGGGCTTTAATACTTACTTGAAGGTTAAACAAATAAAATTAATAATTTTAGATAAGAACGACGAGTAGTTCTTTCACAATCAATTATAGTTATTATTATTAATTTACTTATACGGATATTTCCATTTGCCTCTTCTTTACATTCTATATACTTATTCTCGTTTACTCAATTATATTAAAATTTAATTTTAGAATATTAATGCGACCTCATTCCTGGGGGACTCCCCTTAGTGAAAGGCACTCATCAGCCCAAAATAATTTCCCCTTTATTTTTCCCCCATCCAATTTTTTATAGGTTTGAGAGCTAAGGAAAAAAAAACAAAAAAAAACCTTATTCCTGATAACTGGTCGCTTTAATATAAAACAGGTATTGAATAAAAAAATAAATACAAGGGATCTAAATATGTTTGATTGTAAGATAATGTGATATAGATTTGATGAAATAATGAAGTTAATCTGAAAATAATTGTATTCGATAGCTGAATGAAAATAAAATGTAAAGCCACTAATATTTTTCAAAAACTACACGAAAACCCACATAAGTCTGTTCAGTTCACTTGGTCGATTACAGTGCTGTAAGGCTATTTGTTCTTTTTGTAATAAATTCAAAATAAAATATATTCCTGCTTTCAGATAAGATAATGCGATGGTTTTACAAATTAAAGTTTCAACGGATAAGAGAAGAGCCTTCACTTATCTGTTCTCTCGAGATCACGCGAGAAGGAACTTATCTCGATCAGGTCTTCCTCAGGCTTCTGTTTTATTAATAGTTTTAAATAGCAGTAGATACACTTGGTTCATACCACGCTTTGTTTACTTGATACGTAAATAGTTGATGTTAGGTTCATATGACTGATTTTATAAGACGTAGTAATTAACATCCAAAGAAAACTATCGGGACTAACCACGATCGGGACTGAACAGCACGATCTTAACTTGGCTAGCTCAGTTGGTCGAGTCCCGATCCTGCAGGTTTACTTTTATTTTCCCTGTTAATTATCAATAATTAATAACAGTAGCGGGATCTATACCCCAACAAAAATTGCTGATTAGGTAAAACATTAGAAAAAGCAAAATGTTATATACTTTTTTTTAATGAAAACTATCGCCTGCTAAAAGAATGTATGTACATAAACATCAACAAAAAACAATGGGTATAAATCTCTAGGCAACTAAACTTGACTTGGAAACACAGGCCCGGACGAAGATATTTAAAAAAAAACAACACACAAACCCGTATGAGAATGATAACTTTTTGGTCCATTTCCCTATCTTTAGTAAGCACCATTCGTTTCTCCACATTGGGCCAACCTCATTAATTACCAAATGCAGTTAAACAATATTTGATTTTATTGTTATTATCATTTCTTTTCTAATAGAGGTTTACGCTTTATTTTATGTTATAACTTTTTTTCGTAATTGTTCTTTTTATTTCCAAGATGTTAATTTGAACGTTATTTTTATTCATGTGCGCCATTGTCCAGGAATAAAAATAATCTTCTGAAAAAAAAGAAAAAAAAAAGGGGGTGAACATTGGCTGAACCCATACGGAGAGTTTTTTTTACATCTTTCAGCCACACCGTTCCAACCGTTAAAATTAGTCATCAATTTTATTTATCGACTAGTAGCACTGTTGGCGTTGCCTAAGCCTTCAGTACATAAGGTACTTGAAGATTAAGTTACAGTCACATTTGTCACCGAATACTTTCCTTAAAGAGGTTTAGTGTGGAAGAAAGTTTATAAACTCATTAAAACTTCTCTATAGGTCGTCTTGAGAGGAAGTTGTTCGGGACTGTCAATGAAACTGACGCTTTCTCAGAGTCCTGAAAGAACTGGCAGATAAAATAGTGAATAAGATCGGTAACATATGATGTGTCTACATGATGATGATGTCATTCGACTCTGTGGGCACATTACTAAGGCTGGTAAAGATGATAACGAGATAAATGTTCGAGAATATATTACCAACTCGTCCTGTCTCTGCTATAATCTCTATAAAAGAAAAAAGTAAAAATTTTATAATAAATATCTTCTGGACAGAGCTTATAAATAATAACTTGATAATATAAATATGTATAAATAATAAATAACTTGAGAAATAATAGCTTATGCACGTCGCCATCTCTTGCATATTGTGAATTGGATGTTTGTCTAAGATTTTTTCATGATGATGTCTGCCTTGTCTGTTCTTGAGGATGTATTTGGATGCATTATATAATATGCTTAGGGGCGTACATTGGCTGGCTCAGTTTTTTATTTTACTTAATAATTACTTTTTGAAAGACATAAATTAAATAGTATCTATTTATTAAATGTTCGACAAGCTGTTACTAGCTGGGACAAGGCTCATTAACTTTTATTATGTGTTTTAATGTTTATGATGTTGCCATTTTTTATCCTTATCTTTATGTGTGGTAATAAATTCCGTTTTGATGTTGAACGATCTGTTTATACTGCATGTTCTATTTTAATGTAAGTATACACGGCATGATTGACTCCGATATAACCATTTTTTTTCAGTTTTTCAGTCATTTTTTTTCAGAAACAGAAAGTCTATAATCCATATAGATTGCACACACGCACATTGATTAACACACACAAAAACGCAGTCCCCAAAGGTAGTATTTGCTTTTAAGTTGATAGTGATATTTTATTGACTGTACCAAGAAATGATGAGAAGGTAAACGACTTAATTGCTCATACCTAGAGACCGGGTTTTCGTGCAGTAAAAATCCGAAAAACGAGAGTAAAAACTAAAAATGTACAAAATCGTGCAGTAAAACCCTCAAAATGTGTAAAATTGTGTACATAGCACCTAAAACATGAAAAAAACATATTTTTTGTTTAACATTTATACATTTAAATCTTTTATAACCATGGTTGAATCAGAGTAAATTCGAGAAAAAAATGTTTTATTTACGTATACAAATCAAAAAAAAATTTAAATAATACGTGATCCAAGGCAAAATGTATTTACATATTATAAATTTACTTTACATATTGATATTAAGTACAAAATGTTAGTAATAAAAATAAATAAACTATTTATTGAAAAATTTATTTTTTAACAATGTAAAGTGTTGTACATTTTAATTTTTTTCTCTACAAAACTGTCTTGTCTGGCGCTTAAAATGTTTTATAAAATTAAAAAGAAACGTTCATCATCTGCCGAAGTTATCAGGCTATTTTTGTAACACGTGATTATAGAAGGCTCCTGTTGATAGCTGAATCTTTTATCCGTTTTATTTTTTATGCAGTCATTAAATTGTTCTCTTTGATCACGGAGTACAATTTTACATTTAAAATTCTTTCCTTGTCGTTTTCAATTTTTCTTAGGAAGAATTTTTTTTGTCAATTTAAGTTGAGATTTCTGGATTCCAACCTTGTGAGAGCATTAAATAGGGTGGATAGGTCTGGAATGGGTGAATTTCCTACCACCCCTTTCATTTGTCCGTTTAGTTCATGTCGTTTATAGAATTAATTACAGAATTATACCAAAAGTCGAGTATTTCGTTTTGTTCAAAATTTAACGATTGGGTTGCGTTGTAAACAACGGGTGTTATAAAATGTGTTTTTTCAATGGAAGAGAAAATGGTTTGAGCAACTAACGGGTCCACTGTGAATGAAAATTCCAGGGGGTCAACATATCAAAAAAGGTAAATTTTCAAACTGTCGTCCTGATTAAGAGCTATTAGTATTTTAAGCTCAAAATTTCTTAATTCCTTTTAGCATATTTTTAAATGAAAATGTAAATTACTATATGAAAACTTTTTCACTTTTCTTTTGGCGCTCCTTTATATACAGCTATATATTTCACCATTATTACCTTGTTTCACTACTTGGCTGCAAAACGTATATTATACTGCATATTATCATATGATTATAGCATATTTTACTGCATATCATTGTAGTTTTCATTGCATAATATATTACATAATTTAATGTTCTTTGTTGCATATATTGATGACAGTCGATGGACATGACCGTAAAACAAAATTCACTGTAATTAAAATATTTCCATCCATTTTAAAAATAACATTATATGATTCCTTGTTAGTTATTATTGTTTCTGTAACTAGAAGTTTCTGTAACTACCTAAAAATTAGTTTGGAAAAAAAAGTAATAATTTGCTTTTATTTGTATTTTTTCTTCTTTAGGTCTATTATTGGTCTTGTTATTTACCAAATATTTTCTTGCTCACACCTAGCAGCTTTAATAGAAAGCTAAATAAGAAAGTCAATAACAAAGAGAACAAAGGGAATGAACTGTTTGAGGAATCCTCTGCTTATCCAATAATCTATTTTTAGGTGGAGGAAGAAAGAAAAGCCAGAGATCAGCTTGACCACGTATTCCGCAAACTAGACATCAACCAAGATGGTGTCATTACGTTAGAAGAATTTATAGAATCCTGTTTAAAGGTAAAATATTTATAATTACTCCTTGTAAAAGAAACACGATTGAATATGGTTTTAATATTTATTTATAAGTATTATCAATGTAGTGTTTAGCTGAGCCCCTACACTAGGTGTCCAGAGATCCAGTTAAAAAAAATAGCGCTTAATAATCCAAATCGTCTTATTTGGTGACAGTGGTTTCGGGAAACTCCTTAATGAAGTCTAGAATAATTCATACTCAGTGTCTAAGTTAATTTTTCAAGAAGTCTTTTCAAATATCTGTTATCTGTATTACACAATCAGCGGGGGTTTCACCTATTCATGTATCTTCAGGGCAGTTGACTGTAAAAGATAGCATCTTCAAATTCATGATCCTATTCATTCATTATCGTTTACCAAATCTTCAAACAAAAAAAAAAAACTTGGAACAGAAAACCTTTTTTTTTAAATAGTGATGCTAATTTTCCTACGTGTGTGCATGTGGACACTAAAATGTAATCCAAGTTTTTCAAAAATGTTATTTATATTACAAAAAGATTACTAATTATGAATGCAATATAGAATTAATATGGTAAATAATTTAAAGGTGCTACCTGTCACAGTCCGGAGGATACCTTAGTTTGTATAACGTGGATTGTTGATGTAACGTCATAAATAAAAGATATTTGGAGAGGCTTAAAGCTTTTTGAAAAATTGACTTTCCCATGGTGTCAATATTAATTTAATTATAGTGAAGTCTATAACGTTATGAAACTAATTCGTCGACAAATCGGTTATTTGCAAGCGGTGATTGTGTTTAATTAAGCATGAGTGCGAATTTAAGGCTTTATGGGCCAAAAGAGCGAACACCCTGACACAATAAATCAGCATCAACAAAGCCTTTGTTCCAGCGAAGGCTCTTGGATATTCTCCAGAACGAGCCCTCTCCAGTAATTGGCGCAGCTGATCCTTATCCTTCCTCCTGAGGGAGATAGTCCGTTTCCTCCTCTCGACCTGGAATAGTACATCTGCTAACTATCCCACTGGTCCCTTTCATCACCGCTGCATGGAGATTTGAAATTGTAATTTCATAAGGACCGTTGACCTCACACCCCGACCATTGAACTTAGATTAACAATTAGTTTGCCTCATAACAAACTATTATCAATTGAAAGATAGTATAAATTTTTTTCTGTTAAAATTGCTCCGATAACTTTTTTTATTTATCTGTACTAACTACCGTTGGATATATTTATCCAACTTCACCACAGACGCTCTTTCCCTCTTCGCTAACTAGGGGTGCATGCTTACTCGATCCTGATTTGTAAGAATAACGACTTTTCTAATAGGTCGGAATAACCTGACCACTCATTGGCTGCGTGCAGAAATCCCCCCATAGAAAGTTTTTTTATTCAGTCGGAATCAGACACTTAAAGTGAGCACTGCTCTTTCTCTCTGCACTCACGCTTGCTGGTTTACTCCACCCGTGGCTTTCTTATTTAGTTAACTCTGCACCTCTATATTTTTCGCCTGCTAGATTAGTTTCGGTACTTTAAGCCACAGTCTTCCCAGTGGAGATTCCTGGCTTTGCCCACTAAACTAAGCACATCCTTGGAAGGGACTCCTTTTCAAGCAGATGACGGCTTCTGTGGCCCTACAAAATGTAGCTTGTAGCGTCGTTTAAAGCACATTGAAGCAAGAAATCAAAACAAACAAAATTCCGGTTGCTCCTAAAATCCAACCATAAATCAAGATTGCGTGAGATAAAAAACCTTTTGGACATTGAACAATATAATATAAAAGTAATTAAATAATGTGTGTTAAATATTGTTGAATGTGATTTTGGGCATTTCCTCTTATTATGTTTTAAATTATAATAGAGTTCCCCTCTATAGTAGATTTTAAGGAGATCCTTTAATGTTTTCTTCTTCCCCAACCGTCTCAGTCTGTTTTAAAATGTCAGTTTTCTGGTTATTGTGGTAACAGAGCTCAATACAGGTAGGTCTTAAAGACCGATTCATTTATACAGTCGTGATCACTGAGCTCATGTTGGTATCACCGAGGTGGTCCTCACCAGATATTTCCAATTATTTATTTCAATTTTGTTTTACATGATTAGTTTTATGTTATTAGTTAATTCCTTAATTATGACTTATCTTTCTTATGTTTTAATTCACACACGTTTGGTTCACGTGCACAATAATGGTCCCTTTTTTATTACGTGAATTAATTCATCGACATTGTCGTATTAGGGCGTACTTTAATCCACGTGCGCTTACGATGCATACATTGTTTTTTTGTTTTTTTATCAAACGTTTTAGCAGTTACAATATTTATCAATTACAATTACCTATAATTTCTAATTGGCGAATTCTTGATTGCTTTGCTTGACTCGAGTCGAAAATGAGATAACTACATTACATGTGAAGGATGATACATTTCCGTCGGTCCATCCAACGGATAGCGAGACCATCTGCGGAATGGTCGACTGGCCTTTCAATTTCCTTTCCTCGCCACACCCCTGGCTTCACAGGAAACCGGACTGTTTTAAAATAAACTGAAACGTGGTGGAAATTCGTTGTTTATTTTTGTCGTTAACCGAAGATTTGTTGGTAATGTAAATAGACGATTCCTGTATCTACCTCCTATGTTCAGTCCTAAGGGAAATATATTTTAAAAGTATAATAAATAAAAATATAAGAAAATATATGTATCTATCTATCGATACATATATATTTTCACCTACATTATCCGACAAAACATGCCTATACGCTCAGATTGACTAATTAAAATAATGTATTGAATAGATTTGGAGCGCTATTGAAGTATTAAAAATAATTTATTAGATTACTCTATCAAACTGAATTGCCGTAACGTTAAATTGAAATAAAATTGATTAATATTTATCTACTTGATTTGGTCTAGAATATTTATTTTCCAAAAATAAATTTTTTGTTGATCAAAGAAGAAATTCGTACATTAAAATTGAATAAAGGCACATATATATAATTGCCTTTACGATATGATAAGTGATGTATTTACATAAATGAAAAATTAAATAGAATCAAATCAAATGATGGAGATAAATACATTACACTTTCATGGTAAATATTAATATAAATTGTCTCTTACTTAATCCTACACAATGGTGGTGTTTTGAAGACGATCTATATTCAAGCAATCCAGACAGCCAAATACTTCGTCAGTGTCCTGAAGCCTCTCATCTCTTCTCGACTTCGTGTCTGTTCCACCTTCTTTTCAGGTTCTCCAAGAACTGCTCTAGGTAACTCCCCCCCCCCTTGTGTGTGTATAATGGTATTTTTCATCTTTGCTTTCCATACCTCCTAAAAACCCTTTATGTTCCACAGTGAAAAAAGGGATGTTTATCACTAGTCCATCAACACGTCTGTCAAACCCCCTTTGTCGACAGTCGACAAAGGCAATTATAACACTACTTCTTTTTTCAAGAATGAGAAACAACACTAGTCATATTTTACGGGTTGACTTAAAAATCTTTTCTCTTTCCATTATAACCAATTATACCACATCACATACCACCCTATTCAGAGTTATCCCAATATTCTGGCACAAAAATTTAAATTCGTTCTCAAGTTATCATAAAAACCAAATTAAATTCCATTCAAAGATAATTACAACTGTACAAAACCAAATTTTGAAGGTTGTTTTGTCAATCAATCTTGGGAATAGAAAGCCGATCCCAATCCATTCCTTTACTATGTTTACTGCATATATATTAAAAAGTTGAATTTTTTTTTTCTCATGACCCTTGGAAAATACTTTACTGAAGTGGCCGTTTTTGGCTACACCGAATATATAGACCGTTCAGAAAGAGTGGCCAAACACGTCCTGGACAGAGTTAGTGACTAATATGTACGAAATTCGTGTTAATTTTAATTGACCTTAGGCCAATTTTATAATTTATAATTTAAAGGTTTGGGTAGTAAATGAAGGGAAGTCCAGGTTGAGTCAGTTTACTATGTACATTAGTCATGAAGTTTGTCACTACGGTTACTTTGGCTCTAGATCATTCTTTATTTCAACATCCTTTTAGTACCTTTCTTATAAGATAAGATATTTCCTTTCAGAAGGTCTTTTTGATCTTTGAAATGTAATTTCTCTTACACAGAATCTCATTTAGCAGTTCCTTTACAAGATTATTTCAAAAGAAGAAGGGTCATGGCTGTGATATCGACTAATTTCGTACTCTTTCATCATAGAACTCTTTTGAAGAGATGAATTCAGGCTGATTATTAAACCGTGTTTTCTGAAGGACGAGTATTGGCGATAATTATATTTTGTGCTTTCCTGTTTGATTTAAAACATTAGCTACTGAGAGATAAGAAATGACAAATATCTAATAACAAACAAATTGCATTAATTAATATTAAACAAATTGTAATCAGCACCAATACTGCAGAGGCAATGGTTAATTGTGATAAATGGTCTCATTCATACCATATATACAAAATTGAATTCACTATCATTTTTAAGGCATTTACAATATATCCAACCCACTTCCAGGCATACTTACAAAGCTCTTCAATTCTCTAAATTCACAAGTGGGAAAGTTACATCCTCACCACCAGGGGAAGGGGTTCCCCAGGCTTCTCCTGCTGCAACATTACTGCTAGATATTAGCTGTAAAGACAGACCCACGGTCACTTTGGACGTGTATTACATATTTAAAACAATGCCATTTTGATAGAAATTGCAATAGTAGTGGTCTATCTAGTGATCTCGATGAAAAAGCACGTCTTATGATCTGTTCCCTTCAAGATACCGAGAGACTTCCACATTTTGCATCGCCACGTTGAGTCACAATGGCTATTTTGCAAGGCCAGGTGGGAATACTTCCGAGGTCCCTTATCCAGCCATTCCCATAACGCATGATCTCGTTTATCCAGCCATTCCCATAACACATAATCTCGTTTATCCGGCCTCTACCCTTTGGCCACAGAGCTATTTTATTTAATCTTTTCTTTCTCGTCCGTGCATACGCCTGTTGTGACCACCTCTTAATTACGAATAATTAAAAGTTCCCCTCTTCTTGAATCATATTATACCTATCTGTAGCGACCGCTAACTACATAAGTGTTAAATAACCTTATACTCTGGTGCATATATAATGTATTGTAATTAGATGTAAAACATGGTAAAAGCCTTTTCTAGCAATAAACGCGGACCGGCAGTCGTAAATAAGGCAGGTAAGAGGGTCGACGGTCGTCAGCTATAAAATCTAAAAGCCATGCCATAAAACAGTCCTTTAGGGGACGAGGGGTCACGTACCTCGTGGCAGGTGTGCACATTTCCTCACGTCGACCTAGCCCCCCCCCCCCCAAGCAGGAACTATATTTAAACCAGTGCGTTTGGCCCACTCTCTCTCCGTCTCCTCATCTCCTCAGCCGCTGTTACTCGGGCGCTTTACGCCAGGGCCCGGGGCCCTGGAAGGCAGTCACTTAGACTCCTCGTCAGCCCACTCTCTCTTCAGCGCCGCTGAGTCTGTCAACCTGTTACTCAGCCTCCTTGCAGACCCTCTGGCACCTTGTACCTGTTACGCTGCCGAACTCTGAAAACTTGTCTTATTCTTCATGAAACCTCTGTACCTCTTCTCTTGAACATAGTGTATTGTCGGAACACATCCCTATCATAAAATGGAGTCAGATATTAACGCCGACATGGACCATGTTCCATGTTATAAACTACAACAAACCACACTTGTCATCGGGGCTAGAGTGATTAGGCACTCCCCTAGTGGCAACCCGACACTATCTATGTTTCCATATTTGTTGTTAATAAAGATTATGACGTCAGTAAGTGTAGGGGGAGGAGCTAGTGGGGTAAACAGCCGCAGGTGGGGACCCACCCCCCACTTCCACTGGCCGCCTATCCCCACCAGAGCGGACCGGCTATATAAGCCCCGGCAGTAACCCAAATTAGCATAACGAACCAGACCGTCACTTGGAACACTACTCTCTCTTCTCTCTCTACACTGGCGCTTGCTGCTTTACTCAAAACCATGGTCTTCTCATTCAACTACCTCTGCATCTCTCCCTTCTAATCTCGCTATGTTTTAGTCCGGCGTTGTCAGACCCCACACCTTCCTAGTGGGAATCTCTGCCTTCGTCTCGCTAAAACTAGCACCTCCTTGGGAGAGACCTCTCCCTCTCGGATGACGATTGCCGTGGCCCTACAAACTTACCAGTAGCGTCACCCACGGCAATCCAGTCTGATTCTCTCCGGTTCACACTCGCCTTTGGGATCCGGACGGTTTTCGCCTACTCTTAGACACCGAGTGTAAATTCGTGGTCATTTAAAGAACATATAAACTACCTATAAACCTACCCTGTACCTCTTCTCCTGAACATAGTGCTTTGTCGGGGCACACACCTTCTAAAGATCTCATGGAGTCAGATCAAAACGAATTAGACTGCCGCCGACTAGGCCGGCAGCAAGGGTAAAAGACCATAGGTTCGCCCGCCTTATCCCTTTCTGGGCGCTCGCCGGACGGCGGCTAAGAGGTTGTAGTGACCCTAGCCCGCGGCGGGCGTCTCCTCCCCTCTTTGGGGATACTCAGTTATCTAATTCCCTACCTAGCACAGTCATTACACTGCGCCACTCATCCCTACAATCCCTCCTCGGAGACTAAAACGCCAGTGGCCTCGTGACCTGCCATAAGTGAGAGTCCTGGCAATGGCCCGTTTCTCCAAACATGTCTTGAGCGTCTGTGGCTCTCGCGCTCTTGGTTAGCCTCCACTGCCTCTTATTCAGAGACACGTCTGACGGATTGTCCTCAGTTGTGGAGGACTTCCCAAGACTCTGCTTCCTCTTTTATATGCGAGGGAGGTGACATCAATGTGGACTTGGGAGGTCTCTGGGCTGTTGTAAATACTGTATGAATGAGCGAGTGAATGAAAATTGTAAATATGGTATGAATGAGATCATTTATCACAATTACTTATTGCCCAATGAGGAAGATTGTAATATTATCATAATAAAGTTGTATTTAGATATCCCATAAACATTAAAATGTTTTTTTCATCTAAAACATGATTAGATATGTATCCGTCACCCAGGCTGTAGCCCTACGCCAGTGTCATTTATGTTAATTTTAGGGTAGGAATTTCCTAGAATAAAGTTTATTGTCCACACATTCACTCATTTCATTCAATAATTGATGATTTAACAAACAATCAATTAGAACCAAACTTCTATATGGTATATGATTTTGAATTAACGTGGTGTCCACACTTTCATAAATTAGGATGTGAATAGCAGGTGGGCCGGAGTGTTGGTCAGTTGATTTACTAAAGACTTGCAATAATTGGATGCACCTGAGAGTTCACAGGAGAGGGCTCCACTTTTAATGCCCCATCCGTCTAATGTGTGCCAACCTTAAGTAAAACAAACAAGTGAAGCGTGATGCAGATCACTATCAAGGGTTTTATTGCAACTGTTAAAACGATTTTAATAAATGTTTGGTATTACACAGGCTTAGAATAGAACTTTTGTTTTTGGTGCCTAGGATTATTTAACTGATTTTAGCTATATTTGAAGTGCTCAATTTAAAAATGAAATCAGTTTTTCTCTGTTTCTATCTGATCAGATAGATGGAGAAAATATCAGAGCGTTTTTTTAGCATGCAGCTCTAAATCACACATACAAGGATTGGTTGCTGCATATTTGCTCTATTGTCAGTCTGCTGTATAGATAGTTCCAGGAAAATCCACCAGATGGAGTAAGCATCCGGTAACTTAAGTGAATTTCAACGCTTCAACTAGAGTTGAGGTTAATTTGTAAGTTCTCGCTGTGCAGGGGAGATCGAAGTTGGCCTCGCGTGATATTTGTGTTTAGGAAAGAGTTGTTTTAAAGCTAACCTAAAACGTACTGTGTTGTATTTGTTTTTTTGAATAGAAATATATATGAGTTCAAGTAGAAGAAGTGTAAATCATTCTGATGTTTTTCATACATATGGAAGAATACACGTTAAAAGAATACAAAAAAACTGTTAGTGACTTTTTAAAGAGAGCTTATCTTGGATACTTCAGTGCTAGGCTTGGTGATCAAGATAAAACCTGGGCATCGCATCAGGTCTGTAAAGCTTTTACAGAACAATTGACAGCCGGAAAAATGATAAAACAGGAATTCGGTTTACAGATGGTTTGGATAGAACCCAAAAACCGATGCTGGAATGAATCGAAATAACCGTAGCAAGTGGACTTAACCTGATACAGCCTCTGCAAGACGCCCGGTCCCTCACTCAAAGAAAGTGCCGATCCAAAGAGCTCTGTGTGGACGAGAGATGTCCCTCTTATCACCCTTATGCTACTAGTAAAGGTCACAGTGATTATGAGGGGGTGTCATCAATTCATCAACTTTTCGACCAGGATAAGTTAAATGACCTCACCAGAGATCTAAAAGTGCCAAAAGAAGCTTCTGAATTACGGCTACTACGTTGAAAGGGCGAAATTTGCTGGAACAGGGGATCAAAATTACCTTTTACCATGCAACAGAATAGGTTCTGCTAACCTCCTTCTCTCAAGAAGACAATTTTGCAGACAACAACTTATATTAATAAGGCAACAACAAAGTTAGAGGACTCCTGGGAAATTTGGGTCTTCCTGACTTTTCCAGATGTTTCACGCATATTGGTTGGCAGCTCAAAACGAAGTTTAAAATGCGTCATTCTACGCAATGGGAATAAATATGGTTCAATACCAATTGCTCACTTAACGAAAATGAAAGAAGAATATAACACCATAGCTTTGGCCTTGGAGAAAATAAAGTATCATTAATATCATAGGTGATTTGTGTGGACTTAAAAATGGTAAACTTTCTCCTTGGACAGCAAACTGGCCAGACCAAATATCCTTGCTTCTTGTGCCTCTGGGATAGCAGAGACCAAACATGCCACTGTGTCAGAAAAGAGTGGCCTAAGAAACAAAACATGGACTTTGGAGAAAAGAGTGTCATTAACGACTCCATAGTTGAACGAGAGAAAATCATATTCCACTCCGATCCATTCTCAATATTCCTTCACTAAATATAAACATGGTTCTTATAAAGAAGTTTGTAAAGATTCTTGATAAGAACGGATCATGCTTTGTATATATAGGGAAAATGCCTTAGTTCAGTACAGAAACAATTAAAGCAGGAATATTTGACGGCCCACAAATAAGACAATTCATTAAGGACATTTCCTTGGTAAATTCGATGAATGGGGTGGAGCGAAATACTTAACCGAGATGCTTAACAGTTTTAAATCCCTTGAGTATAACATGAGTATTAAGGTGCACTATTTATAGAGCCACTTGCCCGTTTTCCTGTCACTTGACACCAGTGAGGAACAAGGTGGAAGCTTTCACCAGGATATTAAAACTATAGAGGCCCACTACTAAGGGAGATGGAATTCGCACATGATGGCGAATCACTGCTGGAGTTTAAAAAGGGACTTTTCCAAAATACATCAAGAATGTCACGGAAAAGAAGCTTCCGAAGTGCTCAGCGGCTTGTTGGTTACATTGATGACTTTTTCCTCAATCTTTGCATCTAATAATATTTGCACAATTTATTAATAAAAATTCAAAGTTTTTTTTTAATTGATTCATGGATTTAACTTAAAATAGTGTAAAGTATTATCCCCAAAATATTATATCTTAGAAATATGAGCTCCTAGCCAAAAACTAATGCCATGTTTGAAATCATGGTATCAAATTCATATGAAATCAGCTCTAAATTCTACGGCACGAAAACACCTGTTGGCCTGTGTTATTAGTCCACTAAAGCCCAAAGAAATAAAGAACTAATTATATTTTGATCTTTAATTTGATAAACTACTTTGTATAATAACAAAATATTCATTATGAATCAAAAGTAATTGATAAACTTATGGCTCTTCTAGTCTTCACTGGGTTGCGTTTAGAGGAATATGTAAAACCTCCAAACAAAATGTTATTCCTCTGTTTGAAACTGGGTTGGACTTTTCATCTAAAGTTGCGAATATGAATTTAATGGCATTTTTAATGGCTGTATTTAATTACAGTAAAAATACTACTAATTATTTTTGTTAGTAAGATATAAAAATGTACAGGAACGTGAAACTGATAGGTCCAAATCAGAAAATAACTTTCATTTCCTTAACCATTAATGTGAAAAAAACAGAAATAAAAAATTGAGTGTAGCCTGCTATTCGATATTAAGAACTTTTTTTAAAAAATGTTAGTTATCATTCAATAGCAAACTTTTCTACAGACCGACAAGCAAACCTGGTGAGTTAGACTAGAAAACAGCAGAGATGTATTAATGAGTTGCTCGTGTCTTTTGTGCCTGCTTAGCCAGAAGCGCGGCTGGTATCGACGGTCTTCCTTACAATCCACTAATCGATATAAGATAAGCTATCGAGACGACAACAAAGCTCTTATTAATGGGGCTTAGGCTGAGAGGTTGAAGTTGATTAAACCTAGAGAAATTACCACCCTTTCTCCTCTTGTTATCTGAGATTAACTAGATCCCATTCAAGGAGCAGATTCGTCTTGGGGTAGGCTTTTCTCGAGTCATATTAACTTTGCAAGTATTTGCGTTGCCAGGGAAAAGGTGATACTTGGGGAATTATTTATATCCTGAAATTTCATTCATACAGTAATTACAACCACCCCGGGGACCTCCCAGATCCACATGGTTGTCCTCTTCCTCGCATGTAAAAGAGGAAACGGAGCTTTTGGAAGTCCCCCACTCTCCTCCATCAGCCACGTCACCGAATACGAGCCGCTGGCCAAGATCGCGAAAGCCACAGACGCTCAGAACATGATTAGAGAAACTGGTCATTGCCATGACTCCCACTATCGCTTATTTAAAACAGGTCACGATGCCACTGCCGCTTTAGTGTCCGAGGAGGATTACAGGAATGAGTGGTGCAGTGTAATGACTCTGCTAGGGGATTAGGGTGGTTTGGTAGGTGACTATGGAACTTCATGAATTTGGAAGAGATGAGATCAAGAATGTAGGGTATAATTTAGATCGTTATGAAGGGTTTTGTTGCTGGCGTAATAAGGGGTGTTTACTATTGTTCTCAGGAATTTTGATTGAAAGGATTGGATACGCTTGATTTTTGACTTTTTTATTGTCCCTCTATCCTGAAATTAAAATAATTAAATATGAAAAATATTATTTGATCCACGATCTGTGTATGAACGCTAGTTCAAGGAGTAATTTTGCAAAATGGAATTATCTATATAGACAATCAAACGTAAATTAAGTGGGTTACTTTAATCTCTGCAGGTCTAATGTAATCTCCTACATGTGGCAATTAGGGATAGAAAGGATAATTAAGAGACGGGAGTTATGAATGAAGAAGGAATCACAGGAATTTCTGGTGCCTCCATATTTTGTAAACTCTCTCCCTAAGTCGTAATTGAGAGATGTTAACTGGTGGATGGCTGTGTCCTTTGTAACTAAAACATGACCAGTCCGAGGTGGCTTACTTCCTTTGTAAGAAAAAGATAAAAGGTGCTGAAAGTATAAAGAAAATATTTCAAGTTATTCTTAAAGGACTCTTCATGGGTTTATTAAAAACTTATTAAACGATCTTAAAAAACAAATGATCAGTATTTTTCTTGATTGGACCATTTTAGGGAAACTTCCTTATAGAAAAATAAAAAAAATGAAACTAAAACACTTATATTTATTAATAAGCCTATTGAAATGGGCTGGAACGCATTCTATGAAAACTTTATTTATTTTAATATCTTTCCAATTATTTCTGTATTAACTTTTGTAAATGTATCCTTAAACATGGGGAAAAACTCATTGCTTTAAATCTTAAATTGCTTCTTCAAAGCTGGGACTTGAGAAATCTTACAAGTTAGCAATCATTTTTTTTTTCATAATTTCCCATAACTGAATCTTAACGGAAAACTAATCAGTCTGGCTCAAAATGGTGAGAACTGGAACTATAAAATTTCATGTCTAATTAACTAAAAACTACTGTTTCGGTTTCGACCACTATACTAAAACATATAGACAGATCAATTGGCGTGCACTGAAATGCAACCACTCCTACAAGGATTACTATGAAGTTATTTAACAACTGTAATAAAGTTTTGGTTAGATCTAGTTATCGTGTAGGATAAAGTATCTAATGCATCAAGATGTTACTGAGTATTTATAGATGTGTAGTATTTTTTTTTTTTTTTTTTTTTTTAATAATATTTAATATTACTGCTATAAAAATGGGACAGAGGTTTGATTATTTTTGCCATATTACATTTTTTTTTTTTTTATCTCCAGAAATTCAATTTCCTCAAGCGCATAAAACACTCATATACTATATAAATATATCATACATTCAGTATTGTTTAGTGCTATGCTACACTGATTAAATATACTGATGAAATAAAATTACCCCTTAAAAAGGTCTTAAATACCTTCATCAAAGATTTTATAACTATATCTATTATATTATGGTTTAATGCATACTGTTATATGCTTTGTTTTTTCCAGGATGATAAAATAGTTCAGTCTCTTCGGGTATTTGATGGCCCATGATCTAAGAAAGCTCTAATGAGAAAACAAAGGTGGAAAGCGATGTCCGTCAGTTTTCTCTAGCTAGTTTGGAAGCTAAGCTCTTAAAGACAATTACGGTTAGTGCTGGACTTCAAGATATGGCACAAAGACTTGAGTGACTGTACAGGAAGAAAACATGTTTGCCAAGCTTCAGGCATGACTTAGTTAATTTTATCAGGTTTAGAAACGTGGAACGTTGTTCCCATGTGGCATGTGTTTTAATTGGTCCTTTTGCTGTATACAATCATCACCTGAAATATTATTTTATATATATGTATGTATATATACATATATATTATTGATAACTTTTCTAATTACAATAAATTATCGGCAAATTGTATTTTGGAAAGTTTTTGTCATCTGGCAGATTTTACTTTTTACTTGCTGAGTATGTGCTTCATTATCAGAATCAAAGATCTTAATTCATGGCAAATAAAATATTAGTTAATTAGTTAAAAATACTCATATCAGCATTGGGTGAATAAAAAGTTTTTTATTATAAACAATTTAATAATATACATAGTTTTCTACCTTTGCATAATATCAATATACCTCAAAGCATCCAATTCCGTCACATAAATGTTGACATCATATACAGCAAAAGGGCCTTACAATATAAATTGTAAAATGAGAGGTTATGGTGTCATTAATACTGTCTTAATTTAATGTCAATTAAAAGAGATTGTTTTCATTTTTTACCCTAAGTTTTTTATAAATAGTCTATAAATTGTAATGTGATTCTAATATAGAAGATTCTATCAAACGTGCTCTAAATAATTGTTTAATTACATAATTATATCTAATTGTTTAAAATGCACGACACTAAAAACAATTTGTATACCTATTCTTAAAAAGAAAAAGGCATGAAGCTGGCTGACATTTTGAGAAACATTTAATTCAGTTATCCATATGTGCAATTTATAATAACGATATAAAGAATAATTTAGAAATGATGTCTCCTGAACTATTTGTCCGTCCTGATAGGCAGCTTTTCATGTTTTTTTATGCATTTTTGGCCAGTTCTGTGGAATTTTATTATTTTCTAAGAACAATTAAACAATCATATCAATACTAAGTGAATTTTTGAAAAATGTAAAACATTATAAATTTCATACAACATAAAATTACTGTGCAAAGTCTTCCATGTGTGTTACAAGCATATAAACTAAGTAATAATTTAAGCCAATTTATATTATTCTTTGCTCAGTGAATTTTAAGATTTTTACAGGGTTTTTTTTCAAATACCTTGACTTGAGCACCTTTTCCGCTTATATATCTAAAAAAATGGTGTGAATTGTATTTCTCTATAAGCCATTAGACCGTTTATTTATTAGTTTAATTCTTCTAATTGTTAATTATTAGAACTAACATTGACCATTACCAAAGTTCCTCTCTTATCACTTCAAAATGTTCCATTATTATAAAGCCAAATATAGAATTTATATAGAGCCCTTGAGTAAAAGTGTAATACCCTTGTTTACAGATCAACAGTAAAACATGGGGGAAAATCACTTTTCATCATATTTTCATTTTAAAAAAATCTGCATTAGTCTTGTTTCATTGTGCTACTATGCTTGACACTCCAGAGCTCCTATTGTTTTCAGAAATTTCAGGACAGCACATAAACGAAATCATTGCAGTTGTATTTAGAGTTTCATGCCAATATGACCTATAACTATCTTATTTCAGCACAGTAACTTGTCAGAACTAAGGACAGCCCACCTAATTAGGATATTATTGTTAAAAATATTAATTTTGTCATTATCTACATAATAATAGTATTGATTATTTTCTTCAATGTTGGGTGCTGGGTGATCTTTTTCATGGCGTATTAGTCTGTCCCCCGGTCTCAATTTCTGGCCACTTACTACATAGGTAGATGTAATGAAGGGACCCTTGAGAACTAACGGTCCGACAACGAGACCAAATGCATCTTTAATGACCCCCATAGTTGCTGACTAACTTAACTAATTCTCTGGACTGCTTGAATGAGAAGAAAAAAAAGTCATTACAATATATCACCCACTAAGCAGGATGATCATTCTTAAAATACCACACTTACGTTGGAACATCTATGTATGTTTGCTTATAATTTATATATTTCATGTAATGTGAGTTCTTTTACTAATTGGAGTAGAGAAATACAACACAACTATTGTTTTAATGACATAAAAGAAGTTTATAATTATATATCATGAAGTGAGTAAACTCTTGGATAAAATCTAAAATAGAAAACACCATTAATAATTTTGAAGCAATCAGTTCTTATTTTTATTGATAGAACAAACAAAACACAAGATGTATCAATTGATTTAATGATAACATGAGAATTCGAAATGTAGTACTTAAGGAAATAGACCCATTTGTTTAGTAAATAGGTAGCTAAATGTTATGATATAAATTGTAGATTAGATGTGAATGAAGTTGTTACTAAAAATGATTTCTGTATAGACTTTTTTAATATTCACGCAGTATTTTTTCTTGTCTCGTAAATAAAACTAGCTGGGATGTAGTTACAGCATTTGCTCAAACTTTGTGTCCCTAGTATTTTGGATGAGTTAGTTCAGCAGTAATGGAATGGTTTAATTATATTTCTTCTATTACACATTAAATTAAAAATGTAAATATTTTAGTTATTAGTACTTTTGTTATATAAGTGATTATTAACTTATTATCATTTAGAGTTAATATGTGTAATACTACAAGATTTTTTCTAACAATGCCTTTTAAGCAACAACAATATAATATATCATCTATCAAAAGACTAAACTCTAAATATTCAGCTGGATCTGAATTGATCCATACTGAGAAATTATATCCTTTTCATTAAGTCATTAGTTTGTGTATCTTGTTACTGTTGTGCACATTTCAAAAAAAATAATAATGAAAAAAAGGAATGAACTGATATATTTTTCAGGGAGCCGCTTTTGCCTAAACCGATGTTGCTTGTATATTAATAGTTGTATAGTTGTAATTATCATTGACATAAATGTAAAATATTAGATTTGTTGTTCCTATTGCCTAAGAAGATAATGAGTCTTTGAAATAATATGTATATTCATATGATTACATTATTGATCTCCTAATTCGTGTTTGGTATGATATATAATAAAAATTGTGATACCTATGTTATTTCATTATGTAATAAATGTAATGTTTTAATGTTTAATGTAACAATGTTGTGATTGTTGTCTTTGTGTTATAAACAACGTACATTCTAGGAGCCCGATTGATTTAAAATAAATAAAAAAAATTGCAAATTTGTATTTATTTTTAAAATATTACTGTAGGATTATGGAATGATATAATTATAAAACAGCTTTATTGCCTTCCCACAACTATAATGTCTTCTTTATTAAAAAAAAAACCTTTCAGCAGCTCACAGCTGTGAGCTTTGACTGTGACTGTGAGCTATAACTGTCATCTTCAGTTATCTCCACAGTAAAATAAAAACTCAAATGATAAAAAACTTTTACCTGCGCATATGGAAACAAAATAAATCTTCCACTAACAGTGATGAACTGTTCCTAGTTTGAAATTGTCTTTCTATTCTACTACAATTCAAAATTCTTAAAATTCAAAAATACAACACATATGTAGTAAATAATTAGAATTTAAAAAAAATTAAAAACTATCAAATAACCATAAAAAATAGTGAAAAATTAATTTAAAAATTGATAAAAAACTAAAATATCAATCTACAACTAATATATCAATATATTGTTGTGATATTAGATATTGTGGAGTTAGTATATAAGAATTTTAAATATAAAGATTTAATCCAACTTATCAAGAAGGCGAAAATAAAAACAATTAAGAGTGGAGGAAAAAACAAAAGGGCAAGAGTACTGGTTGTTGTGATGATGAAAACACACACAGCATTATTCACTCTAGTTTTGGGATCAGCCTGGTATATAAGTATCTAAATCTAGTGATCATGGAACAACTTTTTAAGTTGTTAGTTGTTGTTGTTATGATGAGAATACAACATTATTCAATCTAGTTTTGGAATCAGCCCGTGATACATGTTAGTTGTAAATTGTGTGTCAGAAAAACTTTAAAATTTCTTTTGGTTAGTGGTATTCTTCTTAGCAGAACCAAGAGACACTTCACGAAAAGAATTGATTTGTTTTGAAAATAATTGATGAGGATAAAAGAAGAAGAAGCAACATTATAGACAAGTATTTGTATATAATTAATTTAATTTGTAATTAAATTCATCTTTTTGCCAGAATTATTTTTGTTAATAGAACCTAATAATAAATAGTAAATAAAATAAATTTAAAGTAAAAGAATAAAAAATAAAATTACGATATCTTTCGAAGAATGTAATGATATATTGTTTTATTATTATTATGGTTTTAATGGTTATTTGGAGAAATGTTTATCATATTTTAGAGATAACCGAAGATGACAGCTTAGAGCTGTCTTAAGCGCTTTTTTCAATAATTAAGAAATTATCAGTTTTTAAAAGACAATAAAGATGTTTTATAAATGTATTTATTTTATTACCAGATATTATTTTAGTAATATTTTTTTAAGACAATTAAAATGTAGTTTAATCAGTAATTAGCATTTTTATTAGCAAGGATTATTAAATCTAAACATTCATTGAATAAATAAGTTTAAATCATACATTTTGTATGAGGTAGCAACAAATACAATAGTAAAAAGGTAAAAGTAAAATATTTTTTGATTGATTGCATAATAATTCACATTACAATCATTCCAGGTTAAATTCCCAAATAGGTTGTAGAAGCATTATTTTAAAATTTAATAAAATTTGTTTCATTGTGAATAACTGTAAGGTATGAAAATAGTAGAAAACAATAAGGTCCCCACCTTGAAGATATTCACTGTTAAAAAAAATCTGCGTGCTCTAAATCCCCATTGAAAGCCTTATGATGAAAAAAGCAAAAAAAAAAAAAAAAAAAAAACCAGAACAAAACCTGAGCCAATTTAAAAAGTGAGGTCCAGGTAAATTATGTTTTTCGCCAACAAGCCTGAAGCGTTTGAATTTTCCACATGAAGAGGACTGACTCAAGATCAAAGGACTTACTTCAAAGAACTTAAGTTGGAGTTTGAGAGAAGGTTAATGAATGTGGAGCAATACCTTGGTAAGTCGCATATGTGGAAAGGCCCAAGTAGTGAAGGAAAATCATTTTATTAAAACATTTCATCTTAAACAAAAAATACACCACAAATTCTTTAAAATTTAATGTTTTGCCGGTTATGTTGTTCTCTTGATGCTGTATTGTTATTTAATGTTTTTCTTAGTTATTGATAAATGTCAGGTTGCCCCAAAGGGGAAGGACGCCCGCAGTCTCTACGACCCGGCCGCTGTCCAGCAAGCATTGAGGAAGAGATTAAATGGACCTGTGGTCTTTGACCTTTGCTGGTGGTCTAGTCAACAGACAGCTTTATTCATATTGATCTGACTCCATAAGATCTTAGAAGGTGTGCCCCAACAGTGCACTATGTTCAGGAGAAAAGAAACAGAGTAGGTAGTTTATGTGGTCTTGGAATGACCACGAATTCACACCCGGTATCTAAGGGTAGGTGAGAACCGTCCGGATCCCAAAGGCAAGTGTGAACCGGAGAGAGGCAGACTAGATCGCTGGGGGGGACACTACTAGGTAAAGTTTGTAGGGCCCCAGGGACCGTCTTCCGCAAGGAAAAGGACTAAAACATAGCAAGGTTAGGATACAGAGATGCAGAGGTAGTTCAATAAGAAAGCCATGGTTCGAGTAGAGCAGCAAGCGCCATTGCAGAGAAAGAGAGAGAGAGAGAGAGAGAGAGCAGTGTTCTTTGCCGGGTTTGGAGAGTTTGTCAAAAAGCCCCAAATCTGTCCCTTATATAGACAGGTCAGCCCCCTAGTGGCTTTAGCGGTTTCGTACACTAGTTTCCCCCTCTCTTAACTAACGCCTTTTGAAGGTTTTTATTGTTATAACATGGAAACATAGGTGGATATTTTCTAGGCCGAGAAGATGGGAACTTCTATTTATTTGTGGTGAAGAAGTTGGCCCAACAATGATCATGTGTACATTATGTGCTTCGCCTTCTCATGTTGGTAAATTATGTGTTTTTTTTGTTTTTTTTATGAAACATCTCTCTATAAACTTCTATTTAAATTATTGTGAGTTTTATTAACATTGGATTACTCTGGCAGATGTATGATATAATAATAATTAATAAACATGCCAACGATTAGCAACCTTAACACCCTTATTTGCTGTTTGAATCTCTAGGACTTTATACCAGAGCACCCTAATATTTTTCATTTTTTTCTACCTCAAGGATGAATTAATGAATTTCACAAAATGTGACAAAATCTGTCCCTTTTAATAATAATTATTATAAATACAAAAACAGCTATCTCAAAATCAATGGATCATTTCTAAAACATATTAATGAAGTTATATGGTTCTTCAGATGAAAAACAAAAACAATATTTCCTTAAAATAGTAAAGATAATTTTATTTAAATAATTTGAATGCAGTACAATCTATAGGTTTAAATTCTAAACTAAATACTGGAAATTGAGAGCATTGCAGTGCTTTCTGTCAAGGAAAAAGGAAACTAGCTCCACTAAAAATTTCTCTCACACTATCACTATTAAACTTTTTCCAGTAATCAATTAGAAAAACAGAGAGTTTATTTAAAATTCATTTTCTTTGAGATTAATAAAGTTCTTCATTATATCACATTTATGTCTTATTGTTAATGTTCAATATCCATCTCGTTGATCATTGAACTAAAGTATTTAATTTAATGGAACTTTCCATCACATTTTTTTGGAATAAGAGCTATATGTGAATATGAATAGATGGTGATGTCAAATCTGGATCTATTGCCCTGAATTTTACGTTTGCACATTTTATTTTAAGTTAAAATGAGATTTGGTAATAAATGAATAAGAAATAATATCGATTTGACAAAATAAATTTATTTAGATTAATATCTCGGGATGATTTCCAATTGAAAAATAAACTATTAGCAATATATGAATAAATAAAGGAATTATAAATAATTACAATGATGTTTTCTTATATAATTTGTTCCTTTGGTAGCATTTGGTTTCAACCGTGTGCCTGCATGTCAATCAGCCTGTCCATGAATTATTAGTCCCCTTTAAACTGTTTTAAAAAAAACTTTTATCCAAAAGAAGTTACTTTACCATTAAACAGCCATGAATTGTTTTTCAGTGGTTCATATTTATAATATCAATATGATTAATTAATATTCAATTAATGTAACTGATTAATAATTAGTTAAGAAAATGTATGTTTCTTGTCTTGATGATGATGATGTCTTTCAAAGGGAGAATCTAGTTCAAGTTGTAGCATCCAAAATAAGAAATATGTTCAAAGTATTATGCACTCCATTATTATCTTAGTTCATTGCAAATTTACATATGAAAAAACCTGTTTTTGGTATTCCTACAAGATGGAATTCAACTCTTTTGCTTATGGGGCTATTCAATAAATACTTTCTCAGTTTGAAAGTGGCTATTAAAAAAAATGATGGTGCGCTTTGAATTAAAAGAAGCTAATATCAGATGGGAGCCCATATTAGTATAAAATAAAAGTGATATTTCTTTGATGATTCTTGACCCTAGGACCAGTGCAGTATTGATGCCCAATGAAAAATAGGAAGTTAAGGGTCACTTAAAAAAACTCTTTTTAAAAATTCTTCCTACAAAACAAGAATAACTCAAACCTCAAATAGGAAAAGAGAAGAGCACAGGAGAAGAATATGAATGCTCAATTTCTTCTGATTTATTCTGTCAAGCTGTCCTCTTCTGGTCCTTCTTCACGACAATTAAGAACAGCTTCTGATTACCTTCCCAACAAATATTTCCAAGAAATCATAAACAAGAGTGGAAGTTCAGATGATGAGATGGATGAAGATACTCTTAACATTACTTAAGACTAATACAGCGAACTTTGAAATCAGGGGAGTGAAATGTATTATTTAATCAGAAAATAATTTATTTATCAGGTGTTTTGTTTTTATATCATATGTGGTTTATGAAATAGGTTTTTGATGTGCAGGATGAATTATTATAAATTGAAATATGTACTTCTATGTTTATTGATCTTTTATGCGATTTACACAATAATAATCAGAAGTTGATCTTACATGCAACCGTTTTTAAAATATGAATTAATTAATGTTGTATATGATATTTCATTAACTTAATGTACATATTTTAAGTCAAGGATCATTTGCGTTATAATTAGCTCTGTAAATAAGATATGATAGTAAATTTTTCCTGCTTAAAATAAGACTACATTTGTCTTGTGTGAAACTTCAAATACTTTTTATTCCATTTAGCTTATGGTGAAATGTGTAGAATAAATTTTATTCATTAAAATTTTAATTTTCTGTAATTTGAAGAATGTTGTAAAGTAACGAAAATAAAATAAAATTTCTTGATTCTTCAGCAGCTTTTCTGTCTCGACCATTCTTATCTGAAGACATATCAATAATATTGCATTCAATGTAAACTGGCTAAAGTAGGTCAACAAACACCATTTATGCATGCGTGTTCCCGTGTAGTGATTTTGTTTAATGATGGTTTTTCTCCCAATAAACGTAGGGATTCTACATTTAAAAAATGCAAGTGTGTAGCATTTATGATAGAATTGAAATATTGCATCTTTTGCATAATTCCCACCTGCCAAAGTTACACAATATTTTTTGTAGGACTTATAAAATACACCACAGCTAGAGAAGAAGGGTAACCCGGAGATAACTAACAAATTCAGAAGTACACCTATAAGTGCATTGAATTAAAATTACAAATTAACTAGTTGATCCATGGATTATTGCGCTCACTTTTTCCATATTTTTGCTTTCATTTTATATTTAAAAGATTAAATTTTTACTTTTGATGGATGAATTATTTTTTCAACATATTGTGATATTAGACATTTGAATTTGAATTTGAAAAAAGAGCGGCAAATGACCAGTGGAAAGAGTGGGGAAGATGAGAAAAAGTAGTTGTTAGCCTGTTCTGATAGAATGAGGATGTTTAGCGTTTAGTCATTTAGTGAAAGCATGAAGCAAAGTATTAATGTTTGAAGAAAATGAACAATTTTTATTTAATAGTGAATTGGAACATAGAATAACATTATTAGGAAGAATAATTGTATCCAGAGAAGAAGGATTGAGTAGAGTGAACTGCAGCATACGATCGGTCCTTCCTTGCTTGCTTTACTACCCTCTGGAATGCTCTACCTCCTAATATCCACCATGGTTTATCCTTACGAATCTTCTATGGTCTCCTTTTCCAACATCTCGTCATCATCCTAAGAGGGGCTTGTAAGTTTGGGAATGATTCATTATATTATATTCCCTGACTTTTATTTTTGTATTTAATATTTTTATTTAGTTTGTAATATATATAGATAAATGTGAAGGATGACATCTTTTATGTCACATTTTTTGTTTTCTTTTGTATTAATTTAATGGGTTTTATTTAGGTCATACTGCACAGACTTCTGCTTACTGTTGTTGTTGTTTTTTTGGTTTCTGATAAGTGGATCCGTGGACTTTATTTACTAAACACAGTTATACAATTTTTATTTTATTTCCTAATTATTATTATCATTCTAATAGAGATTAAAACTTTATTTTAAAAGTGTTATAATTTCTTTTATAATGATGTAATTGTTCTTTGTATTTGCAAGTTGTGAATTTGTCATCTGAAGATTAATGTTATTCAAAGGGGATTTTGTCCCGGGATAATATTTTTTTAATTTCTATTTATCAATTATCAAAGATGACAGCTTGAAGTGTGCTATGAAATGTTTTTGACAAAATAGAGAAGTTCTAAATATTTTAATAAATATTGAATACTACCATATTTGTACAATGCCATCTTTCATGCTGTCCAAAAACAAAAAAAGGAATATTAAGCTATTTTGAAAAAGTTGTCTTTTCTGTACCTTCAGCCCATGGTACACAAATTATTTTAAAAAATGTGAAATGTACTTCAACCAATGAGTCAAATCACAAATTTACATGGTTTATATGTCAGTAAAAAATTAGTGGTAGGATCAATTTAATTTGGCTACTCGGATTTTCTTAAACTCACTTTAATCCTAAGCTAGCTTGTTTGGATTTACAATTATACACAAAAACCTTAGTCATCCTTAAGAGACTGAAGGTTTCAGTCGCATATAACCTTCTATAAATTGATTATGTGTGTATCTTGAAAAGTGCCAAATATGAAAAATAAAATAAACATTAAACAAAAATAACAGCAAAGCACAGCAATAAGTAAAGTTAAAACTTCAGTAGAAAATCATTTTAAAAAATAGTCAGAAATTATAAAGTTTGTTAAAATGATTTTTAAGTAAAGGTTCAAATTTTCCTAATTATTACATTAGTGCCATTTTGGTTTATCCAATTTAACATATTTCTTAGCACCAGTTCTTATTGAATATCTATTCTCTCCTATGATCAATGGTTACATACAAATGCTTGTTGCGAATATTTTTTTGTGTATTTTTGCATCAATAAGTAAAGTATATAAATACATAATGGGAAGAAAGTGTCCTGATCTGAGCAGTTTGTTAGAAGTGATCATGAAGATTTTAAAGTTTTCTTCTTTTAATATTTACCTTTTGTTTCCTCTTGCTTACAAACATCATAGCACACACACAAAAAGAATTTTCAATGTTAGGATGCGTTCTTATTAGTTTGTTCGTTTATTGGCATGTTATGTATAGAAGCTATCAATGTTATTTGGTTATCAATAGTTCAAGCTTACACATAAATATAGTTTTATGAAGTTTTGTACTGTATTGTAATTTTGTAGAGGTTATGCTTCAGCAAATTCATGTCAAGGCAAACTTTCTGACATTGCTATTAAAATAATCTATCTTATACGAAAATAAACTACAAAGCAAACAGTCACCGGTTAGTTTGATGACCAATACAGGCAACACCCTTAACTATAGAAAAAATGTCAAAATTGGCTTTTTAAATGTTCTTTTTATTAGAAGACATGTTACCAATGGTCAAGTAACAGCAAGCTTATGGTTATCACATAATAGATCAACCGTAAACTATTAAGAAAAATCAAAATAACATGGTACAATCAGTATAAATAACAGAACCTTGGAATGATAATCCTTACGAGAGTAATGACATTATATGTTATTAATTATTTAATAAAAATAAACTCTACAAAGAAGATTGTTCTTTTAAAAAATAAATAAAATTAAAAATATAAATCAATTTTTTGTTATCATATGTGACTTTTTTCTTAAATATTTTCTGCATTATTTTTTATTATAAATTGGAAAACATTATCACAATACCAAAACAATACACATGTCATATTGCAGAAACATAACTAACATATTATTTCATATTTTATTTCTCATTTGTTGATTGACAATCAATGTTTTTCCACAAAATTAGTTTTGTTTTTACATTCATTCTTGAACAATAAATTTATATTGGAAATGACAGTTTGGCCTGTTGAAAAGCTTAACCATAGACTTGGAAGATAAAGTGTTTTATTAATTGAATAATAGTGATATTATTGTAAGGTACAGAGTTTATAGAATATCACTTAATAAGAATATATTTCATTCAGATAAAAAAAAGTTATTTAGCCGAAAATAGTTTTAGTATTACAAAAATAATTGCAATTATGTGCAATGGAAATTAGCAGTGATATATAAATAATTATAAAATATATACAATATTGTTATATGTTATGATGGCAACTGAACTTTGAACAAGCATTTCATTTAACCAGAATTAAATGGTATGAAGGCTTATGTACATTTTTGAATCTACTTTGAATTTTGTTTATTGAAATTAATAGATATGATATTGTTAGCTAATAAATAATGACAATGTTAAAACATACACTACCTTAACTAATAATGTGAGAAAATGTGATAAATTATGTGAATAAGTACACACATGATAACTTGGTACTCAGTACATATTATCATATAAATTTTTTAATGTAACACAACTTGTATAATATTAAACTTTTTTTATATCAAAACACCTTTGATCATTTTCTCTTTCATATAGTGCATTTCCTTAAAAAGTCTAAAATATTCCATACATTTTATATAATGTATACCTCAAGAAGTGAATTAACATATTAAATACAAAATAATTATGTTTTAGTAATGTTGATACAAAATGTAGACTTATACAGATATATATTTTTTTATTTTTTGATATCATATTAATATAAACATAGCTTTCTTATATTTAGAAATATGTGCACAATAATATATATTTCATTACAAAGAAAAGCGCATTAATGCTTTCTGCTATCCGTGTTCTTTCATTTGTATTAATGCTAATAATGTCATTTTGATCTCTCAAGGCATAGCATTCAGCCTGGCATGTTACATTTTGCAGGTATATTTTATATCATTCGATGTTGTCCCCTATAGCTTAATGTTTTTATGCAAATGTTTGAAATGAATTTATATTAATTAGATTGATATATATGCACAGCAATATCGCATATGAAATAAAGCGATAAACAAATTTTTATTCAAGTTAATTACATATATACGTATAGTTTACAAAAGAAAATTCATAGTTAGCAACCATGATTTATACTGAGAAGTGATTAGTAATAACTTAGCATTGACATTCTGAGCAAGAGGTATTAATTTCATGAATCCTATGTTCTAACTACTGTATGCCTCTTTCAAATATAGTTTTATTTGTAAACGAAAATGTTGATAGAATTACCTTAATATAAATTTCAAGGAATTACATAGGAAATACCCAAGTTGTACTAATTTTACTTTCCAAAAATAATTGTTAAAACCAAAATGGTTTTACAATTTTCTCCCTTTTCTTGTGGTCTATGAAGTTTTTTTAGAGAGCCCATATTTCTATAACTGTATATTTTATAACTATAAAAATCATGTTGTAGTTAATTCAAATATGTTATTTTTAATTGGGATTTTCATTATCTCGATCAGATAAATAGTATGTTGCATGGTTTGGATCTATTTTTTTTAATTGTTCTATTATGCACAGATTGTAATGCAAATGAGAAAATACTACTTAAGCATTAGATGCAATTTTTTATGATTAGAATGCTGCTTTATAATCCTCTATTATTCTGAAAAACAGAAGATTCAGATTTTTTAAAAAGTTTTTAGAATGATTAAATACTAACCAATGAGTTGTAATATTTTATTATCACTTATAATAAAAAATTAATTCTTATATTATTTTAAATTCTCATATCATTCTTAAATATCCCCGACATAGTGTAATATGATGAATTAAATTACATAGGAGAATCAAGAAATGCCATGCATGACATCTCAGGAAAATTCACAGCACCTGACTACTCTTCCAACCGAACCCAACACAACTTCAAATTTCTTTAGATTTACTTACTTCATGTTCTTTTATGGCTGTAAAAACAAAAAATACAGAAACCCCTCTTTAATAAATGATCAGCTACTTTTCACAAATTTAAATTGATAGAGAACCAATAGCACGGAACTCTACTGTTGAAGGAGTAAAATACCAAAGAGACATGTTAGACATACAAGTAACTTGAGGACTATGTGTTAATTAAAAGGAAGTTACATATAATAAGTATGCAAGGCTGATACAAACATTTTCTCTTAAACTGACTCTCTACTTCTTTATGAAGCCTTCTTACGACTGATACTTCCAATCTAATCGATTACATAATTCAATGAAAATGCTACAGAGTGTACTAACCTTTCAAAAAAAAAAAGGTACTAATTATCAACAATGCTCACAAGCTTGTGAGAAACAATCTCTAGATCCCAAAACTAGGTCAATTATCTAGAGCAGCAGTGTAAATTAGACAATAGAATATTGAAATGTAGTCTCAACCAACATATTGATTCATGAACAAACTACTTTCTCTTGCCTGCATAAAAAAAAAGATTTGTTTTTCTCTTCTTTATTTATATTTTAAATATTTTTTGTTAATACTTATTTTTCTTGTAGCCTTATATTTTTTGTTGTTTTCAAAACTACTTGCATGGAATGTTTCCTTTCTTACAATGAGGAATTCAATTAGATGACTCAAGATAATTGTAATCGTAGTTTTCC
Organism: Acanthosoma haemorrhoidale; assembly: GCA_930367205.1. Taxonomy (NCBI): domain Eukaryota; kingdom Metazoa; phylum Arthropoda; class Insecta; order Hemiptera; family Acanthosomatidae; genus Acanthosoma; species Acanthosoma haemorrhoidale. The sequence continues at coordinate 29,197,265 of OV884013.1, read as the reverse complement.
AAATATACCAATCTTGGCAATTTTTTTACAAATTTAATGATATTTAAAACTATACTTATTGATTTAAATTTCATCATTAAAATTAGCTAATTAAGTTAATGGAATTTTATTAAATAAATTATAATTTTGGCACAATTAAAAATTGAATTATTATAGATAGCTCATGAATTTGGTTATTATATTTAAATAGAATCGCTAATTCAAATAGAACAAATCCGTTTACTTACTAACAGTAACCTTTATGTATAATCCCACGTAATTGTGAGCTAATAAGTTTATTAAATCAACCATAATTCAAGCATTTGACTCGAATATATTTTTTTAAGGAGTTAAAGATATACAATAGTTAAAAAAAGCTACATTTGGTTCTGAAAATCCATGATATGGTAGTATTTTAGTTTGATCATTTTCTTTTAAGTTGAGCTTAAACTTAATCAGGCAGCATAAATAATCAGTGTATAAACACAAGTCACCCTGACAATGAGTAGTTTTATTTACCAAGACTGCCTTACACGGATGACAAAAAACAAAACAAAATCTGTGCCACATTGTTTTCAGTTTGTGACATGTCTGAAAATCATAAAATAGACTTGTGTTTATAGGTACAAATTGATCATCCAATCCAGTATAAAGCCCAGTGTAACCCTGATCAAATGCAATCTACAACACTGAAAATTTTAAAGGCTAGTACATCCATTGTTAAATCAGCATATGAATGTACTGATATACTTTAAGGCAATTCGAAGAAATGAATATTTTTTTTTTGAAAAATGTTAAGCTCATAGAAGACTGCTTTATAACAACCTTTTGTTTTCTAACAATCACTTCAGACATAATTTGTTTCTTGAGAAAATACAAACAAATGTAAAGTATTTAATCTCACCTTAACATAATTTAGTTTGATATCACAGTTAGATGACTGGAAAGGCTGAATATACAGTCTAAAGAAACACATACAAACATAACTTGCTAAAATGTACAATTTTGGCAACATGATTAACAGTACATTATAAATTGGTCATTAGTCATTAAAGGTATACAATCTAATATGGGATCTGAAAGAGTTAACAAGATTACATTAATTAACAAGATCTATGCAGAACCATTTCTAGAAATCAGTATGCTACAATATATACAATTAAAAATCTGTCTTTCACACCCCCTTTTCAAGTGAGAATTTTTAAAAATTACAATTCTGTTGTAACCCTTTCCTTCTGCTAATAGTATAAAGATTTTTATAATAAATAATAAATGGTCAACTCAATTTTGTAACCAAAATTTATGCTGTGTGCATTGTCATTTGGCAAACTTACAAAATCAATTGTATAATTAAGTCAAAGGTATAATTTGTAGATATAATAAAGGACACAGTTTCTTCAGTCGATTAAATTACATGTGTCATTTACTGGTAAATCGATTTTGTTTATTTATTGCACTTTTCTTTGTTTTTATTATTATTATTGCAGATAAAAAAATTGAATTAAGTAAATAAATTTATTTTTATATTCATGAAAAATTGACCTCTCTCAATAAAAAATTGAGAGACATTTATGTACATATGTATAAAAATAGATTTTTAATCAAAGTTTATTAAAATTAGTTTGTGCGTATTTGCTCACATTAAAAAAAAATTTAAGGATTTCAGTAATAAAAGTGATTTACAGCAAATAGGCCATAATTTATGAAGTCATCACCTATTTTAGAGATTATTGTGGAAGGTTTAACATTAGTAATCCTACAAACATTAAAAGGTAAATTTATTTTTGAAAAGGGAGTGTGGGTATCATTACTTCATGCAGGTAAATTGTTTTACTGCACCAAATTACAATTATACACAATCGTCATTTCATACTTACTTAAATAAAATATATTTTGTATTTTTCTTTACAAAATATAAGTATTACATTTTTTTTGCATAGCTACAAATACAATATTCTAACAGTAGAAAACATGGTTGTGCTTGAAAGGCTTTTCCAGAGCCTCCCACTTATTCAACTTAATTGCTTTATATTAAACAGCAGATTTTACAATATTATAATTCGTGCTTAAATGTAATGTGCGTTAAAGGATAGCGCAAAAGCAAAGTAGCATTTTTTTAAAAACAAATTTATAAGTAAAAATAAAGTAACATAAATAAAACAAAGTAACAAATACTGAAAAATATAATTATTGAATAGAAATATGTATAAATAACAATATATAACAGTAATAAATAACAATAAGTTCAATTCTACAGACAATCACACAAATGGGATTCATAGGCTCTTTCTCTGCTCTCGTCAAAAATACTTGTCTTTTACAATAAAAGAATATTGAAAAATAAAACAATAACTATAAATTTTATGAAACACAATTGCATAATTAATTGGTGATATTTCTATTAAAAAAATAATAATAATAAAATGCTTCCAGTAAGTATAATGAAGTAGGATACAGTTTATATAAACAAGAAATATAAACTCAAGTTGTTAAAGCATAACAACATTAAAGCCAAATAATTATGGCAAATTCACTTGTCTAACCAATTTCCATCCATTTTATAACTCACATGATCACATGGCAATATAAAAAAGGAAACTAAATCTTTGACACCTTTCCACTTTTACAGAAAAAAAGTTAAGTTGGTCTTGTCTCTTTATTGTTTGTTTCGTTCTGTAGCTTAACATCTTGTTCTGAAATGCTGGCCCTACTTTGGACCACGCTGTCCCTTTTGACTTGAGACACACTTTCTCTGCGTATAGGGACGTGGCCCTCCTCCAGGGCGAGATCGTGCCTCTGCTTCCATGGCAGAAGGCAGCATCGTAAGATTGCAAGTACTACACCGACAACCAGTAAGAAAGCCCCGCTCCCCAGCAGAACATACCTTAAAAAATAAATAATATTGATTTACTAAAAAAATATATAATCCCTGAATCAGGAAACTTTTTGGTTTTTCAATTTAAACAAAATTTTACAAACATGAGAGAGGAAGAAAGGGAAAAAATACTTCAATTATTCAAGAAGTTGTTTAATATTGTGAACAGCAACACAGGAGATTAATTTCTGCTATTTGGTTGTAAGTCTTTGGATTTGTATCAATTATAAAAAAATATTAATAATAATAGGGAATATTCATCAATTTACTATTTGTTACAATAAGTGTATATCTTTTTTTTAAATATTAACCACAAACAAATGTGCAATATTTAAATTTATTTTTTTAAAGTAACAAATCACAGTTTTAATTTCCAAAGATATTGGGAAATGTGAATCCACCCACCATCTTACAGCAGGGGGAGAGAAGGGAGAGATAACTACTAGTCTTGGTTTTAGAAACCTGGCCTGAGGAGAGAGGCTTCGGGGATGACATTAAGAATGTAGCATTAGGAAGCATTGTTTGTTGTAGTCTTGTATAATAATTAATGTCTTTGGGTACTTAGTACTTTGTTTTTTGTCATGAGCTAACACTTAGTATAATGTGTCACCATTGTTAGTCCATTAAGTTTATGTTTATTTATGCCTAAGATAGGATGGTAAATAGTTTTAAGTAGTACGATAATAACATACCAGGCTAAGCAGAACAAATGCTGGCCTGGGAATTGTAAATAATAAGCATTAATATTTCTTACTTCAGCTACTATATACAGAGGGGTCCAAAAAAATGTATCCACTGTTTAATAGTCCATAACTTGCAAACTAATTGACGGAGTTGTCTCATTTTTGGTAGTGTAATAGTTTGTAGTTCCGCCAATCGCCATACAAGCGTTGTATTGCGTTGTTTTGTTTTGTCAGATGACAGTCGCCAGATAGTTAGTGTTTTATTGTTAGTTGTACCTTGTTACTCCAGTAAACATGGCTGGCATAATGCTTACATTTGATGAAAGGAAGTCTGTTTTAAAGTGGTATTTTAAGTACAAAAACATTAATGAGGCCATTCTTCTTTGACGGCACAGTTATTGGTGAGGTGTACCTTCAGAAGCTTCAAACATCCATTTTACCTGCCATCCAAGACTTGTATGGAGACGGAAGATTTTACTTTCAACAAGATGGTGCCCCAGCCCACTACCACAATCGTGTTAGGGCTTATCTCGACGAAAATCTACCAGGAAGATGGATAGGCCGTAGAGGTGCTGTAGAGTATCCACCACGTTCCCCAGACTTAACTCCTCTGGACTTTTACCTGTGGGAAACACTAAAGGACGTCGTTTATTGACAAAAGCCACGCACATTGTATGAACTTCGAGAATCCATCGTACATTCATGTGCAAATATCCAACTGAACACGTTGCAGTCAGTAGTTCGTGCTGCAGTTCGGCGGCATCGTTTGTGTGTGGATGTTAATGGTGACCATTTCAAACACCTACAGTGATATCTTTAAGTTGGACTTTAAGCTACACTTTCACCAAAAATGAGACAACTCCGTCAATTAGTTTGCAAGTTATGGACTTTTAAACAGTGGATACATTTTTTTGGACCCCTCTGTATATTTATGAATTAAATTATATAAGCAAACACTTAATTGTATACATGTGATTGTTTATATAATTTAATTCATTGCAGAAGTTCATTTGTTTTCCCTACTATTTTATTGATAGTATTATACTTATAGAGTGTTTCGATTACCATTATTCTGTGTTGTATTACTAGTGTATGTGGTTGTACATGTGTATGCTCCACTGTTTAATGGTATTCTAAGCATACCTTAGGGGGTGGTGATTTAATGAATAAGGGTTTGGTCAACCAATACCCGAAGAATTTGGTTGACTTTTTAAGTTCATTTTTTCCCTCACTCCCCATAGTGGGATCTGGCACTCGAACACTTTTCAGTTTATTGTGTTGGTTTGATTTCTCTGGAGCAGTACTAATATTCCTTTTACACTCTGTCTTATAGAAAGACTGAACACTTGCCTCTGCCCATGTTGGTACATGCGAGCTTCGGCTTTTTCAATATCTCAAAAGTTATTTTGCCTCTACCTGCTGGTCATAAAACATTAGGTCTCTCAATTACCAAACGATTCCATCTCTTTTTCAAACCCTTATTTAACCTAATATATTTACAACTTTGGATCCAAATAAAACAAAGTTAGCTATGTTTTCAATAAATATATACTACAGAATTACTATTATATATATATGCGTGTATTTATAGTATATATTGGATCCTCTTACTTGGCTAAAACTTTAGTTATTTATTAATAAGGAGTAAAAAGATATGAAAAGTTTATAAAGAATAATAATTTATTTAACATGTTTCATTTAAAATGATTTTAGGAAGCATGTTTTGTTTATTTAGCCATTTATGTTATTGTGAAATATTTAAATAGTTGAAAGTGTCCACTTGAATAAATATAGTTAACTACATGTTAAATTAATTATTATTCTTTATAAACTTTTCAAACCTTTTTACTCCTTAAAGACCAGCAAAAAGACTTAAGCCAAGATAAGATATTCTAATATATTTTCACACAATGTTTGAGCTTATTATTTTTTGTAATTATAGTAAGGTTCATTAAAGTATATTCTTGACAGTGCATATAAGTTATATTTTAAGAAAAGGTTAAATTAAAAAAAAAGGATAGTGATAAAGAATAATCACAAGTTAGGATAGATGAAAATAATACAGAGATCAATAAACAACCATATGATGTTTTCAAAAATACAGTAAAACTTATGAAATAATTTATGCAATGGAAGCAGAACATTGAGTAAACTGATGGAAAATTAATAACAGACATAAAAGAGAGAAAGCTTAGAAGTTGGACGAGTCTATAAGTTTCACACAAACGGAATCACTCAAAAAATATTGTGAACTTACACAAGAAAAAGAAATTATATACAAGAAAGTTATAATTGAAGGGTTTGCTGCAAGAAGGAGGTAGCTCCAGTTTTTACCTTTTTGATTTATATGTCACATTTTATGCAAAAAAAATGTAATTCTTGTGTTTGGTACAAGAACAATGCAGCACCAGGTGTTTCCTCTATTTCTGAACCGATAAAGTAGCTAATAAGTTTGAGGCAAAAAAGAGGGAGCTCATGGAGCTATTTCCCTACAGTTAGAAAAATAGAGCTGCCTTCAACACAGCAAACCCTCCAATAATGGAACAAAATTTAGCTTCAGTGCCCAATTAACCTTTAGAAATCAATGAAACACTTATAATAAATAATTTAATGTGTAATTCCATAAGTTTTTGTGTTAATTTGAATGTTCTTTCTGAAGTGTTTAATATTTAAGTCTATGTGTATAATGAATTTGAGAATGGTTTCAGCACCACTTAACTCAATCAAGAAAAGTATTTAACTGGATTTTGCATTCACCAGGATTTTGAAGTTGAATAGAACCAAATAATACATCTAGTGAGTATTTGGGAACGTTTTACAGGATAGGACCTAAAAAAACTATGAGAATAATTTATTTTGTTCATTAGGGTAAAAAATCTATTATTTGTTATGAATAATAATTTGTAAATATAACTTTTTTTTTAATTTTATTATTTTATGTCTATTTCCTTCTATTATTTGAATTAGTGTCAAAGTTATAAAATTCAGTACACTTTTATAAAAGTTATAGCTACATGTAATATAAAATTTTGTTTATAATTTTTATTATAAATTATAAATCATTTAATATGAATATACTTAGTATAAGTGAAAAATATAAATATAACATGTATGTGTTTATGACTGCTTTACACCTTAGTAAGTTCACCATTATAAAATAACGAACCTGTGTTGAGAAGCATCCGCTCCTGGTTTAAGTTGTACTAGACCAACAATCAGCAGGACGGCTCCCAGAAGTAGAGAAACAACAACGATGTGTAAAACAGAAACCTGAAAATAACATGAAATAAATTTATGTACCATTCAAATTACCATTCATCTTGAGATACTGTGGTTAGATAAGAAAATATTTTTGGAATGAAATGAAAAAAAAAACACTTTATTTTGGGACATTGTCCACTAAAAATAACAAAAAGGCAAATGCTTAGCTGACAAAAAAAAAGAAAAAAATACGTAACATAACACAGATTTGATAAGCTTACAATCAACTAGGGCTATATGTATTTATTTTCACAGAAATATGAAACTAAAAATGAGAAATATGTAAAAACGAAAATGCAGTTCCTGTAAGTCCAGTGGTCAAAATTTTATAAACACACCAAATATTTTCGTATCTTTGGATAAAACAAATGTTCAGAAGAAATATGACATAAATAAACACACTTCAAGAAAGATAAAAAACAAAAGCCGTGCATTTTCAAATTTTCGAATAAAAAGCTGTGCTGATTGCTTTGCCTTAAGTTTGATTTATAACTCCTGATTGGCCACTTCACATCGACCGAAGTTTTTTGAGTATGTTTCCAAAACAACCATTTCCATTGCAGACAATATGACTGTCAGACTTTCTGATACACCCTTTCTAAAGTGAACTTCTGAAATTGGTTGTTTCTTCTTTAATTTAGCTCCGATATCACCCGGCGACTTTTGTAGTTTTTCAACGGCACAATTGATAATACCGATGCAATAAATCAATGAGATTTTGTGACTCTCTAATTATTTATTATTATTTGTGTGGGCTCAATAAACGGCGTTTACCAAAATATATGCCAGGTGATCATTTAAGGTAGGGGTATCCAAATCAAAATCAAGTTTTAACAGAACGTCTTCTACTGGGTCAAAGCTCTTGCAGTAGTATTTAGCTGCCTCTAACCATTCATTGCCTCTTCTAGTAACTACTGGTTGAAGTGGCAAGGATAGGTCAAGATAGTGTTCCTTGGAATCGGCCCTGTTTTATTAATGTATTTATTAATTAGTTTAGTTTAATTAAATTCAACTAACAATAATATTACAGGGATATTATAAACAATTCCGGTAGTATTGCGTAGTAATGGAAACAGCTGGGCTACAGGTACAGACAGGTTTGTGGATATGATCTTTGTACCCTGGCCAAGGTCCTCCGAATGCTACATCGTGCGAGACGGGTGTTATTAGGTTTATGTATTTTTCTTTGTAAAATGAGCTTAATTTCGTGCCGATATCTTAAAACGGGTTATTAAATCATAGTGACAGCAGTGTGTTTTACATCTGGTAACAATTAACTTGTAATCATGGTCATTCATCTGAATGGAGAGGAGTCTGTTAACAAAAAGCATCGTAAGGTAAGTGAATTTATATTGTTAAGACGTTATTGTGTTTTTTATTAGCATGTTATGGAGTGAAAACTGTTTTTAAAACTATTTTGCCCGTAACATTTATTTTTATGGATTTAAATATCGATTTCGTCGAATAAGTATAATTTTTTATTAGCTGAGATTTTATTGTAATGAAATTACAATCTGCCTTATTGGGCAATAAGTAATTGTGATAAATGTTCTTATTCATACCATGAATAATTATTACGAAAATATATTTCACACGTATAATTATTCACATTACATGTGATTACACTCACATTCACATTACACTGATGATATAGGGGCCTTTAAAATTTTATTTACAGACAGTCAAAACTGGTTTATTAATGCGCGAACAATATAAAATTTCCGGATTACTATTAAATTTTTCGTCAGGAAATTCACGAATTTACTTAGCAACTAGATACCTTGTTTTCACCGGCAGTTTCGACATTGTTTACCAACCACTCATTCACATTTTTTTTTTATAAAATCACAGCTTGAATTGAAGAGACATACCAATAAAAATCATGGGCATGGAGCTAAAGGATTCCGTAAATTTGAAAAATTAAACAATTGTCAATCTAATCCAACAAGCAGTTAATAATTTCACCAACGCTGCACCTTTCTACGTACAAAATTCTCAGTCTAATTATCCAAATCCACATAAATCCAACTCAAAGATTATTGTTTCTCCGAAGTTCTCATTTTTCTGTTGAATGCATCGATTTAGTTTTAATTTTAAAAAAAATACCACCCACAAAGAAATACGTAAGAAAATATGGAACAATATGAAAGAAATATTTGTGATTTCACTAAAATATGTAATATATTTAAAATAAAATTATCCTAAAGGGGCTTTGTGAGATGACGACAAAGACCAACAGAAAGCGATAACAAATAGTCACAAAAATATGTTGTAGAGATGCAAAATAAATGAAGAAAACAGGAATAATTACAAGGGGAAATAGAGTGTGAATAGTTGCTGGAATGAATAAAAAATAAATAAACAAATAATACTGACAAATTTTTAGATTGGAGGGAGTTAAGGAAAAGTAAAGATTTAATGATTGGGAGAATTGATGAACGACGAATATCGATGGTAAAACAGTCAAATGAAGCAGATGTTATCGCGGAATTGAATCGGAGATGGTCGTGAAGGTAAGGAGGATTTTTACTCATGATAGTATTGAAGAGGAGTCCAAGGAAGTATTGGCGAAGGGCAGAATGGTACTACCATTACAAGTCAGAGTAGTGCCGTGAAATGCGACAGTCTCTGGGAATCCCGAGTATAAATCTAAGAAAACTATTCATCAGCCACTTGAACCGAGTCTCACGATCCCGAAGAGGGCACCATATATTACACAGCCGAAGTCAAAAGTTAAGAGAGGAAACTAGGAGTTGACTTGTATGTAATGGGAGAAGTTGTGTTTGGACCAAATGAGCAGTTTGAGGGTGGAAATGGATCGGCGGGTGATCCGGGAAAGGTAGTCGTTTGGAACCCTAAGATACACTTAAAAGGACTGGGATGGAGACAGATTAGGGATGAATAATTTAAATCATCTGATGGCACTGTAAGATAAGGGCCTAAATACAAGTTTCGATAGAAGGATTGAGTGATCGTGGGTGACACATGCCTTGGAAAAGTCTATGACAGGGGTATTCAAATTTTCAAATTGCCCACCGTTTCCACAGTAAAGGTGATTTATAAAGTAGGGAAGTAACTTTACTTTATATAGCAGAATTACAGCAAGTTAAAACATATAATAATAATTACTTACCAAATAATTTTCGTCCGACTTTCTCTACTTTTGGCAGAATAAATCTTTATAGAACAACTAACTGTGATATTAACCACTACGTGTGGTAGGAACCAGATTGACTACCACTGGTCTAAGAGGACAAGGATAGAAATGTGTTGTCGGTCAATGGTGCATAAGAAGTGTTGCGTGATTTTGGTAAGAACTGAATGTGTGGAAAATCCTGGCCGGAATTTGGATTTAATCGTGTTTCTGGAAATGAGGAAGATAGGGATTCAACTTGTCTTTTGAGGTTTTTGGAGAATAGAATCGGGACGCTAATCTTTGGAAGAGGTGTTGATAGGAACTTTATTTAATAGAAGAACATTACTTTACATTGTACAACTACATTTTTTATAGATTATCAATCATTCGGGAAAAGTGAAAATTATATTAAAAAAACAAACGTGTAATGAATTAACGGCAGCCCTCTATCGCGATGTCTCATCTTATTTAGATTTAAGAGCTTTTGTTTAAACTGATGCCTAGACTGGAAGGACAGCCTGGCCAGATCTATGGCACTCCAGGGTTCAGGACCCAAACCATCCCGCTGAATTTTTATCTTTGGAGCATAATTTTCAAATATACTTTTTCGTTTTTCATAAAGAAAAATAATTGTTTCAATTATTTGGACAGTGCTGTTTACGTAATTTCTCCATTGATTCGGATTATTATTATTTATACTCAAGCGTCTCAAAGTATCAAATAAAGTGCTGAACATTTTTAGGGACATAGTTCAAATATTAATTGTTTTTAGATTTTATTCTCAGGGTTATGTGCATAATTTTAAACAGTAGTCAGTAATTTTAATCAGTAGCAAGTAATTTTAATCAGTCTTATATTTAATGTGCAGCTGAAATCAATTAATTTCCTTCACAGTGCATATAATCTCCCCAATATCACTACTGTTCTTGATAGTTTTACAAGAACCTACTATAAAAAAGTAAACTTTTTGGAATGCCAATCATGAATTCTCCTCGTCACCTTAATTAATAATGTTTATTATTTTAAAATTGTAATTACACAAAGTCATTGAAATTGTCATTATAATCGTGTAACTTTTATTTATGGTAGTTCTGTTTGATACCCTCAATGATGGCGAAAATTAAAGTTATCCAATCAAAAATAATTAGCGCCATTAATCAATTAGGTTCAATAAAATTAAATACCTCTACGTGGTGATTACGATTATTTAGGGGTTTAGTGGACTACACAAAATCAGATTAATGACAATTTAATCCTTGATATTTAAATAAAACAGCTATGGCCGAGGTGACTAATTCCAGTGTAAGGGTTGTCGTTTATAAACTACTTATGAATGTATTTGCTAATAAAAACAAATTAGGAAATCAACCAACAGAGAATAATTAGTAAGATCATTGAAACCCATAAATGTGCGTGTGCGTATTTAGGCCACAACCTTATATCACAGATATTGTAATTGTATTTTTATGGTGAAATTAAATGTATTTATTAGAATTAGGGTGCGAGCTTTCGGTTAGACGTTGCACGTTAGAATCAGCTCTCAACAAGTTTGTTATCTCTTCATTTAATCATATAATTTTAGCATGTGATCTAAATACTAATTTTCCCAGACAAATGCTTCCTTGTCAACCTTACTACTTCCCACAATCTCCCACCCACGTGAATATTTTGGATTTCTGGATAAAGCTTTCTTTGTAAACTCCCTGAGAATTTAATTTCCTCTTTTCAACTTCCAGTACCTTTCCTTTCAGCCCACGATCTCGTTTCCTCATCATACAATCTGGATGCCACTCTCCGCTTTCTCGGGTATATTACTATGCTAGTGAACTGTAGATTGGCCCGACAAAGCAGAATCATTTCAGCTCTCCGTCCACCAACACTTGTGTACTCTCAGTACAAGTTCGGTTTTATTTTTGAGTGGTTTCCAGACATCAGAAGCGTCAAATCATATTAGTTTGGTGCGTATGAAATGTCGGATTTTCTTTAAATGTGAACGTTTGTCTCCCTGTTTTTGTTATGCTTTTGTTTTCGACAGAACCTGGTTTATAGTCGTACTGTCCATTGCCAGAGTCACATTTTAGCAAAGAAGATTTTCTCAAAAGTGTTCCCTTTTGTTATTTGCTTTGAATTTTGAACCGATATGAATTCAACCGATATTCGTGTAATTTTCTTATATGAGTATAAACTTGGTAATAATGCTGCAAAAGCTGCACGCAATATAAACCAGGCGTTTGGGGAGAATACTGTGAACGATCGAAAAGTGCAGCGTTGGTTTGAAAAATTTTGATCTGGTGATTTTTTCCTGCAAAATGAACCGCGTGGAAGACCCGAAACTTCTGTGAAAAATGATGCCTTGAAAGCATTGGTGGAAACGAATCCAACTGTTTCTTCAAGGGAACTTGCTGCCAGAATGGAAGTTGACCATACAACAATATTGCGACATCTTTCTGAAATTGGCAAGGTGAAAAAAATGGATAAGTGGATACCACACCGAGCGAAATAAGCTGGATTGCTTAAACGTATGCTCATCATTGCTAACCCGATCATTGCTAATCGATTTAACGCTCAGCCGCATACATCGTACAAATCAATTGCGAAATTAAATTAATTAAAATATGAAATTTTGCAGCATCCACCTTATTCACCGGATCTTTCGCCAACCGACTTTCATTTATTTAAACATTTAGAACAGCTTTTAGGGGCTAAACAGTACAAAAATGAAGACAGTCTGAAAAATGCCATATCAGAGTTCATTGATTCTAAAGATCAGAATTTCTTCAAGACAGGCATCTATGCATTAAAATCTCGTTGGGAAAAGTGTATTGAAGTAAACGGAGCATATTTTGATTAAATAAACAGCTTTTGGAAAAAGATATGCAGTTTAATATATTCACTTAAGCATCCGACATTTCATTCGCACCAACCTAATACTTAAGTAATCATATAATTAAACACACATTGATTGCCAAGAAAGAGAAAATCTTTAACTATCCTGGCGAAAAATCATAAAACAAGATTGAGAGATGTAAAGAAATAGTAAACGGAAAAAGAAACATCATTGCGGGGTAATTACTAATATATTTTCTTTGCTCCGTTACATAAATTTTCTTGTATTTTCTAATAAAATATTAGTACAATTAGCCGAGTTCTCAATCTAAAGCTTGCCTTGAATGGTCTATGATTTCAGGAGAATATAGCAAGAGAATATATTTCACGAATATAAAACATATACGCTTTAACACATGGATTGTCTGCCACAGGTTGGAGATTATGCTAGAGCGCCAGACACTAAGGCAAATGAATTAATTTTACAATGGCTAACTGTTACAGTTTCATCGTACAATTCCATAATGGTAAATTACTCCTCAACTGTAGTGTATACACAGTGTTGTACTCCTCAGTTATTAACTAACCTATCTGCTTGGATTTCTTGAATAATTTTCTGAAATAAGTATAAAAAGAATGTGATCGTACCTTGCCGCAGACATATATTTCTGGCGGGAACTGATGGCTGGCAGGGGGGCTCTGGAGCGGGCTGGGAGTCGCTGACCTGCTGTGCGGCGACTGGAGGTAGAGGAGGCTGGGTCGCTTGGTCCTCTTTTCCTGCCGCCGCCTCTCGTGGCGCACCGCCACTGCTGGCATCGCCCCGATCATGGCTGCCTCGTCTGCAATAATCAGTCTACGTCTTAACATGGTGGCTAATTGAATTTCAAATAAAATAGGCAAGATAAACGAAAATTAACTAACAACACAAAACAGGTCATATAGCATGGAAACAAATTAAATATATAGATGGAAAATAAATAGTGAGGAAGGGTGAAGCTAAATTTGATTGTATTAATAAAACGACTCTTACCTTTATGACTGCAGACAGAAAACCCTTACATGTAACAAGAATGAACACAAGTGTTGTGGCCACCTCTTGATTATAAATAATTATAAGTTACTCTCTTCTCGATCAGATCATATCATATCTATCATTTTTTGCATATGTTTAATAAATAAAACTTACGACGCCAGTCGGAGAGTGGGGGAAGAAGTTGGAGGGGAGATTAGCCGCTGGTGGGGTTGACCCCTCCACCACGACTAGCCGGCTATATAAACCGCGTATTCTCAGTCAGACCACAAAAAGGTGAGCCCCATCACCTAGATTTGTATTCATAGTATTTACCTATTAACCACAATCTGTATTGTTGAGTAACACGAACTCCTTCAAATGCATCTGTGCATAGCAGGATAAGGGGAAATTCGCAAAGTTTCTTTTAATATTTTCATTATATAACTTCATGGGGTTTAGAAAAAAAAAAAAAAAAAAAAAAAAAAAAAAAAAAAAAAAAAGACCACAGACGAAATAGAAGGTGAGCCTCATCACCTAGTGTTGTATAAGAACAATGAACTATTAACAACAATAAAAATTTATTATATTTAGGCACTCCGCCAAATGCATGTAAATGCAGAAAGAGGAGAAACATGTAATCCAAATATTTTGTTATTTTTCTTTTTTGTAAATTGTATTGTTTTGTTGAGGTTTTGAAATAAAAAAAAAAAAAAAAAAAAAAAAAAAAAAAAAAAAAAAAGACCACAGACATCAAGCAACCGGGACCTTGAACACTTCTCTCTCTCTCTGCACTGGCGCCTACTGCTCTACTGAAACCATGGACTTCGCATTTCAACTACCTCTGCACCTCTCTTTCCTGACCTGCTATGTTGTAGTCCGGCGTTTGCCAGACCTCACACCTTCCTAGTGAGATTCTCTGCCTTCGTCTCGCTAAAACTAGCACCTCCTTGGGAGAGACCTCTCCCTCGCGGACGACGGTTGCCTTGGCCCCTGCAAATAAGACCAGCAGGGCCCCCATAGCAATCCAGTCTGCCTCTCTCCGGTTTACACTCGCCTTTGGGATCCGGACGGTTTTCGCCTACCCTTAGATACCGAGTGTGAATTCGTGGTCATTCCAAGACCACATAAACTACCTATAAAACCTATCCTGTACCTCTTCTCCTGAACACAGTGCTTTGTCGGGGCACACACACCTTCTAAAGATCTTATGGAGTCAGATCAAAGCGAATTAAAGCTGCCCACCAACGAGGTCGGCAGCCAGGGTGAAAGACCATAGGTCCACCCGCTCTATCTCTTTCTAGGCGCTCGCCGGACGGGGGCTAAGAGGTTGTAATGACCCTAGACCACGGCGGGCGTCTCCTCACCACTTTGGGGATAATCAGGTATAAACTGAGCCCCCTAGTGAGTGCCCGACAACAAGGTTATGAGGATATGGATTTATAACAAGTACTTGTTACTTAGCGTTACTGTTACACTTGAATCTTCGGGATAATATGTTTGCTGCCCAAGCACAACCAAAAACTGTGATTGTAAGAATTTTATCAGGACCTCGAAGTAAAACAACCAACTGGTCATTCCATAGAGAACGATGCTACGGAATCGGCCTGACCACAGAAAGGCCCAAAGAACTCAAGAAAATTTACTTATAACTTCATAAAACGCATTGTAGTCTAGCTGTGTTATATTCGTTTCTGAATACAGTGCAATGTAGTTTGTCGAAGTGGTTTTAATTGGAGCCTTCGAATCGTTGCTAGGTTGACCAGGCAAATACCCATTTATTCGTTTTTGTTTCTCTGTAAATGCTGAAATGGGCTTTAACATGTAAAATAGTATATATTCATTTATTTTTGTATAATTTTATGTTTATATGTAAACGTAGCCACAATCGTGTGCCAAATAAGTCGTTTCGTAAATGAAGATGGATTGGATTTTCTCTTTTCAATCAAAGAGTATCCATGCCAGTAGTTCACCAAATATCACTTAGGCGATCAAGGGTGAATACTTATACCCCTATATGTAAGGGTACATATAAAGTTTTGACCACAGGTTTGTCACAGGACCACTTTGTGCAATCCTGAAAGTGACATTTGACCTCTTAGATAACTATAATAAATTTATGATTACTGCCATATCCTGATGTGACCGAAAGGCAGTTTTTCTGAAATGTTCTGCTAAGACTGCGGGTTTATTCAGTAGATTGCCCTTGTAGAAGAGTGCTTATAAGCTGTAGCTATGAAGACGAAGCGCACAATAACTATTCCCTGTCATCACTAGGGTTCAGTAGTGCTGGATCAACCTTCTAAACTGAACTCTTCTAGACGTGTTGTCTAAATTATCCACCAAACTTGAAGACATGTCTCAGGTTTGTTTTTTTGTTTATTCATTGTTGATTAATAAATATTATAAGTCATGCGATTGAAACATACATTTGTCAACTAAACTATGTAACTAATAAAGGCACTATATACTTAAAAGAGAGAGATTAAATGAAAAATGGTGAGTAAGATATAGAAGATGAGGTTAGCCTAACCTTGGAAATGTCGGAAAAGTCCAAAAATTCTTAAATAGCACTTGTCGTTCGTTACGTTTACAATCTCGCTGAGTCTATATAGGTGGAATGGAAATAAATGATATTAAAGACATAATTTATGATAAAGGAAGGTGAAAGGTATATTTGAAATAAAAAGAAAAATCTATGAGTAAATAAGACTACGAAGTTGGAATATTCAATGTAGAAAGGCCTCAGTATTATTTAGCAACACAACAGTGAATTGTATTAAAGGCATTGACCCAACCGTGCTCCCTCAATAAAGATTATCTATCATAATACCACAGAAGGTAGATTAATTGAAAATCAGTTTTTTTTTTTCCATCGTGGCAATAGTATAATGGTTTAAAATATTTTCAAGATTTTTTATTTTTACTCATCTTTCGAACTTTCTTACATCCTGGACAATTCAGGCAGGACACTCTGTCTGAGAACTGGCTGTCAATCGGTATAACTTTCCTGGCACTCTTGGCACTTAACCCTGTCATTATACATTCTGGAAACATAACAAACCAGTTTAGTTGGCTAATGTCAACCAAACTGTCATAATATTAATATTCCATTGGGTTAAATCTATATCAAACATACAAGTGCTACCGGAGATTCATTCACAGAGAGTATTAAAATGAGTTTGCTGCTCCTGTCTATAGGGATGTATAAGAAAACATAACAACACAAAATCACTAACCAACAAAGAAATCATTGACAAAAAAATATATTTAACTAAAGAATAACAAAAATAAATTGACATTGAAACAGTACTAATGATTAATATTTCATTGATATTGCTACCTATCACCAAACAGATTAACCCCTCTTTTTCTTCTTTGTATGTCCCTACTACATACCCGTTCTATAGAGCCTAATCCATGGAACCTGCCTTGAACTTGAATCTAACTTCTCTTCCAGTGTTAAAGAAACACTTTCCTCCTAGGTCTTTTGGCCACTCTGTTCTTCTACTTTGTCTTATATATTGTTCGGCCAGTCTGTTCTCGTTAAGAGTACGACCAAACCATCATTAGGAGCTCCTCCATAATTTCTTCTGGTGACTTTAAATTGAAGTTGGCTCCGATGATGCTACTTTATTTCAGACTCCATCTCTATCTCTTCAAGATTCTCCATCTATTTTCCTCAGAAATCTCAGCAACATAGCTTGGCTTAAATGTTGGTTTGTAAGTATCCATGACTTGTGAGTAGGCTAATATTTGGAGGAATCTGATTTTGTACATAATCTATCTTTCCTCTAAAATTTTGCTGGAGATGGTTGAATAACTTTCCCGCAGCTGCTAGTACTTCTCTTTTGTCACTAAATATAATGCCTCTTTATTCAAGGTGTGAATTGAATTAAATTTTAAGTCTTCCACGGCTTCCAGCCTTTGACCACTCGATTCGATTTTTTTCCAATTTTCCTGACCTTTGACTATTGACTGAAATTGATTCAATTATAATTTTCTGCTTATCGTGAAAAACTGACAAAACTCACAACAGCTCACATCTACATGGTTGTAGATATATATATTAACAACATCATCATAATGTAATAAATTAAATACTGACATAATTGTTTATTATAGTGAGATGGTACTGGTTGTGGATTGTTTTACAAAGGTATCTATCCATAATGTTTACTATCATAGAGCTAACATTTTTGACTGTTCTATTGAGCCAGCTTCAAGCTCTAAAATGGAACTATATGTCTTAAAAAATATTTTAAACAAATTGTAAAGGTGAATATGTCAGTGGTGTTAATGGATTAAAATAGTTTGTGTAAACCTTATGTTCAAACGATTACCCCTAGACATGTTGTTTATGATAAAAATAATGTCCGACTTCCTGGAATTATATTATCTTAAATGAGAGCCAAGATTGCAGAGAGTTGAAAGAAGTTTGTGCGGACTAGATGTGATAGTGGCGTGGAAGAGAAGAAGAAGAGAAGGTTTTTGCAAGTAAGAAGCAGACGAGGAGTTTCACTCATGTATTAATGATGGTAATTATAAGTAACTTTAAAGAAGGGAAATAAATGAATTATAAAAAAATCTTTATTTAAATCTGGTTTTTAAAAGTCCTTAAACAAAAAAAAAACTGAGGTAATAATAAATAATCGTTACAATATAATACTATAAAAATCAGACTGTAAAGGTTAAAACTAGATATTTAAATTATATTAACAATTATTACAAAAACAGTAACCTATGTATGTAGGTATTATTGAACACTGACTTTTGTCAATTTCATGTCTACTTACCACTGAATTAATAATATAAGCTAAAGATAAAATAAATTGTTAGAAAGGAGATGACATCAATGCTGCTTTCAATTGTTTACTGGGCCTATCTAGACTGAAGAGGGGGGTGGTGGGCGGTTCGGCAGCATGGCAGTGTTCACTATTTCGTTCTTCTGGGTTATATTGTCAGGTATAATAGGGTCTACTTTCTTTTCAATGCTCTCCAGCTTATTTGTAAGTTTCATATTAATGATATTATTTTATAATGCTGCTTTGTGTGGAAGGTTCCTTTTTCTCGTTCTAATTTTACCTTATCTATCTTTAACATTAAACAACTAAAAATCTGAAATACTCTTTGTAAACATGAATTGTGAACAGTGTCTCTAAGGGTGGGAAATGTAAATTGTTATATAACAGAACAGAGGAGAATATAAATAAAGATACATAATACCTGAGGTTATTCAATACCAAAGAAGTAGCCATTTATTACTTGTCACTGTGATACATTAAGATTTTATCAACCTTAAATTGGGATGTAAAAGAAGGAATGTCATATTAAATTAGAAAGAAACACTATTACTTTAAATATAAGATTTATTTAATTAATTGAAAAGCATATACAAAACTGTACAAAACTAACTAAACTTGTGCAAAAACTATATTTATAAGTGCAATTAAAATTTAAGTATAAATCATTACAATAAACGTTTTATTGTTTAAATATTTTGTGAATTTTTACATATTTGTTTATCAGATGTAAATAGAAGTGAAATACATGCACAAAATATAAAATGAACGATAATTAATTAAACCGATAGGTATAATCAAATAATATCATCCAAGTAACAACAATATATCAATACATTTATATGTTACAACAACACCAAAAGTTTCAGTGAAACAGGGAAATATATTTAGTTTTGAAAACTAATGATCTCAGTGAAAGAATAGATTGTCAGTCTTTTTAATGGTTAAGCAAGTATAGCATAAGCAATACATATCACATGAAAAAAGTTCCATAACATGTTTCTAATTGACAGGAATTAGAAATTAAGAAATATACATAAAAAAAGATATAATACCAAACTTCATCATAGTAAACAAATTTTAAAATGTATGCATAATGAAGTTTATGTTTTAAGTTTTATCAAAAAAATATTTCATTATCATTAGTAACTATAATAAATTTGTGCCTTGAAGGAAGAATAAATTATTCCTAAATTGTGCATAACATTAATAGATATTTGTCAATAGCAAGAGAAAATGGCTGTCGAGATGAAACATTTGATATTAATTTTTCTCAATGAAGTTTTTTGAAATCCACATAGCAAGAGGGTATGAAAAATATTGGTTAAGATACGTAAAAGCAATAGGTACATTTTAATATTACAGGATTTATGTTTATACAATTGTTGTTCATATCATTTATCTATTTATGTATATGCTTCTTGGGTCCAATTTTTAAATTATATATTTTTGAGTACTTATTTTTATTGTTTTATTTTATTGTAATTACTAAAGTTTTAAAATAATCATACATGTAATATGATATAAACTCAGGTGAAAGACTGCCTTTTTGCAAAGTGTACTTTTAATATCAAGAAGAAGAAAAAGTAAGGTACAAGAATATCACATTTTTAAAATTTCTGTTCAATAGATATGATTAGTTTAAGTCACTTAACAATACCTAGGAAATCTTTAAGCTATGATAAATATCTGACTCCCTTTCTTGATAATATCCAATTAATTATAAAAACAAAGATATTTAGGATTCTAAAATCATCTTTAGAATCATAACAGTCATGTCATTTATACAAGAATATCACAATAAGTTTTTCCTCCAATTTTAACAGTATTCCCAGTAACTACTAATCCCAAATCCACAATCTTATCTAAATCATTTTAGGCAGGAAGGGTGAGTTTATAAAGCTATAAGTATATAACAAATTCACTCTCATTCTAGAGGTTTAAACACAAATCCTTAATGTTAATAATGTGTTTTTAAGGATGACATTATATTTTGTACCGCATCTTATTCTTTAAGAGGCTAAAATTAAAAATGAAATTACGCTGATTCACTCATATTCATCTCAACAGTCTAAGTAATTATAATAATGATATAAAAATTGAATCATGCTGAAAAAAATAAAACTTTAATGCTTTTAATAATTATAAAGAAATCATATTAATTTATGGTAATTATCAGCAGCAAAGCTTCTAAAATATTTCTAATTTAATGATAATTTATAGTGGTTTCTAATACTCATTGGTCTTTTTACTGATCAATTGCATTGTAACCTTAAAAATTGCTTTTTATGTGAATACAAGATAAAATTTCTATTTCATAAAGCTCGCTTCAGCAAATTGAGCCTGGTTATTTATGTCTATATGTATTTCCATTTTAAAATACATGTTATTTAACATATATTTAATATGATTGTACAAAATTAACATTAAAAGGCATTCGATAACTTTAAGTGCTATAGTTTAAAAAAAACTTATCTATTCTATAAAATAGCAGGAAATGTAATTTCTACTCAACAATCATACTATTCTTCCCTCTAAAAAAAATTCAAAATTTATCCTAAGATTTTGACCATAATTTTGCTGATATTTTTAAGCAAGAATAATAAATTGCTATTTTACAAACAAAATTCGTATATTTTTAGTAATATTTTTTTGGGCATATGAATTTTATCGATAAAAATATATTAAACTAAGTGTGAGGAACATTTTAAAAAGAAGATCAAGTGGTTATTTTTCCAGATATGTTTCAGAAATAATTTGGCATAGTGAACTTTTGAATTTTTAAATTGAGCTTTCTGGCTTGTGATTTTTGGTAATAATACCAAACAATTAATGAATTAAATACTAACAGTTTGCTAGTAGAATATTCCTAAGGCTAAGATTATTCACTAAAACAAGAAATTGGGAGCTTTTTGAGAAATATGTATATAAATTGAGAAGATCAATTCAATCTTTGCTGATTGTAAAACTATCATTATGTACACAATTATTAACCGTGATTACATATAAGGTTTCCAGAGCTGAAGTGGCTTAAGTCCAAAATTATATATATAAAAAAATATCCTTTTAATAAGTTGGATCTTAGTACAAGTTAAATTCTTCTAAAAATAAATGATCTTAATTTTACTGTTAAACTAATATTTATTAAGATGGGCCATAGCAGGGTCATACAAGTTTTTAGAAAATGTGATTTTAAACTTGCCTATCTTCTCTTCTTAAATCCTTCAAATATTAAATGTAGCATGGATTAATAATGCTTAGCAATGGTTTTGCTATTCTAAACATATTGTGCTAAGCCTTTATTTTGAAAGTACATGATCTTTTTTATTTGATCATAAAAAGGTACCATCAAGAGAGCTACTACAGTTGAATGATGAAAGTGTCTAAAGCACATTTTCCTCTGTATCTATGATTTTAGAAAATATCTTTGAAGACTTCTCAAAATAATAGTTCCTATAATTTATTACAATTTGTCCAACCAATGTCCTCAATAGGAAAAAAAATAAAGGTAGGGATAACTTAGGAACAAATGTTTATAATACATATCTTAAAACCTAATTTTTACCACTGTTTACCTTTGTTTAACAGTATGGTCTTGAAAATGTTTAGATGGATAGACTGAAAATCATGTCATATTTGAAATGTTTTCAAGTTACAGATATTTATGTCATTAATATGATATCTATGTAAATTGTTTGTTACATATAAACAATATCTTTTAGATGATATCTAGAAAATCACCATTTTATGGTAATAATATAAAACTGTTCAGAAAGAATTCTCCATTATATTGAAGCAATATTTTTTTTGTTTTTTATTTGTGGAGTGAAAATAAAGCATATTTTTTATCAAAATACTTAAAAAAGTTTAATGAAAAAAACTAATAGTCATTAAATAGCATTTTTGAGTGGAGGATGGTAATGTTTTCATGCATGAACATATTAATATTTTTATATATTTATTTAAATCTTAGATGAAAATTTTATAATACTTAGTGTAAAAATGATTTTTTCATATCATTGGACCCTAAATAATAAAAACACAGTCTTATTTACATAATGCATAGGGAAATTTACCGAAGGTGAACTTATCAAGAAGTAAATACAATAAATAAATAAGTGGTATTACTTACAATTATAAGACATCATATATTATAATCATGAATTATTTATTTACAACAGAAAATATGTTTTTTCCAAGATGAAAATATACTCCGTTTCCCCTGCTCACAGGGGTATCGTTGTAGTTTTTATTTTAACTCACAAGTGCTTTTCTTCAGTGAACAACAAACATTTTCAGTGAACAAGAAACATTTACTACAAGTATTTACTCATATTATGGAAATAGTTAGTTATGATTATGTTATATCGTGATGATTATAAAGTTAAAATAAAGAGACCAGAGTGGAGTTCATGATCATTGGGTTCTTTTTGGGTGTTCTGTGTTTGAGCCCATGCTGTCACTTAATTTTTACGATTTGGCTAATAATTTTTGAAGCAGTTGGATCACATACCTCATCTAAAGATTATTAGTATGTTAATTAATTCAATTAAATCATGTATTAGAAACACATTCTATTTTTATATATTCAAAACCACAACTTATTGGTTTGAACATAAAGTTATATACTGCTATGTTTAATAGCCAAAGTAAAAAATTTTGACAGTCGGATTTGACTTTGGCGTGAACTTGGCTACCTAGAAATATACCCGAATCATGGCCACGCGGTCTACATCTAAGCCATTCCTGCACACCCACTGGCCTAGTTAATATTAAATCTATAAAAAATGAAGTGTTTTTTACTTCAATGTTCCATTTTAATTGAGTTTATCTTGCTATCAAAAATTAATTTTTGATAGCGGACAACATGGTGTTATTATTGAACATCAACCTTCAGCTGGAACCCTGCTAGGAAAATATTTTATATGATGTCTAAAATAATTTATTACTATATATTTATAATTATATTTATGACGTAAGAATGTTTTTAAGGCTTTAAGATATTCATGGACTATCTCTTATGACAATAATACTAAGCAATTATGGATCACTCCATAGCATCATTTTGTTTTTGCATTTTTTAAATGTTTTTTTATCACTTGGGACTTAATTATATGATAATTTGATATGTAATAAGCATTGTTTAATCTGGATGGCCACAATGGGAAGTTCAGAGATTGAGATATAATAAAAATTTATGGGAATGAAATATTTTGAATATTTCAATAACTCAAGTACACTTATTTTTGTAATAACAATTCTTCCCAATTATTAGACCCCCTATCCTAATTGAAATAACCCAGTTACAATAATTAGGTTTGTTACAATATCTATCTGCAAAGTCCTGGTTTATGCTCACTATTCCAGCATTAGACTTTCTCATATTTAATTAAAAGTTATTCCCAATCATTATGTGCATTTAAACAGCAATTCAATTAGAATATTAAAATAGTTAACAGTTGATTACTACAGAGAATTAGATAAACAGATTAAATTTATGAAATCTAAGTAATGCCGTGTCAAGACAAAAAAAAAAATTGGGGGATCATGCTTATATTTTGTGACATAATTCTGTCACAGGGTTTGTGGGAAAAAATCATTTTGGATTTATTTAATCCAATTGATTTTTTGTGATTAGTTAAATGTGTTTAGCAGTTGATAGAATATTGTGTTTTTTCTTAATTTATACATATGGAGGTATATCTTTTAGAAGGTCGTGTTTACTGGAACCCTAAGTCCAGTCTTTCCCCCCTCATATTTTGAATTAAACTTGTTAACAAGTTCAAGTTTTTCAAAATAAGAAAGAAAACAACAATTAAGGCTGTTCTCAACCGTGGAGGAGTCACAAACCATTGATAGTACAGTGAAGCCTATTGCAAATGACGTAAGAAGGGGAGGAAGAGTCCTGTTAAAACTGATGAAAAAAGGGTCTTAAAAGTGTAGCTATTGGCTAAATACAGTCAGGATAATTAGTAATCTCTAAAATGATTTTAAAAAATAGATGAACAATGTAAATGTGTTATTCATATTTAAAAATGTAATGTAAAATTACAATGTATATTTCATCTCTTCATGTGGATACTTCAAGACACATTCCTTTTGAAATAATCAAGTTTACCCAAGAAAATCTATTCTGCCTATTTGTATTTTTTTTTAATTTGATTTTCATGAAATTTTTCCAGCATTAAATGTGTAAATGATTGTGAGGAAGGAAAATCTACTAAACATTACGATTTTCAACCGATCCTAAGTGAAAAAAAAAATTATAAAACGATTTAGAACTATTTTTATTAATAATAATTTTTATTACATACCACAAAAAATTATTTAATCAAAACAAAATTTGTAAATAGTTGCCAGAAATACCAAATTGATGGCAGTGTTCTTTAAGATGTATATAATATATTTTCTAAATTTCTTCCTGTCCTTTAGTTTCGATTTATAGTTTTTAAATATTGGCAATGCCTTGCACATGAAACGTCTTTCGCAATAAATGAAACCTTAATATTCTAGCATCATTTAAATATCAAGGTCGTCCACAAAATGTTTCATTGTTTCATCCTAGCTTGAAACAGGATATTAATTTTAAGGACTTTATGTGAAGAGATAGTGTAAAGGTTTTCCGGATTGTAAATATTGGTAGTTTTTCCTCAGTCTCCATAATTAAAACGATTTTAAAATTATACAACCACTCTTCGTTATTTGGCGATTTCAAGTGGAATGAATCTGGAAGGAATATTGTTCCAAATGATTCGTATAGTCAATATTACTATGAAATATAAATATATTAATAATATATTAGTATATAATGAAATTGCCTGAAGCTGCTTTACTAAAGTGGGATATCGTGGTGTGTACACCACAGCTCAGCAAAATAAGTAGAATAGCAAAGGTTTTTCAAAAATTGAATAGAAATATTAATTGTACAACGAGCGAGGCAACGGAGCCTACTTCTCGTTCATGTCAAGGTTGTCGTAGTAACGCGCACTGATGAGCTGCTCCTTGGACATCTCTTGTGCCTGTGCGGCAAAGCTGACGTTCTCTCGACTGTACCTGCTGTCGTCACCTTTGTCGGACAGCTCCTCCTCCAATATCCGCTCGAGGTCGGACCTTGGTGTGGACACGGAAAGTGCTGGCGGAGACTTGAGTGCCGGGGCGTGATGGACTGGGGTGATGTCACCGTTCATCTCGGATTCGAGGATACTCATCCGTTCCTCACTCTTCGCCTTGCTGGCACTCTTGCAGACGAGGTTTCCGGTCTCCACGTCCCTAACCAGCCGGTGACCGGATTTGGACCTAGTCAGTTGCCGTGACACGTACTCCGCCAGGTCCTTTTCCTCCTTGTTCGTAATGACTTTGTTGAGTAAGATAAGGAAGATGCCAACAAGAATGGAGGCCGCACCCGAGACGACGAGCTCGTTGAACCAGACGTAGTCCTTGCTCCAGTTGTCGAAGTCGTCGGGTATGAGACCGGAGCCAGTGAGGAAGAGGCCCAGGACGACAAAGATGACCCCGATGTGGAGCATTCCGACACTGGAGACCACTTTGTCGGACTGCGCCGCCCTTGGCGAACGGTACTGCCTATGGGGCCACTTCTTCCGCTCCAGGCTGCCCATGCTGTTCCTGGGGCTGGCACATGAGGACCGAGACTCACCCAGCCCGGACTCAGTCGACTGGGAGCTAAACCTTCGCTCTCGGGCCTTCCTCTGTTCCTCTCTTCTACGCCGCTGGCGCTTGATCGCCAGGGCAGAATGAAGGCCCATCGCGTGCATCCTGAAAAGTAGCATCAGTGAGAAATAAAGAATTTGATCATACATTACATGCAAACAAGTGTATTAGTTAATACTAAAATGAAGTAATAGGTGATGAAAAAACCCATCGAAGATTTACGCATGAGAATTATTTCTGCCTCCCGGAAACGTTGCACAAGCTGGGACTGAATCACCCTGCCTCAATAATTACCTTTATAAATTTAAATACTAGTTTATAATAGGTAACTAACTAATAATTAATAATCTTGTGTAGGTTATGTTTAGGCCTAATTTCAGGAAAAGCCTCATTAGATACCAACGAGTCCTGGAAATCAGTTTCAACCAAATATATGATGAATCCCAAATAGGTTGGAAAAGTAGCAATGGAAAAGGATAGAACGATCAGGGTGATGTGGCAGTAACCACAGAATAATAACAGGAATACACATGGACCCATAATAAATAAATAAATGAAATAAGGTGAAATCCATTCTATCAGCTTTCGTTGTGGTATAAAACTTACTATTATTAATAATTTCCAACCGAAAAATGTAAATACTCCCATCAAATTTTTTTTGTTTTGTTTTTGGGCATGTCAACCACAAGGGTCCTTGATTTCTGTATATATACAATAATTTTCTTAATTTGATTTTGGATTTATGATTTGTTAATTATGGTTTTACAGCAATTAGATAGAAATTTGTATCCTCCTGTTACTATTATTACTATTAAACACATCCCCTGTATATCTAATTGACTCAAGTGAGCAAGATAGCGAGAAAAAAACCCCAGGAGGCACCTCAGTCCCACCAGTCTGGTAGGCAGGACATGATGCCTACCAATTCTTCACACATTAGCAGAGTCCACTGATGTTTACGTAGTTGTGAAGGTTCACGGAAAAACCCAAGTTCCCCCAAGTCCTTGGAGACAAACGTTCAAATCAATGTTTAAATCAATTGTTATTGCAAATATTTTGTCATATAGAAGAGATGCCAATACCACTCTGATGTTTTTACTTGTAATGTGATTATTTCAAAAGATATTTCTTATATATTAATTAAAGAAAAGTTTGGGCTGAAAATTAATTAGTAAAAAGTTACTAAGATTTATCTTCTCAAAGACTTCCTCGCGAGTCGAGAAGTGAAGTTTAAAGCTCATTACAACTTTGTAGAATGAGCTGAAAAAATCTTAAAAATGACCGATTAAGAAAAGATTTAACGTGAAAGAGCAAGCCATTGCTACAAGAGTCTACAAATAACAAAAAATGTAGGGAAGATACCTTTGACTTTTGTCGTTTGTGCAGGAGTAAGATGTGCAGCCCGCTATAACATAAATACAATAATAGGATCCATAGATAGAAATCGACTATATGAGGGTGGATGAGATGTAGGTACTCTTACAGTTCCCCACCCCCCAAAAAAAAGTTTGTTTGACAGTCAATAAGCCTCTGTTCCGTCTAGGCTCATATATGAAAGGAGGAATCAGGTGCAGGCAGGGTGGTATCCAGAAAGTATTAAAGTCCTGAACTTGCTTGGTTCTAAGGAGGTATTAAAACATACGCTATTCACACATAGTGGTGATAATAAATCAAAGAGAAGCGTTAAGAAAAATCAAAAAAGGCGACCCGCTCACCACTGAGAGCTGAAATCAGCCCGTGATTGGGCGATGGTTTTGGGGTCAAAAAGGAATGGAACGCAGAGGTGAGGACATATCTTGGACTGATGTAGATGTGGCTACCCTGACCGGAGCCTACTTAGGCTCCACTAGATTGCTGTTGGCGTTGATCATTGGAGAACACAGTGTGTTTTAATTAATAATGTACTATAGCTTTTGACAAATAATGTTGAAACCATGCAGCTAGAGCCAATTAAATTCAATATGCTAGTTCCTTTGAATGTACCTATGAAGGAAATTTAATTGTTAAGATAAATTGTTTACAAGTGTTTTTTTAATTTTTATCATAAGCTAGTCACGTAATTGTTGGAGATAACAAGAATATGCTCATTTGATATTCTCTATTAGAAGGGAATAATGATTATAGTTGTTTGATATAATAAAATATGGTATTTTTTATATTCTTTATTAGAAGAGAATAAGTGATTAAATCTACCATGCATATTCGTAATTGTTGCTTTGTCCATTTTCTTAATCCATAATATTTCTCTTTTATTTAATAAAATCTCATTACTCATGGTTCTTCATTCGTATATTGTGTTTTTGTTTATTTATCAAATACGTGTATTCATATTAATGTTCTACCATTCCAGTTGCTAGATCTAATAAGAGGTAATATTAGAGTTTTGGATATTAATTGAGGGTATTTAATAAACGCTTTTTTATCAATCTGGCACGATATACCTGTGGTGAAAGAAAGGGGACTAAATTCTAGATCCCAATCAGACACACTTTTTTTAATTTTATTTTCCTATTCATTTCTAAAGTCTTATCAAGATTTATAAAGGGCTGAATTTGTTACAGTGCTATTGGCTAGGAAGTGGTCAGACTTCAGAAGAGTAGTCAGGGGCTGGTAGTTATTGGCGAATACACTTTTTTTTCTATCAAACCTGCCTCAAACTAACTGCAAAAATGTAACATTACACGACGATTGTGACAGACCACTCTCATAGATTAACCACATTCTTCTTAAGTAAGTCACTTCTTTGCTCAGTCGATTGAAGTGAAAACATTGTTTTTGGCAGAGTATTCAAAACATTGGATTGTTTGAATGGATATTATTATTGATTTCATAACCACTGCCTAAGAATGGTATTCGGACCTAACATATTTTACATCCCTCGAGCAAAGTGTATCTTCATGGTATTGTAATATATTGAGCAAACGCAATCAGGAATTGCTATGCACTGAAGTGAAAGAGATCACAAGAGGTGATAAACATCAAAGGGAGGCATGGTAAAGTTTTCCAGGAAGAGATGGATGACACAAAAGGGCATGATTTATTGCCAGCCCTGCTTCGCGTGGTATCAGCCCTTCAATATCGGCGGGTCATCTTTTATTTATGCTGTCCCGAAGGGATGATATGAAAACATCTTCTTCTCCTCCCCCCTTCCACAGTTGAGGGAAGGCTCCCAGTACCTGACACACTTTCCAACTATACGTCGGGTAAGCAGTGTAGATATTGGCTTCCCTCGTTATATTTATAACAAGGACATGATTGATTTGCTTTGCAACGGTTTGCATCCATGGTATATTTCGGAGAAGAACACATTTGCGTCAAAATATGTACAATCGTTTTTGTAGATTTGTGTTTGTTACGGCAAATTATCAGTAAAATTAAAGACGATGATTGCAAGAGTGTCTCTTTAAGTAGGCAAAATCACTGAAACGGTAATATCCTATATCTTTTCCTTTTCCATAAGTGATGTTAGAGATACTTTAACCAGTTTAAGGGTTCATACTAAGAGTGTATAACATGAGGAGAACAAGATGGCCACGTTGCATGAGGTATATCCTCGTCGGGTGAAGCAGATTATATATTGTGTTGGCCACAGGGAACACATACCCCGGCTAGTAATATGCAATAGAAATATATAAACATTATTTTTAATTATAACTTGAAGTACAGGCCTCAACTCAAATCTAAATAAACATATATTATTTGTAAAACTTGTTTCAACATGTAGTTTTGGCAGTACAGAAACGAGATCGAACAATTTTTATCTGTTGATAGTTTGCTTTGACATGCTATCTGTTAGATCGTGAACAGGGAAAGCGGTGATGTCAGCTGTACACTCGCGTCGGTTGTTCCCGTGCGTAGGACTAAGTCGGGGCCTCTCTCGTCAAGCGTTTCTCTGTGATATTGGAAATCTCCCGAGTTTTGTTATCATTATCCCATGTGTCATCGACAACAGTCAAACGGTATTAGTTATCAATATTCATCTACTAAAACATTTTTATTCCATATTTGCGAAAAGAGTTTTGATTGTGAACTATTTCGAAATAACTTTTCATCTGTTCCTTTTTCCTACTTCGTTGGATATTGAGACCAGAGGATCCATTGGCGTGGCCGTATTTTCATTCAGCATCTAAACACGAGGTTTCTGTTCCACTGCCGTAAATAACACCGCCTATTTCCATCTATTTTCCCTTCCACATCTTTTCCCTCTAATTACCACATCTGCAGTCGCAGAAACATGATCTTCTTTCCTGTCCTAAGTAAGTTCAATTTAAGATTTCTATTCATGCCCATATTTTTATAATGTATAACATTATTCAAAGATTTTCACCAAATCACTCAACTTGTAAAGTTTTTTTGAGTCCATTTTTCTCTCTTGGTTTTTTTCTGTTTTCTTTTAGGTGGATTCATTAATTCCGGGAATCCACTATGATTTCTTACATATGATTTTAATTTATTTTTTAATACCTTAAAGAAATGGATCAAGAATAAACCAGAAAAATTGTTGTTTTCAAACTTGTCTGTTTCTGTTTTAATTATTGACCCTTTAAGTTTGTCTCTCACCGCATCTCTAAGTATGGATAAAAATCCACATAAAATATTTTTTGATAACCAGCAACCTTACCTTGAGACTAGCAAGTGTCGTATTGCTATTCAGAGTCAGTTATTCTATTCCAGCAGATGACTATGCATTTAGTTAACAGAAATTCCTTGACACACATATAAACTATTTTATTTCAAATCATCAGTTCGTTCCCGCAAATCTCTCTTATCTGATCTTTCGACCTTCCCTATCCATAGATAGCATTTCCGGAGTTTTCTTCAACGTCCTATAGAATTGATTTACCTTCTGCCACTCTTATTCCCTTTCTGTTATTGAGGACTAACTACTCCGATTCCTAATGAGGTTTTGATTTTTGGGTAAGCTGATACTATGTTTCTCGTGTGATTTCTCTTTTCTCTTTCCACATAAAAACATCAACTGACCAAAAACAAATCCTTCTATGCCCACGGATTTCCCATCATGCTAATATGAAAATGTTTGACTTTGTAAGCTTTGAAAATGAACAATAGTACAAGTCGTCCCCACTGCAACAGCTATTCGAAACACGGGAAAATTTAAGAACAGTCTCTTAACATGTTTTGGAAGGCGTACTTTTGTTATGAAACATGCATTATTATGCGTTTTGATCAGCGAAAAATTCATGTTGTTTAATCATTCATAAAAAAAGCCTCACAGAGACGTGGCACATAAAAAAATGTATCCTCCGACATAAAATGCTTCCCTGAAGGGCTGAAATATTCAAGGAAGAGAGAGAGGAAGGAATGAAAGGCTAGGGTAGGAAGGGATTAATAAATGATCCATCCCAGCGTCGGTCCATTGTCTGTTTGTCACCGCTTCGGAATAAAGAGAGAAGATCTCTTTTCTTTTATGCTACCGACGGTTACGGAAAATGTGGATAAATTATTGTTACGCAGAAGAAAAACCTATATAGGTATCATGGAAATGATTATTAAATGAATTATAATGCTTCGGGATTTTGTTTTGTTTTTCTTTCCCACCTTTTTGTACATTGGACTACTGTATAACATAGTTAGAACCAGTGAATCCACTGATGAAAATTAAAAAAATAAATTTAAATGAAATAAAGAAATTATCTTTCTCTCTTGTAAAAACAAAAACAAAACAGAATGAAATTACAAACATAGCACGCTTGAAGATATGGAGTTAAAAAATTCCAGTGATACGATGAATTAAAGTAGAAAACCCACTATAGGGCTTGTATTGGCGGAGAATAAGTTAGGTTTGGCCATTTCATGAATCTTAATTTATACAACAATCGTATTTATGATACAACTCTAATTATTACTCATCAATAATAAATGGAGTGTTTCGATTTAAATTTAGGCAAATAAAAATTATCATCTTCTAGATTCGTAATACTTTATTTTGACCCTAGCAAATAACTACACGCTCTCTACTAAACAATTAAGCAGTGCTATTCAAAGGTGACATATTAAATGTGTAGAAAAAACCATAAAACAACTGGTTAGTAATAAATAAATGTGCTGTACAAATAAATTTTTATATTTCCCTTAAAAACCGTGAGTTAGGTATTGCAAAATTAATTTCATAATATGTGTCTACTATACCTTAATCGTCCGTGGTTAATCATTGGGTAGAGAATATCTTTTAGGAAGCAAGGAGGTGAGTATTAAATGAGGATTTAAAGTTCTGATATCTGAAAAAACACTCTAATACCTAAAAATTGCTCTGTGAGTAGACCTTGCGTTGCTGTGAGGACTGAATAACTCTTCAGACATGAAAATCTTAAAATTTGAACCATACATGTTTACCTCTTAGACAGTTATTGTTGAGGTTATTATTGTTTTTTGTACGTTTGAATATAATTACTCTGTGATTTTATTAATGAATTGTTGCATTACCTGCATTGTTTCCTTATAAATCTAAGATATGAAAACAGGCATTCGTGACTTGGTGAGGATAAAAAACCTTCGACTGAGCTAGGCAACATCGTAAAAGGGAAATTTGAGAATTTGTATGAATAGCATAGTGCAGTGCTGGGAGGCAATGATAAGAGTTTGGAGAAGAAATGTCAGCTTAAGTTTTCTCTAGCATCTATCGATCCGTGATGGTTAAGGGCTATTAAATAATACCATTAGTTCGCTTGCTATTTACAGGCATAGAATTATATTGTTGAACATTAAATTCAATTAATTCCAAATTGGTTGTCTTGTTGGAAACTTATCCCTAGTTCTTAGATTAAAAAAATGTGTGTTTTCTTTTACATTTACTCCAAATCGTTTCTGATCACTGAACAACAGCCCGTGTGAAAATAACGATTTATAACATTACTTTTCGAAATTTAATTACTTTAAGAAAAACTAATTTGTCTAACAAAATTATTCTAAGCGCCATTAAAAAAAACATTTTGTTTCATTAATTCAAGTAGCATGCTTACAACTACTATATAATTCTACTCTCCCAACTAATAGAAGCATTAAAAAACTGTATATTTTGAGTCTAACATCCATTGAAAATATTCTTTATATCTATGTACAATATTTTATTACTGACCCTGAAGAATTTTAGAGAGCCTTAGTGGATTGTATTACAATAATTCTCCAGGGTTAGGGAATGAAAGGACATTACTTAAATTGACATTTTAACCGATGAAACTTATTAAAAAAGGTGAGAACCAAACATAAACTTTCAGATGTATTTAATAGAAAATGACTCATATCTTGTAATGTATGAAAGTATAGTTTTTTTTTTTCATGTTTTTTCATTAAGTTTCAAAAATACTTTGAACCCCTGATATATGTATGGATGTTCTAATAAAACTCCAAATGAATGAACGGTGGGGCAATGTAATTTTAATTTAGCTTTTTCTCAGCGAACTCATCCTATCATACTAAATGTTTTCGTATGTAGAAGAAAAAAATGTCCTGGGTTCAATTCCAACCAAGTGCAGTAATAAACATTCAATAAAATAATCTGTATATATATATAATTTACAGTAAATATAAAATTTTAAATGAAATTTCTACTCCTAAGGTCAGACAGATCATAAAAAT
Source organism: Acanthosoma haemorrhoidale (assembly GCA_930367205.1). Taxonomy (NCBI): domain Eukaryota; kingdom Metazoa; phylum Arthropoda; class Insecta; order Hemiptera; family Acanthosomatidae; genus Acanthosoma; species Acanthosoma haemorrhoidale. Next base: position 29,163,430 of record OV884013.1, on the reverse strand, counting down.
TTAAACCATCCAAACCAAATATACACTAAAAGTGTTCATGCTACTAACAAACAGTATGTAGTCTATAGACAGTCAACTTTCATTTCACTAAATACTGAATTAGGTGGTGAGTACATTTACATTTATGTTCGAATAATCAAAATCATGAAATGTTTAAGATGATTATGAGTGTAAGCATGATGTGATTGTGAAAAAGTTAAATAATTTTGAAAAACAAAAATAAATCAACACATGCTACTCTATGAAAACTATAATGAAAGAATGTCCACTAAATAGAAATATGACTGCATAACAATTGTACTCGAAAGAATACCAGTAATTTGAATATATACCCCAAATACATGAGATATATTCTAAAATAGTCGATTCCATTGTTCTTGCTTCGTGCAGTTACAAAAAAACAAAACAATGCCACAATGCATAAAGTTAACAAACTCTCGATTTTTATACACAAGAACTGATCAACCGAGCAAACACCGAACACTGAAAGCACAATTGACAATAGAAGCAACCAAAGTTTGTATCATCAATCGTATTCAACAATACTTTAAGTTTGAGACGAGCACTAGACACCAAAATACACAAAAAACTCAAATGCGGATTTGCTTACATCTTGATTATAATTTAGATCTTCACCCCCTTTACCAATGAAAAGGAGCTTTTAACTGTTAGTTAATGCTAAAACTTTTTCTTCCTCCCTTCTTAACTGTTTGCTTGGTGCTGAAAGTTTATCAAATTAAAATGATAAAAGTAAAAAAATGAAATATTTTTAACCTTGATGATAAATATGTAAATGGATCACTGAGGGTTCCAGAAATTCATGAAGGTTTTAACAGACAGTGATTCATTTTCCAAGTTATCTAGTGCCTTATTTTATAGATAAATAATAATGATATATCACAATGAATTATAAGAAATTAAAATGTTTACTTACTTGATATTTTTTCAATTTCTACTCCAAAGTTAAATTGCTTGAGAGATGATCACATCCTTCAAAAATAAAATCCTGTATCAGCAGGACTCAACAGTGAGAATTCTTCATTCGTCGATCCACCAACTCGTCAACAATAGATTTCACACCACGTGTTTTCCTATTTGACCAAGAAATAAATAACATTTTCTAATTCAGGTAATGTATAATTTAAATAATTATTACAGTCCAATTCGATTGTTGAGGGTTTCCATACGCAATGACGGAAATTGGCTTAATATTGCCCAATATTTCATGATTGCATTAGTAGTTTGAATTAAATATGTATATTAGATGAATAAATAATATATTATTAGTCAATTCAGAAATTAAAAAGCAATAAAAGGTTTCCGTAGATATAATATATAAACTGGCAGGTTCAGCAACAAATACATATATACCTTTATTCATACATTTGCTATACCCCAGTACATAGTCCAAGACATTAACCGTAGACATATGTCAACATATACTGTCACAAGTACTCACAACATAATAAATTCTTATACTACTGTTAGGTAGAAGTTAAATATAATTGTTTCTAAAAACAAGAAAATGTCACAGGAAATGAGTTTTAAAACTAATTATTAGTATTTAGGAAGGGATCTGAGATGAATAGGGAAAAATATGTTTTTTCTGAAACAGAAAAAAAAGTAAAGAAACGTATTTTTTATATGTTTAGTGTTTGGGGATTGAGACTTAATTTTTTTCTATAGAGGCATATGTTGCTAAAAGAACAATTAGACACTTTTTTAGATTGTTTTGTAACGTGTGGGGCACAAACTTAGAAAACTTGTTCTTGCTAAGTGGAGCTAAGAATAAAAATGAATCAAAAATTATGCATTCATTAAAAACATCGCTTGGATGGGATCTTCGTGAGTTCAAAATCCTTTGCTCGACTCCAAACCTTGAAATTTCACATTCTTAAAATGAACCCACATGCAGATACACACCAGCTCACAAAGATATTACCTGCTTGAGAAATCGATGCTGAAAAACAACAACTTTTCTCAGTGAACGAAGTGAAAAAAGAACTTTTTTTTTTATCGTGAGGTGAATTTTTATCTTTATGGCAGACATGATATTTTTATTGATATGTTTTATAGTTGATTCCCTGCCACTATGAAGCATGCTCACTAGCGGTCTTGCCATTGTGGTCTGGGAGGCGATAAAAAAAAATTAAAATTTAAAAACTCCATTTTATGTTAATAACTTTCCTCTTTGTTACAATAGATATTTTAAAAGAAATATATTTATCTATTCGTTATTCATACATAAAGAAGGATACCGCCATTTATAATTCCTAGTATAGTTAAAATGGCTACTATCAGGTAGGCGATCGATATCTGCACGCAACAGCTTTTTGTATTTGATATTTTGGTCATTCTTGCCTACAGACAGAATCCAATCGACATGTATCACTTACGCAAGCAAGGATGGCTTATAAACTTTATAAATATAACAACAAATTTCATGTCTCATGTCTGTTGGAGTGGTGTTATTGTAAAATGCGGTTACAGCTGTTACATGGAAACTAGGACTGTGTGCCGGCAGAGGTCATCCAATCGTGCTGAAAGCTTCCAAATGTGAGCCACTTTTGATGATGTCATGCACTGCTCAGGTGTGATATAGGAGTCCTTAACTACCCCAGAAAACGATTCCTATCACGCACAGGTGACCACGTTCAATACTACGAATGTGCAAATTGATTCAACAGAGGCTAGTCGATGTTGTGTCCTAAGTAATTAAGTTCGGTCACAAATTCGATCATACTTAACTGCTATTTTGTATTTTAACTATTTTGATTAATTAAATTGGTGAGAAAAATGTTTTCGTCAATGTCTTGTATTCCACCCTTCATTACACAAAAACAAAAACTTTGTTTTTGAAATTACCAAAATGTTGCTTAACTACAACGTTATTTCCACCACTAGAAAGCTTATCATTTTATCTTAAAGTAGAGCTTAACGGAAATCAGCCTGTTGGTGAGAAAATGTCTTTCGAGTAAGAAAACAAACAGGAAGAAATTAACCAAAACACTTCAATGGCTTTTATTTTATATCTCCGTTTCTGTTTTATTTACAAAGACCTGGTTCATGTTATTGAATGAAGTTAAATGGAGGTAATCCTAAAGGCACTGAAAATGAATATGAACTTTTTTTTTTCTAAAAAAATAAATCATTTGATTTATTTCCTTTAAACATCTTTTGTTTTTTGTCTAAATTATAATCTAAAATCATTTAATTAAATCCGGCATACCTTTTTCTTATTCTGCTTGTTTACATAGAATAAAAAAATTTCTCATTTACTTCAAATGCCCTTAGCTTTTGTGACTTTTCCACTAATTTGAGCTCCTTTAAAAATATAGTATATTTTTCTTACCCATAAAAAGCAGGTATTGCATACAGTTAAAACAACAAACGATTAACAAAAAAAGGGAGATTTTAAACTTAAAATTCTTTTTATCTGCTTCTGGCAAGAACGCTAGGCCTCACATCAAATATTTTATCTAACACGGCCTAATATCAAGAAAAAAAGCATGCGGGATGTACCCTTCTCAGTGTGCAAGTCGAATGATTCCTACAACCTCATTGAACACGCAATTTCAAGCACGAAGATCAATGTTATATATGCTATGTATTGTATTTATCACGTGTCGGTACTTTCATGGACTACAGGTGAACAAACTTCTCATCAAATTCAGTTTTATGTTGAGGGAGGATATTTTACATGAAATCATTACTATAGACGGTAAAAATAAATGAAACTCCATTTGCAGTGTCGAATGGCACAAACATGGTAAGGTATGAGTAACTGATCCAAAGATTGACTCTTGAGTATTCACTGAGAGTCATATCGTGACCCCACTTTGATTCCTCCTCTAGTTAGGCCACAGAAGGGCGTAAACCACCACAGAAATTATGCGGGAGGGTGCTCATTCATTTATTGAAGTACCTCGAGTATGTTATTTCATGTTACCCTCGTTGACAGCGGTGAATACCTTTTTTACGGTTAGTTGCAAGTAATATTTATTCAGGTTATGTAACACCCTCCTTGAATAATTATCACAGTATGGAGTCGTGGTCGAATTCCCAAAACCGTAGTCTCAAACATAAATAGAATCTGTTTCTTTACGGTTGAATGTGCATTAAAATTCGTAAACTAAAAATAACAACGGAGTCGTATTAATTATTGTTATTCTTTTTGATTTATAACATCATGCAAAGCTCATTTTCAATAGTTTAAAGAGAGGTCTGGTACATTCCACAATTTGTATAGCTCTAATCTAGTGTTGTTTCAATTCCCAACTTATATTGTGATTAATAAAATACCAACGAAAGTCCTCTGAATTAGTTTCGTTGCATACAGTTTATTATATAACGATCAGTGACAATTCTGAATAAAATATGATAATGAGCAATACAGAATGGTGATGATGCATTGTTTTTGCATTTGAGTGTAATTAATAATTTATAATTACTTCCTATCAGTGGTGCGTTCTTGTATATGTGATTCCGAATATTGACTAATTAACACTCAATTATATTTGTATCACAACAGAGATATTCTTCAGTTTCATATAATGTTATAAAAAAAACATGTTACTCTTCTTTGGTTTTCTTTTCTATGCACGTAGATGTTATTTCTATTAGCTTTGTCTTTCGAAATTTTATTTCATTGATCAAGGACTACGGGGTGTCCTTTAGCATCATTTCAAACTGCCCCGTGCATGATGGCCGGTAACCCGCACTACTGAACGATCGTAGAGGCTAGGTATACATCCAACGCCGTTCATTGCTGTTGATACAGTTTAGGCGAGGATTTACCAAGCTTGCAACGTTTTTTTTTTTTTTCAATTGTGTGTTTGGCTCATTGTCTCCGGGAACCAAACCAAATGTTTGCGAGCAACAGTACGTTTGTGAGAATTTGTAATCGTTCTGGGTAGTACATGATAGCTTTTAGTAGTCATGGCTCCGAGAGGAAAATCTATTGTCAAGCTTGTGGGATTGTGTATGCTTTAAGTGAAAAAGAGGATTTTATTAAATAAAGAAAGAGGAAACCCAGATAATGGATATCGACATTTTTTGAAACAATAAATGTAATGATTTAAGAACAAATAATATTAGTTCATTTACGAATTGTTTTACAAGTCATTAGAAGATTTTGAGTCCTTAACTTCGCTAATATGTCCAAGAATATGTAAACGATATACGAATTACATAAATGTTATTTGAGTGGATGTTAGGTTGAAAATAACGCTTTGTCTTTAGGTTACAGGAGATTCCAAATTACCTGTTGCAATCCAATAGTGGGTCTCATTTCTGTAGCGATAAGCTTTGAGGCGTAATGCTTTTTGATTTTGTAATGATGACATTTGTGATTAGTTTGCTATATTTACGGTTTTAATTTCTTTAAGTCAATTAACTACAAAAACTTTTCATAATCCCACTAGATAATGTTTTTGTAATTTAAACTGAAATGAATGGATAGAAAATGTTCAAACCTACAAATCTATTCTTACTTGTTTCTGTACCCATCTCTGCTGGACTTGCAAAAACAACGAATTCCTTTGATGTCACAATACCAGTTGGAAACCGATGTAGACGTTCCCTCGGGCACGCTATTAACGTCTCCACAGAACAAATTATGAGTTTGCAAACATTCACAAACGATTCGTACACGTGTTGGGTCATCCCTCCCCCTTCCCTCTATTTTTCCGAGTTTGTTTCTTTATTATTTTCTCTATTAATCTTTACTGGATAATGCTTGAAAATGTTGATTAGAACAATGCGTTACTAGTGTACAAAGTAAAGATACTTCACACCTTTGTCTATCTAAGCACGAAATACCTATCGAATGGTTAAGTGGAATATTCAAAATTGGCTACACTCCATTTGGTGTGGCGAAATGTCTGTTTTTTTATTTTTAAATACTAACTAAAAGTGAAGGCTCAAATTTAAATATCAGATCCAGATGGTGTCAGGTGAGCTTTTTTGAAATTGAATTCAAACAAAATAAGCTTAGTATAAAACCTAAAAAAAATTGTTTTATAGAAGGGTGAAAGCCAGCCACTAGATAGCCAACGCTCCCTTCTATGTTAAAAAACGATTGTACGGGGTGGTACGACCCCCCCCCCCCGCAACGATTTCATTCATTCATCACATTCGTTCAAGACCAAGCCTCCTCCAGCTATTAGAACTTCCATCCCAACCACCCTACTCATCCTAATCCACAAGCTAATGCTCTATACTCCTATCACATCCTCAACAACCCAGAGTGACGCCTAAATCGGAGGTCGCCTCGTGACCTCCTCCAAACATACGTGTATTGTGCGTCAAGCCATGTTGTTTTGGCTAAAGAGCCTTTTCCCCCAAAAAAATCAAACTAATAATAGACTAAATACTGCTTGTAATACTTATGTATTCATTGCTGTAAAAACATTATTTAAATTTTGATGTCCTTTTGTATTAATAATGAAGATGTGTATTGAAGCTTAAAATCTTACTCGTAAAATTTACTTAATATTAAAATCTTTTAAAAGCTCTTATAAATCTATTCCCTTCAATATTCGCCTCCTAGTAATAATTCAAATATTTTCTTGGATGCAATTATCATGACATTCATCTTTACTCGTGTCGGGTCGTCACAAGGGGGCCTAGTTACCTTAGCCCTAGTGAAGGAGTAAGAGTTGATCAGGCTACGACCTGGATGATTGCTTTATGACGGGTCTTACTACTGAGCTATCTGACTGTAGCTAACTGAGGTATAGGGTAGGTATTATAGGTAGTTTATGTGGTCGTGCAATGACCACGAACTCACACTCGGTATCTAAGGGTAGGCGAAAACCGTACGGATCCCAAAGGCGAGTGTGGACCAGAGAGAGGCAGACTGGATAGCTGAGGGAGACGCTACTAGATAAAGTTCGTAGGGCCACAGAGACCTTCGTCCGCATGGAAGAGACCTCTTCCAAGGAGGTGCTAGTTTTAGCGAGACAAAGACAGAGAATCCCACTAGGAGAGTGTGGGGTCTGACAACGCTGGACTAAAACATAGCAAGGCTAGAATAGAAGTGTGTGTTTTCATAAATGAGAAGGGCAAATCTTGAAACATCAGTACTGTAAGTACCAGTCCAGAGGTGAGCCGTACTTTGAATGAATAGTCAGCTAAAACTAGGGGGAATGCATAGCCCAAAGTAGCCAATGAGCTGGGGTCTTATTTTGGCCAATCTCATTCCAGCCAATAAGGCGAGGTTTTATTTTGTTCAATCGCATTGCAGGCCTGGCTCTGGAAAGCCCGGAAGGGGCCTGATCGGGGCCAAGGTACCAGGGCTTGCTACCTGACCAAGGACCATTGCCTGCCTACGTCATTTATTGTTTACAATATTTAAACTGATATGACTTGTTTGTTGTTTGGGAATGTCATTTACATTTGTTTAATTTAATTTACAACATATTATTACCATTTTACAATATATACAATATATACAATAGAGTATAGGGTGATTTATCTTATGTAGTTAGCGGTCGCTACACTCGCTTATATTTTTTGATCCAATCTTTTGCAGATGATTGAACATAGACATAAATATTTACATAGCATCTTTATTATTTATAAAATAATGACATCAGTGAGATTTTATAAATTTTTTATGTGGTAGACAGACCTACCTATTTTGTTTTTGTTTCTTTTATTCTTAAGGGACAGTGCTCATGAAGAAGCTTTTTTAAATTTTATTTCAAATAATTTGGCACTAAATACTGTTTATGGTTAAGTGATATAGGTACTTAGAAAAATGCCTCTGTGGTCTTGAAAAAAAATCTATTGCTAGAAGATAATAATACAGGACAAATCCAGCATAGTCCACGAATAAATCACAATAAATACAACAAGCCATTTTTATTTCCTACTATTGTTTAAAGCCTCCAGAGTAAACGACTCAAGAGTACAGAAGGGAAGTCTAGGGGCTGGATGTAGGTCAGCTCTTTTGTGAGAGAGGCAACCGCTCCGTGCTCAAAGCATCCACTTAGGTTTTAATTACCAGCGACTCACGGGGCTCAGAGCTTTTAAAGACTTTTCTATCTTCTAGCAGTAGTGCACTCATAGCCTACATTCTGGCCCCTATTCAAATGTTATTCATACATTCACATATTATAGCCCGCATAGACGTAATCGATAAAAAAAATTAAAAAGTCATAAAAGAAGAACAGTATCGATCTTTTAATTGTTTATCGATCAATTGTACTGTGGTGAAAATAATAGCATTGTCTAGCAGAGGTGATTTCCAATAACCACCTGGTGAGAGACAAATAAATATTTCGTGGCTTGCAATTACGCATTTATGTCCCACACTGGGAGTAATTATATGTCAACGTGTAGACATAATAAAAATAAACGTGCTATAATTTAACAGTACTCTAAGCAGAGGAGGAAGCAGATATTGAAATTGCACCAACAGTCGTAAGTCACTCTATACTGTGGTTTGGAGCACGTACTTTAATCAATATGTCATTTTTTTTTAATAATAATATTTTGAAGAAAAATTGGTTTTCTTATAAGAAACCAAAAAAATGGAAGCAATTATACGGAACTGAACGTACACCCATATTAATCCAAAATTAAATTTAAAAAATAGTCTGAGCAAACTGTCATGTACTAAAGCGTAACTTTCGATAAAAGCTTAACCATATAAAAATTACTATAAAAGAGAAGGCTGCCCATCTCGTTGCTGTTTTCATACCTTTGCAAAACATCTAAATTGTCGGTACAATGCTTAGAGAGCGCGCTAAGAACTAAGAAAAACAACCACTGGAATGTCGGAGACTTAAATGCGCGGTATCCCCTGTGGAATAATGCCACCGACAACCCAGCGGGTAGAAAATTGGTAACTGTCGTTCATTCCCAGAACTACACCTTTCGCCATAGACGTGACAGTACAATTACTTCCTTAATGTATTTTTCCTTTTTGTTGTCAAATAGACAATTCTATTCTGTTCATCCATTTACATTTTATTTCTTAATCATTATCAATAAGTTATTTAGGAAATGTTAAGAGGTTAGGATTGTGTAATTTCTTTAAATTTTAATAATCGTTTTGATGTCGATAGCGAGCCCTCTAAAAAACACAATGCTGACATCAATCATCGTGTAGTCTCAGAATAACGATGCGAGACATTAAAAAGAAATTATAAAGCTACATGTGACAAGTCTTACGCTCAAAACAAGCTGTTGTAGAACTTCATGTGATATATTGTTATTAGTTTGATGCTGGCAAATTTCGCTATATTTACTTTGTTCATGGTTTGGAAAAATCTGGATTGTTTTGAAGAAAACTTAGGTTATATCCTTAATAAACTAATAATGAACACTGCCTGCCTATTCCAATTCCTTAACCCTCAAGTCGCCATCCCTCATTCTACTTCTACTGTCCGTCGTATTCTTGACCTATCATGTTTCCTAATTAAGTAATGTTTTGAATTTTATAGCGTTCTCTCCAAATCCTCATTAGGAGTCTATACCATATTATTCTTTTGGTTTACATATTACAAAATATAATTTTATGGACACCTAGTTTAGTCTTGGTGCCTGTATTTAGGAGTCGTTTTATCCTTGATACATTTTAACATCTATTACAAAAGCCCATTTCATTAGGAAACCACTTATTTTCGACTCTTGCCAACGCATTTTAATTTTCCGAGGAATACATAGCCATACATACCATACAGGAATGCATTTCATACAAGAAAGTTGGTTCCACGTTGCAAAAATAAAGTCATTTTTTCTTCTTTTCTCCAGAGGATTTCGTTCATGCTAGTTATAATCCTCCCGTCATTGTTGTTTTTAAATGGCTGCTACACTGATTTCTTTCCCTGATATTCAGCAACCAAGGGACATGAGCTCTTAGGTTGCAATCAGTAATCAATTGCAAGGCTAAAAATTTGTTTTCACACATATCCAATGAGGTAACTTTAAAATATTCAAAAAAGATAATATTTCTTTCCAAGCAAGGAAATTATGATGATTACGATATTAATGACAAAGTTTGATCCAATTTTATAAGCAAGTAGATATATTCTTGGCATTTCCCTATTTCCTATCCCAATTTTATATTTTTATTTTAACAGGTGAAAAGTACCTTTAAAGCCCATAAATATGATAAGCCATAAGCTATAACCAACCGTAATTAGAAAAGATTAAAGATAGATAGAAATATTTCCCGTACCAATTCACTTAAAAAAAAAAAACAAGTGTAAACATATGATATGATATCACTAGTTATTTTTTAAAACCCAATTACAGCCTACATAAGTAGTGTGGTCCAATCTTTTCTGTTATTAATTTACACGGATTGTCTGCTATAAAATGATTATAATAGACTAAAATATTTTTTTTGTGGTATAGACCTCAATAACATAATTAATGAACAGCCAAAAAAATACTATACTTGCTGATTATACTATATCCCCAGACTATATTAGGGAGGTCCTAGATTTGTGTCCTGAAAGTCCTGCGAGTATATTTTTTATTTTATTTTTGGCTAATAGTTCAGAAAATTCAGACACTTAGTCAATACAGGCTTTTGAATGTGAACATTTTCTTCGTAATATGGAATGTCTAAGGTACCAGTTAAGTAGCAGATACATATTCTGAAACAGGAAAAATAAAAAGAAAAGAAATATAATTATAATGCGTGTTAGTTAAAATCTCACACGAAAAAAAAATTCTAATCACCAACAGTTCAAACGGTTAATTCAAACGACAATCTTTCAAACCATTGTCTTACCTGTTATACATGACGCTTGCAACATCTTTTCCTACAGACAAAAAGTTATAAGTTGATATGAATAATATAATTGTACACAATAGAAATGAAAATATTTGTTGATGGGCATATAGGGGTTAGCTAAAACACCAGAAGAGTCTTAGGTTAATCATTTCTATAATATAAAAGTAATTACTGAATTAATCGTAAGTAAACATGAGGATGAGCTATATGAACCGGATACTGAAAGGAAATAGAGCTGAAAGGTTTTTCCTTTAATTTAGCCCTGTCAATATTGGTGTTCGACCCCTTCAGTACGGGCAGCCTGCAAGTAAACACACTCAGTCTTGGCCAATTTGCTCTTCAACACAGACACTTAGGTCAATACACTTCTCTCCATTGATCTTTCTGTTCATGTATTTTTACATTTTTTGTATGTAGCCTTTTTTTCTTAGGGTTTTATATATTTATGCACAACTGCGACAAGCATAATAAACAGAGAATAGGTAAATATGACAAAATAACTTAATAATTTGTTGTAGAAGTTAAATTTGAAGGAATCTTTTTGTAATGAATTTAGAAGTTCTCTATTCCGACATATCCACGTATTTGAATGAAGGCTTGTGTCAGTATGTTTGGATGTGCTCGGCAGTTTGTCTTGAAAGTTTTTGTATAATATTTAAAATTTAGCTGTGAATCTAAAGAATTTCTAATCAGTGTAAAGGTATAATTTAGTACCTGTGTTACATCTCTGATGTGTTTGATTTTTTTTTATTGATAAATGTGTATATTCTTGATAATATGGCTACATAGCGTATCCTTAAATTTAGGCTCCATTCGTCCTAACATTCTTTGTTGAAAAAGATTTGTTTGTCAATAGTTTCTGGGATTATGGATGTTTAGATGGGTAAATGCTTCAGTACTTCAGTACATGTTTCTCTTTCTTGTAAAGTTTAGGACGAAAATATTTTGTGTAAAAGGCCAGTTGTCGGAAGTAACATTAGGTTATTGATGATGTCAATTGGTAAACGGTGATAATTGAATCTTCAGCATTAACGGGTATTGCTAATAGTCAAATGTGAATTTTTTAGGAGCTTTGATTTCCGTTTTTAGCGTGTTTAAGCGTATAAATATGTTTCTTGGCCCAAATTATTGTCCTGTACCATTGTTGTCTTGTCTTTCGTTTGCTTGCTAATAATTGCTGTATGTAATCAAATGAAAAAAAAAACACTTTATTCTGGGGCATTGTCCCTTATGAATAACAAGAAAGGACAAAGTAAGAATTTCTAGCTGAAAAAAGGTAAACTACAGGGCATTACACCAATTTTATAAGCTTATAACTAATAAAGGGTCTATGTCATTTATATGTATATGAGCCAGTTACAAATAACGCAAGGAAAAGAACGTAAGGAATTACAAAGAGGAAAAGAGTGAAGGTTGCTATCAATGGGAATATAGTTCCAAGGGTTGGCGGGAGGGGGGGGGATAAGAAAAGAAGGGTTAACGGAAGTAGATTGGTGAGAAGGGAAATACAAGTCGGAAGGATGGGGTTGCCGGAATATGATCGCTGATTTGAATTGGAGGAAGTTGTGAAGGTAAGGGGTTTTTTATTCATGATAGTATTACAAAGGTGGGACCTAAGAGTATTGGGAAAGTGAGTGTATGTTATTTGATGGCAGTGATATCTCTGATTCAAAGGTAGCTTGTTGAAAATGTTGGGTGAAGGAATACGCTGTTGTTTTTTTATTTTTTGGAGTCTTGTTTCGAGCTAAACTCTCATTTAATATAGCTTAAAAATATTTAATGTCCATTTCAATAAGTGCACAATTCTTGTCATTCATTCGAGGTTTTCCACTTATTGCATAATAAACCGTTAATAGTAAAGAAAGAGCTGCTGCTTGAACATTGAAAAAGGTTTTTTTTTTGTAAAATCTCTTTGATACTCTCGGTTTGAAGCAAGTAAACAACTATACAACGTTACCTAAATGAAAAAAATATAATGATAAATGGTGATTCAGGACAGATCCCAAAATATTTTTTATTGATGCCATTGTCTGTTAATTCATACTCCTTGGCTTGTTTTAAACTAATCAATTTCACTTGAAATGGATTATATGATACACGAGAAATTGCGTGTTGATACCTATCCATTAAAGTTACGTAAGCACATAACCTGTACATTCCACTCACGCAAATTGTCACAGAAAATTTATGTAGTTAATAATTGTTGCTGTGCAACCTTTAAAAGTCATTGAGTAATTAATTTTATCAGTTATATATTTTACATTGAGTTAGGTCTGTACATGACTGTACAAACAGGTTTAGAAATTAGTGACCGACGCATGTTTTAGAAAAACCAATTGTATTCCTGTCATTTGTATAACAAATGTTATACAACACCCTAATGTGCATGTTTAGATGAAGAGCTGATTAAAGTAAATTTTTGCATTAGTCAGGCCAACGGTTTTGGATGAAACAACATAGCAAATATCTCTATTAGCAACTTTCTTTGCCATAAGTATGAATACCAGAACAATTACTATGTGTCACTGATTGTTGTTGTCATTTTGGTTTTTTTTATATAAAACAACTTTATTATGATGAAATTACAATCTGCCTTAATACTTAATGGGCAATAAATAATTGAGATAAATGTTCTCATTCATACCATATTTACAATTCATCATTCACTCGCACATTCATACAATATTTACAAACAGCCCAGGGGCCCCCAAAGACCACATAGTTGTTGCCTCCCTCACATGCGAAAGAGGAAGCGGAGTCTTGGGGATTCCCCCATGCTCCTCAGCCAGCCACCGGATACGAGCCAATGTAGGCCGACAAAGAGCGCGAGAGCCACATTCGCTCAGTACACGATTGGAGAAACTGGTCATTGCCAGGACTTCCACTGTCACGCATATATAGCATGTCACGAGGCCACTGCGGTTTCAGTCTCCAAGGAGGATTATAGGGATGAATGTAGCAGTGCAATGACTGTGCTACGGGATTAGGGTTGTCGGATAGGTTACTATAGAATTTCATGAACTTGGCAGGGATGAGTTCAAGAATGTAGGGTATATTAAGATCGTTATGATGTTTTGTTGCTGACGTAATAAGGGGTATTTACAACTGTTCTTAGGACTTTTGATTGAAAGGATTGGATACGTTTGATTTTCGACTTTTTTGCTGCCCCCCATAGCCATTTTGGTTTTATTAGTAAGCGTTTTATATTCTATAAAGTAACATTGTCTTGGAAAAACAGAGGATATACAACTAGAACAAAAATTAAAATGATATATTTATATATATATATATATATATATATATATATATATATAAGTTATATATTTAAAGTGTATAAGAAAACTTTGAGAGATGGAATGCGTAATAGTATAACTGTTTTTAATTTTTTTTATTTTTGTTGTTGCCTCCATCACCTTTCTCTTCCTCTGATTCCAAACATGTTTTATGCTCTTGAATGTATGTACGCCCCCTGTAGTATCTTCCATTCAAGAAAAAGCGCGAAAATAACCAGCAATAGTGCTCTCTATGTCTAATAACGCAGGCAGACTAATGTTAATTCTTCAAAATAGTAAAAACAAAAACAAAAAACAATTGGCAATTTTTCAGAGGGAGTAGTAATAGAAATTGAAACTATTCACAGAGTTTTTCATGACCAGACTAGTTGAACAGTACATCTGGAGTAAAGGTACAATAAAATACAGCCACGGGTAAAGTATAACCTAGCTAATGTAAGCTATAAACAAGTTGTTTTTTTCCGTCAGGCAACCCCAAGAGAAATAAAATAGATTTACAAATGAAGATTTCCTTTGGCGCTTTTCTCTTTTATTTCCCGTGCTATTCTCCGTTGCCCAACCCTAAACTAAAGCAATTGTAGGAAGAAACTTCGAAACTGGTATAGTGAATAGACTATAATTGTGTAAATAAACATTTCTTTCTACAACCTTGTATCCTTATTCTTATCATTTACTAAACACGTTTGGCAATTTCTTTAGTTTACGTGATCATTAGTTGTTTAGGCATACTATGACCCAAGCAGTGAAAAAAAGCAGACGACGCAGCAGAATATAAACCTCTTTAAAGATGAAAATATTTTTGAAAAACCATAGAAGATAGAATTAGCACTTTTATCTTTCAGGAAATATTTGAGAAATCCCCCTTACATATCTCAAGTATCTAAAAAACGGGCTTTCCCTGAAGTTTATAAATTGTCAAAATTATTTCTGGTAAATACGTAAATCCAAAATACATCCTGAAAACATTGAATCTATTAGACATTTAATATAATTTTATTGAGATAAAAATTTATCCGAACACTCACACTTCTGGATTCCAATCATTTGTTTCAAGACAATCCTTGCGACTTCACCTCTTAGTTAGTATAATTTTTATAGTTCCTATGCATGCTATAAAAATGTCAAATATGTTTCAATTTTTTTATCTCGACTTAAAAGGTGGATTTAACGTCCATCGGTGTATTTTGAAGGCACTAGAAACACTTTCAAATGAATTGAAGGTTGTTTTAATGGCATTACATACATGATAATGAATTATTCGAACATAAAAATGTAAAAATACATAAGGCTTTTGCTGTTATTCAAATTTTTACGGCCTTACAATAAATGACTTGGTTGAACTAGACACACCAGACGACACTTAAATTGTATTTTATATTGACATGTAGTAAAGGACTGCCCTTCCTACAGCGTTAATATAAGGAGGAAACAAATAACAAAATAAAATAATAATGATAAATATGTATTTTCCCTTGTAAGAAAATGTATATGTATTTGTTATTTGGTGAATGAAAGTGAAGGACTTATTAGGTTCTATCGTCCGCCATACTTCGCTCCGAGATAAATACAATTTACCTCATTTGAGAAGTGAGTTCTCTTAAGAACGAAGTAATAGCTATTGGAATGCGACTCCAGGACAACTGCTGGAAGCGACAGAACTTTCAGACTGATCATTAGGGAAGTTAACCGATATCATTTATCAAAGTGATTAATCACAGTTTGGCTAACTCCTGGAGTGTTTAATTCTAAACACTCAATCAGTTGAACTGAATTACATAAGTTTATGATGTATTTTATTAATATATATTCACAAGGCTTTCTTTGGTTGCCTAGGTGATTACATTTCATTAGGGAAACAATTTTCATATTTTAAATATTAAGTCGAACGAGACGAAGAGAAAACGACCAAAGTTCAGTTATGTAGACAATGAATGCATATATCGATTTAAATGAATGATTGGAGCTAAGAATTAAAACTGAAAATTAAAATTTAAACTCGATTCGGTCTGTAAAACACTGAAACTAATCAAAACGTACTACAGTGGAGAATACACAGTATCTATTAGAATTTATGATACAAAATAACACTGTAGAATAAAAAAAAAATATGTTGATATAATTACTGGAACTTTAATTATCCCTGACTTACATTTAACGACAGTTGCAAGAAACGAATTTCCACAAAATTGGAACCTCTTTAGAGGAAAAAGTACAATATAGGCTGTTGTTAGACACTACAAGGCATGCCGTATTGGTTTCAGCTGTTTGCCGCCATTAATGCAACAGTAAATAAACAAAAGGTTTGAGTCTTGGTAGGAGGACACCTGTGACTGTTTTATAAATAACTAAAGACTCATCCCGACCCCGGTTCAATATTTTCTTCACTTCATCACTCACCGCGCTTAGCTCTTAGCTAATTAGAAGTACAGCGTCATCTCGTGCAACTTTGACTTGTGTATAACAGTGCGTTAAACATTAAAAGTTTTTCCACAATGGAAAGATATATATTGAGCGGAATATTAAGTAGCATAAATCTTATTTAATTTACCCTCAACTTATGAATCGTTACCAGTTAACATTATGTGAAAGAAGCTCACAAAACTCACAAAAAATCTAATCGTCAGGATTTATCGTTTATTTACAGGCTACCAAAAATGTCAATTCAGAACTGATAACTTACCTATAATTATATATTAATAATTGATCTAACACCTAACAATAAGGATTATTAAAGATGATTTAGTAGTAATTTTTTATTCAAATTGTAGTTTTTATCTATTAGAAGGAAAACATGTTGACTGGCTTAGCTGGTTAAACATCACATATACATAACAATGTGTCCCAGTTGTTCCTTCAATATACTTAACACTAGTAAACAGAAATAGAGGGTTTCTAATAAAACAAAGCAATAATTAAACGTTTAAGATTCAAATTTATATTTATACTGATAAGTACACATAAGTAAAAATTGTTATTTACACAAACATAATTTAGATAAAACATGGCTGCTTTAAGCACAAAACGTTATATTGTTAAGAAAATTGAACTTTTTTAATTATCAATAGACCACTTACGGCTGCTAAAAGAAAATTCGATATCTATTTATTAATATTAACATTTTTTTTTTAAACGTTTCGTTATAACAGTAGTAGTTTCAAAGGGTAGATGTATCCCTAGAGTTAAATATTGCGTTTTGTCTTCTGTCCTCCATAGTTTTAGAAACGTAAGAAATTTAACAATTATCAAACGTAATCATTGTTCTTCTTCTGCAAAAGTTTACATTCAAAGGAGTAAACGAATAGTCTTGGAAAGAAAAACTAAAAACGCCTTGGTTATTTGTGGTCCTGTGATCACGAAGTGATTTATGTCAATGGGCTGCAATGGTTAAGAGGCTGTCTAGCATGTAGTTAATAGTTTGACGGGTATCATTCAGCGTGAAAACCCTATTTTATTGTAAGCACCACACATCGCCTTTGAGCCGCTTGAATGATTCACAACCATGAGTATCATAAATGAGCTTTATGTTAACCAAGGTATCTGAAGGAGCTCAAAGCACCAAAATTACCTGCCAGGGAACCTAAGGATAATAAACCTTAACCCAAAGCGACAGAGTTTGTATTTTTTAAAAAACTTACTTACTTAACTTGGTGTTTATTATCTAGGTATGCAACAGGCTCGCGTAAGAATGAGGTCAGGAGCTGATCCACCCAGATGGTACGCAGCGGAATCGATGGCGCCGACTGGGCTACCTAAAGAACCCCTCTACCACCAACAGGGCAACTGGAGGGTCAGCTATAGCTGCAGCTTCCAGTGCTCTCTCTATGGGAGGTTGGGGGTGTCTCCCTAATGGCTAGCAACCGAAAAGGGTCGTTGACCTGCCTGAGGAGGGCTCCTGGCAACGGTCCAGGTGAAATTGGAGCAACACTTCTAGAAGTCTTATCCTTTTTATAGTGGTACAATAGCGGCATCTGAAATCTGACATCGTCTGCAGCATTTGATATAGTCTGAGATATACGGAAAGACGTATAATGGGATAATACGGCCAGTTGCGTGATCAAAAGGTTAGCGGGATAATGGCATGAACTTGCAAAGGCTACCTGTTGTTGTCTACAAACTAGTTGGTTGTCTCTAACTCTTCGTCCATTCAGGTAGCCAGTAAAATAAGTTAATTATATGTAACTGGTGGTGCAGTCCAATACCTATAAGTAGGGGGCAGAAAACTGTCTCATGTCTTAATGTATTTAAATAAAATCGAAGTACTTAAAATGGTGGAACTTCAATTCGCAAAATAATTAAATTTGTAACAGAAATACACAGACAGCACATATATTGACGTAGAATCACGATATTACAACTACAGAGCGGGAGCTGTCGTGCCTCGAGGTCGGAAGGAGGTTGCTGGATTTTGAGGGAGCATCTGGGCCTTAGGGCATGTTTGAATCTAGAGTTTTGGACCATTTGGACTTTTTTTATTCAAAATTATATACACCAGTAAAATTTTATGGTGTGTTTTATGATGTGTTAGATAGATGAGAATAAATCTACCAGGCATGTGGACCGCTAGGATATAGGTCGGCTTCTGGAGTGCCCCGGTGTTTATTCAAGCCCTTGTAGAATCCTATAACTTTGACTACCCGAACTAAAAGGCGTTGACAACCCGTTGGTTTTACGCCCATAAGAAACAATCTATCCAGCCCAAAAGTAGGGACTAAACAAAGCTAACTAAGGTCTTCTTAATTTGGAAACATACTTTCTCACATGGACGACAATTTTTAATAAAATAACAGTCGTACAGTGAGAGTTGATTTCAGTTTGTTTATCATAAATGTTCATTTTCTGATCTATTATAACTAATAAATTATCTATTTATGTAGCTATGCTCCCAAGAATAATCATTACAATTTCAATTTACAGTTGAACGTCAAAAGCTTTCAAAAGTTACAGAATTGTTCCTAATTCATGATTATTTTGATATAATTTAAAACAAAGTACTACTTAATATCCCATTAAGTATAATTATTAATATTCCATTGCACGACATTAATAAATCAATAACCAAGGGTTAGCACTGATTGGTTGGTGGTGCTGAGGATATATCATTATTAATAAGCTGTTGGTTTTAATCTTGTTTATGCGAAGAAATATATTTAACCAGAAGGACTGGGTAACGTATTTAATTACTGAACCACGCATTTCGGACATTCGGACCTTTCAACTTCTTCAAGTGAGTGTTTAGAAAACGTTTAAGATTTAACGTTCTCATTGCTTCCGCATTGTTAAGAGCACGAGGTTTTTAGGCCACTGAATTTTAAGTCATTCAAACGGTTTGAAAATGGTTGCTCCTTTTTGACATTAGACATTTTGAAAAAAAGGTAGTCAGATGATATCTCGGTCGTTTATTGATGGGTCTCATAAAGTGAAAACTTCAGATCCTTAAAAAAAATTATAATCATAAGTTCCTAACCCTAGCAAAGTACAAATAAGAAAAAAATAAACATAGGATATTTAGTGAAATTTGCTGCCTACTATTTAAAGGGATTTTTTTGTAGAATTATTTACTTAAATTTTTAAATTATTTACTTTAATATTAATTTTATCTCGTATGCATTAATTTGGGAATTTTGTTTCATCATTATCATTATCAAACAAACATCCTATTAGACTGTGACTTTTGTCTGTTTTCGGTGTTTTTATTACAGCACTAGTAGTTTCGACAGCTTAATCTTTAGCAGCTCTATACATTGACAGTGGTGATTATACAATACCAAAAAAGTTTTCTGTCTTCGAATAGGTTCTTAACTCATCCTTTTTGCACTACATAATCACCTGAACTTGGCGGTGTAACTCGGAGAAACTTTCTCTCAGAACGCATCCAACCAACAACCGACATCCCAATAATGATTAATTTACTGCTTTCATTGCTGCTACAGTATCACCATTATACTATGTTTTCTACATCTGACCCTTGAATCATTTAGTTTAGGTGCAGTATATTTTCGCGTTTGTTGGAAATTAGTCACTTGACTATTATTATAAGATAGATCTCCAGACATCAAGTAACACTATCCACGGATGTAAAAGCTAATATTACTTGTGTTCGACATTAATAATGCAGTAAAATACCCCAACACCATAAATCTAAGGTGAATATAGTCCCCTTAAAGAGAACAAAATAACAACACTATAGAAGGCCTTTTATAATTCATACCTTGATTTCTTAATAATTCAGATAATAGTCTTCCGCTGGCCAATTTAGTAAATCATTTTTTTGTTTTTTTTTTGTTTCATATATCCTTGTTACAAAATATAGATCTACTAACAAATCTATTTACAGTTGCTTCATTATATTTCCTGTAGCTTGGCTACATTTTATACAAATTCTGTTTTCTGTTAATAGTGATCTGGACTGTACGAAAGTATAACAATGGACATTATACATTAATGGACTGAATTTATTAAAAGTGATGGAGCTCACCTTATTTATCATAACCTTAAAACTAACTTACATCTAACAATAAAAATTTAAACTAAATCTTAACCTAATTTTCCCCAACAGTCTGTTGCCATCGATGCGGGAAGGGTGGTTGGGTCATAATGTTAAACAGTGGGGTTTTGAGATGTTGCAACGAGTCAAAAAAAGGTGATGTCTCTCCGGTGGATGAACTCACCCACCGACGGCACACCAAGCAACGGGTGCAGGTCAGCGTTCTTCAGCCTCTCAAGAGAGGTATATCGCACCATTTTTCTCATGATCCCGTTCTGGAATTGGTGTAGACTTTTAGCTGTATTGTCAGTCGAGTGAGTATATGGTGGGACTCCGTACAGCAGAGCTGCTGGAGGATTTAGTAAATCCAAAAAAATCCAGTGTAATTTACACTACGAACTTTTTCGTGAGGAAGGAAGAGAGGGCGTTCTATAATTTGAAATGAAATCCTTATGAACTGAAATTTTCTTCGTCATATTTATTTTTTTAATTTGAACGTACATGTCGTAGCAACGCAGTTTTCTCAGAGTTCGTTAAACACACCGGTCAGAATGAGGTACGTACATGCATATAATTACCGAAATGAAAAAAAAAGAAAAAGACAATTACTAAGAATTCTTTTAAAAATATATGCAGTGCATTAATGTGAAAATAATGAAAATCGTCAAGTGGAAGAAGTGTAAAGTTATATATTTTATCAGCTCTCGATATTTCGACATTTCCTGTTGTCCATTGGGATTCTAATTATCGAGATTCAAATATGTGTACTTCAGCCACTATTACTGTCCAGATTCCTGCTTAAGCATCACAAAGGATATTATGTAAATATTTCTGAAAGTATCCATAAACTTACCATCAACTCACACTCTCAGACAGAACCCCACAGAAACAAGAGGGAGAGAACAATGGGGTGAACGGCCTACTGCAGTAGCAGCCTTCCCTCCAGCCTGTTCCGGGTCATGAAGCCCTCCCTGGAATCGACGCTAGGGTGGCTTTGTTTGCTGAGTTTTCCCTGTGAGATAGTGCCTTGCTAGGACTCCTTGTTATCTCAGGTTCTGTCCTTTTGCCATACCATGGAATTATAATTACAAGTACTCCATTATATCTTATATTTAAGTTATCTCTATGTAGCATTTACATTCTCTCTATATGGATGGTAACAGCCAGTCTCAGTTACTTCACCAGTCATGGACTTCAAGCTGTTACAAATGCTAATGGCTTGGGCACGAAAAAAAATTGGTTAAGATGACTTTTTTATGCGTTAATAAATGTTTTTCATTTTTAGTTTTACCTATAAATTTGTAGGTTGCTTCCGATAGGATAAATCGTTTATTAACTCAAACAAAACAACTAAGGGTCATCAATTGAAAAAAATAGAGCAAAACCTAGCCTTTCCTAGGTTCATCATTCAAATGGTGATAAAATGTTATTGTTATAGAATTCCTGAAAATAAACAATATTAAAAACTTAAGTCTATATTTATTGATAAAAGATAATTACAGGACGAGAAACTGTTTGTGTCCATTGCTAGAAATGTGCGAAAAGTCAATATGATATGAGAAACAGTGAATAGGTTTTTAGTGAATGGAGAAATGTCTTTAATGGTAGCGACTCAATTAAATACTTAATTAAATAAATAAAGAGCAAAAATTATTCCATGTGGAACGGAACAACGGAATCGTCTATGTCTTTTTAAGTCTTAAGCTAAAAATGATCGAGTATACTTCAACAACACTCCGGATCACGTTGTATATGTTTTACTCAAAACGGGAACTAAAAAAAGCAACTTTTCACGACTCATAACTTTCGCGACATAGCTGAAATGATCATATAATGAAAATGTGTGTTTAATGAGCATTGGAGCATAATATAAAACACTGTGGGTGACTTGAAACAACTGACTTCGAAAAAATATGTAACTATGAAAGATGAGACGAAGGTCCCCAAAGTTCTAAGATAGATTCCTCTGGAGCGGGGATGTCAAAGGCGAGGAGCTAAAACTAGTTCTGACATTGTGATTGATTCGAACCGAACTTGTTGATCACAACGAAGAAGAAAATGGAAGAACTTGGAGGATCCCTTTGCCTTTCCTTGTTCTTATTGAACTTTATCGTCTTAGGTTTTTTCTGGGGTCAGCTTTCTTCGAGTTATTTCCTTTTTGTGTTTCCTCATCATTTTCGTTTGTGAATGACTGAATTTAAACAAATAAAATAATGGTAGTTCGAAGAGCCAAGTCCTTAATGTCTTCCATTATATTTCTTTTGGTTGGGGAATCAGATAGAACATATATACTATATTAGCGTCATCAGACATAAACAATTAATGAAATAGTTGCAAACACACGATAAACGGGAGTGTAATACGCTAAAATAGGGCAGAAATAGCGGCTTGCCAAGCCCTTGTTAAACGGCAATAAACACCAATGAAATAGCCCTGTTGGGACCACATTCCCACTATCGAACGACACGCATATATTAGGAATACGAGCCTGGGGTCACTATTCAGGTTATATTCAATAGTACGGTTAATAATAATTTCTTTGCTTACTTTTATACTGGTATTATACTTATATCTGACATGTTTTATATTTAAACTCAAAATTTTCCTCTGAATATTTTGTTTTATCTGGTCCTGGAAATGAGGAATGATACTAAGATATGAATAAAATGAAAAATAAACTTTATTCTGTGACATTAGCACTCTACGAAGAATTACACTAATATAGGAGAACGGTGGCTGCTGTGCTGTTTTATATGGAGCACCTAAACCTTAACGTTTGATTGATTTGTTAAACTTGAGAGATGTATCACTTATTTAAGATATAATATACCTTAACGCCATTTGGCGTTCGTTTAGGAAACTATTAGCGTGAAATTTGAATTACGACACGTGAAAGAGATTTCCTAAACCAACAACCGTATAAAGTATACCACTTATAGAATATCCTTTGAAGTTTTCAAAGTTGAACCCATATAAGAATATGAATTCGCATTGATTATTGATAAAACGATTATTTTTATGTTTCTTCAAAAATGATTTTCAATTCATTTGTATCCTTCTTGTTAAGGTCGGTTTGTCCGTGAACGCCTCCACTAAAGGTGCGTAGACAATAAAAAGGCTACTTCCTGTGAACATTCGTAGGCCAAGTGTCAATACCAAGACCATAAACAACCAACTTTCCAAATACCTGAAAGTGTGAAAAACGTAGTCTTTTTCAAATATAAATGCAGAAAGTGTATTTGACCGTTCTTTAATGGTTTGAGGACCGCTAAGGTAAAGTAAGTGATTAGGTATTTTCGTCAAATATATCATTTGAAA
Organism: Acanthosoma haemorrhoidale; assembly: GCA_930367205.1. Lineage (NCBI taxonomy): Eukaryota > Metazoa > Arthropoda > Insecta > Hemiptera > Acanthosomatidae > Acanthosoma > Acanthosoma haemorrhoidale. Next base: position 29,139,582 of record OV884013.1, on the reverse strand, counting down.
AATTATAGTGGTATTTATACAGGGTTGTTTCACCGACTTTAACCCTGGGAATTTCCTGACGTATTAAGGCTTCAGAGGTAAACGAACAGTGAGTAGCGAGATGCAGTAGGATGCTCCACTTGAATCCTTTAATATTCAGGGGCATCTTTGCCTCAGTATTCACCCTAATCAGAAATTTTGTTTTTCACGTTTTTTTCTACGGAACTGACTGTTGAGATGATTATTTAACTATCCGATAGCATGAAAATGTTAGATTTCCTATATAATTTTTAATTTAGGCACTCCACAAACAATATGCCCTATTCTTCGTCGTAAATATCACATAAAGCCCTGCGCCGTGATATTATAGTATTAGTACCAAAGCCAGTTAGGTACACGCACGATGGTCTTAAACATGTTTATCGAACGAAATATAGAGTTTAACTGAAGCAAGATGGAATCTGATTACTCCGGACACTAACTAACAGCGGTCACGAACGAAAACATTTTCCGACTAGGGAATATTCGGAGCGAGGGAGAACGTGGAGTTCGTGAGTGGTTAGTGTTAGAAATTGCATAGATGGCTTGTCCCTCTAGTTTAGTAATATACATTGTACGTCCCACATTATACATTATACATTAGTACCAACTAATACATACTGTACTAATAATAATATAATAGTATTAATACATTATACATTATACGTTGTAATATCATAAGTAATAAGTCCCATCTTGACTTCATGTTTGTATCATCCATACGTAGAGAGTAGCCTAAAGTAAAATTCGCTAATAAACCCGCTCCATATAAATAAGCATTTGACTGAAAATGTTTAGATAGTAAATTACTACAAACTTTTAACTATTTGTACTGCTGAAAAACGACAATTTCGTCTGTCTGCAGTTATTGCAAACCACTATTCAACCTGATACAAACTATCATCAAGCAATAAATAAACTAGAAAGCTTTACTTGTAGGCTCTTGACAATCATCAAACTTTTGTAGTTGTTTATTTTTACATTTTAAAGCTCATTTTCAAATAGTTTGATATAATCGAATATAATCATCTATCCTAATGAAATTAAGTTATTCACTAATAAAAACATTCAGGCGTTCTACAGTGCAATAGTTGTAGTTCTAACATGTTTATTATAAATACCCAAGACACCGATCGCTAAGCTTTTAGCAGCTTCATTTATTGGTAACATGGCCTTGTAGCCATGTGTTCTAGCAGTGAGTTCATAATCATTTTCTTGTAATACCACATAAAAGAACTACTAAGGTTCACTTATGAAAATTGTAGAAAATATCTGAACTTATATCCAACAATTCCAATTATTTTAGTCCATCACCATTTCAACTTGTATCAAAAGGAGCATTTTGTTTTTATTCCAAACCTCCATTTTAAGCCAAGGGTCACCAATGGTAGAGGAACCCATTTAACTACGTTATGACCGGGAAATAAACGTCTAAATAACAGGACACTATTTAGACGGGAAAAATATAATATATAATAATTGGGCTCCATCTTGTTCTTCCTCGTACCAGACAAGATATTGTGAAAAAAAAACTAACAAGATCTGATAGATCAGGTTTGCGGTTCAATAATTAACTGTTAGCTTGTGCTGGATTCAAGTAAGTTCCTTTAGTTATGACGCAAATATTGTGCAAAATAACTGAATTGGGTTTCATTGTATGTTCGGACTGTGTACCAGAAAGAGTTTCGGTGTCAAATATTATTAATGCAGATTTTTCAGCTCTCTGTATGTGATGTAACGAATCAAAATTCGTTTTGGAACATTTTCCCTTATGAATAACAAACAGGTACAAATAAATGTGTCTGACTGATAAAAAAATAACAAAAATAAATCTGATGTACATATATTGTGGCTTCACTAAACTGACAGCTGAATATTATAACAGAAATAAATATGCATAGGAGACACATGTGGGAAGAAATAAAACACAATGGATGGTGAATTAAGGGAGGTTCAAATTAACAAAGGGACCAATTTGTCAGTTGACTATAAAGTTAGACAAATTTTATGACAAATGAAACAAGGGAATATTGTATCTACCCATTCCACCACTAATTTCAAAACATGAGATATACGTCAGTTTGTTCAATCTACACCAGACAAGAAAGTCCCACATAATTGGGCATGATATATTTACTGAGTGTGGTCAATATAAAATTACTTATTTTTTTCAATGGTTGCAATTGAACTCACTTTTAAATCATTTGACACAAAAATAGAAGTGATGAAAGTAAAAATAAAATTAGTAAAAAAAAAAAAAGGGTTAACTGCCCGACCATAGTCTAGATACAAAATAAAAGTTGCAGGTTTATTTTCGGTCACTACTCGATAGCTCTCACTTGATAATTCCAACCTAACTGGTCATGAACCTTTGGCAAAATTAGCACAGATAAACTTGGTAGAATATACAACAGAAACCATTGATGGTTTGAAATAAAACCACGATATCCACGTCTACTATCCATTCTGTAAACATTGTATTACCTGCCTGCTAGGAAACAATAAACACTTTTACTGGCAAATGTTTGACTTTTCAGAAAATAGTGAATAGAGGTTGTTATGAGGGCAAGAGAAAGAGTACTGTGGAGTTCCTGCAATATCTCCAAATAGCACCCTAGCCCTGCTGGTTGGAAAGGTTGGTAATAAGCGTCAATAACAAAAATCGATGTAGGTAATATCCATAAATAGTATTGTGGCCAATGCTGTTTTAAATATTTATTCGGAAACCAACGAAATTGACTACTAATTACTACACCTATAGTCGCCATCCTGAAATTAGACGTAGGAGACTAATCACTAATTTGCTTATTGCTTAATGATTATTATTGAAGTAAAGGGGTCACTTAGACAGAAGAGAAGTAGTGCACAGAGCGGCAACAGGGCTTGCCATGTATTGCGGGTCTCAAGCTTCGTAATTTCGTGACGGCATGCATGATATTGTCTTATATTGATTAATTATAACTCTCTATCAATATACTGCCCCGAAGATTGAAAGAATTGCTTTTTCTGTTGTTTATTACATGAACTACTGAAGTTCATTAAATTGTTTATAATGATTCTCTATATGAATTGTAATTTGTAAACAATTTTATATTTTTACTAATAGACCACCAAGACTCAAATGTTCCCAAGCCAGCCTTATAGTAGTGGTACTCCTAACTTAAAAATACCTTCGAGCTGAGTGAAGAAGCACATGATCTTTGATGTCTCTGAATAATTTAAATTTTGCTGCGGTCTTTCTCCTTTAAAATTCAAGATCTTGGAAGTTTTTAGTTTCGTTTTCATTAAATATTTCCTGCAGGTTAGTAAAGCTGGTTTAAAAGTTATATAATCTATTTAATAAACTTTTTAATTGTAATCAACCATTTAATTATTATTGCGACCAGGGAGGACAACGAACTTTGGGCAAGAGATCTTCTTAGACCATTCGGTTGAGGGTGAACTTTTTCTTCTCTGCTTAATACTACGCTCTAGTGCCTGGTACTTTTTCAAAAATTACGAATCTGTATTACTTAATAAAAAGGCAATATATCCACCAATTTGCCTACAATAGTGCTATGGGTTACAATCAATACACTGCTCACTATTATATTCATGAGCGGTTTAAGAACGAAATATTTAATGATGTGAAATGAAAGACACTAATTACTAACATAATTAAATAGCAAATGATACAATAAGTAATATTATATTTTTCGATTATTTCAGCACTATCGCAATAAAATATGCTTAGTTATATAACCATAATTTCATATTTATTTAATTAGTGCATTTTTGGAACAATAAAATTCGGAAAGCTTTGAACGATTCTCATATTAATGAACGTTCTGTCTTTTGTAACTGCAATCACGGTTTTTTTACTTAGAACATCTAACCTTATAAGCGTTGAAATAAGTGTCATAGGATCTGCGGTTGCCAACAGTTCATTTTGCGTAGTACAAATCTTGAGTATTGGTTTACATTTATCTAAAAACGGAATCCTCATCAGAAATAAAAATGAGAGGCTCATTGTTTTGAACTAAGGTTGGATCCATATCATCTGAAATATTGATATTGTTAAAAATTGTTCGGGTTTACTGATATATCATCACGCCTACTCACTACGACGCATAGTGAGGCCATGTGCCGTTTCAGGTGGACAAACACATTATACTCTCCGATTTAATTGACTTTGGTTATGATGAATAATATTTTGTTGTTTTATTGAAAAATAAAACAATTTTTTGATAATTTAGAAGCTTAAGTACGGAACAAAAATTGTATTTAAAACGATTCGGTATTGTTATAAGAAGAAAATATGTACACTCTTTAACACAGTATAACACTCATACCACTTATAATTGAGATTATAGAAATAAACAACATAAAATAACATTAGCTAATGATTATCATCACATGACTCACCAGGTATGAGTAATCTTCATCGTCACACAGATGAAAACTACTTGCTACCTGGTTGGTATGGAAGGTGGGGAATTAAATTAAGATCTTCCACCGGCAATTTCTCGGCTTTCATTCAAGCCACTTATTAGAATGAGTTGATTACAGGGTCGGACGGTATCAAAAGTATATTTAGCAAATCTAGATTCATATAAATTCCATTTTTAACGAGAGCACACACGATCTCAAAACAATAAATTAAAAAAGATTTGGAATCGATATGGTATTCAGTTATACTCGAATACAATCGTAGAACTTAGGATTGTTGCTATACAATATTTATATTAAAATATATATATAGTCAGCCTCCGCTGGCTCTTAACCAGTGACGCGGCTGACGTAGGAGCGTGAGGGACTCCCCAAGACTCCGCTTCCTCCTTCGGATGCGAGGGAGGTGACAGCCTTGTGGACGTGAGGGGCCTCTGGGCTGTTTGTAAATATTGTATGAATGAGCGAGTGAATGATGAATTGTAAATATGGTATGAATGATAACATTTATCTCAATTACTCATTGCCTAATAAAAGGCAGATTGTAATTTTATATATATATATATTTTTTTTTTTTTCTGGTAAATACTCTTTATTAGGCTATAATTACAATCTGCCTTTTATAGGGCAATCAGTAATTGCGATAAATGCTCTCATTCATACCATATTTACAATTCATCATTCACTCACTCATTCATACAATATTTACAGCCAGCCCAGAGACCTCCCAAATCCACATGCGAAGAGAAAGCGGAGTCTTGGGAAGTCCCCCACGCTCCTCCGTCAGCCGCGTCACCGGATATTAGCCAGTGGAGGCTGACCAAGAGCGTGAGAGCCACAGAATTTTATATTAATAAAATTGATTGATTGAAAATATATATTTATTTATCGTATACGTTTTTTTTTCTAAAAAAACTGTAAACAAAAAATATTCAAGTTTTCAAAACCTATTATAAGACTTACTGTCTCTAAAGTAAAATCCATCACAGCGCAAGTAATATTCCTCACATCAAACACTGATTCATCATTGTGGAATGTTTGCCGTAATTAATACCTCATATTGTGACCTATGGGGGGTCGTTAATGTCATGGGATCACCAATTAACCGATTCTTTGAAATAAATTTTGTCTGCCTAGCTTATAAGCGATTCACTGTGCCTCACATAGAAAAGTTGGTTTAAAATGCTAATCTCATTATGCATTCTTATTTGGTGCTCGGGACGAGCTGAAAAATTACTATTCACCTTTGTACTGTCATAAAATGACGAATGCGGCCCTAAATAAATATTGACTGATACTTTTAACAACTCCATCATGAAACAAAACAACAAAAAACAAAAAGGTTGGAGCCCTATCAATTGATTGCAGATGCTATAAAAGAGCCAATATTGACTGTTCTCAACGAGGGCATAAAACCCATCTGTTTACGATCCCTCTGAGTAGACTTGAAGGTTAATTTCCTATTTCCTTTCAATCGAGAAAACCAAGCCTTATTTCCTATACCAATTTTACTGATTATTAAAAATAATTTTACGCCAAATTTAAATACAGGAATTGGAATACTGTACACTTTAGATTTGACAATTTTGAAAAATGATTTAAATATATATTTTTGTTGCATCCTTTCTTTACTTTGATTATTAGACATGTTAAGACATTCAAGCACTAATCTATTTCTGTTCAATATCTAATTGATTCTTATTAATTTTACCTCAAAGGTTCTATTTGGTAATTTTTGCAGTGACGCTTATGGATATGACAAAATTGTAATCATCTTATACCTAACAACGTTTTGTTTGTTTTTTAGCCCTCCTTGTAGATGGGGACGTTGTAGACACAATCAGTTCAACTAATCAAATACCCGCAACAACTAAATTGAAAGTGTAGTATCTGTTCTTATCAGCTTAATCTCTGGTACGACTCCCATCGGGGGTCCAGAAGATTAAACTGATTTTTGGGAAATGACGGAGTGCTAGGGGCTTGCTCCACCTCTGTCGCGGGTTGACCCGGTATTGCAGTACCTCCGGGAACGGCCCATATAAATATAAACAGGAATCAATTAACTAATTTAATTGATTCAATAAACGAAACAAATATGGGCCGTTTCCGGAGGTACTGGTCAACCCGCGATAGAGGTGGAGCACAAGCCGCTAGCATAATATTTCAGCTCTATTACATTACTACATTTAACATGACATTGTTGTTTCTTTGTTTCCTTCTAGCGTGTGGTTTTAGGATTATCCTCACAATTTATAACACGATTTCTACAAACGTGATCATCTAAGTGGGAAGCAGTAGTTCACTTTCAGTAGAGCATTTATTTGATTGGCACCTTTGGAATGTTTAATTTTGTTGTAACCTTACGAAATGAGTCTTCGGTCCTATACCGAGCGTTAAACCCCAATAGCCAATCATCCGATCGATCCCACGACAGCTAGGGGTGTGCGGGCTTCGATGCATCCAATATACATTACCGGGGTCACTTGTTTCCTAGTTTTGTTTATTCTAGCCATTAGTACGCGTTTCTCTAAGACGAGAAGAAAAGTTTGTTATAACTCATAAGGGTTGTTTTTATTTGAAAGCACGAGTTGCGTTGGTGTGGATTTTTTGGGCAAATTTTGTAGGTTTCAAATATTGGAAAAGATATCAGACCCTCAGGCTTAGAACAATAGGTCAAAGAAAGGTGATATGTTTCAATGAACTTCTTAAAAGACGGACGGGCTATCAAACTTAAGGATATTCAATAATTAAGATTGGGTTTTGGTTGATATGACAACGAAAAGGAGGGATCTCAGGAACTGTCGACTTCGATTGGATGACGACAGCCCATCGCTGAGTAACTATGCGATAAGCGAGTCCTTTAACAGTTCATTAGGCGTTTTATTCGGTCCTCAAGTTCTTTACAGAGCCTCCCACATACCGAAACACCACAGAACTGTAGTCATTGTTGGGAACAATTAGAGAGTATCCAAAAATGTAACTGGTCTTTATAGGAAAAACCCTAAGCTTAATAGCCAGACTAAACCGCTACATTATAATTAATAAAGCCCATATCAATTCACACAGCACCTAGTTGGAGGTTAGTCAGACCGATATGAGTAAACTTAAAATACTCCAAAATTAGACAGATCAAGGCTCATGCAATAGCCAAGTATCTAAAGATGATCATATTCTGGACATTTTAAAAGCGATAACCAAAATTTCATGAACATGGACAAGGTATTACTTCAAAACGTTGTAAAAATCAATACATTATCAAAACAAAAAGCCTTCGTGTATAATATATTATGAAGAAATGCTTTTAGGTTAGCATCTATTTATATTTTTAAGTTAAAATGTATAAGTAATTCGATGCAAACTTTATTCACAACAAAGAGCTATGATGTCAGCCTCTTGTTTTTAGACGAAATTATTTTGGCATGTTACGAGGCAAGATTATATTTTATTATGTAGCTATAAGAAATAAATTGATTTGAAAATCAAATCCTAAATGAAATTCCATGATGGAGTATCTTTTTCATATGAAAATCTGTAACATATCTCATAGAGTCTTATGGAAGCTGGCAGAGTAAGTGGTAGGTTACAGGGCCAGTGCTAGGATTATTACCTCAAAAGGTTTAATTCGATTGTAAAATATTTCATTTACTTGATAGAATTGGATAGGAAATGAAATAAATTCTTATTTTTCTAATTTATTTAAAATATTTAATTCATCTCAACCGTATATGTTTAATAAGTGGGAAAGGGAGATAAAACACATTATGTCATCTGCTTGTTTTCCAAGTATAATATCGTTATTTAACAAACAGCATCAGTAAACAGATAGACTTAATAAGATCCAATCGTACTAAAAGCAACAGCCACACTGCATGTGATGCGATAAAAACAGTGGTGTTTACCCTTTCCAATTGGAACATATAAGGATCAAGGACAGAGTTTCAATACCCCAGTTTAAAATATATTAATGTTATTTTCCTCATTGAAGTCCATCCGAAGAACATATCCATATTAAACCTCATAGGGAAATTATATAAAAGTAGATAAATAGTACTGGCTAAGAAAGATATTCGTGGTTTAATTATTCTCTAGTACCCAAAAACATTAGTGGTCCGTGGTTGTGAAGCAGAAATCAGTAGGATTTACAGAGGAAAATTAAATAGCAAAATGATAGGATGACTAAATTTTACAGATTTTAATAAGTATAACATATTGTATATTTCACCTTTAAATGAGCAAGCCCACAATTGTTTATAGTATTACGGTCATAAATTTAATGATTACTTCATCTTAATTACTAAGTAATACATTTCCCTCCCTAAGAACTACCTTTTTAATTATTGATAGATCACCTAGATCATCGTTTCTTCTTGATACGAAGTATTCTATATCTTACTGAATAAATATGTTTAGGTTTTTAGACATAGGTGTTTAGACTCTTTAACGTGAAAATGAAATAAGTTTCAATGCCTAAAATATGATATTAGATGCATTTCACCTTTCACAAATCCAGATTTTGATGTAGAACAAATGAATAGAATCACAAAAAATGGGATGGTGTTTGAAAGTCATTTGTTCTACTCTGACACTTAAAATGTTACAACATCAATTATGTTTTCATTGAAAAGTAATGATCTGGAAAAGTTAATAGTCGGGTAAATGTCCTAATCATTCGCCCAAACGTAATTCACAGAAATGAAATAACTTAAAAAATGATTTTATTCCATGTCACGCACTGCAAAGAATGGTTTGGACCGAATCCAGCTTCGGAGCATTAGGGTATAGTGCCTTGTTTGTTCTGTGAGGCCTTTTTCTTTATCAATTTTCCAACCGCACTTTCATATATATACATGTATATATTTTTTTCCCATAGCTCTCAAACTTATAAAAAATAGGATGTGGGAAAAATAAAAGGAATATTATTTTGGATTGATGGGTGCCTTTCACTAAGGGGAGTCCCATTTGAAGGTAGTATGAGAAGGATATGGGGTGTGGGATGCCTAAAGGAGGCGGGTGGGTTCGGGAAGGTCGTGAGAGTCTACCTATGGTGGAGCCTAGGGGTACTAGGCATTGGTTTGAAGTCGGCCTAGTCATACCTGGCCCCGCCCCTGAAGAGGGCTGCACTGAGTCGGCCTATCGGTCGCTTTCATATAAAAGATATGAGTGGGTTTTAGGTATTGAGCCTTCTTCTCGTTTTCGAAATGTTTTATTGCTACTATTAATAAATAGAACACGATGGGATGATGTAATGCATAGTATGCCTATCAATGTGTCAATATGTTTCAATGCATAGCTTAAATCAAATGCACGCAAAAGCAATCATGTAATGTTAATGTAATCATGTAAACAATATTTAATAATATAATTCAGAACCTTATCAACGGATAGGATCCTATTGATGGTGTTGTGGTGCCGGTAGTGTCTATATGTTAAGGAATAAAATACCTTCTGTCTCTCCATAGCCTTATTTATTTTCACCGAAACGTTTTTGACTGACTAAGCTGTCATCCTCAAGGGTCGAGCTGAAGGGCTCAAACCCTTGATAATGAAGGCTTAGCCCGTCGAACATGTTTAACTGAAATGAAATAAAGCTGTGGAGAGATAGAAGGTGTAGTGATTCTTGAAAGAAGAAGAATAATTTAAAATATGAACTGTAATGTAAGTTCGATGTAACTGAATGTAGTATTAAAAAATGTAATAAAATTTAGAATGAAAGAAAAAAAAAACACCTTTATTCAATCCCCTTAGAATAATAAACATATTAAGATATTTTACACAAAGGACGTATTAAAGTAATTGGCATCTCAATTAATAACACAAAGTCTTAAAGAGGATAAATATAAGTATACATATGTGTAAAGTAATGTTTACCAAATAGGTAAATAGGCTATGAAAATGACGGGCTTTGAAAGTTGAAAGTGAAGAAGCACTGAGTGTGGAAATAGAGAGGGAATCCCAGAGGTTCGTGGCTCGGGAATCAAGGACCTTTCGAACGATTCAGTCTTATGGGAAAGAAGATAAAGGTCAGAGGGACGGGATCTGGTGTTTCGTGAGCGGATGGTGGACAATAACTGTAAGACCTTGAATACGCAGGATAGATTTTTGGAATTAATGACGTGGAACAGAAACGAACAGAGGAAATATTGTATACAAGCAGCTGGATAAAGCCATTGAAGTCGGGAGTACAGACTGGCGGTGCCGAAGCTCCTGTGATAAACAAACGCAAATAGAACGAAAACAAGATTCTCATGAGTGGATTCAATCTGCTATCAAGATCCACGGAGAGCGCATCGTACATCGTAAAAAGACGGAGGAAGTGAGAGACGAAATCAGTAATTGGTTGGATTGTTTAGGAAGATTAAATTGAGAGAAATACATTTGTTTTAGGGTAGTAATAATATGTCTAGAGATTCGGGGAAAATGTGGTTTCGAGGAGTTTATAAGCAACCACTTGGTTATTGACCAAAACCCATCACCTTTATTATTCAGTTTAGTCTAGTCACGTATAATGTATATCATTATGCTTGTTTATTCGATTATATAATTTTTATAAAATAACAAAACCTGTATATAATGTAGCGATGCTACAGGAAATACAGAAATAATTTGTGAATAGATTCGCCTGAGGATCTATAATTGTATATAATTATCTGTAAATCTAAAGGGGCTATGAAGAAAAAAAAAAAAAAAATTGACCAAAACAATACCTAGGTTTTTTTGGGGACTCGCAGGAGATGTGATCGAAATTAATGGTTAAAGGCAGCAGCTCAGGGAGGGATTTGAGAAATGAACTGGAACATAATTTTGTATCTTATTCAAAAGTTGTATGTTCGCTAAATTGTATTTTATATATAAAGAGTTGAAATAATGTAATTTTTTTAACTAATAATCTTCTGAATAGTTTTATGAAAATATTTAAGTTTCATTACTTGATGTAGTGACCTGGTCATGATGGCGTGACCGCCGACACGGGGGATTCACGTTAAATTCCTCCTTGGAAATAGAAAATGCACGAAGGAAAGTGCATCACTGCCTACGTTGTTCAAAAGGGTTCTCTTTAGGTCAAAATTTGGCCGATTACTTTATTTTTTAAATGTATGAAGAGCAGTTGCTGTAATGGAAGAAATTGATTTGAGATACGTATCCGGAAATAGCTAAGAATTGCCTTCACGTTCTTAATTAAAAATAAATAGCTCCAGCTTTTGAGAAGTATGTCGATTGTCATTATTCAGCTAGGATAACTGTGTGCATAAACTTCACACAGAAGGCAAGCCTTGGCATGATTTCTGTCTAATGCATCCAGGATTATTTTGATCATGTATATGTTTGATGTAAGGAAATGCCGGATCGGTAGTGTATAGCTAAATAATGAATTATCTTATATAGCTAGGGTTTAGTACAAGAACAAAAAACTCCGTTCTTCAGAGCTGAAACTGATCTCCATTAGTTCCTGGTATGAAACTGTTCCACGCCAGCTCATTACAACTCTGTCAGAAATTAATTGCCCTGCCCGAAACTACCAGTTTACATTTACCTCTGCATTTTGTTTTTGAAGTATTGTTCCTATGTACTGGTAATTTAAATGTTAGTATTATAATTTCATTACTTTATGATTATTGTCTCTTGAATTAATACTGATATAATCGCTATGTAGGCCTCTTTTATCATGAAATAAGCACCCATTTCTCTAGATGGAGGTGAGGTAGGATTCGAGATAACCACTCAGAAAGGATGGGGGTTGGGGGTTGATGATTGATGATCTCTTCTAAGTGATGTATGTCACACATAGTGTATGTAGTTTTTTGGAATACAATTTTCAATTTAGGATATAAACATACATGAAACTGATACATTACTGATGCAACTGATAACATTACTAGATTACGGCAGGTTCTTGCTGGCATCTTTTTGGATTAGAGGCAACATAATGGCAGGGTACCCCCAAGAAATTTAAGCGCCCTGGCCTTTGCTCTTCAAAATTAATAATTTTCGATTGGACTGAAGACCTCTGGCTGGCAGTGGAGGGAAAAAAAAAGAAAGTATACAGTGAGTAGTTTCGTTGCATTTGTTACATTAAGTATTGACACTTTCAATTACTTCCCTTAATCTTTTATCTGTTTTCATGAAGTTACTTTTTTAAGGGGAATAGAGTAAAACATTAATAATAAAATATCATCTCCTACCGTGGCTGCGAGAAATCGTGGGAAAAAAAAGTGTATCTACTTTTGTTAATGGTGTCATATCTATTTACCGAATGGAAATAGAGCAATTATCTAACATTTGCGATGAGATAAAACTGTAATAACATCAATGTAATCAGATCGAAGGATTATTAATAGTCCCTTTATTTGGAGATAACGTCGATTCGACAAGTTGGCCGCTGTCCAAACTTGGGCAGTGCGTCTGATCGTTGGGGGAAGTTAACTACTAACACGACCTATTAAATCAAACGGAATAATATTAGCAGATCCATTGCTCAGAGATAACAAGCCTCATAAATTATGTCAAGTTAAAACCTTACGAATAATTGCAAAGATAAATTTAGTAAAACCATACAAGTAGTGTTGATAAAGCACAAGAAGCAGTACATAACACAAGGGGTTTAGTTTGCGAACACTTGCCGTATTTCAACGTAGGATTATTTCCAGATATCGACCAACCATACATTAGCGCTTGGCTCTAAGTTATATATAGTGAAGCACTTGAACGAGTGCAGGCCACTCCAAAGTTCATTCGTGCTCTAGAAATGCATTTGGAAAACTGGAGAAAAATATTTATAGACGGATATCTAATACCAATAAAAAAAATCTTTTTGGCGTAAGACTTAAATGAATCCCGTAGTAGTTGACCAAACTTGGATTACACACAGGAAGAACCCAAACGATTTTGGCCTTTATTTTCCAACGAAAAACTACCAAACTAGTCCTATTACTACAAAATCGATTACTTGTAAAATTTAATGAAACATTAAAATCCCATATGACAAAAACAGTGAATACCCTACTTTAACCAAATTTTACTGAATCCTAGTAATTTATTATTTCTATAGATCAGTCTACAATAATATGAAACCCCAACAGGATTACTAATGATAGGCCAGGCTCAATAACCAATAGTAAAAAAAAAATAGTAAATTTAATAATTTTACCGTTTACCCTGTATACCCTGGATGGAAAAGTTCGGTCTGTTACACACTGGCTTCGTGTCTAACGGGCATGAAGGTTTTATTTTGAGCACTTCTCACAAAAGTTTCATTGACATCAGCATAGTTAAATCTTCATGTAACCCTTAAATGTTCATTGCAACTATATAAGGGTGTATTTGGGTATAAAAAAGCACTTGCTAACTTCACCTAACCTGTCGCTTCGTCTCAAATTGATGATAAATAAATGTGTCCTCCGGCCAGCTCTGCTGTACGGTGCCCCGCTATTTACCCACTTGACTGACAATACAGCCAAATGTCTCCGACACTTCCAGAATGGAATCATGCGAAAAGTGGTCCAAAATACCTCTTTCGAGAGGTTGAAGAACGCTGACCTGCACCCGTTGCTTGGTGTGGCGTCGGTGGGTGAGTTCATCCGCGGGAGACAAACCCATTGTTTAACACTATGACCCCACCACCCATCCCACATTACCGGCAACAGACTGTCGAGGAATAATTAGGATAAGAATTAGTATGTAAGTTAGTTTTAAGGTTGATAAAAAAGGTGAGCCCCATCACCTTATTAGTCAGTTTAGTCAAGTCACGTATAATGTATATCATTATACTTGTTTATTCATTATATAATTTCTATAAAATAACAAAACCTGTATATAATGTAGTGATGCTACAGGAAATACAAAATAATTTGTAAATAGATTCACCTGAGGATCTATAATTATATATATATAATTATCTGAAAATTTAAAGGGGCTACGGAGAAGGAAAAAAAATAAAATAAAAATAGTTTACACATATATATAAGGGTGACGTATAACAATAAGTAGATTTAATCTGGTTTTCTGTAATATCCAAAAATTGAAACCATATAGTTATTGTTTTTATGATTTTTAAAATATAATATTTTAAAACGTTTAGGCTTGATAACATGACGGAAAAATAAAAATAATGAAACTAAATTATTTTCAGCTATTTCTATAATACCTTGACAACAGATTAATGGCTTAGTCAAAAAAAGAAAAAAATGCAGACCTTGCACTTTATTAAAAAATAAAATTAAACAACCCTCTATTTCATATTCATATGTCAAATAACACATTGTGAAGATATTTAATTATGCATTTTTTCTCTTTAATTCATTAAAATAAAGTATGCCATATATACTATAAAATGGGTTTCTGACCACGAGAATCCCTTTGTTATCCCTCTCTCCCTTCCCACTTTAAATAAGAAAAAGCCTCTCTCACGATTGATCCCTTCTTGTAATGTGGTGATAGTACAATTGTTTTACTCTAGGTCTATTGTCACTATAAACACGCGCTGATTCATATACAATACAGAAAAAACGACACAACATATACAAATAAATATGTAAATAAATTAATGAAAACAAATAAAAGTTGTATTCTATAATTTAGTAGGGTACAAGGGTATGGAGCATGAAGATGTGTTAAGAGGATATGATGAAAAAACTGTGGTTTGGATATGAAAAAAGTTATATGTGAAATGTTGTACACATTACTATACAAGAACGAATGAATTTGATGAGGTTATAGAGGAAAATAAGTCGAAAGCTGGACTGCTTGTGCTCCAACCCGGTCTACATTCCGTCCAGAAAAAAATCGAAGAGGGAGGAGGGGTTCTGGATATGTTTAAGAGTTGTTCCCCTTTGGCACAGATCTAAGCAAGTCTCGTTCAGGGCGTAGACATCATGCTCGAAAACCTGTGGGTATCAAAAAGGAAAAGGTAACGAATATTACTGAAGTGTTTCACCAAGCCAGGGAGTGGAATTAGAAATGTGTAAATAATTAGTTATCAAGTTTACATAAAGTAAAATATGTAACTCCTCAAATAAAGAGCTATTAAAACTTCGATTCGAAGAAGGAGTTCAATACAAAAACTAAATTAAAATAGACTATGACTAGAAATGGCCTTACCCTTTCGCTGCGGCACTACACTCGCGCATTAAACTCAATAATATATACAAGTGACCTTTTCGAATTTAATATCTAATTTCACTTCTTCTCATTTCTCTTTTTAGGTTTCATCGTTTATGTATGGCCACCAATAATGCAAATTAATAGCGGCATTCTCTGATTGATGGGGTCAGTTAAACGTAATGAAATTGCAACTACCCCATTCTTCAGTAAGTAAATATGGAATCTACAAAACAATTCGATAACTTGGAGTCAGAATATTGAAATACCGTCCTTACAAAATATACTGTAATATATTCGTTGTAAATAAGAAAGGAGATAAAAGTGTTTGCGCCATATCCTACGGTCTGAAGGAGAAATTCTCAGATGTAGGCCAACGGCAACAGCTCCCGCAGAATATGTATCACCCGTTCAAGCTAATCTTGAAGTTGTGGTTCTCCAGCCTTTCAAGTTCCACTCAACATGTTCCCAACTCCGGGTTTGCCATTTGAAATTTCTAACTTCATCCAAGGTATATTTGGGCTTTGCGGTCTTGGTGGAGAAGAGGTTTTTCCTCCCCATAAGAAAAGGTTCCTCCTTCCACAGAAAAATCCTGCCCATAATAAAATATAATGGACTGAGATGATACGAAACTATTCACTACCTCACTTAAAATGGTATGTAATTTCTTTCAAAGCTGGAGCAGTTTTAAATATAAAAATAAAATACAGAGTCTATTTATTTATTTGAAATTGTACACTAAGTTCTCAAGTATAAAGTTCATTTCTGGCCTGGAACTGTTGTTTCTCTTGAAATTCCCCCACTATTCTTGTTTCTCGTTCAATCCTTTGATGTCCATAACCGATTCTATTATTTACATTTATTATTTAACTCCCCTTACAATCTTTTAACACATCTCACTCTACTCAAAATAAACAACAATAACAACGTCCGCCCACTACCTCACCTGTTTTTGAAAAAAATATAATTTTTCAATAAAAAAAACCGTTTTAGTTGTAGATTAGCTTGAAACACTTTTGCAACAATGGTTCATAGTTGAGTGAGGAGTGTTCAGTTTGATTAACTCGGGCTCAGGTGTATGTATTGGAGGAAGAGATTGAAAGAGTCGGAAACTGATTATTTTTGGGACACTATCTATACATGTGTTATACAGCGTCTATAACCACATATTTTATTTCAAAATGAAATATATTTCTATAGTGGAATTCAAAAAACATAACGTGGTTTTTGAGAATGATACCACTTCATTAACTCCCTAAAACACGTGCCAATGAAAAAAACAGTTCATCGAAACCCCTTGATGAAGTCATTTTTTCTGTTTCTTACAGGTGAACTATAAGTTTGAGATGGATTTGTCGATGGTTCACCAAATGGATTAATTATTGTTTAAGATATTCTTTGTATAGATATATTTTATATTCATCTGTTTGTAGATGAGTAAGAGTAGCAGTCTCTTCAGCCATCTGAATGAACAAAATGAAGGAAAGGGTTCGAATATACAAAATGTGCTTGGTTGCTGAACAAGTAATGGACTACAAGTAATGGTTAGAAAATCAATGTTCGGCTGGCGGTGTTTCAGCAAATAATGTGGCTCCATTTCTGTTCAATGGATCGGTTGGGAAAATAGCAATATAAATCATCAGAATATAACAGGGAGGACATGGATAACTTATGTCTTCGACATTTGCATTTTATTTCTATATCTACTTTTACATTCTATATAATTTAAATTAAAAATATTAGGGCATCCGTAATTACGAATTTTTTTGATATACTGCCTAAAGCACTGAAAATAATCTCTGTGGTTGTAAATCTCGTTTGAAATAACTCCGACCATTTTTCGGAACGTTAATTAGCACTTATGCTGATCCTTTGACAGGAATAAATAGGTTATCACCCTTCTCTATATAAACTATTGCAAAATAAAGCAACCAACTTGTCGGATTAGGGCGTTGAATGAAGTTGAGCATAACGTGTCTTCTATTTCCACATCATCTCAAGACATTCCCCTGAACTGAACTCAATAAATCAATCTAATTATCAAGGGTAGTGGTCATCGAAACCCGCACGCTGAACAATAAACCATGAGGTTGCACTTAAATCAATAAACAGTAGTATATTCAACTCATGAATACCAAATTGTACTACTCATTTATTGCAGAATAATGATAACCAAAACTGAGTTTTGGAACAATCCATTAACGAAATAGAAGGGCGAAATATATAAAAATTTATGAACTGAATAAACTAATAAGAGGTAATAGACCAATCTGTATTAAAACTTAATGCCATATGCTAACATTAAAAACGAAAACCTACACACCCATTAAATGAACCAGTAAAAAACCGAACAACACAACAAAAAATCCTTCCAATTTCACCTTTTTTTATTCGCTTAAGTAAGCACCATAGGTAGACTCTCACTACCTTCCCGATTCCACCCACCTCCTTTAGGCATTCCAAACCCTATATCCTTCTCATACATACTTCAAATGAGGGACTCCCCTTAGTGAAAGGCACTCATTAGCCCAAAATAATTTTCCTTTATTTTTCCCACATCCTATTTTATAAGTTGGAGAGCTAAGGAAAAAAAAAAACAAACAATTTCACATCTAAAATTATAATAATTATAATAATTTTAAAAACCTCTCGTTTTCTTCCACTGCGGCTAGATGGCAAAGGTGGAATTCCCTTAGTTCAACCTCTTTGGCCTATTTTATTATGATATATTTTACTTTATGATTAGTTATAAAATAAATACACAAAAAAATAAAAATTTCCACGACAAGAATGCCAAAGAAAAAGAAAAAATATTATCAGCAAACATAATGCAAAAAAGTTTTTGGTTGAACGTGATTATTTTGTATTATACTGGCAGGCTGGTTGTGGAATAATAATAATAATTATACACTCCTTGTGGTCTACCCACATTTTACTTGACAATGATTCGAGCACTTTCGGTGGCTGTAGTAGCATTCTTAAGTATCTCATAAATTAAATAATAGAACAGGTTAAAAGCTTAAAAATAAAAAAGTCAAATTATGTCACATATTCTAACTAAGATCTGTTACTCTTCCGACAAGTTTGCACTGAAAGCTTTGAAAGTCAATCATAGCAACAAGTAAAATAAATTAAGGGTGGGGAAAAATAATAAAAGACTCATCAATTCCGAAAGTAGCCGTCATCGAGGCACAGATGATATACTGTAATTGAAAAAGGCTCTTGGGCGGCGAGGAATGAGATTTATCTTTAATTTCTAAACTAATTGGCCCGCTTTAATCAACGAAACTCCTATTTCGTTGAGCAAACCTTTTTTTGGTTCGTTTACCTCATTGGAGCTCCTTTGTTTGTCAGGCAAAGGTAATTGCCTTACAGTAAATTTCATCAATGACAGACGATTACTCTTACCATTCGTTGTAGTGATTGAGCCTAACAAAACCTACAAATTTTTCAGGCATCGTCTCACTCTTTTTTGAATCAGTAATTTAGTCATTGGTTTTTTTTCCAAATGTAAGTAAGAAGTTATTATTTATTATTATCAGTTAAGAACTTATTTTGTATTGGCTTAGAGGTGCTCTGGTGTCTGTTAGCTATTTAACGTAACTTTTAAATAAAATAAAAAGTATTATTGAAAAAAACCATATAAAACATATATATATATATTAATGAGGGAATATGTTTATATTTGAATTTTTATTTTATCTCGATTCATCGGAGCAGCCTGTACTGAAAGTTTAGTACCTTTGTGGAATGTGATTAATATTTATGTCATCTTCAGATGGAAGCCTAATTAATCTAACTACCCCGTGTCTGCAATCTCAGAATGTTTAGCAACAGTAGGAAAAATGCACCATTTAATAAATTATGTATCTAAAACGAAATATAAACTAAAGTATTCTTGAATATTATAGGACACTACAATTTGTAAAGATTGTAAAGATATTGAAAAGAGATGAATATTTAATCGAACAACTTCATTACCGCCACTGTACAGCAAATTGAAGGATCCGATCAATAATTGATTAGTCCACCTTACCCTCAGTTGATGAACTCACCTCGCTGAGCAAATGTCTCATCTCATTTGTACCTCAAAGGATTGAACTAACTGGAGTGAGAGAATTACATGGCAGCTGCAAATTTGCAATCGTGAGGTATTCCGTATTTGATCTAAGAAACAGTAAATATTTTAAAAGTCTTGATAAAGCTCTCCTACACTTTTTAGTTAAAACTTAGTTGTGAGAAAATTAATAAAAACTAGTCATTTTATTCATTTAGCCAACATTTTAAACCAATATCTCTGTTCACTTGTATTATTTATATCTTATGTAATATAAAATTGAAAAATAAATGGTCTATCAGCAGTTCATGTAACAATTCATTTTATGAATAGTCCTTTATAAAAAATGTATGATAAAATATAGGATTAGACATAGGAAGAATTCCAAAGTCACATCCAGCCCTCTGAAGATAATAATCTTCCAACAACTAAATTAAAAGCTGAAAACTGTAAACAAACTAACTAAGCAATCGGCGCGACGCCGTCCGCAAACCAAGGCTCAGTAAACTTGAGGAAGGATCGCACTTCGCCGACCGGCTTAAGTCCTGGACTTGAAGTTCCTGGGAAAGTACTTCAACTTGGTCGGTGAAGGTTCGCTTTAATTTTAGCTGATATAACAGAATGGGAGTGAGCTCACGGGCTGACTGCATTGCGGCGTATTTGCCCCTTTGTTAATACAGCCAAAGATATCTGCTATTTTTATAAGCACGACAACATTTATTTCATTGTCAACGCGACATAGTTGTGGTCAAAATGATACACGTCACAGTATCGACATTCATGTTCGGTTTTACAGCTTTATCGCGAGTATTTTTGCTTTGCGTTGGTGCTAAACATTGAGGTCAGAAAGATCCATGGCACAATGTAAAAGAGAAATATGCTGCAATATGAACAGGTAATAAAAACAAATTGTATTGTGAAGATAAATTTGCAAGTATGAATTGTTGAATGAAATATACCTCGAAAATTTATCAAGTGGCAACAGATCTGTTCGTCGATATACCAAACGCCATTCTCAACTACGACCTTGTCCAGGATCAAAAATAGAACCACCATTTGGTCCAGTTCGAAAATTAACAGCACCCATCTGGTGCTAACTACTTTATAAACATTGTTATATTTTCAAAGGTACAGTCACCAAATCCACATCCACATCTAAAGGAACATCTGCAAACATCCCAAGCTAAGAATAGAAGCTGATTTTTGTTTTTAGTTTCAGTGATCATTGGGCAAAGGATTCAGCCATTTCAGGTGCCTGTACACCGCTTGTGCCACACACAAGTGTAAATTATAGCATGTATTTTTTATGTTGTTTCTAGTTTTATTATTGATCGTAGGTTTTTTTCCTCTAATTTATTACTATTATCGTGTAGGTATCTTATATTTAAATATATAGCGTGATATATAAGGCATTGATTATAATTTCTTAAATTTCGTAAAACTGATGAAACGCGACCTGTAAGATATAATATGAATAATTTCATGGATATTCCCAAAAAGGACGGATAGGTGACTGAAGTGATTCATAGCATATGCATATACAATTTTAGTATTAAATTTAATTTGCCTAAAGATGCGATTAAACAAAATATATACCTGTTTCATTTACATTATATTAGATATTTTTTTCAGTAAATATGTATTTGAACCAGCCAATTATTGTCGGAAAGCACGGATTCAGCTTATAAAATAAATCAGGAAACCCACAACAATGTGTTTATCTCCAATAATTCAATTAGAATTTGATAGAAGGTAAACAGGAGCTTTTCAAATAGTAATTGTGACGGGATCTGTGTTCCCATTAGCAACTGAGGTCGCGGCTCGTGGGTCAGTCCATTCCATTATTTCACCATTGGTTGAGAGATATTTGATTGATTTATTTTAATATTAAATAGGATTCATTTAATTCTAAATTATCACTACAAGGAAAAAAATAAGATAATGGCAGCATATAATAAAGCGACAACACATGGTAACTGATACACGTTGTAAGAACTAATTTAAAATAGCTCGGATGACACATAGGTCATGGACTATTGATGCTGTTAGTATAATTATGCAGATGTATAGGAAGCAATGTAGTTTGGAAATGGCCTGCAATTGCTGTTATTATTTGCGTATGCAAAAGCGCTTTGAGGAGCTTACCCTAACAGTATGAAATGCCGGCAAAGCTTCTAATCAGAGAGATAAAGCTGTCGGAATTACTACTAGTCAGAATGGTGGCAATACTATGACTAATTAGAGCAGAAGGTGAGAAACCTGAACTCCTAAAATCTTACAACATACATGACAGCACTAAATTCAAATTCATAGTAAGACGTTAATAAATAACCGTTCGGATAGATAATTGTCATGATGCATGCTTAATTAACTACTTCAACTAAATGTTATTAAAATAAAATACGGGGAACCTCTTCAAGTCACATGTTAATAATCCATCAAAACAGTCATAATTTTACCTAACCTTTCACCGTTTTCGAACCATTGATCGTACCTAATATTCTCACTTTGTTGCCACAACTTCATGTGTCAAAGGTTTCACCGCAAACTAAATTTCAACTGTATTGTTATTTAGGCTCTATTATTGTTTATAGTTCAGGAAAATAATATATATGAGTACTTGTGTTTCTACAGGATACATCTCTCTTTTATGGTACCGGTCGTAATAAAATAAGCCTTTGAAACCTCTCCAAGTTTATGTATTACTATCAACGTAAGCCAGGGGTCAAATCGATAGAGTATTTTCCCCAGGAAGAACATAGTACATTATTACGTCTTAGTCATGTATGAACGCACATCGCTTGTGTCTTCCCCATGCCAATTTATTGGTTGAGGTTATGAAACCCCGAAGCAAATTGGGCACTGCAGCACTCCACTGCCGTTAATATGTCGCATCAAGACTTTGTTTTGTACACAGTGAAAGAAAAGGAAACACGATTGTGATTTTTAACTGTTTGGTTATTGATTTCAGGATGTTTAACGAATATTTTTTTAGGATGTTCTGTAAAACGATTGTTATTAAGTGAACACTGAATGAATATTTGAAGAAATATTAGATTGCTTGTTACCAATTCTAACGTGTGGCCGTTTCGTTTGAATACATGCAAATGTTACACACGAATGGGGTCACATGGCTCGGAATGTATGGTGACTTAGTTCAATGCTAAAAGAGCGTCAATGAATCATTTATTGCTGGTATTGGTTTTAATGCAACTGAGAAAAGACTGTAGGAGCACACTACAATAGGCTGTGAGTTCGACTACATGAAGAGGTTTCAACTAATACATGCCAGTGACGTGCCAATTAGACAATGACATCGCTTTTGACTGGGTGTAGTTACCGGTCAGGTCTCACCTACACTCTACGGTGACTGTCACTGCATCGACAACTAATCAGTGACCTGCTCAAGACTACATACGCACTATGACACTATGCCTGACTGACTGACACACGAGCCGGCTGACCCGCACTGCTGCTCTACAGACTACTACTCTACTCTCTAATATACTACCGTAGAGTACAGACTGGCAGAGGATGGCGGCATGACCAGATGACCCTAGCGACTGAGCCCTCACTGTTTACTCTTGCCTCCAGCGAAGCCTATTGATCGGACGAGTGCGCAGGCCCAGCCCGCCTCGACCAGTCCCTCCGGTCGCCGTTGACGGCGGGTCTGTAGCGACACCTGTTAGTGCGTCTTAGGGATTAGCCAAGCGACGAGCGGCCGAAACGAGGGCGGGTGTTACCTGTCCACAGGGCTTCAGGGATCAGATTTAAAACGAACTGTTGCTTTAGCTTATTATTATAAAGGTGTGCTTATTTCGAAAAAAACACAAAACTTGTTCTGGATCTGACAGTGAGCAGAAGTGGAAAAAAATAGTGGATCCAGAATTAGATTAATATAATTATAATCCTTAATATTGGTAATATCAATAAACACAAACGTATACGAAGAAACCCACCCCTTCCCCTTGTTATTTTCTCATATCTTGACGCGCTAATTGATCTATTTATAAATTTTATGTTTACGTATCATTCGTCTATACATAAAGTTTATTCCATCTTGGAGATACATTTAATCATCTAATAAAAAAAAATCACTTAGTCAAAAATAGATTTTTTCATTCACAGATAAACATCTTCGCTTAGCAGAGCTAACTTTCATTTTGTGAAGAGATCGTACAATAATTTTAGCAATTTTATATCAATTGCGAAAGTGATGGTATCTATAATACAACTATTCAATAGTGTCTTCCATATTCTGCTGGAAAAAAGGCTTCAGACCGGAAATTAAACTACGATTCACCAGCCATCAACCTAGTATATCTGGTAATTAAAATGGACAGACACCTCCATTTTAGTAACCATTTTACGAAGAAGTTGAAGCATACTCGCACGAAGTCTTACCGGCTTACGCATTTATTGACTTCCCCCAATCTATCACTGCGTCTCAAGCTATTGATATACAAGAGCATACTCAGGCCTACTCTGCTGTACGGTGCACCGCTATTTCGTTATCTGACGTATATGACAGCTAAGAAACTCCAACAATTCCAAAACGGTATACTGATGAAAGTGGTCAGAGGTACTTCATTCGAGCAGCGGAGCAGCAGTGAGCTTCGCGAGATATTTGAGCTGCCGACGGTGGATGAATTCATCCAACTTAGACATCAAATTTTTCGACTCCTTGCAATACTTAATAAACCCGGTGTTTAACACTATAACCCCCGCTCCGTTCCCCCATCGATGACAGGGCGCTGTCGTGGCTGAAACACTTAAGTCTTAGGTTCTAGGTATAGGTTTTAGTTTGTTTTTTGTTTTTAGTGTTTTAGTGTTTAGTGTTTTCCCGGTAATAAGCTGAAGATGAGCCTCATCACCTAGTGTTGCATATGTGACTATGAACTTTAAACCACAAAAAAAAAAAAGTGTTATATTTACGCACTCCTTCATATCCATCAGTGAATGGCAGGAAGAGGAGAAATTTGTATATCAATTATTAATTATTATTTATTTTGTTCATGCTATAATAAAGAGGTTTTGAAATTATAATAAACAAAAAAACTAAACTAGGAACACGCGACAGATCGACTGCCATTGCTGCAGTGCACGCAATACCATTAGATCGCGCGAGTTTAGTATCGTCCCTATTTACGGCGCCAACCCTTGCTGTGGGCCTTATTAAACCAGACGAACTGGCGCGGGAGATTTTCTCTCATGTTTGAAAAAAATCACTTATCATTTGGAAGCTAGATTAATGGGGAGATCAGTATTCCTTTTAGCTGTGTTTATATGATTGTCGCCCACAGTCCGTTGCAGTGTTTTGTCCTTCTCAGTCCTCGCATAAGAGGATTTCTGTGGAGGAAATCCGTACCGTGAGAGATTCTCTTCTCATAGAGAGTGCTTACTTCACCTTTTTGTTTATATGATTGTCGCCCACAGTCCGTTGCAGTGTTTTGTCCTTCTCAGTCCTCGCATAAGAGGATTTCTGTGGAGGACATCCGTACCGTGAGAGATTCTCTTCTCATAGAGAGTGCTCACTTCACCTTTTTGTTTATATGATTGTCGCCCACAGTCCGTTGCAGTGTTTTGTGCTTCTCAGTCCTCGCATAAGAGGCTTTCTGTGGAGGACATCCGTACCGTGAGAGAATCTCTTCTCAAAGAGAGTGCTCACTTCACCTTTTTGTTTATATGATTGTCGCCCACAGTCCGTTGCAGTGTTTTGTCCTTCTCAGTCCTCGCATAAGAGGATTTCTGTGGAGGACATCCGTACCGTGAGAGATTCTCTTCTCATAGAGAGTGCTCACTTCACCTTTTTGTTTATATGATTGTCGCCCACAGTCCGTTGCAGTGTTTTGTACTTCTCAGTCCTCGCATAAGAGGATTTCTGTGGAGGACATCCGTACCGTGAGAGAATCTCTTCTCAAAGAGAGTGCTCACTTCACCTTTTTGTTTATATGATTGTCACCCACAGTCCGTTGCAGTGTTTTGTCCTTTTCAGTCCTCGCATAAGAGGATTTCTGTGGAGGACATCCGTACCGTGAGAGATTCTCTTCTCATAGAGAGTGCTCACTTCACCTTTTTGTTTATATGATTGTCGCCCACAGTCCGTTGCAGTGTTTTGTCCTTCTCAGTCCTCGCATAAGAGGATTTCTGTGGAGGACATCCGTACCGTGAGAGATTCTCTTCTCATAGAGAGTGCTCACTTCACCTTTTTGTTTATATGATTGTCGCCCACAGTCCGTTGCAGTGTTTTGTCCTTCTCAGTCCTCGCATAAGAGGATTTCTGTGGAGGACATCCGTACCGTGAGAGATTCTCTTCTCATAGAGAGTGCTCACTTCACCTTTTTGTTTATATGATTGTCGCCCACAGTCCGTTGCAGTGTTTTGTCCTTCTCAGTCCTC
Organism: Acanthosoma haemorrhoidale; assembly: GCA_930367205.1. Classification (NCBI taxonomy): domain Eukaryota; kingdom Metazoa; phylum Arthropoda; class Insecta; order Hemiptera; family Acanthosomatidae; genus Acanthosoma; species Acanthosoma haemorrhoidale. The sequence continues at coordinate 29,113,586 of OV884013.1, read as the reverse complement.
GCATAAGAGGATTTCTGTGGAGGACATCCGTACCGTGAGAGATTCTCTTCTCAAAGAGAGTGCTCACTTCACCTTTTTGTTTATATGATTGTCGCCCACAGTCCGTTGCAGTGTTTTGTCCTTTTCAGTCCTCGCATAAGAGGATTTCTGTGGAGGACATCCGTACCGTGAGAGATTCTCTTCTCATAGAGAGTGCTCACTTCACCTTTTTGTTTATATGATTGTCGCCCACAGTCCGTTGCAGTGTTTTGTCCTTCTCAGTCCTCGCATAAGAGGATTTCTGTGGAGGACATCCGTACCGTGAGAGATTCTCTTCTCATAGAGAGTACTCACTTCACCTTTTTGTTTATATGATTGTCGCCCACAGTCCGTTGCAGTGTTTTGTCCTTCTCAGTCCTCGCATAAGAGGATTTCTGTGGAGGACATCCGTACCGTGAGAGATTCTCTTCTCATAGAGAGTGCTCACTTCACCTTTTTGTTTATATGATTGTCGCCCACAGTCCGTTGCAGTGTTTTGTCCTTCTCAGTCCTCGCATAAGAGGATTTCTGTGGAGGACATCCGTACCGTGAGAGATTCTCTTCTCATAGAGAGTGCTCACTTCACCTTTTTGTTTATATGATTGTCGCCCACAGTCCGTTGCAGTGTTTTGTCCTTCTCAGTCCTCGCATAAGAGGATTTCTGTGGAGGACATCCGTACCGTGAGAGATTCTCTTCTCATAGAGAGTGCTCACTTCACCTTTTTGTTTATATGATTGTCGCCCACAGTCCGTTGCAGTGTTTTGTCCTTCTCAGTCCTCGCATAAGAGGATTTCTGTGGAGGACATCCGAACCGTGAGAGATTCTCTTCTCATAGAGAGTGCTCACTTCACCTTTTTGTTTATATGATTGTCGCCCACAGTCCGTTGCAGTGTTTTGTACTTCTCAGTCTTCGCATAAGAGGATTTCTGTGGAGGACATCCGTACCGTGAGAGATTCTCTTCTCATAGAGAGTGCTCACATCACCTTTTTGTTTATATGATTGTCGCCCACAGTCCGTTGCAGTGTTTTGTCCTTCTCAGTCCTCGCATAAGAGGATTTCTGTGGAGGACATCCGTACCGTGAGAGATTCTCTTCTCATAGGGAGTGCTCACTTCACCTTTTTGTTTATATGATTGTCGCCCACAGTCCGTTGCAGTGTTTTGTCCTTCTCAGTCCTCGCATAAGAGGATTTCTGTGGAGGACATCCGTACCGTGAGAGATTCTCTTCTCATAGAGAGTGCTCACTTCACCTTTTTGTTTATATGATTGTCGCCCACAGTCCGTTGCAGTGTTTTGTGCTTCTCAGTCCTCGCATAAGAGGCTTTCTGTGGAGGACATCCGTACCGTGAGAGATTCTCTTCTCATAGAGAGTGCTCACTTCACCTTTTTGTTTATATGATTGTCGCCCACAGTCCGTTGCAGTGTTTTGTCCTTCTCAGTCCTCGCATAAGAGGATTTCTGTGGAGGACATCCGAACCGTGAGAGATTCTCTTCTCATAGAGAGTGCTCACTTCACCTTTTTGTTTATATGATTGTCGCCCACAGTCCGTTGCAGTGTTTTGTACTTCTCAGTCTTCGCATAAGAGGATTTCTGTGGAGGACATCCGTACCGTGAGAGATTCTCTTCTCATAGAGAGTGCTCACATCACCTTTTTGTTTATATGATTGTCGCCCACAGTCCGTTGCAGTGTTTTGTCCTTCTCAGTCCTCGCATAAGAGGATTTCTGTGGAGGACATCCGTACCGTGAGAGATTCTCTTCTCATAGAGAGTGCTCACTTCACCTTTTTGTTTATATGATTGTCGCCCACAGTCCGTTGCAGTGTTTTGTCCTTCTCAGTCCTCGCATAAGAGGATTTCTGTGGAGGACATCCGTACCGTGAGAGATTCTCTTCTCATAGAGAGTGCTTACTTCACCTTTTTGTTTATATGATTGTCGCCCACAGTCCGTTGCAGTGTTTTGTCCTTCTCAGTCCTCGCATAAGAGGATTTCTGTGGAGGACATCCGTACCGTGAGAGATTCTCTTCTCATAGAGAGTGCTCACTTCACCTTTTTGTTTATATGATTGTCGCCCACAGTCCGTTGCAGTGTTTTGTGCTTCTCAGTCCTCGCATAAGAGGCTTTCTGTGGAGGACATCCGTACCGTGAGAGATTCTCTTCTCATAGAGAGTGCTCACTTCACCTTTTTGTTTATATGATTGTCGCCCACAGTCCGTTGCAGTGTTTTGTCCTTCTCAGTCCTCGCATAAGAGGATTTCTGTGGAGGACATCCGTACCGTGAGAGATTCTCTTCTCATAGAGAGTGCTCACTTCACCTTTTTGTTTATATGATTGTCGCCCACAGTCCGTTGCAGTGTTTTGTCCTTCTCAGTCCTCGCATAAGAGGATTTCTGTGGAGGACATCCGTACCGTGAGAAATTCTCTTCTCATAGAGAGTGCTCACTTCACCTTTTTGTTTATATGATTGTCACCCACAGTCCGTTGCAGTGTTTTGTCCTTCTCAGTCCTCGCATAAGAGGATTTCTGTGGAGGACATCCGTACCGTGAGAGATTCTCTTCTCATAGAGAGTGCTCACTTCACCTTTTTGTTTATATGATTGTCGCCCACAGTCCGTTGCAGTGTTTTGTCCTTCTCAGTCCTCGCATAAGAGGATTTCTGTGGAGGACATCCGTACCGTGAGAGATTCTCTTCTCATAGAGAGTGCTCACTTCACCTTTTTGTTTATATGATTGTCGCCCACAGTCCGTTGCAGTGTTTTGTCCTTCTCAGTCCTCGCATAAGAGGATTTCTGTGGAGGACATCCGTACCGTGAGAGATTCTCTTCTCAATAATAATAATTTTTCATAAAAAAAACAAGATACCTGTGGCTTTCAGATTAATCATGGTGTTTATTATTTTTAATTTGTATTTCTCTAAGATAAATTCTTAGTAAGTTCTAATAAGTATCAGAGATATAACCGTAAAGATGTTAGTTATGGTCGGAAATTCATGTTTGCAATGCATCGCACATCTTTGTATTTTGTGTTAATGCATATAAAATGTTCTTTACAGGTAAAATGTAATACTAATATTATTTTATGTTTATTTGTCATTACTTATTAGTTATTAAGTATAATAGAGTTGTTGAGTCAGCTAGAAGTTGCGGTTTAAGTGATGATTGTCATTTTTATTATGTATGTCATTAAGAGGTTTTTAACGGTGTCTAATAGGTGCTAAAGTATACTGTTAACAGATTATATGTCAAATAGGATATCCAAAACAATAATTTTAAATTGGCTCTACTCCAGGGCTTATATGTGTGTGCGCTCGTTATTTTATTGGAAATCTTCTTTGTATTTCTCCTACATTTCTATTTCACAGTTTCGTTGATTGAGGTTGTATATATTAAAGTTAGACCAGATATTAGAAAGAGAGTTTGTTATCAATAGTGAGTGATTGATGACAATACAGATATCTAGAAGTGCAAATAAAAAAATGTATATGTGATAAAACATAGTTGCTGTCTTTGTATCAGATTTCATTGTGCATATAAAATACTGCCTCAAGGTATCGTTAGAGAAGGATACTACTCGAGTGTAGGATAGAGCTAATCTGTGTAATTAATTCGAGGCCTGTCTACTGCATAATGTATTCATATGTATGCAGGTCCCTTCTGAGTAATCTTGACCGAGTTTCCTAGGCAGTACGCACATGTCTGACTATTCTGTTTGATCAATGATTAGGAGATTGTACAACCTTAACGATACAAGAACAAAATAGATATCTATTCTGTTATCTGGGGAAAAATATATAAAGAATATTACATTATTAGTAATGCCATTATGGTTGAAAACATATTTATAAAAACAAATGGCATAACTAAAACAAAATAATATTGGAAAACAAAGAATAACAAGGAATAATAGGTCATAGGATAATTATGAAAGGTAATTATGGTCTATCAACTAAGAGTAGGGCAGTAATGAACAGTTGTTGATATAATTTTCCTGTTTTTCTTACTTTTCCATTTAGATTGTCTTTAAAATATTTCTCAATGGTTCATACTTTAAATAACAGATATCTCATTTAAAATAATACTATGTGAAAAAACAATTTTTTTCAAAAAAGGCTGTAAACGACTCTCCAATTTTTATTTTTACATCAGTCGACGTTTCACCTATTCAGGTTTCTTAATATGACTACGAATGATGTAATTTTTCACAATTGATGTTTATATGTTTACGAACCAAATCGCTATGCCCGAACGTATATAAAACTATTCGCATAAATAATTCTAGTTCTTTGGTAGATAGAAATATTTTTCATCGATGGATTTTAAAAAAAAAATTGTTATTCTTAGTTTATAATTTTGAATAGTGATACGAATTTGGAATTCAACATTTTACATTATAGCTCTGCCGATCGTATGCAGATTAATAGAAAACATGGAGGTGTTTGTTTATTTAAGAATTAGCCTGGAAAAATGTAATATACCGTTTTAAATAAAATTATTTCAGTGTTATTTTTAGTTTATAATTTTGAATTGTGATAGGAATTTAAAATTGAAACAGTACTACATTATAGCTCTACCAATTGTAAACAGATTTATTTAGGGAAGAAAAGTTTTATATATGTTTGGAGTTTATCGATTCGGTTAGGTAATCTAAGAGGGATATGATAATTTATAGTGAAAAATTAGATCATTTATAAATCTGAAGGTGCCTGATCAGGGAAAATATCGATCGAGGCACAAATTAAAATATTTGATTGGAAAATTGTAAAGATTTTTTTTTTAATAGTTTTTTCACATAATTTAACTTTAAACTTATACGTGAAAAAAATAAATTAAATAATTTTAAGGGGCCGTAAAAGGTACAGTAAGTGAAGAATTGGGGTAAAAGTAAGAATGCATGTGAAGCAAAACCTGAGTGTAATAATTTTAGGGGTTTAATCAACGTTGACAGTCGGTGGAGTCTTCCTCTATGTGTATGGAGAGTCAATTACCTTGGTTGACGTTTGGTCAATATGTCACCTGGGATGGCTGCGCAAACAACGCATTTTATATCGGCATCAGCTTCGCAAACATTTTCATTGTTCATAGAAACATTTAGCGTTGATAAACGCCAACTTTTTGGATAGATAATTGTCATGATACATGCTCAATTTACTACTTCAACTAAAACCAACAGAAATTCACAAATTTCCTGAGGTTTTCACTTGCCGGTAAATATTTACTTTTGTCTATGAAATCTGAGTTTTCTGCTGAGGCATCGGCCGTCGGAATCTTCACAGCTCGTACGAAAACTTATTGGCGTGTTCGTGATGTGCCTCCATCAGATGCTTGGAAGAGAGCTCTAATCCTGCTGTAATTGGTTACTAATATTGCTACTCATTTTCAAATTATACTGTAATTTCAGATCAGTATTTATTTTGTTAGACAGTAATAGTACTCATGTAAACTTGTTTTTTGTTTTGTTTTTTTAGGACGAATGCATGTTCACTCCTACTCTATGTAACCATGAAATATACGAAGCGAACTATATATCACATTAATTTTAAATAAGCGTGAAAGATCACATATGAGTATTACATTCACAAACAGCCTGGCTACACTTCATTACAAACCAAGTCATTAAAAGTGTGGACAAATTTAGACAAAGGGATTTTAAACAAATTTGTAAACACCTATAAATCTTAGAATATAAGAAATAAAAATAGGCTACATACATTCAGATGAATTGAGTCGTTTTCATGCTCTAGCTGAAACTTACCTGTAAAAAAAAAATTTAATTAAAAAAATTACTAATCATTATAATTATGTGTTTGTGCTGGTGGTGGTGTTTTAAATTTTAGGAATCAAGCGTCTTGTCTCATCACAAAGTTTTATACTTTGGCAAAGCACTTTCCCCTGTCAAACTATCATCCTCAGTGCTACAATTACACAATAATTTGTTTAATTAATGAACCAGATTAAAAGTTGAACAGTCAAAGTGTTAAAAGACATTTATGTGGTAAAATAAAAATCTTATATTGTTATACATACACGCCATAATAATAATTAAATTGACGATGGACAAATAGGAATCATCAAATTAATAAAGGCTATATTGATAAATAAAAATTGTATTGACTTAGTTCAAAATTAATATGTATGATCCTATTACTGTATATATGATGTACTAATAAATACTCAAAAATTAAAATTTCAATCTATCTAATGGACTTATATTTAATACTAAATTTAAATAATATACAGGAAATACCGTAAACTAAATAAGAAATCAAAGAAGTTAGGTTGTTAATACGGAGGATATTGGTGGGGTTACCCAACATGACCGTCTTGTTAGAACGTATTTATATATGACGTATTTATATTAATAATTACTGCATTATAATACAATTTGTAGCACTTAGTGACTTTTTGATAGTTGAAGAAGTTTGGTAAAATGTCGATATTTATTCCCTAAATCTTTTTAATTGTTGTACATTGGAGTAAACTATGTAAATATTGTTCATATGAATGTATGGATATTACGTAATTTGAAGATTTGTTTCTTGTCCATTCCATCCAGTCCAGAGATTTATGTAATTATTACAAATAGCTGAAAACCGTTGCTCCATAGTTTTCAAGAGATAATGTAGTATATATCGTAAAAAAAGATTCATTTTTAAAAGGTTTTATTTTTCACAGGCCTGATTAATAGGTAAATAAATTAATATTTTATATAAAGTTATTGATAACTAGTTTATTCAAGGATTATAGGTAAGCAGGTATTTTTATTACTATATCAAAGAGAATGTGGAGTGAAATAAAACATGTCTAGTTGTATGCCTACAAAGAAGGTATAGGATAAAAACCAAAACGTGAGAATAAATAATATTGCTTTCTGAACCTTTAATTAATAAAGCGTGTATGTTAGTGAATAGGAGTATAGTGGCTGAGTAAGCTGGACATTAATAAAAATACAATAAATAAATAAACCAACTCAGCCAATTTAAACACTTTGGAAAACGTGAAATAAATAAACAATTAACTAAAACTTCACTTTTGAAAATTAGATAAGTAGTGTTTATGAAATTTGTAGGCGTCAGAAGTGCCCACGTTTCCTTCTTGATTAATTATTTCCTTCTCCTCAAAAATATTTCTATCCGTAATTGGCACAGGTAGGCAGGAGATTACCTTAGATCTGCAGATATTAATTAAACCACTTAATTTACGTTTTCTAAATTGTTTTATTGTTTAATCGATAATTTCATTTAACAAAGTTACTTCTCGAATTAGCGCGCGTGCTACTATCGATATAAGCCATTCATGTCACAACGTTCATGTGGCTTTGGTTCCTCAAAATCTGAAGTTAATGGAGTAATCATCAATATAGAAACACAAGATGTTAAGAGTTAAGTATTCTGAGATCTACGAGGTTTTATGAGAATACTAAGTAAAAATAATTTAAGTGAACTAAAGTAGTTTTGCCGCACTTTATAACAGAGTATTTTACCTTAGCGAGAACACAAGGTCGTTAATGGGCATAGTACACGTAGGTGACTAAGGGAGTTTTAAATAATATTACTTCATAAAAATTATGTAAATTTTTCGAAAGAATCCACCGAAAATATTATTCCCTACTCTAATTTATTTTTGCATATAAAACAAAAAAACTATGTTACCTCAATTTAGAATAGTGTTCTAATGAGAATAATTCCCTTCAATGCAGATACTCATTGGCGCAATCAATATTCAAATGATTTGAGTACTTTACATGATAAAGTTGCGTTTCATATTTCGAATTTCAAGCTGAATACCTCTATTAGTTTTTTCCTGTTTTGAGCGAGTCAAATGCATCGTTTTGTTACCTATTTTGATACCTCTTGTTTAGTTCAAGATTATGTCTTATTATATTTTACAATGTTTGCTATATTGAAGCATGCATAAATGCATATAATAGCTTGTTAATGGGCATATGAACCCGAATAAAGGAAAAATACTAATTTTAAAAGTTCCTGTGTCAATGACCTCAGTCAATGCTAGTCAGGCTCTCAGGCCCACTTTGAATGCCTGCATGAATACAAATGCCCTGTAAATCCAGCCTCTCACTCACCTCTGACCTGTTTTATTTATGTGTTGGATGTAGGTAGGAGAGAATCTACAACTATATTTTGATATTTGTAACCCTATACTTCTTTTGGTATAATTTTAATTTTATATTCACTGCTCATCATAATTAATTAGTACATTTTCTAGTCTGCATCAGTACATAGTCTACATCATACCTTGACAATGTCCTTACCAGGATATATTGACAGTGTTCGTTTATTTATTTTTTTAATATTTGTTACTATTGTTTTAATTTATAACGAAACAAAATTTTTTTAAAGTTGCCTGAAATGAACTAAGTAAATCTGAAACATCGTGGACAAGAAATGAGTCGTGAAAGAAATTGTATACAATGGGATATCATGCACAGTTTTCTTGAAAATTATTAGTATTTTTAATTTGAAATAAAAATCTTTCCATGACATTATTTGTTATATAAAATATTGTTTTTTTTTGTTATGATTTTAAATAAATTCATTTTTCTTCTAAATACAATAAAAAAATGTTTATTACTGCTTAAATGTTTACATAGCCACCCCCCAAAGTTATCAAATATTAAAAAACCCTCTGGAAATTAGGTGAAGTGTGTGTGACAGGCATAGTATACCCATAAAGTAAAACATAAATTCTATTCTCACGGGAGGATAAATAGCCAAGTTAGTAAATTTGCCGCTTGGTGATCCCCCGAGAGGGCTTACCTCTTTAAGAAACGTTAAAATATCGCTTCTATCAATCGTTCTATTGCAAGCTATCGACTCACGTCGCAGTTAGTTAGAGCCTAAAGGGTCCAATATCTTACTGGAATTGGTTTGTCAGGGCAACCAATTTATTAACAGTTTCTTGGCATGAGGGTTTTGGCTTTGGTTAATTATTACTGAACTTCGATCTGACGCTGAACAACTTTTTTTAATTTTCATTGAATCATGTGCTCATCAGTTGATTTATCGAGCAAGCTAGTATTTTATTAAAATTACTGTTAGTCAGAGTCTTATTGTATCTTATACGCCATGGAAGTTTTGAACGTTAAATAATTCTTAACATAATTACTTTTTTTTTCAAGAGTATCTGAAAAAAAAACATCAATGCAGTTCAATAAATTTTACATTAAAAAGTGCACAAAAGCCCGAGGATAGCTGCATAGTTGATCTTTGATTTACAGTTGGCTGTACCAGGATCTAATTTCCGGACATGCAGAGTAAAGACCTGAGCAAGCACTGATGGCGGCAAGCCTATATTTTCATAACCTGCAAATCGACCACTCTATAACGTTCTTAGAGGTTGTGCTGGAAGTTACGTGCGTGGAACAAAAATCTATTATGGCGTATCAAGACAAGCAGCATAAGCCGCTAAAGTTCTTGTGAATAAGGAATAAGTAAATCGTGAGACGACGAAAATATGACGTTACTTACTTAATTTAAAACCGTGAGCAGCAATTAAACCATATTACTGATTTTTAGGGAAGGGATGTAATAAAAATGAAGGATATAAACACACATGTATTTATTTTTACAGAAATATGTAACTAAGAATGAGAAATTTGTAAAAACGTAAATAAAATGAACAAAAAATATTTCCGAATCATAGGATAAAAGAAATACTCAAAAGAAATATACGATATGAAAAAATAAACATCAAGAACGAAAAAACAGAACGTACCCTGTACTACATGCATTTTCAAAGTTTCGAATAGCAAGCTGCGCTCATCAAACAATAAGTTAGATTTATAACTGCTGCAATACCACTCCGAAGTTTTTTTTTTTTTTTAATATTTAAAATCAAGAATTTCCATTTAGGGCAGTTTCAGATTTTCTATAACGTTCATTCCATAGTGCACTTCTGAAAATAGCAGTATGTTCTTCAAGCCTCGGTTTTCCCCTAAAAAACACTTCTTTTAGTTTTATCTTAAATTTAACTCTGATTTTTCCTGGCAACAACAGTTTTCGTCGACAGGTGATCCATCAATGTCTTTATTGACTGCCGTAGCGTAATAAAAATCAAGATTTGACAAAACGTCTTTTATTGCATCAAAGCTTTTGCAGCAATATTCAGCTGCCTCTAGCCATTGCCACCCCATCTTGTTACACTTAACTTCTGATTGAAGTACCAAGCATAGGTCAAGCTAAATTGACCTTGGTTTGAAGTTTATTAACGTATTGATTAATTACTTATGAAAATAATTAATAAATACATTAATGGCAAGAAATAATATTATTACTAGAAACAATTTAGCAATTCCTGAATTTCTGAAGTACTGCGTTGTATTAGAATCTGCTGGCCTACAGGTACGGACAGGTTCGTGGATTTGATATTTGTATCACATCGTACAAGGTGTTATTAGTTTGATGTACTTTTCTCTTTGGAATAAGTTTACTTTCTTGCATATATTATTTGAATAACGTGTTACTAAATCATAGTAACAGTGATGTGTTTTACATCTGTTAATAATTATCTTGGAATTATTACCATTTATCGAGCTAGGCACTTCAGAATGAAGAGAAGTCTGTTGACAAAAAGTAACGAAATATTATCAAATTCGTATTATTAAGATGTTTATGTATTTTTAGCTTGAATTATATTGAATTAAATTTTTTTTAAAACTATTTCGCACGTAATATTTGTTTGTATAGTCTTAAATGTGGATTTCGTCTAATGTTGGATGTCGTAACGGTATCTGATTATAAAAAAATACTTTCGGAACGAACAAAATGGAGTACACATCCGAATATACTCCACAAAAGAGACCGCTGAGAAGAAAAAGAAGAGTTAAACGTGAAGAGCTGACAAACTAAACAATAATTGTCTGAATAATTCTTCTTCTTTTTCTGTGAAGTAGAAACAAATTTCAGTATCAAATTAAAAGATCGGCCAAAAGCGGAGCCGTTTTATTTTTAATGCTGTATTCACACCCGGATTACGGCCTAAGGATACAGAGAAGATAAAAAAAATATATCTTAATATAGTAATAGAGAAATGTTTTCATTTGCAGACGTGGCTCCACGAGGGCTCCCGGAGTGGAGGATGGTAATTAACTAGAGAGACGTATCCTCTGGGGTCGTATATATATTGCCTACTCCAGGTCGAAGTAATAAAAAACTTCTTAATAAAAACCACTTAATCACGTTTTTCACTTACATTTCGAATGCTAACACTGTTGATAATTAATTGCCTTGCCTCTCTCGAAGGACGAGACTTGGCTTACAGCATCTTCCCGTGTTCTATGATTGCCGTCATAAAAAATCACTAGATCTGAAATTCGAAAGGTGTCTTAGGCATAAAATAGCCAACACTATATTAATCCTATTTCACCTAAGTTGCAATGGGTTAGTGTAAATGTAATTTAAATGTGAATAAAATCAAAATACACCTATAAAATCACACTGATCAGATAGGTATTTAAGAATAATCCTTTCATTTTTTTTTTCATAACATTATAGACCCATTGAAAAAGACAAAAATAAATTTAAATGTATTCCAAAAATAGCGTATTATAAACCAAAATAGAAAATATGTATTAAAAGTCGTTTATTCCATTTAAATCAACCTGTAAGTTTTTACCAGTGTTTCAGTAGGCCAGGGCCAGCGTTTCTTATGAAGGTCCTAATTGACATAATTACCAAAAAATTAGCCTCATCCGTGTAAAGTTGGTATAATTTATTAATTATTATTATTAAAGAAATATTTGTTCTATTTAGAATAAGGTATCAAATGATACACCCTGGGCTACAAGACATATAATTTGTGTTTGTTTTATAAATACTACTACAATGATAATGTAAGTAATTAGATAATGTTTAATAATGTTTTCCCGACTCTAGTGTTTTTTTAGAAATGTTGTAGTTTTTACGGCAGTTCCATGTAATGGCCTACTATGTTAAAAACAACTTTTTTTTAGTTCTATAAAAAACGATGAAAAAAAAGTCAAATAATCATCAATGACTTACCGTAAATAAAAAATAATAAAATAATATATTTCATACTCAGTTGTGTATATTATATTGAGCCACTAATTGATAATATGTAATTTCTTATGTGATATGTCATGGCTTAAGCGGACTCTAACTCAATTAAACAGTTAATAAAATCGTATCTTTTTAACCAAATACGTATAATGTAACTCTTAAATCGCGTCAACACTTAACTTTGTCAATATTTTATTGTTGCCGATTTTTGTGATTTAAACTTTTTTTAGTAAATAAAATGAATTATTCGTTACCACGCATATGCTCTGGACACTCTAGTGGCAGCTACACTCACGTATAGACAAACGTTAGCTTGAGGATGAAGAATTAACAAGGGAGGATCTGACAGAGGTAGTTCAAGGAGGCGCCACAAGATCGTGTTGGTCTGCAGCCTCTGCTTTTTAAGTCGTCGAAGTGGTATGCATGTTTTTTATGAAGTTTAATTGTAATTTATTTATTTACGGTTACATTCTGGTGTTTACTCAATTTGACTTAATTAGGGTAAGAACGTATATTAATTCTAAAAAAAGCAAATAATAATTAAAAACAAATATACTTTCTTAAGTAGAAGCAGCTGTCTATATCCGAAAATACCTTAATTTTAGGATATGGTAACTTAGTCAGTTTAAATGTTTAAACCAACTAGAAAATATGCACCACTTTTTGAACTTTGCTCCCGAAATATTAGAAATACGTGAAGAAATAGAACCCTCTAATATTTTTACCCTATGGGAAATATCAATGAAAAATAAGAAACAGGCATATCATACAGATAAAAACACGATACGTAGTAAAATGTCCAATATCTCTCAATAATGTCTGAGCCTCTAGGATGGAACTCAACAACCAATAAAAAAACCTACGAAAAATTCATAATAGTTCAAAATAAATGTCTCAGAATCTGAGATACTTACAATTATTACACTTGAATCCATGACGATGCAAAATAAAATATTTCTTTCATCGAACCATTATCGTACTTTCAAAGTAAATTTTTTTTTTGAGCAATTTCCCGAACTCCATAAATCAACTAGTTAAATAAATAGAAAATTGCACTAGAATTTCATCTATGAGATAACCAAGAATATTTGAAGGCAATAGTGCAGCATGTATAGCTAAAACAATCGGCAATCTTCCTTTCTGAATGTATTATTCCCTTTATATTATAATTAACGTCATTATGTTTAGGTTGCTTTTTGTTTTTGTTTTTTTTTACTATTAAAAGTTTTGTTCCTAAACCGATATTATAGTGAGCCGTATATTGGTGGTTAGCCACCACACGGTTGTATGTTTATCGGTAAATACATATTTTATGTATATTATTAAAAAAAAAATTAATAAAGATTTCAAAAATTTATGAGTATTTCAGAGTGACTCAATCCAACCCATAGAATAATGGGTGGTTTATACAAGAATGTGGTGAATATCACAAATAATTATAGGAATGTTGTATGGGAAAAGGGCTACAGTGCTTGCAAACCTTTCAATGTCCAAGGGTTAACAAACAAGTATAACTTAAAAAATTAAGGCTATGTTTAGGGGTAGCCTTGGGGCCTTCTACTAGGTACTGTAGAGTAGACTTATTTCATCCTTACCTCTTACATCCCTTGCCTGTTAAATACTTAATTTAAGTAACAAGACACTAAATAAATTTGTTTTTAAGAACCATGGAACTGAAAAAAGCCTTAGTGCCTAAAGTGATGTCTATTTGTTTATTATAAATGTAATATATTATACATATAAAGGTGGTGCTACAGGGGTAAATAAATGCATGCAAATATACTCATACATCACCTATCCATGATTTAGCTGTTATTAATCATTTAACAATATCAAAATTTTAACTGTTTTTCAATGACTTTACTTCTTGTAATAGCTTTTATATTACTATTTTTCTCCTGATGATGACTGTTATTAATAAAACACATTTTAAAGACGAGGACTTTATAAGCCATCAACAATACTTAACCATAATTGTTAAAATACCTCAGTAAATAAAAATGTGAACAGCAGACTTGTCGATCAATTAAAGACACACTGACAAATGAATATGCTGCAAAATACACCAAAACACGAAGTATATCTTGGAAATAATTTATGCGTAAATATCTCCTATGTGAATCGATCAGAACACTATATCTTATTTAGGTTCTAGCTACTGTAGCAGTTACTTGAAAGATCTTTTCACATTTAACATATTTAAATTAATTTTAGTGTATTATAACCATTATAGAATTATCAGGTGTTATAAATAATATTTAAAGGTGGTAAAACCAAAAAATAATTCCGGTCTGTTTGAAAGTAGAGCGTCTCACTTGAGAAAAAAAAACATAACAATGTGTAAGACCAATTCGATTTTACACGAAATATAATACTATATAAAAGTTATAATGCAAGGCGATATGGAATATTTTCTCATCATTTATGCAATATTGTACGAGTTTTACTTATTATTATGTTGATGAAATGTTAATTTTAACGTCATTACTCCTCCATGTTAAGTATTGTTTTATTGAAAATTGATAAACTAAAAAAAAAATTGATTGACCTTTTATTTTTGAGATAGACATGTGTTTACCAGATCTATGGTTGTTTAATCCTTTTGTTTTGAGGCAGCCTAAGAGAGAGCTGAACCTGATCCTTGGGATGTTTAAACAAGCAGTCTGTATTATTTCAACTGCAGGGTAGACTTAGGTCGTAGGATCTCCATTTTGTAATTCTTGGCCACTCTACAAATACACCTCTAGGATATCCCATCACTTTCATCCTTTAGTTTTTACCATGCCATACATGTACACACCTAAATCAAGATTCTACGTCGACTTTTAGCTATTGATAGGTAGCATGATTCCATACCACCACCATTATTATTAATGCTACTAGTGAAAAAATAATTTTAATATGACTCTTTTTGATTCTTCTTCTCTAATTTTCACGCTTACAGGGGTTCATTCTTTTGAAACACTATGGTTGGTTCGTAAATGTATGCGCGTTTACTGAGATTTTTTGTTTTTGAATGGTTTTTAAAAACCTAATACTCTTGAGTTTACACCAATCTGTATCTTCTACCCATTGTGTGCATGGTCTGACTAATAGGCTATTCATCACCTTATCTGATCAATATCTGGCACACGATATGAAAAAAATAGCTGCATGGGAACTTCATCAAACATGATTGTTTGGAACCAACACAATAAACTACTAAATAAACTTAAAGGGTACGGGTGCCAGATCCCACCAATCGGACCAAGGAAAATAACTGAACTCAAAACATCAACAAAGGTATTGGCCATAGAAACCATTTTGCATTGAATCAAAAGCCCTAAAGTGTACTTAGATCACCATTTAACAGTGGAGTAGTCCAAATTACCTCCACCTATCTATTATATGTCTTACCACCGCTACAATATATTAATATATATAGTTATTGAAAATTATTTACAATCATATCTTAAAGCAAGAAATAAATATGACTCAGAGAATCAACAAAGGGGTAATAGGACCGATCCACATTAAAACTGAATGTAAGCATATTGTTTAAAACAATATTCTACGTACCCAGACATTAATTATTACAGTAAATATTTAAACACTCTACAAATGAACTTAACTTAACTAACACGCTGTAATGAACTCATACATACAAGACAACTATAAACAAACCTTCCTAACGCTAACTTCTCAATGGGGTGGCCCAAGCCCTATGTCCAGAGGAAAAACAAAAAGCGATAGTTATCTCGTCTTGCTGAAAGATGATGGGTGGATTTACCCATTTCTCATTTCCTTGGCACAGTGTCATACATTTATTAATTACTCGGTAATATAGAATAAATATTTATCAATCATGTTTAGTGTTACAAAAACGTAAAGATCTGATTAATAATACCAAATTTTCTTTTTGTCAATCCTAAGTATAATGAAAAAAATCATCAGAACTGTAATTAAAAAAAGTGATTTTATTATTATATTCTATAATGATATTGTGCATGTTAACTCTATTTGATGTCCAAACTTATTATCTCTGCTATATCCCACAAAAAATGTAAAATAGAATTTGTTTAAGCTATGAGATGTTAAGATAAAAACACACATTTGGAATGCATAACTTCTCACAAATAAATTGTGAAATGAAAATGAATCGTGTAGACTTCAGATTACTATGAAGGTTATTCCCACGGCATGTGGTGTGACAAATCTTCAAGTCCTTGAGGTTTGTACTTGCGGACGAGCAGTTGTTTGTAGGTTACAAAAAACCATGTGTCGTGAAAGAAGCCTTCATTTTTGAATGATCTCCCTGCCTTCAAAACCATCTGAATCGGAAATAGTTGCTTCACTCAGATGAAAAAAAGTATTTTCAATTTAACTCTGGCAGAGTCCATGATAATACGAAGAGTTTGTTGTGGCTGTTACTTATATCCCATCAAAATAATACTGAATATTTTACATAAATAAATAACTTAATTCAAATATTTAGAGATTATTGAACAAATTATCATTATGATGAGAAAGTGAAGATTTATCCTCTTTAAGATTCAAAGAAGGTAATAGAGGATTGAAGGCAGGAGATGCGCGGTCACAAGGAGCCCTCAGCTCAGAACTTTTTTAGGCTTTTGAGACCTTTCGTTAGTAACTTCTACAGAGAATTTTTATTAACCGCTAAATCGGACGAGAGGGGAGTTCAATCTACATTCTTTGCAGAGGTGAGTTAGTAAATATCTTACTTAATTTTTATTTTATTAATGCTGAAAACGGAAAATATTCATTTGATTACCCCAAAACGTCTAATTTTCCACGTTCTTAATTTGGCCATTTTTACTATAACGGTCATGGTTTCGGATGTAACAGCCATCCTGATCCCTTGCTTTTGTGGTAAAACCATTGGTCATATGTTGAACAGCAACGTTGGTCCTGCCATGTGATGCTTCATTGGAATGAAAAGGGCTTGTGGTTCAGTAACTTACAAAATATGGTTGAGAAAGTTTTGTTCTGTGGCGTTTTGAGGAACAGTATTAATTGGAGTGGAAACATTTGATTATATTCTAGTGCAGTTATATTACTTATAAAAGGAAATCAGAGTCAGGTCTCATTAACTACAAGCTACGTGTTTCTGCTAATTGTTTTTAGAGTTCAGAAATATAATGGTTCCGTAACTCTAAATGAGTGGTTCCGTTTCTGCATAGATACGTGATTGATAAAATAGGCCCAAAACCATACGAAGTTTACTAAGTTCCAACACAATTTTGTCTAGTAATTTGTTAAAAGTTCTTGAAATTAAGTTATTAACTAAAAATGATAATTTGTTTGGTGATATTTAAAATTTCATAAATGACACCTATTGCTTTAGCCTCTGCTATAGTTATTTAATCCACAATAATCAGTCTAGAAAGTCAGGAAATTAATC
The DNA here is from genome assembly GCA_930367205.1 of Acanthosoma haemorrhoidale. Classification (NCBI taxonomy): domain Eukaryota; kingdom Metazoa; phylum Arthropoda; class Insecta; order Hemiptera; family Acanthosomatidae; genus Acanthosoma; species Acanthosoma haemorrhoidale. The sequence goes on along the minus strand of OV884013.1, from coordinate 29,096,133 downwards.
TGTTCTGTACAACACTCTATAGAGGACTTAGATATATTTTTTATGTTCGTACCAAAAAAATAATATATTTAATGCTAAAAAATATCCTCAAACATACGTTTTTAAACAACGTTTTACATTGGCAAGAAGTTACTCGGCATTGATAAAATCCCGTGTGCTATTTGGCCAAGTATCCGTTCAGAGATTTTCATCATCCTCTTGCTCATTAAACGTATGTAAGCCAACCAATGTAAGTTTATCTACATTTTTTTTATTACTGAAGTTTTGAACTTGAATTGTATTTTTATATCAATGTTATACTGTGCATATCAATTGTAGTGAGAAAAATATTCATTTTTTAATCACAGTTTAAATTATTATGTGTGTTATAGGACATTAAAATTTAACTGATGACGGTAGACAAACTGATTATATTTTTTTGGTTTCTTATTCATGTGAATTAGTTGGTTGGTATTTATACATGTATCTGCCCACACCTACTTGTGATTTAAAAGTGTGTTTCTTTATATATTTTATTTTCAATTTTCAAGCCGGTTCTTGTTTAATTTTCTTCAAATTATTTTTTTTAATATTTATTTTACTTTAAATGTATTTGTTATTATATATTTTATTTATCATTTAATCTCGAGATCTTATTATTGTAATTCGAAGATTTTGGGAAATTATCAATTAAGTCCTACATTAATATCAAGAAATTCGTTTTTCTTTGCAGCATGTTATTCTTGACAGAACTATTCACCTCATTTTATTCACCATCCAATATAAATACATTTTGAAAACGGTTCCATAGACCAAATAAAAATTGATAAACGAATGTGAGACAATATACCAATAATTTAAAAAATAAATATAAATAGAACGAGACTTTGACGATGAGGGTGTGGAGGGGGGGGTGTGTGGAGAATAGGTCACGCTGATGTAGAAATATTTGGCCAACCTCCGCTTGATGTTTGCTCACGAATCCTTTAAACGTTTTCATCCTGTTCTGTAAATAGTGAGTATCGATCTTACCTGAGGTCCTCTACTTCGTGTAACAAGTGAGACGAAGATTGCAGGAATCGGATATCGCTCACCTCACAATAAGAGCAGGCCACGATTCGATTATCTGGATCGACAGGAAGATGAGATAAGGAGAGTGAACAGGAGTCCGTGAGCCCCCCCCCCCGTGATCCTAGGATGGTTACAGAGGTCACCGAACGGGAATTATTCCAGTATCCGATTCCATAGAGACTCCAGTCCGATCATTGACCCACCAGGAGAAATATGATGGCGTGTTTCATATTTTATTGATACAGAGCGTGTCAAATTCGCGTTTAGAAGTAATATACCCTCTTGAAATTTAATCATTAAAACGATACTTATATTTAAATCAATAACGGTTTATAATTATCTGGGATCCTAAAACCCTTAACATTTCAGATAAGTTCCTACGTTAAGCGTTATTATTTTAAACATTGTTTAGTGACAGTGGGACAAACTTTTTTAACACGTGCTCTAATGCAATTAGAATGGGCCCTGTAAAGACCAAACATGAATAATTAAATACAAATAAATAATTGATTTTGAGCGCTTTAATATTTACTTAGAGACCTCTTGGACAATGGGTATGTAAACCCTCAGACACAATTTTTTTCCTACTCACAACAAAGAAGTTTTATTTAAATCAAGGACAAACATCGCAGGACCTCTCTCCCCTTTCAAGTCAGTGGGCTCAATGCACATTTAGTTCGATCTGCTCTTAAGCTTGTCTCGAATTTTCTTGTTAACGTGAACTATTGCTTTTTAACTTCATCACACTGCAATATTCTAGTACCTGGAAAACCCATTCTAAAGATTTATAACTCATCATTATTTTTCATTTTATTATTTCATATTTAATTAAATAACCTTTCTTGCTCTTTTCCCTCTGTAATAATTCCTCTTAGTTTCAAGTGACTGTCATTCAGGTCTACTCAATTTTGTTTTAATTGTTTGCTGTTGGTTGACTGTAAACATCACATATGTACATGCTCTCTTTATTACTTATAATTTAACCACAGCAATGTAATGATCTGTATTTTTTATTTTCAGCCAGCTAGACACACGTATTGCGTACATTTTTATTATTCTTAGGAGAACTAGTCCCAGTATTTTTTTTTATTTACGTTTTATTTAAAATATCTAGTTTTCCTGAGTAAGAATATAAAACCTTGACTATTGGCCTAGCTCCTGGGCGATCTATTCCAATGGTTTATTTACGGTTCGTAAAATTTTTTGATAATAAAAGTCAACGAAAAGAAAAAAAATATGAACAGAAGCGATAAAACTGCAGTGAAGAAAACCTTTAAAATTCTGATTTATTTCAACTATCAACAAGGCTCAACGTTTTACAAGTAAATTATTATTACTTTTAAAAGATATAAAAAGCTAAGAAGATTTGAATAAAAATAATCACAATTCAAAAACAAACTGTCTATGCTATGCTAAGAATATTAATTCTGGCACAGTAGATAATAAAACTCAAGGACTTTGCTAACTGAACACAAATATGGATGGGGCGTTGCGTGTATGTTGGAACTGCATATGCGATGCCCAAACCAATATTTCTAAGAGCTTATTTTATATAAAATATAAGATTATTATTAGGCTTAAATACAGTTCAAATCCCGCTCAGGGTGGATTCGTTATACACATTCTAACTACTATCCCATAAAAGCAGGAGTTCCACAGCGCAGCGTCCTGGGTCCCATCCTCTATAATCTATACACCGCTGATGTCCCCTCTACTACCAATACCTTCTTGGCAACATTCGCAGACGACACTTCAGTCCTATCAACCCATCCAAACCCTGATATAGCATCCCAAAACCTTCAAAAACACCTTGACGAGATCGAGTATTAGTGCAACCAATGGCGAATCAAGGCCAATGAAGGAAAATGTTCCCACATAGCCTTTACCCTCTGCCGCAAGTCCTGTCCGCCAGTCTTTTTAAATTCAATTCCTCTCCCTGTGTCTGAGACAGTACGGTATTTAGGCTTCCATCTCGACAAAAGACTGACATCGAACCCACACACGAGGCTAAAAAGACAAGAGCTAAACAGACGCTTTGGACAACTGTACAGACTACTTCGAAGGACATCCCACCTCTGAATAGAAAACAAACTACTTATTTACAAGGTTATACTTAAGCCATTCTGGACATACGGAATAGAGCTATGGGGGACAGCAAAAAAGTCGAACATCAAGTGCATCGAATCCTTTCAATCAAAAGTCCTAAGAACAATAGTAAATGCCCCTTATTACGTCAGTAACAAAACCCTTCACAATGATCTGAATATACCCTATATTCTTGAACTCATCCCTTCCAAGTTCATAAAATTCCATAGTAACCTATCCAACCACCCTAATTCCCTAGCACAGTCATTGCACTGCACCACTCACCCCTATAATCCTCTTCGGAGATTAAAACGGCAGTGGCCTCGTGACCTGCTATAACTAAGTGATAGTGGGAGTTCTGGCAATGGCCAGTTTCTCTAATCATGTCCTGAGCGTCTGTGGCTCTCGCGCTCTTGGTCAGCCTCCGCTGGCTCTTATCCAGTGACGCGGCTGACGTAGGAGCGTGGGGGACTCCCCAAGACTCCACTTCCTCCTTCGCATGCGAGGGAGGTGACAACCTTGTGGACTTGGGGGGCCTCTGGGCTGTTTGTAAATATTGTATGAATGAGCGAGTGAATGATGAATTGTAAATATGGTATGAATGATAATATTTATCTCAATTACTCATTGCCTAATAAAAGGCAGATTGTAATTTTATGTTAATAAAATTGATTGAAACCGGAAAAAAAAAAAAAAAAAAATCATTCCCTTATATTCTCATATGAACATATACATAATCATCTCTAAGCAGGAATTACTCCTTGGATGGTCTTTGATCTGCGTTAGAGATAGCTAGAACTAGCATCACTACCCCTCAGTACACAAGCCTAAACCCTTGAATACACAGATTAACGATTTAGACAGATAAGTATTGTATAAGAGACTGGAATGGCTCATGAGGTTGTAGCTTGACAGACTTTGAATACTCATCATAATGAGTTAGTAAAACCACATCAGTTAAGAGACGTGTTGGCCAAAGACTGCATATATGAATGACACCAAGTAAGATATTCGTAACAAAAAACCTAGATCTAACCAATAACAATTCATATTAATCACCTTCAAAACGTCTTAGCCGTCAATAGCGCTACTGCCCATCATTCAGTCATATTTATTAAGTTTACTTTATGATTCGTTAAGATCCGATAGGCAAAATTTAATTACAAACTAATAGTATCGAACTCTTGAATGAGCCTTTTACTTACTCGTTTTTTTACCATAAGCATGTTGTCAGTTAATGTATCATTTGTTCATTCCTTTTATATCATTACTAATATACAGTCCACTAGATCATTTCGCGCAGCCCGTGTATCATTTGTGGTGGTAATATCTGCACCCATTGAGTACATTAAGTGATAACTACACATAATACCATCGTATCTAAACAAGTATATAAATTTAATTATTCGCTATATGAGGCAAGAATTTGAGCTCATCAGGTTGCATGGTATATAAATTGAAGTTACTTAACGAATTGAGTTTAATAGACTATAGTTCTTTCGAGTATTTTCTCTCGGTGTATTAATACCTTCACCAACGAGCGTGATAGTAGGCAATTCTTAGTCAGTTTATAAATTTACAAAAAACAAAAATAGCATTGCGTTTTTCAAACTGAGCAACTGTTCAAAGGAACAACAATATAGATTAATATCATGTTAGGCCGAATATTCGGCAATGATCTCAAATAAAATTAGGAACAAATAAATAAACTGACCTGTTTAATTAAATTCCTTTCTTTGGTGTTTGTTTTCAGTGCATGTAACTTACTTGTCAATATCTTTTGTACATTTATGCAATGGATGATGTGTCAGCTGGTTAATTAATTGAAAACAATGCCTGCCCCGAATCCAGTTATTTATTATACGCAATTTGACATGTGCTCATAATGCTACCAACCAGGGCGGTATCTTGTCTATTCCAGCAGTAACATGTGATAATTGCAGCTTAAGCTGATGACTAGTGCTTGTAATAAATGGTTGATTTGTTGGCAGACATTTTTGTTGATTAATTTACTAAATGCGTTTTATGAATGAAAAATAGCAGCACAGATTGGCATTATATTCTCAAAGATACATAAAAAAATGATCGACTAATCCACTTCCATAAGTACGAAATAAGATTTAACGTATATATAGCAGGATTTCATAAAACTTGATCTGCCCAAGGGTGTACAATTCACGTTAAACTGTTATACTTTCATATTAAAAAAAACAATTGATTCCTAATACTTTGTGCTTGTAACTATGACTAATGGTATTTTATATTTTTTGTATAATTGAACTTCAATTATTTTAAATTGTAATATTTCTGGAGTTTTCTAATTATGAAATTAAGGAAGGGAAAAAATAAAGGAATATTTGGGTTGAGCGGATCCTTGTACTAGGAGTACCTGCTTGAAGGTGGTGTGAGGGAATTAAGGAGTGTGGGAAGCCTCGGTAGAGGTTGATTGTTGCGGTACAGTGGTGAGAGTCCACTGGTGGCTGGGCCTAGAGTCTCTCTAGGCATGTAGTGCAGTCTTATTTAGTCAGATATCAGTGATGGGTGCCCGTTAGAGACTTGTTGTTGGAGGGCCATGCGCCGTGATGTCCACCATTTGGTCTGCTTTACCAGATCTTGAGAGTTGCCATCTTGCCGGTAGCGGTGGGGGTGTCATGTCTCGGAATAAAGGGTTTTGGCTATGCTTCATCGAGTAGAAGAACTTGATGTGTCTTCTTTTGATGGCTTCGGTGGGGACCTCGAATTTTTCGTGCATGTCGGGAGCCTTCATATCACGAAAAGAGGTATGCCATAGTGCCGTGCGCAGGATTTTGTTCTGGAAGCTGTGGAGTCTAGTTATTGTGCTAGCGTGTAGGAATCGAAAGAGTGGTGTCCAAAACAGTAGAGCTGGCCTCAGGACGCTCTTATATATTAAGAGTTTCAGCCGAAGGAATATAGCCTGGCTTGTGATGAGATGCTGGAGAGAGTAGTAAGTCCTACGTACTCTTTTCAACTTCTTCTGCCGTTGTGTGTAGAACGTCATGTGCCTGCCTAGGTTGATGCCTAGCAGATGCTGTTGGCAAGTTTGGATTCAGTCCCGTTTATGGTGAAGCTGGGTGGACGGTTCCGTTTCCCATGGTGGAAGGAGAAGACGATCCCTTGAGTTTTGGCCGGGTTCACCTGAATATGGACAGCTCGTAGCCTGTCGGTGATTAATTGACTAGCGCCCTCTGCGCCCTTCAGAGCTTTCGCTGATTTGAGGCTGGTGCTGTAGACCCCTATATTGTCCGCATATTCCGCTACCTCACAATTGTAGTATGATGCTCCTACTATGTGCGTGGTGTAGTTGTTGAAGAGTAGGGGTCCCGTAACACATAAGAAACTACGTCCTCTGTTATAGGCAGTAATATGTATGTCAATAATTGCAACAATAAAGGTAATCTCCAGTATTTTCATATACATTACAATTGACACAAAAACAATTGCATAAGAGTGAATAAAGAAATTAAGTGTCACCAAAAGTTCAGTTATTTTTCTAGGGAAAATTCTAGAGATTCATTACAATATAAGCACAACATTTGGTTTTTTATGAGTACCTAATAATTAATTCTGTACTATCACAGTTTATATATGTAAAAATAAAATCAAAAAAAGGTATGTTCACAATATATTCAGCATTCGACCAAGCAACGGATTATTGTTCACAGCATTGGATTTGTTTTAAATCCAGCCCCGTTTCATTCTGTTTCAAATGGTTTAAAGGAATTTGGTTTTTGATATCATATGGGAAACGTTTAAAAATGTCCAGTTAAGGGGAGCAAAGAGTTTTCCCGGAGGTAGCCAAATAATTTTATTCATGAGATTCTGCTGATAACATGTAGCGTGGTTTCAATTGGTTTTTTTTTGAATTGGAGGACCTGTACCTTTGAAAGATAAATGGGATTGCATAATTCGGGAAACATCTAGTCCTTTTCAACAATAGAACAGTTCCGACTGAGACAGAACCCTATTCGTTTTAAACAACTTTATTAGCATCAAACGCGTATTCATCTGTGATAAGTTTTCATAGTGGTGTCGGTCCGTATTACGTATTCTGACCACGAAAGATATATTTTTAATATTAAAACTGGTAAGGATGAATCGTCTTTGGTCATTATGAATGCAGGAATGTATGCATTATGCATGTTCTATGTAATATTGAAGTAACCTAGGATACTTTAAATTAATTATTGGTTAAGATATCAAACAAATGTTATGTAGAAGAAAAAAATATTAAAGAAAACGTTACTAAAAAAAACTACATTATGACAACTTTCATGTATTATTTATTGAAACACATCAAACCCTTAGCGGGTAACAGGCACATTTATAACAAATCAATCAATTTTGTCACCAATATTTTCTGTAGCGTGTTCGGAATCCTATATTTTATTATCATGCCAGTTTACAGTGTGGAAACCATGATAAGGTATTGAAAAGTCGTGTTGTAACATTGTACACAAATTATAATTTTAATAACTTACTAGTTTTTATCTACAATAATACTGTAGTTTACTTAAAAAAATGGTTGAATATTTTCTATTGTTTAACCTCTCAATGCTTCATATTCTGTATTATATATCCATATGGCTTGTATTCGATGGATGATTGTTATATATTATATCTGGTAACTTCTTTTAATTGACTAATGTCGATGAAAGTAGTGTTAACTAAATTAGGGTAAATATCAAAAGAAAATTATAACTAAATTCATCGGGTTTTAATAGTTTTCAAGATGTGTCATAGATTAAATTAATGAGTTAAAGTTGAGATTTTTCCAAAGACTAATAAAATAATCGATATAGCAATGTAAAAAGAGATCAGCCGATATTTTCAGAATTCGTCAATATTATGAGCATGTTAAAGGTTTTAAAGCAATATTCAGTAATAAGAACAATAATTCACTCAACGAACTAGTATTAGTATTAGTACGAATTAGTATTCGTTACCAATTATTGAGACCCGATTGTAGAAATGCTCTGTCAGCTTATCCAAGTCGATTTCATCAATTTTTTTTTTTTTTTATACTTCAACTATCATTTTAATGTTATTTTCGGGGAACGAGGTGGTTGATAAATTAAAAACAATTATTTTTCGTTAGTCAGTAGAAAAAATCTCAAATAATGACACCATTATTATGAACAAGAACAATTAAAAACGATAAATGTTTATCACTTCTACATTTTCTTGGGGTCTCCTGAAGCCCGTTAGGAGGAACGCTCAAACACATATTAAATATTTTTTGCCCTAGTGTCACCATAGGAAGTGTTCGCTGGCGGTGGATTAAGTGTCTATTTATCAATAAACAATGTTCCCATCAATCAGTAGTATATTAAAAGCAGTATCGCTTTCAGCTGTGATTCTCAAGGGCTAATGATGCTGCCATTCTGGGTGGTACAGGATCGCAACTTCCGAAGGGGACCGGATTTTTTTCCTATCACAAAATCGTGGTAAATTCCAAACCTCGACATTAACACGTGGAGACACTTTTGGAGATTTGTTAGCAATGAGGTAACTGATACACAACTACTTTCCATTCCAATAGACTCGTGGCAGCCACTCCAGCTTTACAAGGACGGTCCATTAGTGGGCAACTCTGATGGAGTACTATCCGTGAGTTTGAACGTATAGTTCAAGTTGGGGCAGTCAATGTTTAATTCCAAAAACGCTAAACTAAGGTAGGGGGTATTATAGTTTTCTTGTTTTGTTACAACATGTTTCATCCCTTCAGTCTGTCTGACGCTCTATCTATTCTGGTCTTTGAGAGACACCTGTTCAGTCTAGAGACAAAAAATATTACATAGAGCTTTAATTTTATGACCCAACAACATGATAGATACAGGGCATTCTTTTTAAAATATTATTAAGCTCGAATAATCACTCGCTAATGAAAAAATAAATCTTTTGTACAGTCGGAACCTACTATAGACCAGATTAAAAGTATTGTATTTGTTATTCTTGTTCCTGATTAAAATGCATCAAAGTCATCCAAATTGTGTTTGAAAACTCTATCGCAACAGTTGTTTATCTGGAGGGCCGCTATTATCATTATTGATGGCATAGTGTTGGCCAGGAGTGTTTATATTATGAAATAAAACAGCTTCTGTCCTTTCATTGCTTTATTAATTGATGCCCTAACTTTTTGAATGTCCCTTCGAGGTCAGGCCAGACGTTACTTCATAGCGAATCCGGCAACTACCATTCTAACCGTTATACGAGCTTAAACCTTGAAAAAGGTGGACTAGTCCGTCGAAAACTATCGGTTCCAAAAATATACAGACTATCACATCAACTCCTTGATAATATTAGTGTTTTTTTTTTTACAAACGTTTTCCAATCTGATTTAGTGGAGTATCAACTTAAATGTATTGAGTTCCTGATTGATAATATGCAATAATATATTTTCGGAGTTTAATGAAGGATTATAACAAGTTCATTACATACATACTGATATCAATGGATTGTGCAGAGGCCTTCATGAAAAACACTCTTGCCACTCGAAATAATACTGTCTAGACTTGAATAATCAAACGTTCCTCCTCTACGTAACAGAAGCTGGAACAGGTTATGCTAAAGTGTCCGGAGAGTCCTCGACGCGATTATGGGGAGGTGCACTTGATATCCTATCCTTCGTACCGTCAAAAAGTTTGATTTTGTCACTCATAATTAATTTATAAATACTCCTCTAATATTTTTCGAGGTACTGGATGTAATTTTGCATCAAAGGGGGCCATCGCTCACAAAATACCATATCTAAAAAACACTGTCAATGACATTTAGGCAACCTTTTTCTAATTATATTCAAAAAAACGAAAACCCCATTAACATAAATTAATACCGTTTAACGTTTTTTTTTTATCATTACTAAGTGATTAATTACTCTTCGCTTGGCTATATTGCACATGTATCTGGATGCCATGTAAAATTGTATGCCTCTAGCTCAATCTGTTCGGATGACTGGGCTCATAGTGTAATACAACTGGCTTTGAAGAAACCAATGAAACCACAAAAAAGCTGTTCGTTTCGACCTGAATCACTTTTCTTTATTTAATTTAGAAATTAGCTTTGTCTGAGAAAATCGAATTTAATCAGCGTTGGTTTGTTATTTATCATAAAACCGTACGTTTATTAAATAATACTGTAATTGTAAACGATACACAATAAGCACAAACGTACAGTAGAATCAATTAACATAAGTGTTTTTTGATATGCCAACGTTACTACAAATATATCCTCGTTTATATAGAACAATGTCATCATTATTCGTGACTTTAATGTGGTTTTATTATTAGTTTATTACAAGTATGAAAATAAAAACTCCGTTTTTTTCTCTTACATCGGGGTCATCGTGAAATACTTGATTTTTAATACATACTCTGTAACAAACAAACAGATTCTTTTTACATTTTATTTTGTTTTATCTGTGTTTATTAAGCGAACCTATTATCAATATACATAAATATAATAGGTATACTTACGTCTAACTTTGTGTTTCTATTTTACAAGCGGTTAGCACCTATACTGGCATTCGCAAGTACTACAAAAACGAAGACTTCTTCAAAATAATATACACATGGTTAAATTCTAACTCCACTTGTTATTCCTATAAACAAATCAATTACTGGCTATAAATCAAATGTTACATTTCTCTTAAAAAAAAAATACATAAGAACATTAAAACAAATATGTATTTAACATTACGTTTAAAGCTTCATCCATATTTACAATTTCCTATAAACTAATTAATATATAAATCCATTATAACATAATAAACATACAAAACCTATCTGACCTTCACTAAAAAAATAAATAATAATAGTTAATTGAGTCGCGGAGTGTAAACCGTAGATATAACAGGCATAATTTAAAGTTTAGAGTGATATTAATTGTTTAAATGTTTTAAGTTTTCCACACAACCAATTAGAAAACTGAAGATGAGAGCTTAGAGCTGTCAAAAACGTTATTTGGAAAATAAATACTATTTTTGGATAGAGAAAAGTTAATAAATTAGTAAATGGATGCCAGCAACTAATTATAGGCCTCCATGAATATATATTTTCTATGCTTGAATAATAGAAATATAAAATGTCGAGAAAAAAAATCGAACGTTATTCAATTAATTTAAACCCTTAACCAGAAACTGAATATTTGTTTGTACATTATAGTAATTCAAACCAATTAATTTTTGCATATTAATATCAGTTCAATAGATAATCATATTGCTCTTGCATCTGACTCGTATTGTTTCTGTTCATTTGTAATTAACTTTTATTTCTGATCACTACTAATCACATCAAATACCTACTCCCCCCCCTTTATCAGGACCAGATTAAGACATGTATTGTATGTTGAAACTGCATTCATTAGTAAATTTTATGAAGTGTTAACTACTATCATACATCAACCGAAGGAGATTTTCTGACCAACTCTTTCACAGTTAAAAGTAGATCCATTCGATTATTTAAAAATTATTTATCTTTCTATTTATTATTACTATTATTATTAATTTATTTTTCTATTATTCTCTAATGGATTATTATATCATGTTGCAATTCAAAGAGGTAAGTATTTACTATTCATATTTGTTTTGTAGGTGACTTTATGACAAAGTGGTTATTGGAGTGAAGGGAGCAGAACAAATTTGACAGCTGGAGTTTACTGACGGTATCACCAAAGCCAATTCACTTACCCATAATTTTATTTTCCCCGGCTGTGCCTCTCCAAATCAATACCCTCGCCCTACCCCACTTGCGAAGCAATAATTTCATTTATCTCTGAGGGCTGAGGTACTTATTTTTTTATTGTTCTAAACTATTTACCTTTCATCTTTTAAGACTTTGATAAATACAAGAACGGTTTAAGATTGAATTTTGTAACTGTTTTTTCGTTGGATACTACAAAGAGGTTGTAACTGGGTAGATCGGGCGGTCGCGTCATTTGTTCACAGATTCCGTTTAAAAGTAATCTCCCAAGAAAGGCCTCAAAGGGGTTTTCGTAGCTTAGTTGTGAGGATTAGGCCAGGGGCTTATACCCCTTCTGGCAAACGTTCAACCTGTATAAGGTTCCGACCGTTCACCCCTCATAATCCAGGTAATATGAATGAAAATATCTAATAATTATCAAAGTATTTTTGGATTTATTTATAAAGGACTCAGATATAAAAGCTATTATCCATAAAAAGCTTCCTTATAAACTATGAATAAACAAACAATTACATAAAAGTAGAGAAAAAATACGGCGCAATGACACAGTAACGCTTGTGAGTCCAGTCATGCTGGTTTAGCATTCCATGTATTTAAGATATCACAATTGTATACGGTTCTAAATAATAATCTGTTCTATGCAAGGATTGTTTTCTTGTTTGTTGTACTTTTATTCATTAATTTTTTTTTTCTTAGCTCTCTAATTATAAGATAAGGATGAGGAAAAAATAACGGGATATTTGGGTTGAGCGGATCCTTGTTCTAGGAGTACCTGCTTGAAGGTGGTGTGAGGGAATTAAGGAGCGTGGGAAGCCTCGGTAGAGGTTGATAGTTGCGGTACAGGGGTGAGAGTCCAATGGTGGCTGGGCCTAGAGTCCCTCTAGGCATGTAGTGCAGTCTTATCAGTCTTTAGTCTGATAGCAGTTTGGGTGCCCGTTACAGGCTTGTTGTTGGTGGGCCAGGCGCCGTGATGTCCACCATTTGGCCTGCTTTACTCGATTTTGTGAGTTGCCATCGTGCCGGTAGCGGTGGGGGTGACATGTCTCGGAATAGGCTATGAAACATTTAGAGTATGTTTCATCGAGTCGAAGAACTTGATGTGTCTTCTTTGGATGGCTTCGGTGATGGTGGGGACTTCAAACGTTTCGTGGATGTCCGGGAGCCTTCATATCACGAAAAGGGGTATGGCATAGTGCCGTGCGCAGGATTTTGTTCTGGAAGCTCTAGAGTCGAGTTATTGTGCTAGTGTGTAGGAATCGGAAGAGTGGTGTCCTAAACAGTAGAGCTGGCCTCAGGACGCTCTTATGTTTTAACAGTTTCAGCCGAAGGGATATAACCAAGCTTGTGATGAGATGCTGGAGAGAGTAGTAAGTCCTACGTACTCCTTTCAACTACTTCTGCAGATGTGTGTAGAACGTCATGTGTCTGCCTAGGTTATTCATTAAAATATTTATCATCGTTCTTAAACTAAATTGTGAGTGAACAATATGGCGAGAAGGACTGAGTGACGCAACAGGCTGCTCTAGACTTTTAATACCCATTAGTTTTGATAAAAATTCTTTATTACTGATTGCTAAAATATTGACTAAACACAACGAAATTCGAAAGATAGTACGTGACTAATGAGCTTTCAAACTCGGTGGAAAAAATCGAAACACATTGAGTAACTGATGAGGCGAAGAAGACTTTAAAGCCAGACATAAGCAGATTAGTTGTTATATAAAGGGTTTCTTTACTTTAGGAGTTGAATTTGCTTGTTAAATGTTATAGAGTTCATCCAAAATACATTTAAAAAAAACCCTTGCATGAAAAGTATATAACGAAAAAAGAAACAAAAACATACCATAAAATAAATTATTATATTATTAAATTAGCTATTTTAACTACAGAATCTAGAAGTCAAACTGGGCATTACAAACCCAGTGTTATATATTTATTTAGATTATCTGAGGAAAAATATACTCGCATGAACGGGACTTGAACCCAGGGCCTCCACGATATCACTGCCAGATATTTTCATTTCTCATTATAAATATTGCAAATTTTGTCATGGTTCCCGCTATTATAAGCAATTATAAATTATCAGTCAAAAAAACCTTAAACTGGCAGGGTAGGGACTTAGCCACAGGACCTCCACAATATCTGTTCTGTTGGACAATCCACAATTCTGCTACCTCTACCAGTGGAGCTATCCTGCACGAGTGAACGATCACCACAGAATGGATACTCATCGACTATCTATTGAGCCGCAATAGAATTAGGTGAATAGCGAAATGGCTATTCAATGGACGCAGAAGGGGCATCAAAGAGAAGCTCTATAAGAAGGGTTATTCGTTTCGGCTTTTTAAAACCGTTTTCCACCAATGCCTTTGTATCGAAATAATTCCATTAGTTCTGAATAAGTGGCCATTGATGCGGGTTGCTATTATCCGGGTTCGGGTTATTTAATGGGAAAGCTCCGTCTCAGACAGGCATTATTTCAACGGAATTTTCAAATATCTCTTCTCCAAAGTATTTAATTACTTCCTTCAAAGATATTATTTCAGACTAGTTTGTTCAAGGGGTCCGGGCTTAAAACAAATAACATAACTAAACACAACTTTTCATTTTTATAATTAAAATATTTCTTTATGGATGTCATGATTCAAAATGAAAATCAGAATGTGGATACAACTCTTACTAATATATTTGTTTATTAATTTTGCTCCGTTAAGGAAAAAATATTCATATCTAAGCAGTACCTGCAAGTACATACAAGTCGTTTAAAAAAGTAATTTTCAATTATTTATAATTAAATAACATACTATGTATAATACTAACCATATTGGATTGTGCGTTATTTTAAATTAAATAAATTATTCAATATCTGGTCTGGAAATTCATTATATTAATATTAAGAAATTCACTCGCTTCTATTTATTGCTTTAAAAACGCATATTGGACCGATATTATAAAGCGAATAAAAACTGTTTTAAAATACACAATATCACTCACTACAAACATTAGTTACATTTAAGGTAACTAAAAATGATAAAACAAACAGTATTGCAGAAAAAATCTACATTCATTCGATTTCCGTTCAGTAAAAGCCCCAAATTTATACCACAATACTTTGCTCATAAAGTTTATTGAATCCATTCACATTTTAAACCGCAAATAAATCACAAAACTGATTTATTATTACATAGAGAATAATATAACTAATTATATTATTACGACACATGTTGTAAGATATGCGATAGGCCTAGATGATAATAAATTTACATGTTTATACTTTTTGTTATAATAAGAGTCAATTATCTGTCTGTAGAAAAAGATAAACTCAATCGACTTGAATTCTTAATGATGCATATCACAATATCTTGAAATGAGCAGGCTAATTATTTTATGTTTAAAATAAAATAACAGGATATATACACACAAAATCAAAAAAAAAATCTGTCACGTAACCTGTGTTTTTTCAAAATTATTTCAGATATTCTTACGATTACTTCCTTCCTAATTTTGGTTTGTTGTTCCAACAGTATATATAAAAGAAACGCAAACATATATATTTGTGTGCGTGTACGTGTTTTCAGTGTTAATAATTTAATTTGTAAATGGATGTAGTTATGCAATGGTAGACCAAGCACAAAGTTCTTGTTGAGTAAATTGACTATTGCAAACAGCCCTATTAGTACACAAGTACTTACTATACTACCAGTGTTTTCATTAAGTACTGGTGATGTAGTAAGTACTTTTTTGCAAGTAAGTGTGTATGTAAAAAGTCAAATTATTTTCTTTTATATACCCTGCTTCACAAAAATAAAGCCACACTTAAAAAAATTAATATATTTGCTTCTTAATGAAATTAGTTTCTTTCAATTCTATTTCTATTAAACGTTTTCAGGGATAAGTGCCTATAAATATAAAGGAAAAATCCAATAAATCTTCAAAAACAATTTCTATTTGATTTGTTAGGTAACTGATCTGTAAAAGTTTAGCAAACGATTTTTTTAAATCTTAAAGTTTAAAGGCCAAGCAGGTATTATAGCACGTGTTGTTGCTTTAGTGGGGGACGATTGAAGCGAAAAATATGCAGCCCATGCAATGGGTTTACCTAGAACTACTATTTGGAAAACAATTACATGTTTGTGCAATCGCAGACGAGGATCAGGTCTGCCGTGAGTGACAGAGGCAACAGATGACCGTTTCTTTGTAACAAACACGCTTTGGAATCGGTTTTCAACTGCTACTGAGACTGCTAAAATTCTTCGTACAACTCGGGGAAGGGTAATATGTTAAGAAAATGTTAGAAACAGGCTTACTGAAGTGAATTTAAATCCTAAGAGACCAGCATCAGGGGCATTATTGACCAGAGAACATCGTAGAGCTGTTTGGGAGTTTCCTTGACCTTATGTGGACTGAATACGAATGGTGCAAAATGCTGTTTTCGGATGAGTAACGCTTCTCTCTTTATGCACTCTCTCTGGTCAACAAAAGCCCTATTATTGGTCTCCGAGGGTTTCAACGAAAGCAACAACACGAGCTACTACTCAACTGTCAAAACAATTTTTAAAAATTTGAGTCAATTTAAACTTTAATAAACCATTTGCTAAATTTTTAGAGATCTGTTATACAAGGAACCAAAGTAGAAATTGTTGAATGTGTATTGGAGTTTTTCTTTCCCATGAGTTAAAAGCCGAAAAAATTGTTTTAGGGAGCCAATATTTGAATATTTCCAAGTATGCTACTTTTTTTGTGGAGCAGTGTAGATAAGCATGTTTTTTTCTTGACAGTAATTCGTGAAACTGTATATATATATATATTATTAAAGCTTTACTGTAAGTAGATAAACGTAGCCACAAAAACAGGGCATCGCTGGTCTTACTTATCTGTTCCTATTGTCACTGGATGTTTTGTACTGTCTCTATTGCTTGTGAGGTAACTTATCCTGTTATTAGTTCTTATCTGTCATAATATTTGTCAGTTTTGTGATAACAGTCTCAATTTTAGTTTGTTGTTTTGCAATATTTCTTCATGAACACCTGTAACATTGAATGTACGATCATCAATCAGCAGACAATAATCGTCAAATTGGTCGTTTGGGAGCAGCTTTGTTTTCCACTGTTGTCATGAGAAATTCGTTAATTTACCGAAAGAGATCCTTGTGTTTGTGTTTAATCAGTAAAACGTTTCTCCGACCTCCATTTTGAGGAGTATACTAAAATAACTTTAAATTTCATCTTCCCAAATGATTTTTTTTTTATTTCACTAAAGATTTCGCCAGCTACACTGTGATAATGAAGTCATGCGGTAAATTTAAGAAGCATTTTAAGTACTGTAACAACAAATATAATATTAAAAAATCGAAACAAGTACTCAACTGTATCAGTTTGCTTTAGTCTTATTTTACTCAGGCAAGCATTTAACCGCTGTGAAATATAATATATTGTCCATACATTGGGCGAATGTTGTGAGCAATTGTGTTTTGGGAAATCGGATCCTGCTTGTGCGGTTGAGGGACATCGTTAATGGTGGTGTATATTTCTCTGATAGAGAAGGTAGGCTGAAAGAGGTATGAATACATACCTTATATATTTGTTGTTTTATAGAATAGTTTTAAATGTCTATATTTTTTTTGCACAAATTTATGGAGAGTTATTATCTTATTTAATAAAATTAGAGATCTCATCGAAGCTTCTTTGGTGAAAAATATCTTTCTTTGGCGAAAATACAGGCAGAGATATGTTTTTAATCCACGACATCGGTACCAAATGAGGGTACAATGACTCAATAAATAATAGAGGACTTGATACATCTTGAAAATCATGTGAAAGGGCAAGAATATATATTTAGATTTCTATCTTTTGGAATATAAACATGATAAAAAATACGAAGTTGCATTATTCGAAATTTGCTTTAACTAAAATATATCATTGTTTCATATCATATGAGGCATTGCACAATTGTAGAATTCAAACCAGTGGAAATGTACCACCATCTATCGGTGGCTCAAAAAAGTAGGGTCTGCCTAAAAAAAAAAATCTGCCCACTTCGGGGAGATTGATTTTGGGAGCGGGTGAGGTGTAGGTTGGTTTTGAAAATATCACTGCGATTAATTTTATGTTCCCTTCATACCAGAGGATTGTAATGGTTAATAATGGAGCTTGTTGATTAAGACTATGGTGTATATCAATCATAAAAGTGGATTCACTGTAATTTACTCGTAAAAAGAATGGGCGTGTTTTGTTTCAATCGTACATTAGTATTCAATTGGTTCATTAGATCGTAGAGCTTACGTTAATAAATAAATATATTTAGTAAAATTGAAAAATGCCAGAAAACTGATCTGAAGATCTGAAGTATGTATTATAAGTGTCTTTTGGGCCCTAATATCACGTATTTATTTGTAATAAAGAGTTATAACTTAATTTTTACTCATTAATTTTTTTAAATATTAGATTGTTTGTTAACAAAGTTCCAATTAACATTACTCCTTAGTTCATCGGGATATACATTAAATAACCTTTAATACCCTCCAACCTTAGTCCACCTTAAGTTTGTGATTAATATAAGGGTGTTGACACAACCATCCTTGGTGTTTAATTGACTGTCCTGGGAGTGTCATGCACGGAATTCTCTCTTCGTTTCTCTTGGTGCAGCATTATGCATTAGAATGAGCTTTGATTTTACTTAATTAACTAATTATGTAAATTTAAGATATTAGCAAGTTATTATTATTATATAATTATAATTCGGATCCATCATTGAAAAAAAATAAATAATAGATAATATATAAATCGCTTGAGTAGTGAACTTCTTTTTTCTCAATCAACCTATTTTTTCTGAATTTCACCCAGTCGGAACACAGTGAAGTAAGAATTAATTTATCGTTATTATACTGTTCAGCGTCACCCTCACCTAGCTTTAGTTAACCGCTTTTATACCAATACTTAATTAAAAATTAATATAATATTTTACGTGGCAATGTGTCAGCCGTCAATGTTTATGGTAGAAGTTTCAGAGCACTGTATGCTTACTCCATGAGTATGATCTTGGTGTTGAGACACTAAAGGTAGTTTTAATGGACATTGGCACAAAATCTGGTTATCCTATTATTTTTTTTTGCTGATTCAAGGAAAGAGAAGAACATATTTATCACAATATTTAAAATTCTAGTGACATACTGAAATCAATAGCGTGCAACGTCCAAACGTACTGTTCAGACGCCACATTTGTATAAATGGATTTCAATAATTAACGCTGAATATTAAAAAAAAAAAGTATGATAAATAGTTAAAAATCAATGAAAAGTAAAATAATCATTACTAATACTATGTCCGAAACAAAATCGATTTCGAGTTTAAAACAAAAAAGTATTGAGACCAAGTTTCCCTGCAATATTCATCACGAATGTTCTAAAATACATTACTATTGTGTGTATAGTTAAAGTTGAGCTGTTTAGCGTTTTTAATACGTTTACCGTTCTCACCAAAGTTCACAAGGAACATTCTCTAAACCGATTTTTGGAAAACATTTCAAATATTTTGCCTTGTATTTATTCAGTTTTATATACATACAGGCACTTTCCAGTAGGTTTCGGTCCCCAGGGAAGTTAGACCATCACCTCCTTTAAGGGGAGGCCTGCACGAGACAACATGTTCCAATCATATTTGCTTATTTATAGTTGTAAATATATTGCAAACCCGTTTTTTTGAAGTACTAAGTATAACTTTGTAATGGATTATTATTAATTATGAATAGCTCAGAAGCAGTACTTTTTATTTATACTGTCGCAAGTTATTATGTATTTTACAAAATATTGTTTGTTTCCTCATGCAATAAAGGCTTTATTTATATACATACAAGGTGTGGCGTAAATGATGTGTAAAACGTTCGAAAAAATAGTAGACCTTACAAGTAACAGAAAAGTTTATTTAGCTTATGGTCCAATTGTGAACAGAAAAGGACAAAATTTATATTTTGTGTTTTGTTAAGGTTGTCACGTTTTTGTTGAACAGGGAGCGATTACAATTTAAATTAGGTAATTCTCAATTGCAGTAACGTAAAAAAAAAATTTCTTCAAAAGCAAGTAGAATTTGTCTTTGTAAAAACCAGTCGAAGAGGGGACTTCAAGTGGCTAAATTACGGAAACACGGCGTCGGCTGCTGCAAAGAACTGCCACGTAGTCAAAGTGGAATATCTTCCAAAAGTGCAGGAAACTTATTTTCGAACAGCTCTGATAATTCAACCGAATGGAATCTATTACCAATGAATACTGACCTGAGGAGATATTTCGCCATTATCACAATCCAGACGTTTAAGAATTAATTAATAAAAAATGAATGCTAATTAATTTTAACTGATTGTAAAATAATAAGAACAAGCTACGAATGTCTTTTATAATAGAAGGATTCATTATTTTTTAATATGAATGAATCATGTCAAATGAAATAAAATATAATTGCTAAATTTATAATCATTATTCATAAATTGACGTTATAAAATGATATAATACAAGTTCCAATGATTAATTATCAATTAAATTAAATAGAATAAGTAACTTTTTTCTGGGATGATAGTAACTTAATGTATATGAATAACGTTTATCTCTGATATTATTAATGATATATCGCCTTTGTGCTTTTGATGAAATTTATTAGGCATTGGCTTCATTGGCGGTTGATAGACTTATTGATAATGCTCAGGAAAGAAATTATTATATAGATTATTATAAACCCTAGTTTTAGAAAGAGCGTTTTGGTTCACTTTTTTATCGTAATGCCCGGTAACACTATACTGTTACACAGCAGGAAATTTTTGACTTTTTTACTAAAAAGGAAATAATTTTTCACAAATTTTCCGTTTTATTGTTTTTTTACTCTGCCCACTGTCGTTTGTTTCATATTGAATTTTCAGATATTCATCGCTAGTCTTAAAGGTTATGGTGAGGAGAAAACATTGGAATCATCATTCTTTCATCATTTCTGGGTTCACAAAAGTATTTACAATTTATTTACGTGAATACCCGTAGCCCTGATGATAACAAAGAGGCATAATTGAGGTTATTATAAAAAAATGGCGAGTCTGTGATGTTGGTTAAAAAAGGTGGGAGTAATAGGTAAAAAGTATTCTTAAAACAATTACTAATGATGAACATCTTGGTTTTGAACAAAGCCCTCTATAATTCGTAATAAATAAAGAGCAGTTATCTTGGTATCTTAGGAACCAAGGGTCAAATATCTTAGCGTTTAAATTGCAAGCACGTACATAGTTACGCAAATTGTACTTGACAAATATTAGACTCATCGAGAAAACAGGCCATTTACAAATGCCTCCTCACATTTTCTTCACCTGTTGAAGACTGGACGCTTCTGGAACGTCCCATTGACCAAGTACTTCGTCAAGAAATTGACATGGACTGCATGGGAAATTTATCTATGGTCTCAGGAGCAGAGTGCTAGGGCCGTCGAGACAAAGTACTCACCTTGAACTATGTCTACCACAAGATATGCATTACTAATTAAGACAAAACAGAAAAAATGGGTGCAAGGAAACATGTAACAGCCCATAGAATAAAAAATTATTAAATAATAAATCTTCCGTTTCTTCACAATATAGCTTTTATTCACCAATAATGTTTTAGATAGCTCTAAGCTGTCATATTCAATTGCTAAAATGAAAAGTCATACGATTAAAATCTCTACTGTGCATACGGAGGCAAATAAAAATCAATCATTAAAACTAACAATAAATAAAACTTTTTTAAAATAGTAAATCTGCTTAACTGCGCTAAGTCCGAAATGGCTTATCTATTTTATATTATTAAAATCAATAAAACGTTTAAAACCCCAATAAAAAATTAATTTCATATCTACTCACATATGTGAAAAAACTTATAACATTAGAAATAATTGATTGATTAGAAATAATATATTGATTCAAATGTCAAACAGCGTAAACGCCGGGAAGACCGACTGCGAATCTTCTCCCTCCAAAAGGGGAAAAAATCCTTGCCAAAATCGTATAGCATAGGAGGGCAAGAAAACTCACCAGTTTTCTCAATGCACTATTTGGGTATAAAAATGGATAGGCATCTCCATTTCTCTACTCATTTTAGTAATAAAATAGAAAAAGTACGACAAAGGTCTTACCGGCTATCGCACTTGCTGACTTTACCTAACCTGTTGCTTCGTCTCAAATTGATGATATATAAATGTGTCCTCCGGCCAGTTCTGCTGTACGGTGCCCCGCTATTTACCCACTTGACTGACAGTACAGCCAAATGTCTCTAACACTTCCAGAATTGAATCATGCGAAAAGTGGTTCACATACCTCTTTCGAGTGGTTGAAGAACGCTGACCTGCACCCGTTGCTTGGTGTGCCGTCGGTGGGTGAGTTCATCCGCCGGAGACACATTGAGTTTTTTAACTCGTTGCAGCACCTGACAAACCCAGTGTTTAACACTATGACCCCACCACCCCTCCCGCATCGATGGCAACAGACTGTCGGGGAAAAATTAGGATAAGAATTTCACCTTTATTAGTCAGTTTAGTCCAGTCACGTATAATGTATATCATTATACTTGTTTATTCATTATATAATTTCTATAAAACCTAAAACAAAACCTGTATATAATGTAGTGATGCTACAGGAAATAATAAATCATTTGTAAATAGATTCACCTGAGGATCTATAATTCTATATAATTATCTGGAAATTTAAAGAGGCTATGGAGAAAAAAAAAAAAATGTTGAAATTGGTTTGGTACCCCTTCAGACTTTTCTTTACAAGGGACTTTACTTTCTTTACTATAGGTGTGTTTATTATTTGTTTCTTTTTTTATTTATATTGTCCAATGTTAGGGAATCTCATTTCTATATCTAATTTAATGCCAATCCTTTCTAAGCTGTCAATTATCGTCATTTGCATGGTGTAGCTACCTGGAGTTGCATGTGGTGCATCATGATGCCCTATATACATACTCGCTAGCAGATCCCTCAAAATCCCACAGTACCAGGTTTACCGGACAGATCACCCTGATGGACCATCACCTACTGGTACTGTTGTCCTTATCCATCATTCCATTTCCAATCACATGGTCTTTGACTTCCAACTAGCCACAGCTGTGACACAATGTCCTTCTTCTTATCAATGTATTGTCCCCCTACAAGTCCATGTCCAACTTACAATTTATCTCCTTTCTTAACTCAATTTCACTCCATTATATTATGGGTGGAGATATTAATGCAAAGCACCAACAGTGGGCCTCCAGAACCACTAACAACCGAGGGTGTGATCTGGTATCTACACTTTAATCCACTAACTCCACCTCTCTCTACATAGTCCTATCTATTGGCGTGTAGAATGTACCGGAATCCCGACATCCTCGATTTTTTCATCGACCATGGATGAATTCCGTTCACTGCACTGCTCGATGACCTGTCGTTTGACCATTGCCCTTCATTCCTCACACACTCTTTCGCACCCCCAATCCCTAAACTAATTTCTCCTTCATTCATCTAGGGCGCTGTAGCAGACTGTCAAATTTTAACTAATTATATTGGCCACAACACCTCAGCATCTAGAAAATCCTGTACATCTACTATTCTACTACCTCAATACAACAATGTACATGGAATGCCTCAAAGTCTTGAACTTTGTCCTAAATTCCAGAACAAAACTTCTTTACTTCAGAACCTACTCGATCTTATCCACATTAAACGCCTATCTAAAGCCTTAATGCAAAGAATCCGACTAGGAACAATTTTCCCAGGAGAGCTACAGACGATATCCCAAAAGACCATTCTTTATCGCATCCACTCCATCGTAACGATGGGTCCTAGGAGAAAAATATGAGACATACGCACAGCATCTTTCTCGTACTTTTACCCTTTATCCTTAGCAAAATCCATCCCATCCAATTAATGTTAAATATTCCCTTAATCCTCCAATGCTCCTTTCATTCAAAGGGAGTTAATCCCTCTGCGGTCTAATACCTCTTAAGCAACCCACTGCTACGTAATTCCTCTGGGTATAATGTTCTCACTGCTCAGATCCTTCAACGACTCCTACTTAGAGTGATAATTTCACCTAATCATACCTATTTTACAGCCAGTCTGCTTTCAATCCTCTCAAAGTTTTTGAAAGAAGCCTACTTAAACGCCTCGTCCATATTTGAATCCAAAATCCTTATTTTCAGTCATCAATTTGGCTTCCGCTTCACAACACTAAACTCAACAATGCCTTCACGTTGCTATGTGTGTATAAATGGTCATATATCCTCTGCACTTTAAATCGAACACTACTGCACGTCAGAAAGGCATTGAACGTAGCTCAGCTTTCTATCATATATGAATCGCGGGTTTGCTTTACAAGCTGTAGGTCTCTCTACACATTCCCTTTATCTAATCCTTTAATCCAATCTGTGGCCTCGCGATCTATTGTAAATAGATATGTAATTCATGGGGTCCTTACACAGGCCATGATCCGTACCCAAGCTCTGAACACCTGTGGGTTTCTTGCCTTCATCCTGGTCTTTACCAGATGGAGGATCGGTAGGAGTGGGTGGCGGGGAGAGCTCCGCTACTCATTCCGGCTCCCGGAATTTATTTATATGTATAAATAGTATAAATCAAATTGTACGTAGGTATGAATCAATTGCTACATCACAATTAATAATGCTTTACAAGCAAGTTGTAATATTCTAATAATTGTAATGATAATTACATCACCGAGTGAAGAAAAATACATAGTATTATAAACATCAGGATTACT
The DNA here is from genome assembly GCA_930367205.1 of Acanthosoma haemorrhoidale. NCBI lineage: Eukaryota > Metazoa > Arthropoda > Insecta > Hemiptera > Acanthosomatidae > Acanthosoma > Acanthosoma haemorrhoidale. The sequence continues at coordinate 29,071,522 of OV884013.1, read as the reverse complement.
TAAAAAAAATTTTCAAAATAAATCCCTTGTGTCTGTATATAATTGTATTAGGTCTTATAGCCAACTTTTCCAAGTGATGAGGATTTTAATTGTTGATATATCAATAAAACTACATTGTCTAGTTGTCAGAAACATTATGAAAGCATTAGTTTGTCACAAATTAAACTGTTGGTTACTTTTAAGTTGAAAATGTCACGGGAAAATCTAATCTGAGACTGAGAATTAATTTGAAGAAATCCTGTTGCATATATTATTGGTCTCTATTTCGAATTTAACAATAATAAAGGTTAAAGAAATGTTAATTTTTTTTTCGATTAGGAGATTATCGTGGTATTGAAATTATTTATTGTTTATTAAATGATGTAGGTCGAACGGTGATGTAGTGGGCAGTGGTTGTTAAGTACAATCGAACGGCGCCATACAAGCCCAAACAGAGCATGTTCCCGACGGGGCTGAGCTATGGCGCAATTAACAGAAGTGCTGTTTGGAGTCCAGCGTCCGGCCCTCTCTCGTGTAGAGACTAGTGCTAGAATTAGGGAATCAAACACTGGTCCAGAACCACAAAAGCCTGGCCATAATCCCATAACGGAGCGTTTCCGAATCATTGGTGTATTGAAACAGCTGAAATATTTGAAGGTGAAATCAATCCTCTGTTTCCATACAAATCAAATAAATAAAATATTTCTTTAAAGTATTAGATATCATATAATTTGCGAGTGCAATAATTACGTTTTAGAATAAATCTAAATTTATATATTTGAATTAAGTTGAGAAGAGGGCGGATATATGTGGTGAAAGGTACTCCGGAGGCCGTTAAAGACGTGAAAAAATGTACCATTTGGAGAAAGAAGGTGGTAACTTTTTTTTTTATGTTGGTATATCCCTGCCTTGTTGTCATCATTTATAACATTTATTTGGAGAACGATAGTTTGCGTAGATTTGTTGAAACAAAGCGACAAGCATATCGGAGAGGTAAAACAAAAGGAATTTGTCATAACTATAACTTCCGAAACTCCAGATAATCCGATGAATCGTTTTTAGTTATAATCTCAGCATAGTTTTGATGTAATAAAAACGTTATATTGTTAGTCAAATAGTTCACTTTGAATTTCAGGAGGGTTGGCCAGCAAAATCCTGGACGAGTTGGCCAGGGGCCATTGAAAAAGTCGTCTGAGGCCACTCAGTATGTGGGCCACGGGCCGGCGTTTGGCCACCCCTCAGTTAGGTACTGTGTTTGAGAAAGTGGCTGCAGGATTCAAAAACCCATATGTTTTCTTCTTTATCCATGCCTTCCGTCTTCTAAATATCCAGTGTCTATAATTACCACTGGTAGGAGATTTTATTAGATTTACTTATAAAGGGTGTCCCAGAATTAACGCAATATTTGAATTTGCCACCATTTGTGCAGTAAATTGCTGGCAACCCTAAAAAAAAACAATTTGACATCTGACAGTTTAGGGTTAGTAAAAATGGAGCATTAAACGATAGAACAACGTGTCTTTATTGTTGAACGTCATCTCAATAATAATGAAAGTTTTGCAGCCGCAGTTCGAAAATTGCATACATAATATGGTCGGAATAATATTTTGACTTCATCAACTGTGAAGAGATTAATTGAAAAATTTAGGGATACTGGATCAGTTGGAGACACTACACACTGGTCGTCCAAAAACAAACTGTTCAAATGCCAATATCGAAGCAGTGCGTGAGAGTGTCAAATGAAGTTGGTCAAGTAGTGACTGTTACAGGTGCTCGTGTCGATATCATGATAATGTCGCGTAGTGATAACACAGTTCTTTCGCCGAAATTGGATGATATTAATGTGGCCAATATGTGGTTTCAACAAGATGGTGCCACATGCCATACAGCCCATGAAACAATTCAAATACTGCATGAGACATTTCCAGGTCATGTACTCTCTCGTTTCAGTGATCAGAATTGGCCCCCTAGATTGTGTGATTTAACACCTTTAGATTTCTTTTTATGGGGTTATTTGAAGTCAAAGGTGTATGTCAACAAGCCCACATCCATCCGTGCATTAAAAGAGGAAATTCAACGCTGCATCAACGAAATTCAACCATATTTATGTCAAATGATGATGGAAAATTTCAACAAAAGAGTGCGTATGGGCCAGCAAAGTCGTGGAGACCATTTGCACGATGTGTCATTCCATAAATAACCCTATCCTATTTACTTTATAATTCAATAAAAAAAATAACAAAAATACTGACAACTTTTCTATTTAAATCAAATCTTGTGTTAAGTCTGGGACACCCTTTATTAAGGCAAGCCATTTAATTTACGTCGTCTAGCTTGTGTTATTATTAAATTGATAATTTTATATTCTAAAATTACTCCTCAAACTAGCACACGTTCAATTATTATTTCCATCCCCGTGGTCTAGTTGTTAACATTTTAACTTCCAACTGCGAAGGCTCGAATTAAATTTCCGGCTATCTTAAGTATTTTCTTTAAAAGACAAGGCTGGTCAGGAAGATTCGATCAGCTATGTAAGGACATATGAGTAGTACTACTCCAGTAAAGATATAAGAAAGAGATTCAAAGAAGAAATTTTCGGTTAAAGAGAAAAAAGATAGTGATCAACCAAGACTTGAACAAGATATGTTTTGATCACCATACAGACAAGCTACTTAAAGGCAAGCCTTGTCGAATACCACCCTGGAAACTCCCATTCTCTTAGCAGGTCACATTAATCCTCTTTGACCCTTGCAGACTGTGGTTGTGATTCCCTATTAACAATCACATGCCCCAATAATCAATAGACTAACAATTTTAACATTTATTTTCCCCTTTTATCAAATATTTTACATTTGATGTACGCTTTTTTTTTTTACATCAAACACAAATTGAATTAGTTAAAATAAACCATGAAAAATGCCAATAATTAATACTAAATTGTTATAGTGATGTGGGCCATTGATATATTTTACCAAACGTATTTTATTTTCGTTTTGAACTCTTTATTAATACATCTAATATTTACCAAAACAATCCTATTAAATTTAGCATGTAAAATATTAAAAATTTGGTTTCTACTCGACTTATTTTTTCATCTTAAACATTGCATTGAAAAAAGTGTAATGTTTAATATAAGGTGGAGTGTATATTTTGAAAATTTATGATCGGTTGTGTGATTTCTGTTCACTATTGAAGAACATACAACCAAAAGACAGACAATCAGTACATTCAGGTTTGAAAGTTAAAACTCACATTCCCTTCGGATCGATTCTCTATCTCTCATCCGGCTATCAGATGATTGTTACTCAGATTTAGGTGCGGTAAAACATAAATAAAATGACTTTCAATAATAATAATTACTTTATAACAATTAAATTGATGATAATTTATTAAATGTACCTTTTAAATATTCATTATTATAACTCTTAGCTAGAACTAAAGCTTACATAAATTATCAAAAAAAAAAGACTCCGAAATACATTATAAGCTGACAAACCATAACATAAATTATACAACAAAACATGTAAGTAGGTGAGCACTGCAGTTGCTATAAACAAGAAAACTATTCTCCCTCTTGTAATATTTTGGCCAGGAACCAACAGAATAGTTCTATCCATAATATATTCTGACCTCAAATGAATTTATCTTAAGCTTTCTCGAAAACGAATAGTTTAACTATTCATTTTTATATCTCAGCTTTAGCGGCATAAAATTTCCTGCGTTGTTGTTCAGTCTCGTAATGGTTCCTATCTTATTTCCGGTACGTTATATTGTCCTATAATATTTTCCGAAATTTCAATGCAGTGCAATATATGTTCACAGATTAGTTCAATGCTATCTATAAACGCCCTCAAATAAGACTAAAATACAGTGAAACCGTAGTAGCACAAGGTTAATTTAATTTATAACGATAGAATGAATAATATATATTCAAGTGTAATAAATCACGTACCCCGCGAAAACGGAATTTTATTATTACACGAGTTCCCAAAGAAGACATACTTTACCCAATGATGGTGGGTGCATTCATCAATTCCTTTGAGCATCACAGGCATAAATTGAGTAAAGTATTTTAGAATTATTGTATTTATAATATACCCTATGACCTTATCCTCGTCATCTACTTGTTCAAAAAGGATCGAATAATTTTGTCGCTTCACAGACCAGTTGCTCCCCGTTCCTTTGACGTACATACCACCTCACGGGCTCAGGTAAGACCTTTTATTGGAATTTAACGAGGACACGAAAGTACGAGCAGAAAGTAGAAACCGGTTTTAAATAAATAATATTTATAACACAAATTCTTCTAGAGTTTTATCGCAAACACGCGCTAAAATATAAAATTAAAAAATGTAAAAAATTTCACGGTGAAAAAAAAATATATATAAAATATTAGCGAACATGAATTGGAAATTAGATAGAAAGTAAAATGAATGTTCTCAAAGGAGACGAAGTGGAGTCCAAAGGAGAACAAGTTCGGAAGAACTTCCATTACAACTTTTAGGCCTAATGTATTGACGCTCCTAAAACTATAAGTTTTACAACTTTAAATAAGAGTACCCAAGTAGTTAAAACTTCTAAAGTTCATGGCTAATACAAGATTTTGGACCCACGGAATAAAATATAAGACAGAGCAGGCAAATATTCGAAGAGGTCTATTGTATATCTAAATTGTCTGCAAATAAAAAATACTTCCGCGGAGTAAGCAGATTAAATCTGTAGAAGAATGCTTTTTTCGCCTAGTAAGAAAAAACAAAAATAAGGCCTCTAGTACCGTTCTGATTTTAAAACGTATTCTATTGCTAATGCTGTGCATATGTAAAATTTATCCTTAGCTAGTTAAAGCTAGAAGAAGTAGATGTCCCCTCAATGGTTAGTTACCACGCATGACTATTAACAACGGAGAAACAGTATTCCGGAATCCCACATAAGGCTTTTTTTTTGAGGAACCGTGGCTGGAAAAATGGGTACATTCATCTTGAAATGCTAACTGCAGATTTATATCTAGCTGAGTATAGTGGACTTGTTTAAATTAGAGGAAAATCTGTTTTAGAAATTTAAATAAAGGTTGTGCGGCATTAGCTTACCACTGACCATCTTGAGGTCTCCTTAGCAATAAATTCAAAAAGTTTCTGTTAATTTCTTTTATTTTTTAAAAAAATCTCATTCAATACAAATTAGAAACGCCGATTTGGTATATCCAATATAAATGTAAACCATTAATATCGAAAAAAAATGGCGAAATTCTGATTGGTCGACGTGAATTTACTCACATAAAGTTATTCGTAATCATTTTTTTAAATAGGGAATTATAAAGATACAACACTATGCGCTTAAAGACATTGGTGACATCATACATTAAAGACATCATATTCCTCTTGTTTAGATGAAAGGATACTTAACCACCGTGCCAGTCTAAACCCAGGTCGGGGTTAACAATCGCAATCTATTGTGATGTTGTACCCTTGTTCGTAACTGAGGCGATATAAGACCGTGAGGAAAATACCACAAAAAGAGTCGTCATGAAATCGATACTTTGTATATTTTGTGCTGCCGAGCAATGGTCTTTTGTTTCCCTCCAGCTCATGGCTTTCGTGCCTAATATAAACATGCAGTCAATATTCTATTTATAGAATGAAAATATTTGTAAAACGATTGTATTCCATTACAAATTCTTTATGATTATTTTCTTTTGATGGGTTCTATATTTGCTTCACTCCACTTAGTGCCTGAAAGACATAGTTTTGGAGAGAAATAGGTCAAGCAGGTTTTCCCAGATCATTCAAGACCTTCCCTTCCACGTTCCATTTACTAGTAGTATATTGTATACTTTCGGAAAAGGTGGACAATTGTCGGAGGTCAACAATTGTCGGGGGGGGGGGGGGGGGGGGGGCGTCACTAGGGGAGTGCCTGATCACTCTAGCCCTGGTGACAAGTGCGGATTGTTGTAGTTAATAACATGGACCATGTTCCATGTAGGCGTTAATATCTGACTCCATTTATTGATAGGGATGTGTCCCGACAATACACTGTGTTCAGGATGAGGTTCAGAGGTTCATAAAGAATAAGACCAGTTTTCAGAGTTCGGGCGGGAGATCGGCAGCGTAATAGGTACAAGTCGTCAGAGGTCTGCTAGAGGCTGTGAGGCAAAGTGCCGTCGTAGAGGTAATAGACATAGAGAGAGTAAACTAGCGGAAGGCTGAGTGGGCTTACTTCCAGGGCCCCGAGGCCCTGGTCGTATCGCGACTGATAATGTGGCTGTGGAGGCTAAGAAACAGAGTGCGTTCAGGGTGAAACTTACTGATATAAATATTGTACCCCCCTCCCTCGTGGAAGGCGGAGTCTGTCTGCAGGTGGTCTGTTTTATTATCCCGTTGGTCCAAAAGGGTGTGCTTTATGATGTCCCGCCTCCCGAGCTACGTGACTAAGCTGTTCCTAGCATGATTTTATGACCACGGGAACGTGACTGAAGGTCTATTCTAATAGGGTAAGTGTGCTGCCCTAGGTTTTATGGCAGGGCCCTCTGAGTTACTTGTCTTTATCTCTGCCGATCCCTCTATGATTTATTACCAGAAGTTACAGAGATTTGCATTTATATTATAATACATTATGAACCATAGTGTAGGGCAATTTACATATATTTAGCGCTTCGCTATATATCGCTACATATACACTCACACTATACAATAATAAAAAATTATTTCAATATACTGTAATACAATATATAATTATTGGTATGTGAGTTTCTCTTCCAGAGCTATCCCCCTCCAAATGTTTTCTTCACTATTACACTATCGCATATGTTTCAACTGGCAATTTTTAGCACTGTTCAGCGGATCTAGTGATGTAAGTTTTGTATTTATCATAATTGCTATTTACAAGTATTAGTCTCAAGAATGATTTAGTCACGACTGCTAATAAAGCTATAAATGATTTATTCTTCATATCTATCGTTCTTTCAAACGTTTAATCTAAAAATGTTTAAGTTGATTTGATGACGTTTTAGCAACGTTACGAAGCAGCTGGCCCTAGGATGTGCTCAGGTATATTGAATGGTGTTCTAATGGATGGGACGGTCATATTAAGGGGTTTAGCAAAATATGGAGTCAGATAGTAAGACCGTCATGAAACGATTGTTCAGGTCGTAGCCTAATCAACCCTCACTTCGTCACCAGGGCTGGGGTAACTAAGCACCCCCCTCGTGACGACCCAGTAAGGGGTTTAGCTGAAACGGACACAACTAATAGATACTTTAATCCATCTGATTCATCTGACTGAATCATTCCGCTCTCACTAAACATTCACACGAACACTGCATACAGCGTGACCCCCCCCCTAATCTAAAAGTGCCTAAACTAAAAATGTAATTTATATTCCAAAAGGATTAAGTGTTATTGAAACAAAAAACCTTCCAAGATATCGATTGAACAAGAGCTTGACTCTTCCATTGATAACTCGATATAGACGAAAGAACACTCAGTATTCTGTCTCCATGCGCGTTAAAGGGTAACCCCGCCCCCCCCCCCCAAAAAACTGTAACAATATTCACATGAAGAGACTACAACACAGGATATCTAAAGATAGATAATCGTTAAAAAATTTCATCACTTCTTATGGATTGGTTGTTGGTATTGACAGATGAAAAACCTAATGCCATCAACACTTATATATATTGAAGAAGGCTTAAATACAGATAATTATAATGTTTATGTAGCCAGAAGGCATGAATAAAACCTCCTACATTATATATCCACACTTTAGTTTGGGAGTATGTCGGGGACGCCCGACAGAAGAGGTCTCGTCGACCCTTTCACTGTGGGCGTCAGAAACCTGTTATTTGATCTTTGCTGGTGGCCTAGTCGGCGGGCAGCTTATTTCTCGTATTTCTTTATTGATGTCTCCATAAGATCTTAGAAGATGTGGCCCGACAGTACACTATGTTCAGGAGAAGAGACTAGGTGTTATAGGTTGCATACGAGGTTTTGGAATGACCACAAGTTCACACTCGGTATCTGAGGGTAGGTAAAAACCGTCCGGATCCCAAAGGCCAGTACGAACCAAAAAAAAAGAGCCAGACTGGACCACTGGGGGAGACACTATTAGGTACTTTTTGTAAGGACCCAGAGATCGTTGTTTGGATGAAAAGGTTCCCTCAAAGGATGTGCTAGTTAAAGTAAGATGAAGCCAGATAATCCCACTAGGAAGTTGTGGGGTCTGACAACGTCGTACTAAAATATAGCAAGGTTAGGAAAGAGAGCTGCAAAGTCAATTAAATAAGAAACACATGGTTCAATCAGAGCAACAAGCGCGAGTGCAGATATAGGGAGATCTGTGTTAATTTCAAGTGTCTGATTCCGACTGTCACAAAAAGCTCAGAATTTCCACCTTGTGTAGGCAGGTCACTCCTGCCTACAGCGAATGAGAGAGCTTTTTTTATTTTGGCCAATCAGAGGCTGGGCTTTCCACGCACCCCTAGTGAGTGAGTTCCGGCCGTGTCGGGATCGTGAACTAGTCCCCTCTCTTTATACAGACGCCGAAGATTTATTGATAAAATATGAAAAGGTAGGTGGGTGTTACCCAGGAGCTCAATTATAAGTTAGGGGTCAAGGAAAAAAAAATGTGTTTTATGGTCACAGAAGAGGGTGACTTCTATTTATTCGCGGTGAAGAAGTTTTCACAACATTGTACAATGTATGTTTAGAAGTCTTTTTGGCAACTTCCATCAGTGGTGGATATTCATTTAACTTCTGATGTTATTGTCATTTATTTTTAACCCCATAAAACTCTTTCAAAAATTCCTTATTCGCCAAACGTCATTTGGAAAAAGCAGAAGCATAGGATAAATGCGTTTGCCACATTAAGCATGAACCTTATTTTGTGTACATATAATAAATATGTTTAAAAGAATAAGCCACAAAAAAAATTTTGTATAATGATACAAGTAAAATGCAATATAAAGCTTCACACAGCATACAAGTAAAGATAGTAAATTTCAAACTTGCAATAAGCATAATTTGTTATAAATTAGGGTTAGTAATAAATTTGTACCTTAATAAATATGCAAATCGTATATGATAAAACATAATATATAAATCGTGTCTTTGAATGAATCGTAATAATAATCCCTAATACCGTGACTAAGTCTAAGATGAAATAATTGATATTATTTGTAAAATAAATTCCAATTTAACTCACGTATATAAAAAAATAAATAATGATAAAATTTTAATCGTTTCCAGATTTTCAAATTTGATGAAGCGGCGGACCCAACAACAAAAACTGTAATTTTACTAATTTGTCATAAAATACTTTGGCGTTGAATAATTAATATCATGAAGCAGTTTCAAAAAGATCTGTTTAAATAATTGCATAACTAATTCCGTACCCAAAATTAACTTTTGTATTGTTAAATCGTTTTATGATTACTAAAAAACTTACTTGGTTATCAATAAACCACTGTTATTACTCAATTCATGGATAGGCATTATCAAATCAAACCTTACATTGAATATTGCTGAGCTGATAATGCAATAAACTGTTCCTTTTTTTTCAAATTAAAAAGTGTACAACCAATAATTACAATCAGTTTTAAATGTCAATATCCAATAGTGAAACTGAATATGAATTCTCTATAAAGTGTACATGACTCACATTGACTGTATCATATGGTAACAGCTGAATTTATTTGAAAGAAACTAATTATTAATATCGGTTACAATCATTTTTTGCCTAAACAGATAAGTAAGTTTAATTATTAGTTTGTTAGCCGTAAAAAATGACATATTTATCATCAGAATTACGATCGTTTAAGATGCAAAAGCAGAAAAAGTGTAAAAGTAAATATTAGATTAAAGAAGCTTTGCTTTTTTTATAATTATTTTTTCATTTGTCAGCTTGCGATTTCAGATAATAAATCTCACCTATTAGCCTAAGAATTAACTAATCGTCGAATGTCATAGATGGAGAAACTGCAGAACCTGAAATAAGCATATTATTATATTCTTGTAAAATATTTTGTAACAAATATAAAATCAACAAACAATTTTTAGTAGCTGATATATAAAAATTATATAAAATCGATTATTTATTCAGTGTCAGAATGAATACATAATTATGCTAGAAGCCATCTTAGTTGTAGCAGAAATAACGCAGTTGACAACTCTTCTTTTACCATTAGGAAAATTTTCTTTTTAGATGTTGGTTAATTCTACAGTAAGGGCTGAAACTCTGGCCAACGCACTAGACCAAAGCATGTTAGTGCCCTGCACCTCCCTTCTAAAAACAATTAGATGTAAGTACTCATACTTTATGGTATTCCAGGTGAATGGAAATAATTTAAGGACCCTAAAAAATTCACAAATTCGAATCATGTGAAGGATAGGCACAGAACAATCTGATTTGATAGTTTATAACTAAACTATCAATTTGCCACTGAAAGTCCATATTTATATAAATTATAGATCTATAAAATTATTAAATAAAAAAAAAAATATTTGTTTCATGTTTTAAAATAGAATGATTTATTTATGATATAGTGGTAGTGATCTACTAAATAAAAAATTCTTTTTTTCATTTTTGAGTAATTATACATAAACGCATACATTTAAAATATATTACTTGAATATGTTATAGACTACTTAATTCTATTTAATCTACTTAGCTCTCTTAAAGTGTATTTAATTTTCTTTTTAATCCAAAAAAACTTTACATTTTCAGCGTGCACTTGCGGCTTTGGACGATATTAAATGAACGTATAAGTATCCATGTTTACGACTCAAAGGACTGATTCTTTTGATTTAAACGAGCATCAATATATTTGCTTTTCTATATCATTACTAGAATCACTATTAAATTAATCTGAGCACTATACTGCTAGAAATTGGACATATAATTGACTAAGATTAGTTTAAAACAGATGGAAATTTAATTTTTAGATGCTGATAATATTGTTGGATCTGAAGAATTTAACACTTCAAAAACGAATTGGGATCTTTGCAACAGGTCAATGAGTCGAAACCTGTGAAATGATTTTATTATGTTTTTTGAGAAAAGTTAAAACCTTTTAACGAACGAAATGCTAGGGAGTCCGACATGTCTGGGCGTGAAGTGGTTGAGGAACCACCCATATATACCACTCCCCATGATAGGTAATAAATAGTTTGTATTTCATTAAATTTGTTTTAATAAAACTTAATTCATTTTTTATGTTCTTTTATTAATTGAACATCGATATTATTCGTTAAAACTCGTAATGAAAATAAAATAGGTATTGTATTCATTCAAGACTAATGTTATTTTGGGAGAAACAAATAGATTATAGGTCTCTTTACACATTTTGTAAAAGCATGGCCGTAGTTGCTACTGTTCATTACTACTGGGTCATTACTTTTTGAAATCTGATTCAAGAGAAAATCCCACCCCCCTATTGCTACCCCAATCGCATTGTACAGAAAAAGATGACGGGAAGATAATAGAGACGCATCCAGCGAATCGTATCACGGATACCGAACGAAACTTTACTATGTCACACGAGTGTGATACCGAGCTTGTGTGGTTAATTGTCAATTACGTTGTCTGAGAAAAACAGGTGGTTTGGAATTGTGTAATCAGTGAGTAAAGAAGTGATTCTAGAGCTGGTAATTTATAAGCGCCGCAATTTGCTTCCATAATTATGTGTGCTAAATATTAAACGGTTAATTAAAAAAAAAATGAGGCATTATCAAACGGCACTGAAAAACACTTACTAAAAATAGGTGAAGTGTTGCGTCATAAATTTACGCAATCCGACGACGTAAACCCCATTGATTTTTAATTCGAGGCGGATCGAGGAATCAACTACTCTGGATGGGTCGGAAATAATTCCGGAAATTAATAATTTTCCAGTCTGGTGCGCACGTAGCACGGTCTCGTTCATATCGTGTCGTCATGGAAGGGGGGGGGAGCAAGACAATTAAATTCTGTTGGGCAGAGAATATCTCATGAATTAGAGCGAGGAAGGAGCAATATCTCAACAGCTCTCGACAATATTATCATAATCAGTCGTACAAGGGAATAATTCAAGCTTGACGTTGAAGGAGGGGGTGGATCACGTTTTTATTAAGATTAGTTTGTTCATTCACAGCTTGCTACTGCCTCCCACTCTGTAGTAGACAGTATGAAATATTACAGCCAGCAGGAAAGAAAATTAATTACATCCTGGCCTGTTAGATATTTGAAACTATTTGGAATACTTGAGATACAAACTTCCCTCTCGTCATCCAAGTTTATATAGAGTAAATTGTTACTTTAAATTGGACATCTTAAATTATACTGCCCCAGACCGTTCAACATCTTCAAACAACTTAGGGAGTAGCAATATGTGCAGAAACTGTTAGAAGATGACTTTTTGAAGTGAATTTGAACCGTCCATTGTTGTACAAAGAACATCGTAGAGTTTAAATCGCCTTCAAAAAGTCTTCTTCTAACACTTTCTGCACATATTGCTACTCCCCGAGTTTTACGAAGAAGTTGAGCAGTTGAAAACTGATTTCGAAGCGTGTACAGCAGTACACCGGTGGCTGAAAAGTTTCCGTCCTCAACATAAAGATGATAATAAAATAAATAAAAGCTTTGTTAGGTCGGAAACTTTTCAGACCACCCTCGTATAAACCGGCTTCTTCGCTCTGTGCCTATCAGCCGGCCTGATCCAGGTCTGCGATTGCTAAAAGCTATCTCACGGTTACGAGTAATTGCCCTCCGAACAGTAGTTTAACTACCTCATCGACTGTCAAAACCATTTTTTCAATTAAATTTAACAAAAAATCAAAGAAGAAATTTCAGTATAATTTTTTAAAAATATTTATTGGATTTTCCTTATACATTTATAGCCCGTTAACACTGAAAACGTTTATTATTAATTAAAAAATAGTTCTATTAGGAAGAAAATATTTTTGCCACTTTTTTTTTTTGTTTCTGGGGGTGTATGTTCTTCGCGATAATAATGTAAAATTATTAATTTTAATAATTTTACATTTGATAATTTAATAATTAATTAAAAAAAGTAAATGTAATTTATATACGTTATAGAGAGAATATTATATTAGCTAAATACAGCTAATATATTAGCTCATATTATTTTTCAAACTTGAAATCATTTCTGTTACATGCACAATTATCTCTACGCTTAGCTGAGTTAGAATAGTTATTTAAATATTTGATATAGTTTATTTGAGGGGCTCCTGACCAGTTGAACTTCCTAGAAGATGAACCACCAACTGAAGTCTGATCAGGAAATCATTCCTCATTCTTCAAACATCAGTTCGTCTTAACTGAAGAGTTTTTTTTGTTTGCAGCATGATTAATTAGCGGCAGGGAAATGAGTGTGTTGAAGTAAGTAACTCTTACAGCTTCTTTCCGATTTTGAGAGTGGAGGCTAGTTAAAATGATGAGACTTCAGATAATTTTTTCTAGGGATAATATACAGGTGATGCTGCCCACAACCTCATCTTTTTCGGCCGAATCAGAGGTGATCCCATTATCCTTGTAGGATGTGTAATTGTAGTTATGTAATTAGGATGTGTAGGATTGTAGTACAATCTTGTAGCATGAGAGCAGAGCTATACTGGACGACAATCTATTGCCTCACATCTATTGTCTACGCGGGCTTATGACCATGTATGTTGACTTCGATTGTCCATTCGTAGCCTGTCATCTCGGATGGCTTGTTTCAATATGTGTAAGTGTTCATTTGTGTGTGAGCTTAATTAGCACGCCCTGGTTGGTTGGCTGATGAGCAGTTAATTAGCATAAATATACGTTAGTTCTGTAATGATTATTCAAATCAAAATGTTTGTGATGCAGATTTCGTCGTCTAATAGAGCACTAAGGGTAATTATTTCTTTCTGAATCGGTATAACCAACCCCCAACAGAGTGAGTTTTGGTTTTTCTTATGAAGTATGGAAAATATGTCGTTTAACTACGTTTTTCATATAGCGTAGATTTTTAAATGGTTTGTGCTTTAACAAGTTGATTTATCACTTTAAAATTTTAATTTATACTTACAAAACGCTATTCAATATTCTACAATGAATCAATATAAATTTAAATATACTATAATTCACATGTGTGTGGTTTTATTCTTGGGATTCTTCCTAATCTTATTGTTTGTTTTTAACAGTTTTGTTCTAATGTGATGGTTCTTATGTATGTAAATTTTATATTTTCGCATGTGATTTATTATCTGTATTGTCTTGAGAACACATTTATTTTTTACAGTAGGAGGGCTGCGTAGACAATATTTATGTCATGGTATTGGCAGCCCAGGCCTTCGAACAACTCAAACAACCGTTCAGAATAATGAATTTCTTCAACGGTCAAACTGATTGGTGGAAATCAGCTAAATCAAACATTGAATGAAAATTATAGAAAAAACAAAAAAACATTTTTACACTAAACTTTTTTTTTTTTTTTTTTTTTTTCCTTAGCTCTCCAACTTATAAAATAGGATGTGGGAAAATTATTTTGGGCTAATGAGTGCCTTTCACTAAGGGGAGTCCCCCATTTGAAGGATGTATGAGAAGGATATAGGGTGGGGTATGCCTAAAGGAGGCGGGTGAAATCAGGAAGGTAGTGAGAGTCTACCGAGGGTAAAAATTGATAATGATAATGATAATTACACTTAACGACTAAGTTACTTGATTTATTTAAACTTCGTGGAAACCATATATCGGGTAAAGAAATATTTCTATTTGGGTTGAAGAAGAAAGAAAGGACAAAAAAACGTTATCGAAAACAAAATTGGATTTATTTGTTTAATGTAAGCGGGACCTTAGCTCCCTCCCGATACGTGGGTGTACTTTTGTGAAAAACAATTCAGCCAATTTAACAAACCCTTTCTCCGTTCGGCTTGGTTGCGCTAACTTTCTCTCTGCTAACAACCTCTGAAGAATTATGATCAATAAATTCAAAAAAGAACATGTGACCACCATAAATGAATACAATTAGTAACACATCTGAAGAAAAAATTACTATCGATCCAACATAAAAACAGTTATTTTTTTTTACTTTGTAGATTCCTATGCGTGGGAGCCTGGTACCTCTAATTAATAAAGAAGGTTCAAATTAAATAAATACAAAAACCTAAATGAAAGAAAACTATATACGGCTGTGAAATTCATTAACACACCAACGTATATATATACGATCAACTAATCAATCTAAAATTACCAAAAAACTACCCCTTTCAAGTAAAATTATTATATAGTGTGTTTTTTTGAAAAACACGTTTCAATTATAAACCTTGTTTCTTGGATGCTAATTTATTTATTTTTTTATGGAGCATGACAAACATCCGGCATCTTCAGGACTAAAAAATTAAAAGACAATTTTTTTTCTAACGGCAGCTAGTATGAAAACTTTATCAGAAAATATTATTACTATAACTCTCACTAGTTCCAAAAAAATCAGAAATAAAAGCATCCAAAGCAAATAATTTGTTACTAGATAAAATTTCATATGGCTGGTAAGTGTCTGCAATCAGGTTTTATACATTAAAAACAAAAATCATTTAATAAAAATAAATTTATTATCTCAATTCAATAAATAAAGCTTAATACTTTTTTTTTTTAAATCCAGAACCACTATTGAGAAAAATTATGTTTTACATTTTGAGGGCCAAAGTGGGTTACAGTTTACTAAACGAGAATAATTTTACATCGATTAAAAGGTTATAAAAATAGCTGGTATCATAACAAAAAATTTATGTTCAATATCTGCTCTCAGATATATGGTTTTGGCCTTAGTTTTTGCGTCATATCATCTTGTGCATTGGAAAACAAGATGAGAGTTAAGTTATCAAGAAACCCACCCGTAGGTACCCGCCGTTATGCGTCTTTAGAGGGTATGGAAATAAATATTTTTTTAGTATTAAAAAAAAACCATTTCGTAGGATACTTCGCCCCCAGGTAAAAATTCAAGTAAAGTGTGAATAATATTATTAAAACATAATTTGAATAGCAGCTTTAATATTATTTGGTAATTCGATTGTACTTAAGTCATATTAATAGCCAGTAAGACAAGATATTTAATTTAAAACTTTACCCCATATGATAAGATGTTATTAATTTTATAATTATTAAATGTGTCATTTATTAATGAAAATATGCCTCTATAAAAATATTTTATGAGTTGAAGTCACAAAAACGATTTAAATCAATGTGTTGATGTCATTTTTGTATTACAGTTTAAGAATAAAACACAGATTACACGTTCACATCATCTTTATAAATTTCTTACCCCATTCGAAACTATTTATTGTGACAAGTTAATTAATTAATTAATGGCACTAAGTCGTGCTTGAAGGAAATCGCTACATTTTATCATACTTCCGTTATGAAATGGTGTATGGCATTCCGTGACAGTAGCTCGAACTCTCAAATATCATAAAAGACATCAGTATTCCATGAGTTCACCAGCCAAAAAAGAAAAAAACCTTGCTCGCCTGATTAAGAATCCTTTCCGAACCAAGTGGACTTTGCTGTCATCCCGCTTAAAGAGGGTCCTCCGATGGCTAAGCTTATGGCTATAAAAAAATAAATGAAGGGACGTTAAAAGCACTTTGTTTAATCAATCCCTAAGTAACCCATTTCATTATCCAAAGTTGACTTTTTAATTCACCGGTGAGTGATGTACCATTCAGTCAAATGTTTTCTTGGTCAAGCTAAATATTTCATCGCCGTAATATGTCAAAATGTGATATCAATTTATCAATGATTCGTATATTATGGAATCATAACCCACTTTTATTGCAACAGTTACAACTTTTAACTAATTCAGGTGTCTGTTCGACGAAGTGAAATATGAATGAGCGGGAGCATTATGGTGTATAAGTTTGTCTCTTCAAGTAGAAACAACGCTAAATGTTACCGCGTAAAAGAAGGGACCATAGCTGTAACAAAATAATGCGCAAGTGTTTAAAAAAAAAAAGTTATACTTGCAGCATAAAAGAAATTACTTTTATGTTTGATAGTTAGTAAATTACATAACTAGAGTTATTTATTGGACGTCAGGATGGGAACCGCAAATTATTCTTCCTAAGGCACTCTACAGTCTTTGCGTGGGCACTAAAAAGGAGGAAGTTACATTTTTAAATTGTAATTTAACGCAATACAACATATACAATTAACTGGTGTATTTTATAGGTATATCCCTGAATCTATATGATGTCCTCCTCGGTAACTGATAATGATAATTTATTGCTGAAAGTGCTCAGGAAATTAAAAATAACAAAATAGATCATATCTATAGTATACTTCAATCGGCTATTCCAGAAACACCATAAGTCAAGAATTTCAATTTTTTGTTAAATTACAAATACTTTTTACTTAACTAAATGCAGTTATGTTTTTCCAGAAAAATATGGCTCTAAACTTAGCATGAAGACAGTATATACTCATTAACATAGAAGGGTGGGGATATCAAAAATCCCTCACGCTTTGCAGTTAAAGGGCTTTTCAACACTAATATTATGGCAAAAATTTTTTTTAAATAAACAAAGCAAAATTTGTATAAACTGGTTAAAAATTTATTTTTGACAAACAGATGTTTAAATGTTATTTTTAGCATAAGAGCTACATTATTTTTTCTTAAAATTCTGACTCTTCCATTGTTCCCTCTTCAACTGATGTTGACCAACTTAAAATGATATTGTAGAAGTCAGAATAATCTGTTGTATTTTGAATGAGTTTTTCATAGTCATCAAACTGCGTGTTTAAAAAATGACGAATATTAGGGGGTTTCTACCAAAAATTACAGAAAAAAATAGATTTCAATTTTTCTGTCACAGAGTTTCTGTAATAACCGATTCAATTAGGCTTTTCTAATAAAGAACTATATTTTTCCAAATAAATTAGTTTTTAATTACATTTGGAAATGATACAAAGATACTACAATATTAAAATGTGGGATATGAAACAAATATTAATTATCTAATATTTGCTTCTTAGCTGTGCTGATTTCAAGAAATTTTCCGATGTTAGCTCTATTGAAACCGATCATAGAATGTAGTGGATATAATTCAATTAAACGTTTATTTTTCATTGGTAAATGTGCCCGTAATATTTTGAAATGCAATATAAACGGCAGGCCATAACAAGTAAAACGAAATTTTTATTTATAATATAAAAATAAATAAAAAACTAACATGGAGACCATTTCCAGATATTACAATGGTAACAATCCAAACGGCATCCGCTCATAAATTCGTTTTATGGTGTGCTTTAGATGACCCGAATAAATAGTTAAGAACACAAACTATACGTGATGCTCAAACGAGCTTTTATTGACTAGTGAAAAAAACATATTAATCATACACGGTCTCGTTCTGGCCACTTTATGTGATTTCAGCTGATAACAATATGAAGATATATTTATTCAAAATCAGAGTCTCTGCTAACTTCACCAATGATCATGAGTGGTAATGCGTTGACGTAGTGCATGCATGTATTTACGTATGTTGCATGTATGTTATGTGGATAGAGCGCACGACACCGAACATTGGCTCATGCATTTATTCATCATTCATGGAAGGGCAAGTGGGTCAGTCCCGTCTTAGTATAGGCGTTTCACAGAAGGCCATCTTCGTTCTATGAAGTCTATTATAAGTAAGAAGTCTCTGGGGGTCTATTAGATCATTTTATTGACATAAATATATATTATAGTACCCATAAAGTCGAAATGTCTGATAATGCCTATCTTAAGAGTGTCACCTATTGAAATAAATCTACAACTCTTGGGATAGGTATACATACTATATACAAACTGTACTAAATATATATATGGACATTAGACTAGTTTATACAAGGGTCAATTTATTAATCACAAGTCTCTTTAACCTTATGAAAAAATAATATCACAAATGAAAAGTAAATAATATAAAATATATTATTTAAAAATTATATACATTAAAAACAAAGTATGTGGAAAATAAAGAAACTGTATTTAATGGGCCGATGTTTTTAAATATTCATAAAATAACTGTGTAAAACTATTAGGTACTAATCCCCTAATTTTATTTATGAAACCTATTCAGTTTCTGGATGTTGCTGTTCAAATGGCTTTCTTAAATGCGTGATTTCTATTGTTAGCTCATCAAGTGTTATTTTTTAGAATAACTATGAAAATGATTTTGTCTTTGCGTCTTTTATGTGTTAGTAAAATAATTTAAAAACTTCATATGGGTTTATTAACTTTCACAGCCGCTATTTTATCGCCACTTATCTGTCTAAATGAAGAGCTTTTCATTTCGGGGATTTGAAATTAATCGCTTCAAATTTACATAGTATTAATGCAACTTCATAGCAATCAATAGTTATTTCTAAGCTCGCCCGTATCACGCACCCTACAAAAAATAGTCAGCAAGCACAGTTCAGTTCAAAAATTAAGAAAAATCCAGTCGCGAGGTCTGTGATAGGAACTTCGTGATTACACCAGCTTATCTTTTATTGTATTTACAATAGTTTTTAAACATTCACTTGGTTTACATGTTTCAACTTAAGTTTAAAGTTGTCTTAAATTCATAACAATAGTAACCTTCATACATCAAATGTATCTTAAATTTTTAAAATCTTAAATAAAATCATATCTTTATGATAATTATCATTGTTTAAAACAGCTAAAGTAAATTACGAAGAGGCAGTTTTCCATTTCTTCAACTTTTCTTTAGCATACATTTTCATTTCTGTTTAATTATTTTTATAAAGATGTTGATGCCGATAGCTCTTTAATCAAATCTGAATCAATATGATTTTTATATATTTTGTTTTAACTCATAATGGACTTTCCAAACCGATTTTGTAGAAGGTTGGCGTGCTCCATCACGTAAGTTAACCGGCAAGACAGCTCTTGCCCTGAGTGGAGTGCGCAGAGATTTTGTTTGGCACTTAATTTACCCTGTCACTTCTAACATATTCCTCGCTGGTCAGGTTCTCTCGTCAGTAGAATATTATTGGAAGCTTCTTCATTATGATAAAATCACAATCTGTCTTATTAGGAAATAAGGAATTGTGATAAATGTCCTCATTCATACCATATTTACAATTTTCATTCACTCGCGCATTCATAAATTAGTTACAAACACCCCAGAGATCTCCCAAATCCACATGGTGGTCACCTCCCTCGCATGCGAAAGAGGAATCGGAGTCTTGGGAGACTCCCAACGCTCCTCCGTCAGCCGAGTGAGTCACTGAAGCCAGTGGAGACTGACCGAGACCGCGAGAGCCACAGACTCTCAGGAACTGGCTATTGCCAGGACTTCCATTGTCACATATTTATAGCAGGTCACGGCACAATATAATTAATTTTGGAATTATTTATTATTTATTATTATTGGAATTATCTACAGCTGATTTTAACTACATTAAAACGCCCTCTTCAACACCTAACTCAGGACAACCCCTTACAATTGAGGGAGGGAGAAGCCAAGGGATCCAAGACAATTCCATATATTTATGAAAACACAGTTTAATTTAAAGTTATATCAGTTTGATAAACTCCCTGAAACTTTTATGTATAGTCTGTCTTGTAAGTAATAGTTATAGGGTGTATACCTTGAATATAGAGCAATATGCTTTTTAAATAATCCATACCCGCACTTAACTTTTTTTTTTAAGTCACTTGCACCCACTCAATTGATGCTCAACTATGTCTTTTCCACAGCTCTTCAACAACAACTCTTTCAACTTATGGCCAGTACTGTCTCAACCCATGTCAGACAACTGCTCAATCGGATCTAACAACTGACGGTTGACTAGGTTTCTTTTACTGAAATTTTCAAACAAATGTCTATGACTGAACCTCTTCGGAGCTGACATCGTCACTTCGTTTATCTGTTGTTCTACTGCACTTATTTCTGAAGATAGTTTTACAAAAAATCGTTCTTGTTACCTTTAAGAGAAAGGGGATCACTCTATTGAAACAGTTAAAGTGCACCTTGGGGCTGATTAACTATAGCGAGCATGCTTATCCCTCGGGAAATATTCAATATATAATTATGAAACCTTTGCTACAAATAATGCTAATATAGATGCAAAAGTCATTTTATTTATGGACAAAATAGATCTGTTTAAGTTTTTTTATAAATAAAATACGCTAAAAATAAATTATGAATTAAACGAAAGTATGTGATGACTGATAATTGGAATAGTGCCGATAATTAACTCCTTGACTGTCTGAGTTTCCATGTCTCTGTTGACCCCGTTGGAGAAATCGGACGTCCTAGACAGGTTAGTCCTTTACGTTTTGAACTACAGTCTCAGTCGTCATATTGTTTTTTGTTGTTCTCGGAGTAATAACGAATACGTATTTTGTATATCCTTTTCTTTTCGTAGATTGATTGATACTTCTGGATTACCTTTATGGTCGGGATCATTAGTTTGTAGTGTATGGATGGATGTACGATGAAGGCTTGCATACTCCGTTTTTTCAAAGCGATGATGTCGGTCGACCATGGTGATCACACATCATTGACTGCACAAACCTCCATCGAATGAGACACTCTTCTTGTAGAAGAAGATTCATGATGGCATGTTTAATCTTGTGGTTATATAAAACGAAAGTAAACAGTTCAGTTGTAAATTTGAATCTAGTAATAAACTTTATGTCCTTCTAGACTCTAATGGTACAAGTTTACAATCGCCGCTACAAAAGTAAATTTTTATCATGACAACCGCTCCTTTTCAAAATAAATAACGTGTAATTTTTATTATTCTTGTCACCAGTCGATAATAAAACAAAAATACATTATACCAATATCTCATTAATAGCCAAAGGTTTACGAAATGTTTTTTGTATTTGACCATTTTACTGCAACAAATCATTTGATGTGATTTCATTAAAGAAGCATAGCGAATACCCACTCTCCGGGCGAACTAGGTGGTAATTGATTGGCTTAGGGCAAAAAATCCCAACCCTCTCAGGATTTATTCAACTGCCCCACGTTAGGTGCTGACGTCAATACCTCATCTCAAATCACACTCCTTCTGCCGATAATATTTCTTGCTGTAGTTCATACTTAGTTGTAAGGTTTCTTTGATTTTTTTTCTTTCAAAATCAGAGCACTTTATTAAAAAAATACCGCTAGATTGTGGTATAGTAAAATCAGCAAATTATTGCCTCTCAAAAACTTAATAATCTCTTATTTTTTTGAAAAAGTCCTTTTGACAGTTCTAATCTGCTATCTTCAATTATCTCTACAATAAAATAAAAACATATATGATAATGATAAAATATCAGTCGTGGAAAGACAATAAAGCTGGGTTATATTTTTAGACCAGTTTATGCTTTTACCTGTGTGTCTGTATTTATTTCCGGACGATTGTGAATACTTTATAAACATGATGATTTTATCAAAATTCAATTTATGTTTTTTGCTTATATTGATTGTAGCCAGACTATTTCCGATATGTTTCGTTGAATAAAATCAATTTTTGATCTAAAGTGCCAAGTAATTTGCCTTGTTCATCATTTAATAAGTTTTTAAAAACAGACCTGGAGACCCAAATTTCTTGACTTATTTTTAAAGGATTGTTGAGAACGCGGAGCAGAGTTAGCTATTTGACCCTGAAATCCTCGATTCTCCAAAGTTTTCGCCGGCTTCAATGGTTTTACAAGTTTGAAGACGTCCAGCAGCAGCCCCGACAAAATGCTAATTGTGGAAATAAAGACAGAAAAGGAAAATAATGGATGCAAACGAAAGTAATGAATAAGGAAGAAATCGCAGAAGACGAGCTGAAATAAAAAAGAGAAACCGATCATTCATAGAAACTGAGAACTCACCATCACAGTTGAAAATAACCATCAAAATATTGGCCAGACTTCCAATTGATATTACAGCCTATATGCCAGAAAGAAATTGTTACACTAAATCAATTTCAATATAAATGAAGAAACTGAATAAAACCAAATATTAAAGCAAAACAAATAAATCTTTATTCAGTAAACTTAATACTAAAACTAATAATACTTCATTAATAAGAAAATAAACAAATGATTATCGATTGTTAATTCACAAATGAGAGAGAGAGAGAGAGAGAGAGAGAGAGAGAGAGAGAGTCGTTGATCGGTACCTTACGCGTCGGGTCGATCTTCATTTATGGCACAGCTTGAGCGCAACGAGCATTGGGCGCTAAGTGAGAAAAATAGAAGAAAGTTCATCTCAAGTGTCAACAGACATGAGCGGGACACAAGTCGAGAATCAGGAGACCTCCAACTCCGATGTAGACAGCACGATGTTTCACAGTCGACTACTGATCCCCGGGGATCAAAACACTTATAAATACGCACCGTTGAACCCTGTTTACAAACATTGCTATCAGTGTCTCTCTCTCTCTCCCCCCTCTCCCTCTCTCCTGTCTGCATTTAACGAAACATATTGTTAAATACATACTATTACTACTTATTAATATACAATATGTTATCGAGCATTCCTCGTATTAATAACATTATCTAACTAGGAAATACATAATGAACATAATTAAATGAATCGAATCTCTATGAATGATCGGCTAAATGATAAGTTAAACAAGGATATTGTCGGGGATGTCACTAGGGGAGTGCCTAATCACCCTAGCCCTGGTGACAAGTGCGGATTGTTCAAGTTTATAACCTGGAGAATCGTTCCATGTCGGCGTTAATATCTGACTCCATTTTTGATAGGTGTGCGCCCCGACAATGCACTATGTTCAAGAGAAGAGGCAAAGAGGTTTCATAAAGAATAAGTAAAATTTTCAGAGTTCGAACAGAAGCAAAGTATCACTGAGTAACGGTCGCGAAAGACTGGTTGGCCCGGGCTAGGCGCCTCCGTTAAATATCTAACCAGCCTCCTAGAAGAGGCTGAAAAGGTCGTTTAGTGCCTGCGAGATCCTAGCATGTGTTAAGGAGTACCGTGCCTTCTTAAGTAATCAGTCTGGCGGCTGACGGGATCGCTTAGTGCCTGCGATCCCTGCATGTGTTAAGGAGTACCCTGCCGGTCATAAATAACCCCTGGAGGCTTTAAGGGTCTCTCAGATTTATGACTGACAGATGTAGACCCGTCTAGTGCTGCTTCTGCCTTTTTTTTATTGCTAATACATTTATAATAATTTAGTTCATGTTATTTTACTTTGCTTACAATATATATGCAATAGAGTATAGGGTGATTTAACTTATGTAGTTAGAATCGCTACAGATATATTTATATTGCATGTTACTAATAAACATTAAATTCATAACTGAAATTGATAATCGCTAACAAATACTTTTATATAGAGAAAACAAAATTCCAGAGCTATGTATCAGTTTCTGTTAGTAATTACATTCAGTAGCATATTGCTAATAATATAAAATATGTCTGTAATATTGCACTCATTGCGTCAAGTCATCAATTATGTTTGAATTTTTTTTTTCCGTTAATTAATGAGGTGATTCCATAGTGCCGGTCAGGGCTGCCTGCATACACAAGGAGTTAATACTACTAATGGCCTAACACACTCGACCTAAATATTAACGAAAAATTATCAAGAGTGAACTGCTGGTCCAAGGCAAGTGCACAAGTCTGAACATTTTAATTTATCACCGGGCGCTAATGTAAAAATGCTTTCCCATCCAACGCTTTAGAGAAGACCTCCAACCCCCCAACTTTTTGCTTAGCGAGATCCAGGACGTTGTAAATCTTCTGAGTGTCGCAGAACGTGTACTGGCATGTATTACATGTTTTGTTTTTTTTGGAGGGAGGGGGGGGGGTGTGAGCCGTATGCTTGCCAAGCACTTAGTTTCATCCTGGCTAAAAATTTTCAATTCATGATGCCAAATGCATGTTTTAGACAAATTTATGGAAAGAATAAAAACACTATGGTAAAATTTCAAGAAAATTAATTCTATCTATAGTTTACTATCCTCATTTTTGGCCTGATGGATAATTTTGAAGTGAATCTTCCTGAAAATTACTTAAAATAGATAGCAAAATTGGTGTTACAGGGTTTAAAAATCATTTTAAAGGAAAGGGCATTATCCTTTAATGAACTACATTAATTGGGTATGTAAGTGATTTAATGCGTAACTGCCTAGCCCCTTAAGTAGTGATTTGATATACAAAGGGATGACTCCAGAAAGAATAGACCATTTATATAGACGTATATGGGAATAGAAATAGATAAGTGGACGTGGATTTACTATATTTACTTTGAAGAGATGGGGTCTAGCCATTTTTGTCACATTCAGGCTTTAATTTTCATTCAGGACAAAAAGATTACTTTTGACATTTATCAAATTCTATGGTACTTATACACATTAATATTAATAATGGGAAGCTAGTCATTGCCACTAGAGCATACAAATCCTTTATTATTACAACTTTATTATTATAAAATTACAATCTGCCTGATTGGGCTATAAGTATTTGTCCTATACGATCTCGTTCATACCAATTTACTCGCTCATTCATACTATATACACAAACAGCACAGAGGCCCCCCAAGTCCACAAGGTTGTCACCTCCCTCGCGTGCGAAGGAGGAAACGGAGTCTTGGGAAGAGAAACTGGCCATTTCCAGGACTCCCACTACAACTTAATTATAGCAGGTCACGAGGCCACTGCCGTTTTAGTCTCCTAGGAGGATTATAGGGATGAGTGGTGCAGTGCAATGAGTGTGCTAGGGAATTACGGTCGTTGGATAGGTTACTATGGAATTTGGTGAACTTGGAAGGGATGAGTTCAAGAACATAGGGGATATTCATATCATTGTAAAGGGTTTCGTTGCTGGCGTAATAAGAGGCATTACTATTGTTCCCAGGACTTTTGATTGAAAGGATTAGATGCGCTTGATGTTCGACTTTTTTTCT
This sequence comes from Acanthosoma haemorrhoidale, assembly GCA_930367205.1. Lineage (NCBI taxonomy): Eukaryota > Metazoa > Arthropoda > Insecta > Hemiptera > Acanthosomatidae > Acanthosoma > Acanthosoma haemorrhoidale. Next base: position 29,045,692 of record OV884013.1, on the reverse strand, counting down.
GTCCCCCATAGCTCTATTCCGTATGTCCAGATTAGCTTAAGTATAACTTTGTAAATACGTATGTAGTGACCCTAACTACATAAGTGTTAAATCACCCTATACTCTGGTGCATATATAATGTATTGTAATTAGATGTAAAATATGGTAAAAGCTTTTTCTAGTAATAAATCATGAAGAGATCGGCAGTCGTAAAACTAGGCACAGAGAGTTGAAGGTCGTAATAAACCTGAGAGGGTAAGCCACTTGACTGTCATAAAACAGACCAGGGCAGACCAAGGGGCACCTCGAAGCGGTCATAAAACCTATGTGGGTGAGTCCCTAGTAGGTCAACCTGTCCGATAGCCACCTTGCAGACCCTCTGGCACCTTGACCTGTTACGCTGCCGATCTCCCGCCCGAACTCTGAAAACTGGTCTTATTCTTTATGAAACCTCTGTAACTCTTCTCCTGAACACAGTGTATTGTCAGGACACATCCTTATCATAAAATGGAGTCAGATATTATCACCGACATGGAACATGGTCCATGTTATAAACTACAACAACCCGCACTAGTCACCAAAGCTAGAGTGATCAGGCACTCCCCTAGTGGCAACCCGACGACGTAGTTTCTATTGAGAGATGGGATGTCCTTCGAAGTAGTCTGTACAGTTGTCCAAAGCGCCTGTTTAGTTCTTGTCTTTTTAGCCTCGTGTGTGGGTTCCATGTCAGTCTTTTGTCGAGATGGAAGCCTAAGTACCGTACTGTCTCGGATACAGGGAGAAGAATAGAATTTAAATAAACCAGTGGGCAAGGCTTGCGACAAAGGGTAAAGGTTATATAGGAACTTTTTCCTTCATTGACTTTAAATCGCCATTGATTGCACCAATACTCGATCTCATCAAGATGTTTTTGAAGGTTTTGGTATGCTATTTTAGGGTCTGGATGAGTTTTCAGGACTGCAAATGTTGCCAAGAAGGTATTGGTGGTGGGGGGTACATCAGCGGTGTATAGATTATAGAGGATGGGACCCAGGACGCTGCCCTGTGGAACTCCTGCTCTTATGTGGTAGTAGTTAGAATATTCTAAACGGCAGTGGACTTGGAAGAAGCGGTTTGAAAGGTAGGTCTTTTGTATTAGGAATAGGGTCTGCGGTAAATATCCTTTGAGCTTGTAAAGCAAACCTACGTGCCAGACCCTGTCAAAAGCTTGAGCTATGTCCAGAAAGGCAGCTGTGCAATTTGTTTGGTTTCAAGGGCTGAAGAACAACGCGAAGGCCTTGTTGAGCGGTGTAATGTCGTTGGCGGAAACCAAACTGGTGAGTAGGATTAAGGTTTTTGGATTCAACAATTGGAAGTAGGCGTTTTAATAGGAGTTTTACAAATATTTTTGAGAGGATAGGGAGTTGGCTAATTGGACGGTAAGATGAAGCGTCACTGGGTGGTTTACTGGGTTTGGCAAGTAGGACTATAATGGAGAGTTTCCAGAAGAGAGGAAAGTGCGTTGTTCGGATAATGCAATTATAAATGTAGGTTAGGAAGATTATGGCTTTAGGAGGAAGTTGTTGGAGGATTCGAGGAGTAAGAAGATCATATCCTGGAGATTTTTGGTTAGGTATTTTTTCAGAAGATATTTGACCTCACAGTGGTTATTGTCTTTTGGTGGAAGAGAGAGAGGGATAGGTGAAGTGAGGAAATCTTCCACAGTTAAGCGATGAGTATTGTTTTGAGGAATAAGGTGAGGAGTGAAAATACAGGAAAGATGCAGTGCGAATTTTTTTGACCTTTCCCCATTCAATGACCCTTTATTACGACTGAGTGGGTGTGAATCAGGATGATATTTTAGAATTTTTTAGTTACATTCCACAAGAAGTTATCCCTGGTAGACAGAGAGGAAAGGTGGGAATTAAAAGAACCGGAACGGAAGGATGCCAATTGCTGCTTTACCAGCCTGCAGTACCGATTGTATGAACGACGATTAGCAGGATGTCGGGATCTTTGCCACACTGTTCTTGAGTGGCGTTTGGATTGGATTAGGTCTTTGAGATACTGTGGTAAAGGATTTTGATTGTGAATTTTCAGATGACGGTGGGGTGACGATGCCTCCCAGCCCGACCTCTGGATCAGAGTAGTGAAGGAATGCATAGCATCATCTAGGTCTTGGGATGTTTTCAGAGGTGTTTTGAGGTCTACAGAGTCTGTAAGAATCTGGTGGAAGTGGTCCCAATCAACTGAGCCCCTAATTAATGAAGGAGGAGGCAGTTTGTGAATTGGATTTAGGAAGATGGTTAACAATAAGGAGGAGAGGTCATTAAGGTGCTTGAGTGAATAGTTTAGTTTTCCTGAACTATTGTAGAAGAAAAAGGCAAGATGATCTGGATTTCGGTTGGGATCTGATGGCCAATAGGTGGCTGAGTCAGGAGAGATAGTGGAGCAATGTTTCCGTGTGAGTGCAGACAGCAAAGCACGTCCTCGTGTATTTGTGGATCTTGAGCCCCAATGTTGGCGCTTTGCGTTGAAGTCCCCACCCACAAGGAAACGATGCCTGATGGAGTCTAGAAAGGAGATGAATAATGAATCGGAAATGGATTTATTGGGAGGGCAGTACACTGATGCTAGAGTAAGGGGAAAAGTGAAGGTGGTGATTGACACTGCAGTGGACTGAAGGAAATCATGCGCTACCAAAGGAACTATGTGATGTGCTCTTCCATCCGGGTGATCAGTTCGATAAGGCTGGTGCTGTTGAACTGTAAAAGGTTTCTTACTCGTAAGTCTTGTTTCAGTAATAAGAGCTACGTCGATGTTTTTGTCGTGGAGTAGTGCTGTCAGTTCGTTAGTGTGGGGGTGAAGCATACAAATCCATGGGTAAGATATCTGCGACTTGCGCTTGTGCAGGATTATGGTGGATACATTATGTGCTTGCGACTTTTGGTGGCAAAGGAGTACTTATAAAAATATAATAATCCTAAAGAATATATTCAACAAGCCATAGTAACAACGATTGACCTTTTAAGAGACCAATCTTCGTACTACCAACACCATCCGTCACCAATTGTCTCGCGATTTACTGGGACCGTCATATCAATACTGATGTTTTAGATTGCATCCCAGACATGTTAGTGGTAGAAAATGAAATGGAACCGAGCTGTCAGTAGTCAATTAAAAAGATAGTAGCTGAAAATAAAAGAAAATGCTAGCCTTCCACTGAAGAATTAAGGCAAATCTAAAGATTGGAGTGTTGTGGGATTTAGACCACATTCAGCTCCTGTAATGGTTTGATCGAAGGGGGCGAAGGGCGCCATCCATCCTGAAGATAGAGCTGCAAACGATGGCAGCATGCAACACTTCACTGAACAGCTTGCATATTCAGACAATTAGACAATATTGTATAAGCTAGGTCTAAACCCTTGACTAAAATAACCACGGTAGGGGAACATTTCCACACTATTCCGAGGAAGTTTGGAAATTATAAATAATTATATTATTATGTTCATTTGAGTATGTACACGAATAAAAACACTTGCATGATGCATATTCACACAGTCAACATGGAATGATACATTTGTTGAGTTGGTCATCTACGTGAGGCCTCTTTTTATCAACACCAGCACGCAATCAACTTAAAAGATTAAACGACTGTATTTGGGCAATATTAAAGCGTGTAAGAGGCAATTTATTATATTGTATACTATCATTATGCCACCACCCACAAACCCCAGTCAATTGTTAACAAAGGGACCAAACAATATACCACGACACTCTTTCTCCACAAAGCTATCGTAGTCCTTAATTGTGGCATCATTTTTATCTAAATTGTTTCCCCAGTATCATTCTAAAACATTTTGAAGTATCTGTATAAAACGTTTTGATATTCTACATTCAAATATCTGATAAAAAAGCGTTTGCCAGTACCCTTAGGGTGGTTACAATTTTAATTATATTGAAAATATCAAACAGATTACTACTTTTCTGGCGGCCTGGCTGGACTTGACTTAATACATGCGTCATGTATCGCTATTTAGATCTGGAACCTTTGGAACTCGTTAAAGAGTTTAGATACGCGTATCAAAAATTTAATAACCTTGTAGTGGGTGAATTTACTATGCAATATTCATATAATGAATGGTGTTCGTTTCATTTTTGTTTGCAGTGAGAATGTTTCAACTTTTGTAAAACTTTCCAGAACATCTCCTAAAATTTCTAAAATATAATAAAATATGTTTTTAGAACAGTTTCCAAATAATTTTCCAAATCTTTACGAGCCAAGAAACAAACTTGTATTGAAACTGGACACTAACCAGTGTTGTTTTAAAACTACTTCACTACTAGTACTATTAATCAACGAATCCTAAAAACCTTTTTTTAGAACTGAACATTGATCCAGGACATGAATGGTCAATTTTATCTAGAACGTTTTTTAAATTTATTTTTCCCATTTTGTATTTTGTGTAAATCGACGAATCCAAACGAGGACGATTGGCGTCCATCATTTTTTTTTCTAACCAACTCACGGTTTCTTCTATTCTTCTATACCATTTTCCAGAGCAAATATTTCAAGTAGTTGTTCCCTTCGAGATCTATTTTGTTCCGTCTGCAGTGGGTTCCATTCTGACTGATCTTCATATCTTAATCAGAGATCGTTCATTCAGTTGTTAAACATAGGATGGAAAATAGTAGGAAGTTAAATGACAAACAAGTACACTATAAATTAAACTGTAGCATAACAAAAAAGGCGCAATGATCCTGGAAACATTTAAGCATTAAAAATTAATGGGCATAATCTTTATTGTGATACACAATCATAAAACGTCAGCCTTTGGTAAGCATCGATTCGATACGAGTAGTATGTTGAATATTTAAAGAATATCCAAAGGTTCGAGGTCATGCTGGAGTCTTCTTGTCAATATATAATACTTTGGTTAGCATGGCGTGAAGTTGTAAGCGTGCAGAGAATACTGCGTGCATTTGATAGTCACTACGTAATATCCCATAGTTTGACAAATATCATTATTTTCCTTAAGTTTTCTTTGAATTGCATACGAGTATTGAATTGTATATAAAGCATTTCGTGTATTAATGTCCAAGTTGCAATGACAAACAGATTATCGACAGCTTTGGGAGATTGTGAATAAATTACATAGGAAGGTGAAAGATACGCTAGGCAAGGCGCTTATTGATCAGAATAAGCTTTTGACGAGCGAGGTTATTCCGCTAAAACCGACATAAAACTTCCCTATATTTATAAATAACATGCCATTCTCGAAGAGCTAATATGGAATATAACCTGCTTCAGACAAAGGGCAGGTTCTGAAAAGGCACTGCCATCGGTATCCGGCCCACAATATTGCTGCCCAACACACCCACTGCCTGCTTGATTGGTCCGGCTACTGCGGCTCCACTTTATTTTTTTATTTTTTTTGCATTTATGAGGCGTTCGCATCCTCTCTCAATGGCATTCTAACAATGGAGGGAACTTAATCTACGAAACATCATCACTCCCCGGGCCTTTTATGGGAAATTTTATTAGAGCTAAAAGGCCAAATATTTCCATACACGAACTATAAAAAAAAAAGAAAGGAAAAAGGCGAATATTTTAAGTAATAAGGAATTATGATGAAAGGCAGACTGTAAGATATTCCTAGTAATAATATATGATAGTAAAAAGTAATACTGATACAAGCTTGTTCGGCGGGCATCATCCCAATTTAAGATACTCGATAACGGTTGTGTATCAGCGTAAAATAAAGTTTTGGCACACTTCAAAGGACTTAAATGTATTGCCAAATCAAAATAGACCATCCATTTGCTCAGGGATACCGACTAGCACAAAAATAAATTAAAGATAAGCGTTTGGATAATCGATGTAAATAGTTTTTTCAATCAATACGATTGAAATAAAAAAAATGGAAAATTATTGAGACTATTTGTGAAATGAAAAATTTAGTTTACGGCTGGGTGAAAGTCGCAATGTTTTATATGAGCCATGACATGAAATGCTCCAGTGAGGATATATTTTGCCGTACAGTTATACAAATGAGTTAGCGGAATTTCAACATTAGTTTGATTAAAAAAAAAGAATAAAACAAATTAGCCAATTCATTACAGGGGTCTAGTTTTGAGTATGCAAATACTTTGAACAGTTTTCGAAAGGTTTTAGTAAACATTGTTTTTATAAGTACACTTCATAATTATTCTTTGCGTTTGGACTACATTTATAATTGACACTGCTCAAGGATGTTTTCAAAAATTTGGCATGTGTTGTTTGTGAGATTACTTAGTCCTAAACCATTTAAAGCTAGTAGTTTCATAAACGAGTATTTCATAAACTAAAATTTTGAATAATAGTTACCCAGGAATCTCTGTCTCTGTCTGTGTAAAATGTCTGTTAGAACAAATTAAAAATCTTAAATATCCATACTTATTAAATACGTTACTTATAATGTTGTTCCTGAAAACTCTATTCCTTCCAATATTTTTAAAGTTATATTTTCGGTTACCGTCACAGAGAAACCCGAGCAACTTATTTGTGTTAAATAATTTTTAGATATCACCCGCCATGACATTTTAGCTAAAGCATAATCATAGTAGAACATACTGACAGACAAACAGCATGACAGAACGACATAATAACAAGTACCATTTAGAAAACTGAGTCTCAGAAATTCTATTCGCTAAAATGGCAGAACGCAGACAATTATCGTAGTAATTACTAAATGTTCAGATACACAGTTGAGAATTTATTTTTACCTCCCCCCCCCCCCCCCCCCAAAAAAAAACACGACCTACATATCTTGCCCTTGAAAGTTTTACTCCTAAGAAACAATATAGCTTTAAGTTTCAGACTTAACTTTATGACTAGGTGAATTAATCAGTTTAATCTAAAGGCAAGCAAATGAATAATCATCAATGTGCTTTACCACCTATAATACTTAGATATAAATTTACTTTCAAGGTGATCAGAAAATTAATCTGTATAAAAATGTTTACACCCAAGTGTTCTAAAAATGGTTAATAAAAAATGTCAAAAATTTTAATACACTAATCAAAAATGTAATAAACCTTAATAAATGTTTTTCGTTTCTGTTTTGGCAGCTTATATGGATATTTATATTTTTCTTATCGATATTTATAGATGATCTTGTAGATAGGGTTTCAAGTACAATCGCCTAAATATCTATAACATGACTCATTGACTAGAGATCTACCAAAAATTTTATGTTTCCAGGATGATTAACAAAATTATGAAACATAAATTTCATTCACATTTTTCTTAGTGCCTTCGAAAGATGAAATATTTTATCAGCAATGTCTGCTCACAAATATACTTTAAATTACTTACACAATACCCAATAGTACTTTCCATAGCTCACGCTTACATTCTCAAGTGTTAATTAGGGTATATCTCTGATTGATGACTGACTGTCATTAATGCTTCGCGATTAATTGACCCTATAATATCGACTTCATACAATCGATTAATCGATTACCGATCGAACATTTTGGAGATACCAAAACGCCACTTCAAAAATCTTAATTACAAACTGTAACAATATATTGCTACTCGCTGCTCCACATTTAGATAAAACTTGAAACCATTTTTTTTCATATACAGTATTGCAAAAGCTTATTATAGTGTTATATTTTAAGTCATATTTGTGTAATAATATGATACATAGGTATAACTATAGTATAGATATATAGATAGTACAGTATAGATATAAATCATATTTATTATTAAAAATTTCAGTAAAACGTAGTTCAATAGAAAATTTTAAAAAGTACGAAAAAAAAAAAAATTGAAACACATAACATGGAGAAGTTAAAAGTAAAAATGTCGAAATATCCAGAATTAATTCTCTCCAGCAAATAAAAGTTACCCTCGAATAAAATTGCATGCCAGCTTTCATTGGACTGTAAAGAATCCTGCTTTCGCTGATTATTTCTCCAACTTCACAAAAACAATCTCACAGATAGGACCGACGTTGCAGGAATGAATTAATATTTTTTTGGGCAATGGAATCTATGGGTAAATATTTATAACCATTGTTTGCCAATATTCCAGTATGTTCACCTGTTCTGGTTATGCTAGTTCTTCGAGGTAGGGTTTGGCAGTAATGACGCAGTCTACAGTTGTCTACCTGTTGGAAAAAAGATTTATTTTCGTCTGGTCCATCACTAACTACTTGTGCTTAGTATAAAAACTAATAAACTATAATATTTTACTCACTCTTCAAAATTTCAGAATCTACGCTGCTAAAAATAAAGTGGTCACAGTCTCTTTGGCCTCTTCTAACAAAAGATCACTGAGCACCAAAACCATCGATTGTTTAGAAATAATCGAAAGTAACCGCCAATCGATAAAACTATCGGTCATGACCGAACTAATGTTAGTTATACTGTCAATTGGGAAGTAAGCAGTGCGAGCTGTTAAAAGTCCTAGTGTGTTATAAAATACTGATTTGCGTTCAGAAATTGCTGTTATAAATTTAATCCACAACCATCACACACATCCTAAGATAAAATAAGATTTCCGGATATTTTGGCTGTCAAGAAAGAAACAAATAATAAACAATGATGGCGAGAAATGTAATTTTCCGTTACAGTAACAGTAAAAATATTTATCAGATTTATTGGTTCTTGTTGTTCGTAGCTACCTTGAAGACAATACGTGTTTTTATCGGAGCTAGGGTGAATTCACAAATGGAATATATGAATATAACCCGACTATATAAGAGATGGAATTGCATCAAAGATGACTTACATATTGTGTATAAATGGTTTAATAAAAAACAAAGATAGTGGGGAGATACTGTGATGTGAATAATTATAAGGTGATTTTGGAAGGTAATCAAAGTTTGAAACTGCTCCCCTGAAAACTGTGAATTTTTGACCTTACCATTTATTAACCGGAGTAGTGACCCTAGCTACAAAAGTGTTAAATCACCCTATACTCTGGTGCATATATAATGTATTGTAATTAGATGTAAAACATGGTAAAAGCTTTTTCTAGTAATAAATCATGGAGAGATCGGCAGTCGTAAAACAAGGCACAGAGAGTCGAAGGTCGTCAGCAATAAACCTGAGAGGGTAAGCCACCTGACTGTCATAAAACAGACCCTGGCAGACCTAGGGGCACCTCCAGGCGGTCAAAAAACCTAAGTGGGTGAGTCCCTAGTAGGTCACCCTGTCCGACAGCCACCTTGGAGACCCTCTGGCGCCTTGACCTGTTACGCTGCCCTAGGAGCCATAAAACACACCCTTTTAGACCAACAGTCATAAACCTAAGGGGGATTGGCCACCTGGGCATCATAAACATACCCTTTTCAAGCCAGGCTCCACCTTCCGGTAGGAAGGGGAAATGATATTTAAACCAGGGAGTTTCGCCCTGTAGACTACTCTTTCCCAGTCTCCTCATCTCCACAGCCGCTATCACTCGGTCGCGTTACGCCAGGGCCCTGGGGCCCTGGAAGTAAGTCGACTCAGTCTTCTACTAGGCTACTCTCTCTCTGGCACACCTCTGCGCCGTTACCCTGTCCGACAACCGCCTAGCAGACCCTCTGACGACTTGTGCCTGTTACGCTGCCGGGCTCCCGCTCGAACGCTGAACATGTCTTATTCTTTATGAAACCTCTGTACCTCTTCTTTTGAACATAGTGCATTGTCGGGGCACATCCCTATCATAAAAATGGAGTCAGATATTAACGCCGTCCTGGAACGATTGTCCAGGTTATTAACTCGAACAATCCGCACTTGTCACAAGGCCTAGGTGATCAGGCACTTCCTAGTGACAACCCGACAACCGGAGTTACAGAACTATGCCTGATGGTAGAAATAGCGTTTAATGATAAAAAGACCAAAAGACTATGAATTACGAAATGATGACCAAACTTCAAATTAGGTATAAAAAATGGATTAGGACAATAATAGTACAAATGAAGGTTTCTGTAATCTGAGAATACACTAAAAATAAATCCACCAAGCTGCTAAGCTGGTAACTGTAAAAACCAATTCGGAATCGGGATGTAAATATCGTTCGACACTTACAATGAATTTCCAAAGAGGGCAATTATCATTAAATACCCACCGAAGTTGCATGAAAGTCCAATGTGCCCCAACCCTAAAACCAACTTATGGTAATATACACTGCTTAATATAAATATAAAATATCAATAGCCTGTTGTAATAAACCAGTAAACACTGTCCACAGAATTCGTGTATTCAATATATCAATAGGAATCAAATAATGAACACGTCAGCTACCAGGCATTGTAATAACTAATCCTTCCTATCGTAGGTTAACAATCTCTACTATCAAACATTCTCTACTATTGAGCAATCTCTACTATTGAACAATCTCTACTATTGAACAATCTCTACTATTGAACAATCTCTACTATTGAACAATTTCCTCCTGCTACTCGGCTACTACCATTTAATCGGAGTTACACTGATTAGATATCATCGCCGTCTTAGTGAGCCATTAATCACAATGCTGGCTGTCTCACGGGGACTGATACAACACATCGGCTGAAATAAAGACAAAGGCCGACTCCGCAATACCAACATATCTGCTGGAAATTGTCTCATATATGGTTAAAGTTTCGTCAGTGGATTTATTTTTTCCTCTGTGGAATACCATGGGCATAAGATCATGGAACAATGGCACAATGCGTAGTTTCTACAATAAGCAGTTAATCACATCAGGTTTGGTGCTTGTTACCGGAACCGTAACTCATTAAGTTTCCGGATACGCTTTCAACATCTATCTTTGGACACCGTAAATACAGAAAACGTTTGGTCTAACTATATAATCCATTCCTCTCCCTGTGTGTGAGTTGCTATGGTATTTAGGCTTCCGTCGCGACAAACAGCCCTAGTACAGTCAGTGCGCTGCACCACTCATTCCTGTAATCCTCCTCGGAGACTAAAACGTCAGTGGCCTCGTGACCTGCTTCTATCATTTCCTAAGCATGTTTGGCTCTTGCGCGTTCTTGGTCAGTATACGCTGGCTCGTATCCAATGACGCGGCTGACGAAGAAGCGTGGGGGACTTCCCAAGACTCCACTTCCTCTTTCGCTTGCGAGGGAGGTGACAACCTTGTGGATTCGGGAAGTCTCTGGGATGTTTGTAAATACGGTATGAATCAACGAGGGAATGAAAATTTTAAATATGATATGAATGAAAACATTTATCACAATTACTTATTGCCTAATGAGGCAGATTGTAATTTTATCATAATAAAGTTGCTGTTGTTGATCTGAATTTAATATAACTACATCAAATTCCTTTCCATAGGTTTATTCCTGTTCTAATTCTAAAAGATTATAACGGAAATGTTAAACAATGTCTAGTGGTTTTGGCTAATGAACCTCCCCCCTCCTCAAAAAAAAGTAAATAAATATTTACACTCAGCACTGATTGTATCTAATCATTTAAATGAATGAATACAAGTATTCCTAGTGTTTCCTCCTAGCATGAAAGTCCCATATGTCCCAACCCTACAGCAAACTTATGATAATCAAATTGGCACTGCTCAATATAAATACAAAACATAAACTTTTTCACTTAAAGCTACTACTTTTCTCGTAGAAGACAAGAAATTTCAGGCATGTGGAAATTAAATCGGTAGTCGGTTAGTGGAGTGAATGTGGCTATGGTTAGCTATTTTATACACAAAGCGAAGAGCGCCTCGTGAAACAATGAAACAACTATTTATTTGCCATATAAATTAAGACCATGCGCGATATCTGTAAAACTCTCTAATTTTCTCCTGAAATCAGGATTAAAATAGAGTTGTAACTATTTAAAACACTTGAGAAGATAAAATCATCAATTATATAAACACCTAACGCAAAGTGAAATTGAAACACGAAAATGTAAATCATTTTTTACGTGAACGAAATTTATTTAATTTTTTTTTGCTTCTGAAACGCACAGGAAGAAATGTGGGGCTCAGAGAAAAACGATTAGATAAACGATTCAGACATCTCAGAGAAGTCAGAAGCACCATTTACTAAACATAACTACATACTTTAGAATGCTTTGAATAAGTAATGTTCGTAGACTCATCTTGACATTCCAAGAAAACTAATCAGAAATAATTATAACGTCCAAGAAAAAATGATGTTCTATACTTAATATGCAAATAAGGTCAAGTAAGAAGATGTGCAAAGAGAAAATGAATATAACTTACAACTTTATAAGATTATAATGGTATCACGCAACCTTCAGTAAGAGTTAATCCCTTATTTTTGTTGTTCCCCATCCTTGTGAGAAAGAGAATTTCTGATAAAAAGAAAGAAGGCTTCCTCCTGAAAGGTATATAATTTAAGGACACTCCGGGGAAGAGGTGGAATCCCCCTAAGACGTCCCTGCACCAAATTTTCGGGGCCTCCAGAAATAGAAGGGGATTCACTTGAATCCCCCCTTCATTTTGTCCGACTTTATTAGGGGATTGTCATCGAAATGTGTCGATATCCCGTCATAAATCTTGTTCCTTCCACTGTTACTTTCTCGAAACGTTTCATGAGTTTTCATTTTTATACCGCACAAATATTATACATTAGAGATAAGTAAACCCACAATAATATAATTCTATCTAATTATTTTTTTTAGTTTATTAATGATTTTTTTTGTAAATATTTTATCGTAGTTTTTATAAAAATAGACTGAAAGAATTATGGAATATGCACAGTCGAGTCAATTGTGTTGTAAATATTGCAAGTAAGGATTGCAAAAAAAAAATAGCAACTAACGTGGACAACGCGTGGCAAATGAAGTATTTTATTAATCACTCTTAGTCAGCCTCCACTGGCTCGTATCCGGTGACGTGGTTGGTGGGGGAGCGTGGGGGACTTCCCAAGACTCCACTTCCTCTTTCGCTTGCGAGGGAGGCAACAACCGTGTGGACTTGGGGGCCCCTGGGCTGTTTTTAAATATTGTATGAATGTGCGAGCGAATGATGAATTGTAAATATGGTATGAATGAAAAAACTTATCTCAATTATTTATTACCTATTAAGTAAAGTCAGATTGTAATTTCATCATAATAAAGTTGTTATCATCATCATTAATCACTAGGCTTACGCTTACCTAGGGAGCTCCGCCCCTACCCCCACTCACGCACCCAAACGTAAACTCGAGGTCCACCGCTCGTACAGGGAGGGGTGTTATGGAGTTTATTAATTTGTTAATATAAATTTTTCTATTGTATCTAGGACTGTTGTATGCAATTACTATTTTATTTAAATTGATTGATCATACAAAGTTACGTTAGAAACACTTTTTTATGTATCAAAATTTTTTCATTTTTTTACATCCTATGCTTAAGACTTATTTCAGTTATACTTCTTTAACATCGGTTAACTGCTTATGAAGGTCCTGAATTCAAATACCGAGATGGGGGATTTTTTTTTTTTATTTGCACGAATAGAACAAGTTGGTTCCAGATAGAATACCCCCCCCCCTTCCCCATTAGTCCTGAATTGGAACAAAAAAGATTGTTAACCGTTAAAAAAAAAGAATAAGTCACAATTGATGTAAAAAACATCTTTCAAAAATAAAAAAAAGTGTGAGGCTACCGCTCATTAGATTGACCAGTAATGATAAGTAATGGTAATCTCAGCTACTTTAGGAATTAGTCTAACAAAATGATTGCTTATGACTTACTTTAACGTATGAGTACTTGTAGGTATAAACAACGATTAAGGCGTTGATGCTGATAAACGATTTGAAAACAGGAGTCTAACATATTTAGAATTGTTCCTTTGATTCAAAAGTTCAATTCGAGTTGGACCTAAGGCCGGATCATGAGAATGTTGGGACTTGACAAAGGGGCATTTCAATTGAGGAGGCGGGACGGCACGCTGAGGCTTCATCAGATACAGAAAGTTGGGAATCTATAAACTGCCTGTTTCAGGACCGGTGATGATTCCAGCCTCATTGTCCTCAAGGAACAGTTGATTCCAGCGACATTGTCCTCCAGGAACAGTTGTTTCCAGCTTCATTGTCACTGGGACAGTTGATTCCAGCGTCGTTTGTTCTTCGGTCGGAGCAGACCCGAGTACTGCCTTCCTCCACCGCAGCTAATGAGCATGTCACCTGTTGCTAGGCCGATTGCCTCAATACAATGAGCGTGGTTGGTGGTCGTGTTGGTTGGTTTTTATAGCAATAATCATCTATAAGTAATGAGGTCGAGTAAATAAAACAATAGAACCGACCACAATGGTTGAAACCACAAAATTAATTAGTTAAGCGATCCTCCCATAATCATCAAAGGAAATGAGTTGAATGGAAATGGTCGTTACAAATTCTTTTATATTTAATTAGTACCTTATTCATCAATCGACCATGCTAAATTATTCTGAACAAAGCTTGTATCAATAATTTGTTTTTAAAATCGTCAGATCAAATTAGAGAATAAACTATTTTCCACTCTTAAAAGCATTTTTGTACAAATATTTGTTCCCCCCTAAAAAATAAAACCTGCGTATAAGATAGATTGGCATGAAATATCTGATTTGTAATGTTGGGTCACAAAACATTATTTTTCAGAAAATACAGTCCTCATGGAGATATCTTTATGATTGATAGTAACACGTTATTAATTTTTATTCGGTGTCTAAATATATATTGTTGGTCATTTAAATGCATAAGTTACTACATAAGACCGTTTTTGTATTGCATGAGTGTGAAGAAACCAGACTCGAATCGCACCACTGAAGGGGACATTTCTTAAGGTATTATGTGATTGATTGTTGGATCTGTATATGATTAGATCCGTGGGACTTAGAGGGCCCGTCCTTATAAGAAGCTACAGCGGGGGCTCAACATAGATCCGACAGTCTGAGACTAGGCCATCTACCCTGTAGGAACTCGGAGAAATTCCCTGGACTATCCTGGTGGCAAGTGGGCACATCCGGTGAGACTGAACTCATGGTGGTGCTCCTTGTCCTCTGGCAAACAAAGGACCGACCTCCTGGAAGAAGTTGGTCCTGACGGTGATAGACGGTTATGGCTAGTTGCTTGTTTTTTGCTACAGCCCAAACTGTAACAAATGCTACCACCAACGTATTGTAAAATAAAACCTATAACTAAATTAAGAGATAACCATACGTTAGAGTGGTACATTTAAATCCATTGAACTTAGTTTACATTCTGCTGCCATCTTGATTGAACGTTGAATGGCGTGAACAGATATTAACTTCTAGTTTCATAACTTTGTTGTTTAAACTGTATGATTATGTTCAATTTGAATGATATTTTAATCAAAGTGATATAAATGAAGTTAAGTAGCTTCAAAATTTGATACATCTATGATACATCATGTAGATCTAGATGGAGGTGTTTACTAGGCAGCTTGCAATACGGAAGTGAGAATTAGGAAAGGTAACTGAAACTAAAAGAAGAAAGAAACGAGGGGAGGGTTTCTAATATTATACTAGACTTATTATTGTATTTTATGGATGTATGTCATGAATGAAGTAATGGAATACATTTTTATGTTTGTGACAGTTGGTAACACTTGATGGTAGAGCGGGGTAGGAGTTGTAACGATTTGTTGCAGATCAACCGGGGCATAACACGAAGCCGACGCGCGCCGGTTACGTGCACCAAGTGAAGTAGGCAAATGAGTTGATTTAGCAACTATTAAGAAGGGAAGATGCAAAACGAATTTCGGTTTCGAGAAGTGGCAAATAAAGTAAAAACAGAAAAAATATTTAGCTTGGTTCTCGATTGTGGAATATACCTTTAAAATTTCAGATTTAATGGACGCAAGCAGATCTCTAATTTCGAGTTGGGCGTTTATTCTCATAACGGTCAATGGACCCTATCTGTAGGTTAGTAGTTATGTCTCCATACTTACAAAAAAGGATAGGTGAGCTAGACGCTCGTCTCTGAGGAGATCTTTGTTGAGCGAGGAAATTGTTTAATCAGAACTGGGGTGCACAAAAAGGAGCTACTTAAACAAAGAAGTAGCAAATCCTCTGTTTAGATCCTGATACTCTTTATAAGGATTGATTAATACTTACTCTGTTATACCTCAGCAGTATTATAAAGAAAAATTAAGAAAATTGAAATCGTTAATATAATATTAATACTAAATGTTAGTACTTGTGGCTTAACAGTTATTAAGTAATCTCTCGAAATAGTAAGCCAGTGTAAAGTGGAAAAAAGCCGCTTGAAACACTGACTATTGTAAACTACTGTAAATGGAAAAGTGTGATGTGAAAATTAAAAAAAAAAAAGGGTCAAGGTATTTGTAATTTGATAACTTCTAATAAAAAATCAAATTGAAACTGATTCAATTCGTCTAGATAAGCAAATGGAAAGCCGTTAATTCGTCAGGCTTTCGGCTCTCATTATCAAAGCTGTGAATTAATCACAAGGGATTCTTTCTTAATCACAGCTTTTGGAAGTTGATTGGATCTTCCTTCTGCGGCAGATTTTAATCTGGGCTCTACGTGTTACTGGGTTTATCAACCCACTCTTGTTTTTTTTTATCTCCAACAGTTTTTACTTTCATTTGTTTGCACTAGTTAGAAAATAATGAGAGGAATGTCTTGGCAGCTGTCCAGCTCATACCGGGAAACCAATGTCCTAGTTTTTTGCCACTTGGGGAATCAAAGAAACGGACAAAGACATGTAATTTCATATGGGAATCTGATATTCGTCTATGGTTAATGGTGATTTTTAAACACGATATCGTCCCTTGCACAATAACTGTTTCATTCCCTACTATAAATGTTCATATAGCAGATATTAGTAATATCTGATCGTTATTTCAGAATAGAGTAGTCACAAAGGCCGGCAATCTATAAAAAACAACAACCCCTTCTAAATTAAATGCGAGATAAGACAGTCTCGTACATAATAAATAATCTGATACTGACAAATTGAATAAGAGAAAAAAAAGGGTATAGTAATCTTTGGATCCAACAGTTTATATTATTATGTCCCCTTATTTATTGTTATTATTATTAACATATATTTTAATATTTACACTATACATATTAACAGCAGTTAGAACCTAAGAGTTCTAAATACGTACCCATAAGTAAAAAGTTACGTGAATGTTTACTTTATTGTTACTTTATATTCTTTATATTATATATTATATAAATAAAATGAGCACATATGTAAAAACTGCCACATAATTGGTGCTGTGAATGATACTATTTTTAAATTTATTATTCCATTATTCCACTATTGTATACAGTACCCGTACTGAAAACTTTTTCATTATATATAAAACATTTATAATAAATTTGTGATAGTAAAACATTTTTATTATAACGTTCAAACCTTTTTGGGGTGTTTGCTTTTAGAATGTTAACATATTAATGTTATTTAAGTGTTCAGAGATTATATGCTAGCGTTGATATCATAAAAAAAAAAAAAAATGTGCCTGATCAAATTTATTACCTAAATTTGTATTTCATTATATATAGCTCGGACGTATTTCTGAGATTCAATAGCCATCTATATTAAAGCTGCCGGGTCATCATTAGGGGGGTGCCTGGTTACCCTAGCCCTGGTGATAAAGTGAGGGTTGTTTGAGTTTACAACCTGGAGAATCGTTTTGTGACGGCTATACTATCTGACTCCATTTTTTGATAGGTATGTGCCCCGACAGTGCACTATGTTCAGGAGAAGAGGTATAGCGTAGGTAGTGTAGGTAGTTTGTGTGGTCTTGGAATGACCACGAATTCACACTCGGTATCTGAGGGTAGGCAAATTCCGTCCGGATCCCAAAGGCGAGTGTGAACCGGAGAGAGGCAGACTGAATTGTCGCGGGAGACACTGCTTGGTAGGTTTGCAGGGCCACGACAACTGTTGTCCGCTAGGGTGAGGTCTCTCCCAAGGAGGTGCTAAATTTAGCGAGTCGAAGGCAGACATTCCCACCAGGAAGGTGAGGGGTCTGACAACGCCTAACTAAAACGTAGCGAGGCGAGGAGAGAAATAGATGCAGAGGTTTTTCATAAAGAAGCAGTCAAGTTTCAGTTTCAAGCGGCAGCCACGAGCCGGTAGTTGACTGGAGAATGATATACAGGACCCAAATCTCCGGCTTAAATACCCAGCTGGCCTTTCCAGCAGCCAATAAGCATCGCCATTGTTGTAGCCAATGATGTGGCTTTTCTTTGTTCCCTGATGGGACAAAGGAAAGCCCTGGCGGTTGGGTCTTATACCTGCCTGACAGCTGTTGTCCTGGCTCATATAACTAATTGGCACCCCACATTTTTTATTATTTAACACATTTACAATGATTTATATTTTGATCATGTCATTTACATTTGTTTACAATATATATACAATAGAGTATATGGTGATTTCTTTTATGTAGTTAGCGGTCGCTACAATGGCATACAATCAAACCGGAAATTATAGTTTTACCTTGAGTTGGGATCAAGAATAGAAAAGCCATGTACAACATAATGTTCGGTGTTTGTTTCTCTTAAGCGGGTCAGAATTATGATAGTGATATGACCACCGGAGTATGTAAGTAACTAGGCAGAGCGGAAACTCCTTTAAGTGAATTTGGTCTGCTACTGCCGCGTTTCCAGTTAACTACAGGCCAACTTATCCAAGCCGCAAACCACCAAGGGCCAAATTTATGCTACTGTTCGTCGTGTCGGAGTACTCAGATGCTTGTAAATTTATTCACTTGGTTAAATTTTAATAGTTTTTCTGAGTAAGTGTTTAATGTGGCTGCAAGCCCTGAACATATTGTGACGAAGCGCTCTTAACTATTTGTGAAGGGTGTGGTTTAAGTATACGAGTATGCTAACTAAAATTATGCAGTATGATTATTCCAATACTTCGGTTACCCCTCTGTTACAAAAATACAAAGACAAAGTGAATGGGATCCAAACCAATTAAAATCCTCAATAAGATTGAATAGTATACATCTTTGAATTATTTATAAGTAGTGAATTATTTATTGGCATCCTTTATTAATTTTACAACTATTAATACAAATAAAATAAACTTCAGCACATTCGGTAGTAATATAATGATTTTGTACTACAGCAACAGTATGTTATGATACTAAAAAAGTAAATAACCCATTTTAATGGAACGAGCCTTCTCGAGACAAGAGAAAATTGCTCAGTTTGGTCCCATAAGGGAATGTGTTAAATATTGGCCAACAAACAGAAGCAAACAACAAAAAAAGAAATCATTCAAAAAAACATATTACTAACATACCCATATTAATTTAATTTCCAAAATTATATGTTCTTATTAGTCGTGAATTGTTGAGAAAGGAACCTGAAATGATCGGATATCTTGCTTGTCAGGTTTCACACTTAGGGGTTGGATTCTGCCCCAATCATATCCGTCCCTCTATTGTGAATAAACGGAGTTGCTTAACATTACGAGTTACGCAAACGTCTTGCGCAACCGGACTCTGCGAACGCACGTAAAAGCCCTGAAATTAGCTAAGACAATCAACACAGATATTATGACAGTGATAAGCGTTACGTATTTATGAAAAGATTGCCTTTGACATAATAACACTTCAATTAAATGACACTTCAAAAAACTGACATACATTAATTTTTTAATTAGTTTTATTTTTTTTTTCTACAACCGGTATTTTTATTTAAAACAGTAAAAATGAACACCAATAGTTGGAAAATTCAGAATACTTTCAGTGGAAAATTTGTCCTCTCCGATGTTACTATTGAGCTCTTTGTCACTGTTATAATCACATATATGTGTGTATTAATGTTATTTTGATCGTTTTTCTACTTACCTATTTAAAATTCAACAGTGTTATGTTTTCGTAATTATCAAATGAATTCTGTTCATCCTCATATCCACAACAAGCCTATTCTGTTGTAGTACTTTGATTGAAAATTAAAACAATGTTTTTTTGATGAGATTTTTATTTTCATTCGCAATCATTAGATTGTGTTATACAGTCATCACCAATCACCGTATTAAAACTAAAATTAAAAATTTAACACAGTAAATATCATTTAAAAAGTAAGGATATTATATGACATGTAAGTTTATATGACATACATTTATATGACATGCATAATATTTATATTAATAAAACGTTTACTGTGTGACTTATAACAATAAATATATTGGAATGTTTAATGACGCTTGATAATTTAATAATGTGTAGTTAAGTAGAGTTCAGTAGCTTAGGTAAATATTGCCTTAAAACAGCTGAAGTAAATTACTGTTAGAGTGAATTTCGCAGGAAACTCACAATTAGTTTGGTGTGAATTCCATAAGCCCGTGGATTCAGAGCGAGTCAATATTTGTTTGGGATCTCTGGAAAGGGAAATAGAGCAAACTTTTACGTGACGATTCGCCAGATTGTAAAAGGCGCAGCTGAAGGAGTGAGCTTCACAAAAGCTTATCATCGGCGTTTCAGAAGATTTTTAGTTCTGATGCGTTCATTCTTTTAACCGAAATTTCATCAAATTTGTAAATTTTCTTTAAATCTATTTGATTCCGGATTTTTACTAATTATGATTTTTATAGGAATGTGGTTAGTCTTATTTTAGGGTTAATATTTCTTCCCAAGGGTATATAATCTCCCAGCGTCAGTAAAGGTTCTTAGCTCTCAAACTTATAAAATAGGATGTGGGAAAATTATTTTGGGCTAATGAGTGCCTTTCACTAAGGGGAGTCCCCCATTTGAAGGGTGTATGAGAAGGATATAGGGTGTGGAATGCCTGAAGGAGGTAATAGTTTCCTTTGTAGATCATTTAAGTAGGTTTTGTCATGTGTCATGGCCGTGTAGATAGTTCACTTTATAATGCAATATTTATTTCCAATTTTGTGAAGTTTAATTTATTTTTGAAGGTTACTATTTCGGTTCACAACTATGAATGGCTTTAGAGAAATATCCTGTACACGTGTGTTAATTTATTCTGTGGATTGTTGCTAATCTTATTATTTATTATTTTACGAGTTGTATTTTTGAACGAGAATCGTAGTCCTGAGAATGGATGCGTAAATAGGTGAAAATTCGTAAAATAAATAATAAATGTATTTTTTAAAGAGACTTTAATTGAAAGAAACTGTTTTCACACAGTGTCTCTTTTTGAGTGTAACTCTGAACAATAAGACCAAACGTGATGTTCATGACAGCTTAAAAAATAAATCAGCAATAAATTTGCTTATAAACGTTTTATAACTTTTCAATGATTGTTTTTCTAATCCGAGTTATAGTTTCCTCCGTTAATATCAATACTGCCAAAGATCATTTATCAACGTCACAGGCAGTTAGGATGGAGTCATTAGTTGCTCTTAAAAATGGAGTTCCAATCAACTCCGTAAATTAATCGTACCTTTTTTTTTTTTTTCTTCATCGACACTAATACAACATAGAACAATATAGCCTTGACCGGGGCTGATAGGAAACTTGGGAGAATCAGCGATGGAAATTTATTCATGAGTTTTAGTTGATATTAATGGTTACTACGAAGTAACATTAAAACGATATCGGACCAACCAACCTCTTGGAATCCATTGAGCAATCGGTACCTAATCGTTACTTCAATAGAATGTCATTTGAAATTCTTATGGTGGAAAACTTCGATAATAGAGTTTGATCATACTCAAACATGATGAGTAATAATTAGCATAGGACCTTATAAAGACACTCAGCAAAACTTTACACCAAGTAGTGGATATTTTAAATCAATACTATTTCCAGCAGCAATAGTTCTTGTGGTTGAAATTGTAGGTATTATTTCAAATATAGGACCCATTAGAAATAGCCTTACAAAACGGTTGTATACCTTGCGTAAAAATGAACTAAAACGATGCCATGACCTAAATATCAGGTAATAAAACCTTCCTGATTCAGGGCGATGCAAGGATGATAAGAGTCTTTAGTCGAAAATCAGATAAGCTGAACAGCACGCATCACTTAGTAAATAACAATAATTTTTACAATAACGCAGCAGTGTTTGTCTGATAGCAGTATATTCCCTTCAGAGTAAAGCAACTATTGTATTAAACTTAGTGATACCTAAAGTTTGTGGATTATTTTTCTGAGCACTGTACACTAAATGTCTTATTTATTACAGCCAATATATAAATTTATTCTTGCTAAAAGTAAAAGTTAAAGTATACACATCATTAATGATGTTGCACTTGATGGATGCATTTATAGTTTATTATTTATCTAATATCTAAATCTACATCACTAAATCTAAATCTAATATCTAAATGGTTAATATCTACGCGAATGATATTATGGTTTATTATGACAACCAAATAGCTCACAACGGTATTATCCTATGTTCCAAAATGCTATATGCTGTCATCATAATTGTAAAATTGTTATCTACTATTTACAACACTTGTTTAATTTATTTATTTATTAATTCATGTTCATGTGACTTTGGCCACAAACCAGCGAATGTACAGTTAATATACTAACATGGCAAGTATGATTTAAAAACACTTGGTGTTTAAAACTGTTAAATGATTTTCACTACTAAAAAAATTGCAAATTTTAGTCTTATCATAAAAAAAAACTGAAAACACCGGTAATCAGAATTTAATACTGTAAATGTATTCAAACTAACTGAAACTAAAACTTTCATTTTAAAGTGAACAATGCTTAAAAAGTACTGGGATTACAAATGTGTTTGTGAATTTTCAAATAGGGGACAGCATGCCTCATTTGGCCAAAATTGTGCCTATAACGGAATGAGCAATAGCCAGGCGAATATCAAAGATTCTTGAAATGTCTGTCCCCCTAGAGTGGCGGCAATGGAATTCCACTCTGCTGAAGATTAGTCCCAATGGAGAATTACTTTATATTCTCGCAAATTTTTTTTATTATGGACGTGACAATACGTTTCAAAAAGTCACACATGTCCCATAACTAGGTAAAAAAACTAGAATATACCGCACTCCTTAATTAGCCCTAATAAAATAGTGTAATGTCAACCAGTGCGAGCTAACCAGAGCTTTAACTTAGTCAAACCTGATTGCTCAAAAAAACTCCCCCCCCCCATCTCTCTCCCTTTCTCTCTCTCTCTTTCTCTCTCTCTCTCTCTCTCTCTCTCCCCCTGTCTCCCTCTCACACTTACTCTCTCTCCCCCCCTCCTGCTTACCCACTGTTAGACGACGGCTTCTGGGTCCTACAAAAGCACCTAGTAGAACTACCCTAGGACTCAAGTCTGTTTCCGGCCGATTTGCGTCTACCCTTGATATCGAGTGTAAATTATTGGTTGTTCCAAGACCATATAGGATACCTATACCTAGACTTAACTTCTCCTAAACAACGTGCAATGTCTGGGCACCCCGAAGACCTTATGGAATCAGGTTGAATAAGCAGGCCACAGACTAGTCCACCAGTAAAGGTCCATTGAACCTATCTCTTTCTTCGTCACCAGAATTAGGTCAGTAAAGACACCCTCAGCGACAGCTCGGCAAATGCAAATTGATTAGAAGTATATAGGCATAGTGGCGTTAGGGAATATCACCAATAAGGGTTCCCTGAAAGCGGAATTATTTCTCCGTATTGTACAAGGTGATTAATTAAGGTACCATACATTCATCGTGATTTAGACAGTTTGCGTTCATCATCGTCAAAAGAAGCAGTTAGTCATTTGCCACAGGTCCATTTTCAATTGAGGGTGATGGCCTATGGCATAGATTATTAACTAACTGATTACCGAGATAAGGTGGAAAATATTTGCTTCAAGCATTGACTAGATCATCAAGTTCAGCCGATAAACCAAAAGCTAAATTATTCACTAAATGCAACTTTTTCACTGATTAGAGGCGCACTCTAGCCTCTCTTACTGTCACTGGACATGAATAGACATTGCTAAGTGATCGCTGCACGATAGTAAACTGTTTAAATGATTCTTATATTGTGTTTTTTTTTTTTTTTATTTCTAAAATATAGAAAAGTTCAGATAAAAACGTTTATTTTATATCACTTTTAAAGATGATAACCAGTTATGTTTTTATTAATTTATTAATAAATTTAATAATTAAGTAGACCGATGTGGAAAAAATGTTTGTGTAGGGCACGTAATCTAAGGAAAGTCTCGTCAACCTAGCCAATGCCCAGGGGGCTTCAGAAAGAAATAAACAGAGAGAGAGAGGTTGACCTTTGTAGGTAGTCTAGTCAGCGGGCAGCTTGATTCGAATTTGTTTATCTCCTGACTGCATTAGATCCTAGAAAGTAAACCTTTGCAATGCACAATATCTGAAGAATTACAGGCTAGGTTTCAAAGGTTGTTTATGTGGTATTGTAATGACCGGAGTTCACATTCAGCCTCTGAGTCTAGGAAAAAACCGTTTGGATCCCAAATGCGGCTTTGAACCGGTAAGAGGGGGGAAACGATACTAGGTACGTTTTGTAGGGTCCCAGAAGCCGTCTATGGATGGGAGCGTTAAGACAGAAATATCCACTAGTAAAGGCTGACTTCATTCAAGACATAACACCATATGAAAAGTTGACATCGAATGACTTCATAGTTCATCATAGGAAGTTGGTGCTGAGGATGAAGCGTAGATGGAATTAAACATGTTGCTGTTAAATTTCAATATTGTGGGAGTAAATTCTGCAAGTAGGGAGAAACCAAAATAGTATTTTGATTGATAAAACGATTGATGAGAATTGGTAACTGGACTGATTAAATTAACTGAAGATTGTATTAAGAAGATTGTTAGGCAATCTTTAATAAAATTATTTAAACCCCATGGGCTTAGTTCAAAATATTATATTTGAAACAAAAGGAATGGCATTGAACAACATAAATTGTAGGGAGAACCAATCAAAAATTTAATCCTTAGCTGCGGTTGAAGTTTTGTGGTTGCTGGTCAGCCCTTTTCTTTATAGGGTCTACCAGGGATAACTTCTTGTGGAATCTAACTAAACTAAAAAAATCCTAAAATATGATCCTGATTCACACCCACTCCGTCGTGATGAAGGGTCCTGGGTGGCATTGAATGGGAAAAGGTCGGAAGAATGCGCACTGCATCTTTCCTGTATTTTCACTCCTCACCTTATTCCTCAAAACAATACTCATCGCTTAACTGTTGACGGTTTTTTAACTTCACCTATCCCTCTCTCACTTCCACCAAAAGCCGTTAACCCCTCTGAGGTCAAATACCTTTTGAAAAACTTACCTTACCAAAAATCCCCTGGATATGATCTTCTCACTCCTCAAATTCTCCAACAGCTTCCTCCTAAAGCCATAATCTTTTTAACCTATATATACAATTGCATTATCCGAACGACGCACTTTCGTCTCCTCTGGAAACACTCCATTATTGTCCTATTCTTCAAACCCGGAAAACCACCCAATGACGCCTCATCTTACCGTCCAATTAGCCTACTGCCTATTACTCAAAATATTTGAGAAACTCCTCTTAAAACGTCTACTTCCAATTGTTGAATCCAAAAACCTTTTTCCTATACATCAGCTTGGCTTCCGTCAACAACATTCCACTACTCAACAAGGCCTTCGCGTTGTTGATCACATTTCCTCATCCCTTGAATCCAAACGGTATTGCACTGCTGCATTTCTGGACATAGCTCAAGCTTTTGACAGGGTCTGGCTCGCAGGCTTGCTTTACAAGCTCAAAGATATTTACCACAGAACCTTTTCCTAATCCTACAGTAATACCTTTCAAACCGTTTCTTCCAAGTCTTCTGTGGTTTAGAATATGCTAACTAATATGCCATAAGAGCAGGAGTTCCACAGGGCAGCGTCCTGGGCCCCATCCTCTATAATCTCTACACCGCTGATTTCCCCTGTACCCCCAATACCTTCTTGGCAACATTTGCAGATGACACTGGAGTCTTGTCATCCCACTCAGACCCTGATATAGCATCCCTAAACCTTCAAAAATACCTTGACGAGATCGAGTATTGTTGCAACCAATGGCGGATTAAGGTCAATGAAGCAAAATGTTCCCACATTACCTTCACCGTCTGCCACAAATCTTGTCTACTAGTTTTTTTTAAATACCATTCCTCTCCCTTTTTCCGAGAAAGTGCGGTAATTAGGCTTCCATCTCGGCATAAGACTGATATGTAACTCACACACGAGGCTAAAAAGACAAGAACTAAACAGACGCTTTGGACAACTGTACTACTTCGAAGGACATCCTATCTCTTAATAGAAAATAAACTACTTATTTATAAATACAAGTTATACTTAAGCCAATCTGGACATACGGAATAGAGCTATGGGAAACAGAAAAAAAATCGAACATCAAGCACATCCAACCTTTCAATCAAAAGTCCTGAGAACAATCGTAAATGCCCCTTATTACGTCAGCAACAAAACTCTTCACAATGATCTGAATATACCCTATATTCTTGAATTCATCCCTTCCAAGTTTATAAAATTCCATAGTATTGGATAGGTTACTATTACTACACCCTAATTCCCTAGCACAGTCATTGCACTGCACCACTCATCCCTATAATCCTCCTCGGAGATTAAAATGGCAGTGGTCTCGTGACCTGCTATAATCAAGTGTTAGTGGGAGTCCTGGCAATGGCCAGTTTCTCTAATCATGTCCTGATCGTCTGAGACTCTCACGCTATAGGTCAGCCTCCGCTGGCTCTTATCAAGTGACGCGGCTGACGTAGGAGCGTGGGGGACTTCCCAAGACTCCGCTTCCTCCTTTGCACGCGAGGGAGGTGATAACAATGTGGATTGTATGAATGAGCGAGTGAATGATGAATTGTAAATATGGTATGAATTATAACATTTATCTCAATTACTTATTGCCTAATAAAAAGGCAGATTGTAATTTTATCTTAATAAATTGTTGAAAATATAAAAAATTTTTATAGGTCGTGGCTCCAACCTCATATTCCGACCTGTGAAAACTATATGTTACATATTTGTATATTCCATTAACTCCCTATGTCCCCACATTCTCCACCTGTATTAATTGTCTTAACTATATAGTATGCCTTTATTGTGAGTTACTTTTATTAATAAAGTGTTTTAAGTCTTCTCTGTTGTTAAATTCCTAATTGTATCATTCATCCCATCATCATCATCCCAGTATCATTTTATTCCAAGATCTTTAATAACCATGATCATAAGAAAATCATGATCTTAATAACCATAGCCATGATCTTAAGGAATAACTTGAAGTCTCTCTGTAAAAAAGTCACTTTTTTTTTTGAAGTCTTGAATTGGACCAGTAAGTATTAATTTCGGGGTGTTAGTAAGTCAAGCATATTCCGTTATCTGACAGAAAACGTTTCTCTGCCATGGTGTACAGGTACGTAAGACCAGATGATATGTTTTGCTTTCTAGCTTGTTTGTTGTCAGTGATACTCATCCATACAATCCTCCGCATCAACTAAAACGGTGGTGGCCTCGCAATCCATTGTAAATAGATGTGTAATTCATGGGTTCATGGACCTGGCTATCATCCTCACACTTGTCTTCAACGCCTGTGGCTCTCTTGCCTTATCTATGGTCTTTGCTTTATTCAGGGAAGGGGTGAACAGTGAAACTCCAGCTAGCTAGGGAAATCCCCTTGGCATTGGCTGCTTCTGGGCAGAATGTGCATGTATATATGGGAATTATATATAAATATAAATATATGAATTTTCACATCCGAATTAATAATCCTGGACAAGCGAATTGTAATTTTATGAAATAAAGAGCTTATAAATAAAAAACAAAACGAAGATCTTCACTTAACGCTTCAAGGGGAAGACACCCTGTAACAAATGGCCTCTTGTGGCCTTATTGGTCACTAAGTACCATTACGAAATTCCGATATCGGGAGGCTTAGAGTGACGATAAAGTTAGAGAAGGCCGTGGGTAATGACCCATGTACAATAACGGGGATGTCGTAAAAGCCGGCCAACCTAAACCATTAAATACACATCCGTAAGGGAGCAGCTAGCAGAGCCTGTCTGTACCATTGCACTGGTTCAAGCAGGCACTTGTGCTGTCGTAGGATGAAAGGGTGGAATAACCAACGAGTTTTGAGATCCCTCATTCCAAAATTGTAATAGCAACGATTGCACTATCTCTTATCTTAAATCTAAACTCAAACTGGTTTAGCAGAAACTATGGATTGTGATGATGCATCTTATTTCTGTCTAACTGTGCATAAATAAATGTTGACCGGCACAGCAATGATTTAATGAATGTACTTTTGTAGATGTAGCTTCATAATGAGAAGTTGGATTCATAACAATGCGAAATTAAGTATCTGTCAAATATATTTCTACACATTGTTCACTTAGTAAATCAAAAATTTTTACTTTTTATAATTTAAAATTTGGGCATAGGAGCAAGAAAATATAAATTAAGCATTTCATACAGTACAAGTAAAAGGAGTTTATTTGTTGGCTATTTTATTTTAACATATTTTTAGCAAATACAATGTGTTCTAGAATATAACTTAACTATTCTGATCGTTTAAATTATTTCTACGACAACAGTATTATAAATACCGACTGATTTAGCAAAACGATTGTCGGGTTGGCACAAAGCAAAGAAGACATATATTTGGACAATAGGCTCCCACCCACCGGAAATATAGTAAAAGTTCAGTTAACCTCAGATAGCAATCAGATACGAACATTCCTTCAGGTATTTACCTTAGACCCTCTGGGAAATTATCTACTTCAGGTAGAGACCGCAATTGACTGAAACACAACCAAACCACATAAACTTTACTCCAAGGGCGATGGTAAAATCCTAAAAAACCTATTGAGGTTGAAACGTAGTAGACCACTGATCCTGGACCTTATTCTTCAACTTCTCAACCACAGCCTACCTGTCTTCGTCCATTTCACCCAGTCAACCCTCCCACCTTTCTAGCCTTTACTATAAATTATGCCATTTTTGTGAGTTGTTTTGATTAATTTAAACTTGAATTAAACGCTACGAGAAGGTGAAATGCAGATGATTATGATTACTATAACATATCTCTATTTACAACACATATTGAAAGTATAATGACTTATTTGATCTTACTTGGCCTTTTTTTCATTTTTTCCTTGGCCTGGGGGGTCGCGAGTAAACGTTTCGGCATTCCAATGGCCGATATAGATGATCGAGCTTATCGATTTCACTTCGGATCGATTCCCCTTGATCTGTCTCACTCTGTTACCAACTGCACCGTACGTCATATATCTCTACGCATTGGCACTTTTGGTACATGGTCTACCACAACGTTGGAGCCTTGATAGTGCATAAAGCTTTTTACTAGTTCACTTGGGGCAAGTTATTTTTTTATAGGGTTCATTTTACCGCACTTGTATATGGAAGAGTGGACTGATGAAGGCTTACTCTCTCTACGTCTTTGGAGCAACACACAACTGACCCCAGTTCAATGTCCCAAAACATTCAAGTTTCTAATATATATATAATTTACTGTATTTCAGTCTCCATCCCGAGCTCACCAGAGCGGAATTTTGATTGTGTTGTCATCACTTCGATTTTTCCTCGTTTCCAGTCAAATTTCATATTATTTTAGTTAAAATTATTTCGAGTATTTCTCGCTAACAAATAAACTTTTTTTTTATTTTCGAATATTATGCACACATTTTTCGTACATAAGTGTTTACTGTTTTGAGATCGCTAATTATGTATTATACAGAGAAACAAAAAGTGGCAACTTGAAATTCTCCCTCCCTGCGAAGTAATCATAATGTAAAACTTCAATTTAAGTTATCTGTTTCAGCTCACAATCTTTTGTATGGATGTGTGCCATCCCTGATCTGTGATTCAAACAATTATGACTGACTAAGACAGTTCTAAGCTCATTCAACGAACCAAGGCTGCACAATCAATTGTGATGATCATGAAAGTCATAGCAGATGTCACCTGCCGTTTCATATTTATGGAGGCTGAGATATTAACATTCAGACTGGCGTATTCGGTTACCGATGTTCCACCTAGTTTGGGGTGGTTGTTTTGTACAGCTGTTGAATACTGATGTGAAATCTGATGTTCAGAAAGTTGGAAGAATAGTACATAATTAGTTTGGGTTCTAGAACTGAACTTAGGGTGACTTATATTTAGTTTATGAGGTATAAGAGCAGGTTAGGTCAACTGCAAAGCATGCTACTGATATACATAAAATAATGTATTAATAATCGAGTCAGCTGCTAGCCTTCCGTTGCTACTAAGCCATGGAAAGGGCTATCATACAGTAAAATAAGTATTTTGCTGCAGATCAGACATAATAATAACAAATGATCAAAAACACCAAAACAGAAATATGTAAGCTCTCCTATTTATGTTTTTTATAGTTATATTTTAAATAAGTAAAGCTCTCTCTATTCATATATAATGAAGAGCGAGGCATCCTATAATAGTTCTCTGAAAAAACATAAGCGAGTGTGCATACAGTATATTATTCCTAACACATTAGCCATCTTCAGATGCTTATAAATTACAAATAACATTAGATTGTTGAATAAAATTATTTTTGTGGCTATTAAATAATCTGTATCCTATTTATTTATCTGAACTTCTATAAGTGTCCTCTTACATATCGCTCCTTAGTTGATCTCAAACGGTTGATTTGCCAACTGAAAGTTTCTCCGCCAGTTCTTGAACAGTTCTTGGACTTTTTCACCCAAGACTCACAGATGGTCGTCTTCAACTGAAGAAGTACTTCCACATTTCCTTTGCCTTTAAAGCTGAACTCTCCTACTTTGAAGTTTTCGAACCTCTGATAAACGGTGCATTCACATCACCATCAGCTCAGGCTCCATTAATGCTTCTGACCTCTTTCCGACTAAGTTCGAACTTATTTATGAGTTTCCTTTTACCGATCGAAAATAACATCTTGATAATGAACAAATTATAGCCAGTCACCATTCTATACAGACAGTATTGTTTGATGGAGGATTACTTAAAGTCAACACGACTGTACAATCTTAATTAATCCAAAACGTAAACTGAATATTAAACAAGAGAAACTTTGATTCCTGTGTCACGTTCCTTACAAACTAATACTTTACTTTTATTAATTTTCTTTGGGAGAATTTATATAGCGAATCGTGTTCTTTTTTTTAGGCGGGGAATTTAATTTTAAAGGATTTTTCGGAGGAATGCGCTGACAGTCTCTAATATTGAATTTTTAAATAAAAGTAAGTATTTACTGCAAGTAGTCGAATTCAATCTTAGATAATCCTCGTTTTTATTTTATTGAATGACTAAGTGTGGTATGGTCAAAGATTTAAATTATTCAAGATATAAGTGTACCTACAAACATGTATTTGTAAATAGCATATGATAATTTACAGAAAGTACATTTCATCAATGTTGACGTAAGAGTGGGTAAAGAGGCAGTAGCTAAACGAGTTTCTGAAAGGAGCGGTGACACTTTATTGATAGTGTACACTAAGGGTTCCGTCCTGCATCGTACACAGTTACTGAGGGCTATTACGGCGCTTTGCTCGAACGATACCAAAGTCACGACACTTACTCTGGGCTTCCTTGTATGTTCCACCCGCTAGGACGACTTGGAGGATCAGCCCTGCTCTCCTTTTCAGCATTCACTCTTCTTTTCTGCAATACAAAAATATATGTATTAGTAACATAATATTATTAGGTATAGAAGAAAACAAATTAATGGTATTATTTTTTTTTTCTTATTTCAAAATCTTTTTTTTGATAAAAATACTATATGTCTTATTGGGCAATATGTATTTGTGTTGTTCTCATTCATACAATATTTACAAACAGCCCAGAGACCTCCTAACTCCACATGGTTGTCACCTCACTCGCTTTTGATAGAGGTAGCGAAGTACCCCACACCAGTGGAGGCTGACCTAGAGTGTGAGAGACACAGACGTTCAAGACATGTTTGGAGAAACTGGTCATTGCCAGGACTCCCACTGTCACGTATTTATAGCAGGTCACGAGGCCACTACCGTTTTAGTCTCCAAGGAGGATTATAGGGATTCGCTGCGTAGTGTAATGACTGTGCTTGGGGATTAGGGTGATTGGATAGGCTTCGATGGAATTTCATAAACTTGGAAGGGATAGTTAAAGAATGCAGGGTACATTAAGATCGCTATGAAGGGTATTGTTGCTGACATAATAAGGGACACTTACTATTGTTCTGAGGGCTTCTGATTGAAAGGATTGGATACGCTTGATGTTCAGCTGTGTTTCTGTCCCACATAGCTCTATTTCGTATGTCCAGATTGGCTTCAGTATAATTTTGTAAATTAGTAGTTTATTTTCTGTTGAGAGATGGGATGTCCTTCGAAGTAGACTGTAGAGTTGTCCAAAGCATCTGTTTAGTTCTTGCCATTTTAGCCTCTTGTGTGGCTTCTATGTCTGCCTTCTGTCGAGATAGAAGCATAAATACCGATAGAAAGAGGAATGGAATGAATAAAAAACTAGTGGACAGGCCTTATGGCAGAGGATATTGTGAGAATATTTTGCTTCGCTAACTTTGATCCGCCATGGAATGCTATATCGCGTGGTCTGAGTGGGATGACAAATGGTATTATTATTACTATTTATGGTCCTCTATTTATTTGATATACATATATATATATATCAAGGAGCCGTAAAACTAGCTTGTATTATTTCCTCTGTTTTTGCGTGGTCCTGACGGAGGAGCGTGGGAGACCTCTCCAACTCCACTTCCTCTCTTGCATGCGAGGGAGGTGACAACCTGTGGAGGTTTCCTGGGTCTCTTTGGGAGGTCTCTGGGGGTGTTTGTAAATAGTGTATGAATGAGCGAGTGAATGAAAAATCGTAAATATGGTACGAACGAGATCATTTGTCACAATTACGTATTGCCCAATAAGGCAGATTGTAATTTTATCCTAATAAAGCTGTTAAATAATGAAAAAAAAATTCTAAATTTGTAAATCCATGGATAAATACTCATTTAATATTTTAATTTTCTTTTGTGTGTGGAAATATTAAAATAGGTGCCGTGTAAGCAATTTTTGTCAAAGGTTTGGGTGGGATATCAGAAATTTGCTTATATTAAAAGATATGACTAAGAGTACTTTGTGTAAACCTGCTTTTTTGAATAACCATAGAAAAAATGAAGATCTATTTTAGACGTGTAGCTTGATAATGGTAATCATTTGCTTGAGTTTCCGGAGGAGACCATCATGGCAAACTATGTCAATGCAAACACAAGTTAGCAACTTTGAAGAGCACTGTTTGGACAAAATTACTCGAAATCTGTTTAACAGTTCTGTGTAGTTAAGGGAACGAAAACGAGACGACGTCCTAATCCCTAACTGGTGGCCCGAAAAATGTTTGGGAATAATATGAAAAATTTACCATAACTTTGGAGGATAGGAATTGGATACATGATAAGATAATTGTCATGTGGAGCTTTTGATTGTTTTTAACAACAAACCATTTCCCAAATAGTCTATATATTTCACATGTAGGGTGTAATGGGATTGTAATTATTAAGTCAGAAAAATTATATTATTAATAATGTTATATATGAACCATACAGAACATGTAAATGAATCTTTGAATATACATTCAATATAATAAAAAATATATGATTGCGATAGGTGAAATATAAGCTTGTATTTTACAAGTTTCAACGTTATCACTTAGATATTGTTTGGATTCACTTAAATGTACCATGAAGTTACATATAGATTGTATTAGCTTTTGTATTATTTATGCGTGGAAGTTCTAATATAAAAGCAAAAGCTGGATATTAAACTTAATTTCGTCGTAAATAGATCCATAGGAGGATATGAGCTCTATTCGTACAGAGAATTCAAATTTTAATATAATTTTACAGGGATCATTTGAAAAATATGCTAGCTTATTTCATATATTTATTTTTAGCCTTTAAATTTCCCCCCAAAAAAATCATAATGTATATAACAGTGGAAGAGAGAGAAATATTTGTAAAGTAATCGACTGATTTTCAGCCTATGACATCACAGAACAATAAAAGAAAATGAATGCATTGGAAACTGTCTAGAATTATCGCAGAGGACAAATGCAAATTAAAGCATACTAACGAGAAAATTAATTGCTGTTTGGGAGTTTGCAATTTTATGAATAACGCGACACGCAAGCAACAAGATAACCTTCATTAAAAGTCTTTCAAAGTAGAATTTGAATATCAAATCCTAAAATAACTCTCCCCACATGAAGGTATTTGAATGAGGTACAGGACATTTCCTCATTCATACATACATGTTTTATAAAAAAAATACAAAAATTTCTATTGATAACCAATGACATATTTAATCTTATTATGTTGTTGTTTTTTTATTTTACTGCTGAAAATTCGTCCATGCATGTTGAAATGCCACCCGGAATAGATGTTTGCCTATTAAGTTGATGTTACATTACCACTTTACTCCAGCTAGGAATATATCGTTAATTTAAATTGTCCATTCATTCATTTCTGGGCTTTTGTCCTTTGTTTCCAAATCACAGGCGTAGAAGTAATATTTTACTTGAAATTTTAAAATTATAATATAACTTCCAAAAGACCTACTGATCGAAATCCTTAAGGGAAACTTGAGCTCGAATTATTTATCGGCGGACTGTGACGTCTTTAAATTAGTAAATAATCAAGGCATCTTGGCCTTTGAACATCGTCGATAGGTTTATAAATCTTTCTTCTCCAAACTGGAACATAAATTCGTAAATGCAAATTTTGAATCAAGCGCTCTTTGTTAGCATAAACTACAACCTGGTACTAACTGTTTATAAAACACTTAGCCCTCCCTTTCACAATGATGGAGAATCACGCCATAGGGCCGAATTTACTAAACATCTTTAAAGATAAATCCAAAGTATATAACTAATGTAAAAATATTAGAGAGCATACACCTCGTAAAATATTCATGACATCATTTGATACACTGTATTTATAATTACAGACAAGAGAGGCATGGCTTAAACTGGGCTACCACTCCCAACCATAGTACTACATAAATGCGCAAAATTTCAAACCTTTTCTAAAATCAAACAATTTTTGCATTATACACAATGTTAAACAATGAAAAGACAAATGTTTGGTTAACAATAACTACTTACAAAACGTAGCATACCGTACAAGGAACCATACACAACTCATTATTATGCATATATTTTGAAACAAGCTTAAGCTTAAGGGCCAAGAAAAAAAAACCATCAGTCTTTGAACACGCACCTTAAACCCATCAAAATAAATCATTAACGTAGCTCTCATCCTTTGTTGGAACAACAGGAAACAACGAGATACCTGGCATAAGTGGTAATAATATTTATGTCAATTATTAATTTGGAAATAAATCATTCCACAGAGTGTGAAAAGACAGTCATTGAATATATTGTGTGGAAAAACAGAAATGATCTCAAAATAACTAATATAGTTTTACAGGTAGGAGTGGATGAAGTAGAAAAGTATTTCATTAGAAGAGTGGCTGTAATCTTATCAAGTGCTACAAAACTGTCACCCGAACAACCCTAACCTAAATTGAATTTATAGCCTATTCTGATAGTGTGGGGGTTGCGACCCAGTCCAACCACTCTTTTGTTTCTCTATCCTGCAAAAAACTTAGCTGAATTACTAGGGTCTGTTCTCGTGTCTAATCAATTCAATTAAAAATTTGATGGTTTGATAAATGCTTAATTTATGGTTCATGTTAAGAACTAATTTCGGTAATAAAACCAAGTAGGCGTGGATAATAATACCAAATAAAAACTAACATAACTAAGAAACAAATATTATTTGTAGTGACCACAAAATGTGTTTTTGGGTTCTCAAATACAACGTATAAAAAATTTTGAGTTTATTACATCGTCACCTAATCTAATCTATTTCTTGGGACTGATCATATTTTGTGCTCTTGAGGTCGATTTAACCAATGGTGTACTGGGTAATGTATAAACGTTACAAAATAATGACTTTTTAAGGTCATAGATTATAGACCTTTTTTAGCTGTAATAAGGTACCCTAAGGGTTCACTCTGCAATATTTTATGAATTTCTGTTAAATTTAAAGGGACAGCTGATAGCCTAAACATGTCAGGGACGTTATCAATCTCGAATATATATATTTATGAACTGATAAAAATAAAAATATGATTTGCCATATTTACAATTTATTCAGTGGCTTTCTCTCTATTTGAAAAGGCAGAAGCACACGAGAGGAACCAGCCCTCATAGGTAAGTAGTGAGTAGGCTTACCTAATACCTCGCAAAGCCGGCTGAAGAGAATGGGGGCAGCCTCAACCCTCTCTCAACCTTGAAGAGCTCAGATAAATCACCCACTACCCCACCCCTACTACATTCAATATGTACATACCATTTGTATAATACATATCTAGCGTTAGTCAATGTTTAACTGCATTCGGTGAATTGCAAATGCAAACTGTAGCAACGATAATATATAGGATGCAACAGCTTGTGGACTGCAAATTTTTACTTCAATTCACGAATATTTGTATACCCTCATATAGGGTGACTATTGCACTTGGGGTTAAAATTGTTAACAATTTAAAAAACGATACTGTAGCTCTAATGTAAGTTCGTTCACTCCCTCTCATACGCTTGTGATAAATTAATCCTTTAAGAATATTAGGATTTAAGGTTGTCGGGTCGTCACGA
The DNA here is from genome assembly GCA_930367205.1 of Acanthosoma haemorrhoidale. Classification (NCBI taxonomy): domain Eukaryota; kingdom Metazoa; phylum Arthropoda; class Insecta; order Hemiptera; family Acanthosomatidae; genus Acanthosoma; species Acanthosoma haemorrhoidale. Next base: position 29,009,163 of record OV884013.1, on the reverse strand, counting down.
GGGGGGTGCCTAGTTACCCTAGCCCTTGTCACGAAGTGAGGGTTGATTAGGCTTTGACCTGGTTAATTGTTTCATGACGGATCTTACTATCAGATTACTATTTGATAGGTATGTGCCACGACAATGCACTATGTTCAGGAGAATAGGTATAGGGTAGGTAGTGTAGGTAGTTTGTGTGGTCTTGAAATGACCACGAATTATTCATCTCGGTATCTGAGGGTTGGCGAAATCCATCCAGATCCCAAAGGCGAGTGTGAACCGGAGAGAGGCAGACTGGATTGCCGTGGGAGACTACTACTAGGTAAATTTGTAGGGTCACGACAACCGTTGTCCGAGAGGTCTCTCCCATGGAGCTGCTAGTTTTAGCGAGACGACGGTAGAGAATCCCACTAGGAGAGTGTGGGGTCTGAGAAGGTTGGACTAAAACATAGTGAGGTTAGGACGAGAGGCCCAGAGGTTTTCATAAATGAGAAGGCCAAGTTTTGATACATCAGTGCAGCCACAACTAACCAGTTAGAGAGTCGTCTTCAAAATGATTTACAGGCAAAGACCTAGGCAAAGATAGTTGGATTCCTTCATTAGTACCTAATCATGGGACTCGTTGTTGTGGCCAATGACAGCCCAGTATGTGGTGGCCTTTGTTCTCGTAGTGACTCAGGCCTTGTCTGGGTCGCTTTACTACCTGCTCTCGGTAGGGTTCCCAGCCTCTGACTAATTGACTTGCAGTCGCGTCTTTATTTTTTAAAACATTTACAATAATTTATAGTTTGGTAATGTTATTTACATTTGTTTGAATTAATTTACAATATATATACCATAGAGTAGAGGGTGATTTATCTTTTGTAGTTAGCGGTTGCTACAAATGTACTAAAAGAACTGAGTACAGACTAGAAGAATATATATATATATATATATATATATATATATATATATATATACAAAACATACGGTACAAAGCGCTATAAAGCTCTCATATGTACACTATTCTGTAATAATGTTGATAAAAATATCTTTGAAATGATAAAACAAATTATGTGCTTATTGAGCCATGGATTATCCTAAATGTAATTGTATGAATAAATGCCACTCAAATACAAGTTGCTTACAACACTTCTTGATTACATCACAAGTCCACGTTTAATATTTTTTTTTACCATATACCTACCAAAAACACATTACCTTTGCGGTATTGAGAAATACCCGAATGATCCAATAGCAAAGATGTACATAATATGTTTATAAACCAGTTGTATTTTCACTACATCTACCGCTCCTTCTCTGATGTTTCTGTTTCTGCTTCGTCCGTCACCTTTGGTAATGAACAAACTCTGACTTCATCGCTTCCGAGTCGGAGTCACATGTTGACCATCTTCAATATCTGGAGAACATCCTGCGCATTCATCATCATCGCTGTCGTCTATCGACATCGCATCAACTACCTCTATGCCGGTTTTAACAAGGTCCGTACTCAAAAGCCTAATACTCCCAACGCTCAAATGTCTTCTGTAATTGCTCGCTATTAGTCGATTCAATTCTTCTTTATTTCTTTGTGAAATCTGAGAGGCTCCTGTAGAATGATTCGACTCTTCTGAATTCCTTTGACTGACTCGATTCCAACACATCCTAGTTTTCATACATCAGTACTCCAGCAGTGTGACTACAATTTTCACACGCGAATTCTTAGGTAACATTATTTTACTGCTCAAACTCTATAACCTCTTTACAGAGGAACAGGTGTATTTTTAAATATCGCATGGTTCAACCGGTGAAGTAGAAAATAATGTTATTTTTTTATTGCCAGGTGAAAATCTTTTAATGTCTCAGTTTCTACTGCAGGTAACACTTGGCGTGAGGGATTAAGACCTTAAGGACCACCTCTATACTACAAGTAATCCCGTGAAACTGGACTACATTGTGACAGAAGGGTTATTTTTTGAGGTGCTCGAAACGAATATGTTTCTTAACTGGGTGTGAACTGCTACTCCCAAACACCTACAAATCTGCTGCCTTGGATACCAACCACTTCCAAACACCATAATTTAGGAAATTAAAATAATTCTGGTGGTTGTAATGAGATCAATTATAATAGGTAATAATGTTATAGCGGTCGATTTGTAGCACCTCTACTACACTTGTTGCACTATTCGTGTTGGTCTTCCGGCAAATAGCTCCAAAAAGGAACGGTTGAACGTTTTAAGAATGGACTTCACCTATCTCCACATACAGACCATTTCTTCTGATGGCGGAGGTGCTTTTGGAAAGACACCACACTCACCGAAATACTGTGTTTCTAAGTGCAGAAATTTATGGTTGTCAGCTCAAAGGTCCTGCAAAATAGAAAATATACCTTTCCGGATATTACAACGTTGTTGCGAGGATTTTGTCACACCTTCGTTTAGACATAATAATTAAATGCAGGCTCAAACATTGTCCATTCATCAACCTGCATTCAATTCATCACCCTCGGGACTTTTACTAAAGTTTGCAGCAACGGAGGCTAGGGGAGGCTGTACTTTATACAGGGGGAAGTAGGTGGTATTTACTGTCAAGATGAATCCTCAACCGTATACATCCGTTCAGTCCACCGCAGTGGGTTGTCGAAAATATTTTTGTCTTCATGTTCTTGCTTTAGGTTATCTGTTGAAAAAAAATATTCAATCAATCATAAATTTAAATTTACATATCCCACATCAACTCGAAATATGCTTATGAGTTGTTAGTTAAAATACGATGAGAAAAAAAAATGATACTATATCAGGGGGTTACAAATAAAAATCACCAAGTCGAAACTATTGTTCTCAGGACTTTTGATTGAAAGGATTGGATACGCTACAATAGTAAATGCCCTTTATTACGTTAGCAACAAAACCCTTCATAAAGATCTTAACATACCCTACATTCTTGAACTCATCCCTTCCAAGTTTATGAAATTCCATAGTAGCCTATCCAACCAGCCTAATCCCGTAGCCACACTCATCCCTATAAGTCAAAACAATCGATTTTTAACTTTTCTTGACCTCAGAAAGGAGATATTTATTCATTGTTTAATGCTCAACTTAATTTAAGGACCAAAGATTTTTTTTTACTTTGTGTATATTTTGGCCTACTTTGTACGATCCTGAACTCGTGACTTGGGAACCATTATAGATAGGATACTAGCACAAGGTTATGGTCTGATGTCTTTCACTTGTGTTTCAGTTGTTTTCGTTCCATAGCGGTGCCACCTAACCTTCCCCGCATCCTTCATCTCTCAAAGGGATGGGTGTGGTCCTTAATCTTCGAGATGCCGTTCCCACCGATCCATGGCATCAATAAAATGCACAGTATCTTAGGTTGATCACTTTTTGTAGAATATGAAACACTAACTTCAGACTACTCCTTGGTACAAGGTAATGGCTACGACCATTGTTACTCGGTTCCCATTTAGAAATACTTTATTTTTTGTTTTTAGTGTACAATTTTATTGTCTTGTTTCTTTTTGGGGATTTAAATACTTTTAAATTATTATTATATATACCGCACTAGTAGGTATTGGTATAGAATAAAATAAAATAAAAGGATTATGAAATACACTAAACGGATCTTTCCCACCTGAAGAACATGAGTCAATATACCTTTTATGTCACTGACCTTCGACTTTCCAAAGTCGCATTTCCTTAAAATTCATCTGGCAACCAAAATCGTTTAGCAAACTCAAAATTAGATAGGTAACGCTTCAATTACCTATCCAATTTTTATATATATTTTATTTCTCTACACATTGTAAATTTTAGCAGGGACTGGTACTGTAGCAGAATCCACTTTATGTTAAATAAATGTTTATTCTTAAGAAACATAGTCCCTGAGTAATGTAGATATTATTATCTCTACTATCCTACTTGGAGAATGAAGAGGAAGGGTCCCAGTGAGACCTTTTGTAAATATTGACTCACAGGGAGTTCTGCCACTGGTCAGTTTTCTGTCATGTTCTGAGCATATGTGGCTCGCAATCTCCTTTAAGGGGTGACAAATATTCTGCATGGGAAAAGGGGGGGGGGCTGGGCTAAGTGCTATTTCTGTAATATATATTGTGAATAGTGTATGAATGAAAGAGTGGACGCAACATTGTAACTTTAGTATGAATGACAATGATGTAATACCCTTTTATTTTTATTAAGAGAATAAATTTTAAAATCATCTATCATGAATAAATATCCATTGTTAGAGTTTCTTTGGTATTTTCTAAAGCTCCAACAATCTTTATTGTGCAATAATTACAATCTGCCTTTTATAAGGCAATAATAATACAGATAAATGATCTCATTCATACCATATTTACAGTCATCATTCACTCGCTCATTCATACAATAGGACATGATTGGAGAAACTGGCCATTGCCAGGACTCCCACTGTCACGCGATTATAGCAGGTCACGAGGCCACTGCCGTTTCAACGTTTCAAAGCTAGAAACCATTTATTTAACGCTTGTATGTTAGTAAAGCCGTCTGTTTGTTCTGACTTATGTCCCCTAAGTTTCCATCTGTTATAAGAAAGCCATCTCCGTGAAACAAGAGCCAATGATCAATTGTTTGACGATAAAAAATAAGAGAATGTTTCTATGATTTTTATCATGGGTTCAAATTAAAGATCTTAAATTTGTACTGCTTACTTTATAGTCACAAAAAAATATAAAACATTGACATCGTGTTCTCACTTTTAATTTTTTTTTTTAATCACTGTTTAGCCACGGACAGGGAACTCAACCGATGCAATTTTTTTAGTTTGTATGAAAGTGGCATTTGTTTACCGTGCGAAAAATTAAACTAGCCAGATAAAAAGTAACGAAGGCTCCTCAATAAACCCTTTGGTGAATACTTGAAACTTAAGTTTTATTATTGTTCTTGATGGATTTATGTTTAATACGACCCCTTTAAACTCAAAAACCAGAGGTGTGTTAATACCTTAAGAAGGAATTGCTACACCAACACGGGATATGTCAATTAATTTCCTTTTGTGTTACCTGTTATTATTACCTACGTGCTAAGTACTAAGGCATATGTGGCAGGAAGTGGATGACGGGATTATGCTGTAATAAATTACCACATCTGTAATTTCCCTCTGAGACGGTTTAGTGCATTATGGCCCGCTGACGTCGGCCGCTGATATAATCCAATATACGCTAGATTATATTAAATTTGAAGGTGTTTAATCCAAAAGCACCCGAGGACTAAATATTTAACCAAGTAATTAAAAGCCTTAATCAAGTTATTGACCATCCCATAGCTGGTACACTTACACCATTAGCATAACGAGACAGTTTTCTGAGCAGGGAAGAATTGGTCAATGATAGTGATAATTGTTTTAGAAAAACCCTGTATACTCGTAAAAAAAAAAAATTATTACATTAATTATGAATAAGTACGTTGATTTTTCAAGTATTTAATGGACTGAATTCATGACAATTCATTGAAACAATTATTATTTATTGACAAAAAGCATTGTGAAAAGACAAAATTTCCATATCTATAAAAAAACAAATCATAAATACGAATTTTCGTATTATGTATGTATAATTTATACAGATACAAATTTCAGGTAATACGTTTCGAAAATATCGACAGGTTAATCATTACAAATCGGTTAATTTACAGACATATTATGCCCATCCAACATATTCAGCTATTTTGTATTTATATGTTTTAAACTAGTTCCTGTACAGTTTATTTAGTGTTTTTCTCTTGTCATTTACAACAGTCAAACGGTAAATTGAGGAAATATAATTGAAAAACGGAAAACCATGTTTTGTTATAATATTTCCGGAAACCACAATGACCAATGCTTACTATTTGTGCTAGTCCATTTACAAGCCCAATTCTATTATGTTTTTTAAACTAACCTTCCTTAGCAAATGATGTTCTTATACGGTGATATAAAAAAAATATGGTTATTTCTATACAATGCAAATAATAACTGTTTAGCAATCAGCTAGGAGGGGGCTGTGCACTACTCTTGAGACCTGAATTATGCAGTAAAATACCATGACGAAGTCTCATGCGGTGTACATGTACTGCACAAGTGAACGGCCCTGTTCGAAGAGTAGGCCTGAAAGCGTGCAGTCGCAGGAACACGCCAAGCCATTAGTGAAGAAAACATTTGGCACGCCACCAAACCCTAACCCAGTTGGGTTTTCCGAGAACAACACGAACTCCATTTCTTGTGGTAATGTTATGCAACAGAAGTTAGGGGAGGGAACACCTCGTAAGGGTTTAGTTAGTGAAATTCTTATTAATTATTTTAACACTCTACTTTATAGAGATATTTATTAGATGAATTTGTATTTACAGAATTATTTTTCTTCTATAATCACACCTCATCTCCTTCTACCATGAATGTTCAATCACCAACCTGTCTCTGATGGGAGTAACTGAACACTAAATAAACTCCAAGCTTTCGAATATTGTTTACATCCACGCCTATTTGGCTTAAGTATTTTTCGCTGTTTTGGTTTTCTTCTTGATTTTTTCTTCATTCTTTGGAAGTTTCGGTTTTGTTTTTTTTCAAAATCAGAATCACCCACTTGCATAATTTGGGAGTAAGATCTATGGAATCGCTTATCAATCAGTCCTTAAGCGCTCTTCGCCTTGCTCTGACACTCGTGTCAACTATATTATATCATATGTGAACCACCATAGATGCTACCTTCTACATCACCGACAAAACCCTGTATAGTAATCATTGTTCAGCCACGCTACCCTAAGGAGCAAACCTTCGAATTCCGAAAATTTAAAGAAATTTTATGAAATCCGAACATCCTAATCCCATATAAAGATCTCATAGCACCACTTCTACAAACAATCTTGTTAGGAGATTGAAGAATGAGAATAAGGAATACGCCGCGAGATAGCTAACCTACTAATGAGGCTCTGGCACCGGACAGAATTCCCCATCTCACTCCATTTTCGCTGTTAGCATTGGTATGGATGCTGGAGCATTGTGAGGAACTCCCTGATCATTGCTTCTTTTTCCTGGGCTGGGAAATGATTTCTGGACTTGGCGTATAAGTCTACGTTGTATGTATACTGCAGATATTGTATTATTGGCAGAGTGAATAGGATATAATGTAAATATTTCGGTATTAATGACTTGGAATTTTTTTTTAGTTAAAAAAAAAATTAATCTTAAAATTGCTATTTGCTAAATTTATGCTTATTTATTTAGACCAAGTAGCTATTAAATATTTACATTTTTTGAGACAATACATTTGTGCTTTTATCAAACAACAATCCATAACTGGTATTTTATTCAATGAATGTATCGATGGTGTATAAACCTTATCAAGTCTTTCTCTGGATCCAGTCTTATCAGTACTCGATTTATTCAATTCACTGATACCATTGAATTCATAATCGGAGAGCGTGAAGGGTCCACGAGTGTGCTTTTCCGTTTTCCATTCACCCATAGAGCGCTGTAATTTAGCCAACGCTGATGTGCCCTCTGAAAATGTCAGGGGGGGGGGAACTGGTAGATGCTGGATCAGGTCAAGGTGGAAAGTGCAGTTAATGTAGGCACAATTTTATGAGAATTACAAACGTTTGTAATCCCGCTATGGAGTGCTCATAAGCATTTCGCCGTCGATTGATCTCCAGTGTTAAGATATGAATGAGTTTATATTATTTCCATTACACTAATTTATTTATAATTTATAGTTGACAGTTCTCTCCCTATATAGTTTCTCTCTCTCTCTCCCTATCCCTCTCTCTATCTCTCTCTCTCTCTCTCTGGAAAAAAATACTGATTGAATAATGAGATGAATACTGTAAAATTGAACAAAATAAAAGGTTATAATACATTCTTGCCTTGAATTTCAGCTGGATAGGTTGGCCTAGTTGGAAAAAACTGTCCCCAAAAAAGGCAGGCGACACATACGCTCATCCCCTCTTCCTTAGCACTTCTGTTAATTCTATGGTGCTATGGCAAAAGGGGATAAGCACCACTTACTTTCGAAAAATAAACTTCAAAATGTTTTCCTAAATCAGAATTTTTTTATTTTATGACAAATACACAATATGCAGTTAATGGTCGATTAACTACTCAACCAAGCTTGACTGACCTTTCCATTGATCAACTGCAGGGTACGGCTGTTGAATACTGAGGTTTTCAAGGCCTTTAGAAAAATTAAGGCTGATTCGCATTCAGCTAAACAAACTACCATACTAGTCGTTTATCTACCTGCACGGGTAAATATATAGGCCAGTAACAAAATCAATCGAAGGCAAGATAAGTGAATAGCCCAATGATATTAAAAGTTACCAATTGAAATTTTAATAGATTATCAAGAAAAGTATGTAACGAGTATGATCAAGTAGTAGAGATTTGCCAAAAAACTATGACTTTTCATTTCCCGTTTACGGCTGGTTGCCTGTCTTAGAGCAGATAAAGGGAATTAGGCTGTTAATGGATATCCTTAGTTCCTGCCCTTAGTAATTAGTGGGCTACCGTCTTCCTCCTACTCTTCCCATGCAACTTCAGTGTCGGACTAATAATGTTACAAGCCATATTATCCACTTTTAGTCCAATAAGTTGGTGCACATTTGGAATAATAAATAACCAAACACTAACGTATTAACTCCAAATCTCCGTACTACTGTGAACGGACTACGCTCGTTAAGCTCAAGACCCCGACTAATCCATTAGTCTTCTGAGTAGTAGTGTTATATCTGATTCGTAGGCCATTTTAACCTGACTCTACAGTCCTCTCTTTTATTATTAAAAGTTTTTAGTGAAGTGTAGTTGTTGCCGAAGGGTTGGCAGCAATTTCCCCTGGGAAATATACTGAGAATGATAAGGAATGTCCCCTTTTGTTTAATTTCCTCACAGCTGAGGCCGGTCTCTTCGTCACAGGGATGTTAATCATTTAAATTTTTTTCATCTATAACGTTTAGTCATTCGACCTAATATTTGCTTTTAACCAGAAAATAATACTGTCACCTATTTATATATATATATACTTTTTCCACCGAAACGTTGTAGAATTCATTGGCAGGGTGATTCCATGATAGTTAGGGTCGTGATAGTTAATTGTACTCAATTAACTTTGGCGCTCAATTCTGCTACAAAGGAGGACGCAATTAATGTAATAGTGTACTGCATTTTGGCCTACCCTGTGGTTATGGCAACGGTGAAACTTTAACGCTATTAGCTTATGTCGCGTAATGTGACATAGTTTGTGGATTTAAATACTATTTGGTAAGCTGTGACAAATGGTTGTTTGGTTGAAAATTGTATTTATTATTAATTTTAATGACGTTGTTAGGCTGTTCTCATATATTAATGAAATCTAATATAGCGATAACAATATGAATCAGTTGCGAAAAAACAGGCTTAATGACTCAAAATCTCCTTTGTCAGCCTTCGCTATCCTTTCCTGTCTTGTAGAGCTGCAGTCTAGTTCTATTCAAAAAACTACTATACCATACTAGGCTTTCCGAAGCCTCTTGATCTATAATTAATGTTTTTTAAAGAATATCCTGTTCACTCATCCTGACCGTACGGCCAGCCCATCAAGCCTTCTCACTCCAATGAATCCCATCAAGTATGACGCCTTGGTCAGCCCATTTAACACATGTAGCGACCGCTAACTGCATAAGATAAATCACCCTATACTCTATTGTGTATATATTGTAAGCAAACGTAAATAACATGAACTAAATGTATTATAGACAAATGTAAATAACATGAACAAATATAAATCATTGTAAATGTGGTAAGTAATAAAAAAGGCGGGGGCCAAATAGTCACACGAGATGGGTCACCAGGTGTCAGTCGCAGGTACCTCACCATATGAGGGAAACGACCGCAGGCCTAAGCAACCCTTGCCAGCCTCTCCCAGTAAACAAGGCTGGGTACTTAAGGCGGGCTCCTAGCCCTGTAAATCAGCCTCTTGTGACCTCTACTCGTTGACGCGTGGCTTCCGCTCAAACTCTGAAAACTTGACTAATTCTTTATGAAAAAACCTCTGTACCTCTTCTCTTAAACATAGTGCATTGTCGGGGCCCATACCTATCAAAAATGGAGTCAGATAGTAACGCTGTCATGAAACGATTACCCAGGTTATAAACTCAAGCAAACCCTTACTTGTCACCAGGTAAACCGGCACCCCCCTCGTGACGACCCGACAACTCATTTTTCTTTTCACCTGTTTTCAGTATACCATAAATTCAGAGTAATGTTTTTTCTGTTTTTGCCATTTTTAATGATGGTATTTTAGCTTTATTGGAGTCGAGTTGACATGCAAATCTCATGTCAAAAAGCCGGCGTTGCTTTTGCAGATGCAGTAAACCTTATGTTATTTCTTTTCTAAAGTGCCTCGGCCAATCCACTGTATCTACTTACTGAATCGCAACAATGTCAACAGTATTGTTAAAGAGTTACAATACTTCCATTTTCGTGTTTGATTGGGATGGTGGCAATATGTAAGTGGAGTAGAATTTTAGGCCGTTCTTAAACAAATATTTATTTTTTGTATAATTCTTAGTCAAGTAGTTTGTATATGTTAGCTATCTTTGGATTCCATTGTACAGATTTAATTAAATACCATTAGTATCTGGCTGGTAATAAATAATAGTTGTTGTGATCCGCTTATTTGATTCCATTCGTTTTGTACATATTTAAAGCAGAATCCTGAGTTATCAAGTTAGTAGTTTATGGAGTTTGTCTAAAATTACGAGAGAAATTTTACCAGCACATTATTTTCTAATATTATGTGTTAATTTGATACTGCAAACTAAAAATAATAAATAAAATATTTAAATGTACGGAAATTAACGGCATCATGCTAAAAACAAAAGTCTGTAAAAAAAGGCTAATATGACTTAACATGTATTACATAATGTAATATAGCTGGAGTTCAAAAAAGCTCAACCCTTTAAAAGAAGGCTTTTTGAAGGTCCTCTGTCCTTTGTGGAACGAGAAACAACTTGAATGTTTTCAAAGAAGAGAGTTTTTTTTTATCTTTTTCAGTTTCTCGTTTTTTTTTTATTTCTCTGCTTTTATCTTGACTTTCATTGCACAATCCATTATTTTTAAAATGTTAACTATTTCCTTGATGATGAATTAGAGAATATTTAACTTTTCTTATTCATTTCGAGTCTATTTGTTCACGACTACGAGTATGATATGAAAACATTTTTGTAAACCATTTGTAGTCATTACATCATCTGGCACAGCCCGATTTCAATAAAATTGAATTATAGTACACTAAGAAATAATGCTTATACAAACAATGATAAAATTAATTGATATTTTTTATTCATGTAGTTTTATATTCAAACCATCCGTGAAAACTTGAGAAACACGTCAGGCTTTATCGTAGGCACGGATTAAAACATATAAAATATGCAAAGATTAATTTGGAGGTCTCCGTTTAATAATCTAAAATACTATCTCGAGTCACAAAATGAAATTTCAATGAAGCTCAATGTTTTAGTGCCCAGGATCCCTAAATCTGGAGACCTTAAACAACATATTTACGGAATACTGGTACAATATAACAATTTGTGGCAGTACTACGGATACTAGAGGAAGAAACTTCATTAGGGTATGACCCATAACGTTACCAGCCCATGTAATAGACTACAAAATTATTAGAGTAACAACTCGGTATTCTGCAGAGAGGACCCCCCCCCCCATACTTAATGTCGGGTGATACTGACTGCCGAATACTTGGATGACTGTCAAGATGGCGAAGCAGCCAAAAACAACCAGCAGTCAGACGATGATGAGAAATATTGTTTTATTGCGGTTGTGGATGTTTCCCACCAGGGATTTAAAAATTTGAATTAATTAAATCATTAAAACATTATAAACTGTTTTTAGTTTTAAAATGTGTCTGTCCGTCTGGTTGGATATAATTAGCCCTACACGCTAAAAGCTTAGAAATCGTGTCTATTGCCCATTCATGTTCACCATTCAATCCAATGTGTATCCATGTTGTATCCAATATACGAGCACAGAGGTCCTATGGTTATGATGAGATGGCATGACATTGTTATTATTTTTTTACATTATATTATTACCCTTCGCTCAAATGGGGCAGCTGAATAATCATCCAAGAGTAAGTCACCCATCAAAGAAGTTGTTACTTCATTATCTCAATTGGATCGAGTTGGCAAAAAGGATTCACTTACACCCCTCAAACATTTCAAATGAGCGACACAGAACATATGGTTTTTTAATCATTTGTTTTATGTTTAATTCCGCTGCCTATGGCTAAAGTAACTTATTATTTAATAATATATTTTGTACAATAATAGTATAAAATGTAGTTTTTAACAGTCTAATGATGTGGTTAGACAGTTACATTTGTAATCTCAGGACTGGAGAATTTCTTTTTTCATTCGCTTGAAACAGAGTAAAATATAATTTATTGACTAGTAATGAGATGGCTCGTACTCTCTAATCTGGTTGAATGTCCAACTCTGGTAAAAATTAATAGTAAAAAAAAGTAACGTTCATTAATGCATAACATATGTTTTATATCTAATATATCATTTAATTATGTTTTATATTTCACGTAGTGTAGCACTGCTCTGCTGTAGCTTACTCCTGTACTTCCAACTGCCTCAGCCATGTGCCTTCCTCAACCGAGCGTCGGCACAGCCCCGGGACGCCAAGCAGGAGCCATCCGACCTCCTCACCAACATATGGAGCACCGTCGGTGAGTACTTCCAGAACACCTCCACACCGACCTCCCAGGTAGTGATTGGCACAGCGGCCGGTGCTGTATCGGGAGTAGTGCACAGCAAATACGGCAGACTGCCTGCCGCCGGCGTCGGCACCTGCGTCGTCTTGATCCGAGTCACGGAGCAGGTGATGGACCAATCCCCAAAGGATCCCGATAGCTCTTGCTTCAGGAGGATCCTCGACGAGACAGTAAAATTTGTCACAAACAACTTGTACCTGGCAGGCAGTTTTTACGGAAGTCATAAAGCATTTATGAACTAGGGAGAGTGATAACGATGATTATATCCTGAAAGGCACCATACAGGAAGTAACCACGGTTAATGAAACCAATGAATTTTATCTCTGTATTGACTTTGTCCATTTAATGTACGGTTTTATATATAAATAAACTTGATGTCTTAATACACTTTAAATACGTTTAAAATAGTTTATTTACATCATTAATATTTATGCAATATTATTTTTAAATGACAAGCTACAAAAACTGCCAAAACTGTTATTTAGTTTTACGATTAATAACGAAGTGGCCCAAGGGAATGGCCGTCGAAGTCCATTCTACTTGTACATACCAACATCCACCTGGTTTTAGGGAAGGCACTCTGTATATGTATGTCACTTTTAGTGTGCTTCATACCCTTTTTTTTTTTATTATCATAAATTAAGGTGGAAGTTGATGTAGAAATCAGGAAGACACGAGTAAAATGTTGATACACTAAATCCCTTAATCTAAGGGTGTGATCCATATGCGATCCAAATTTGATACGATTAGTTCTACCGGTTATAGAATAGGAACTATTGAGGTAAATGTAAAAGGTTGATACAAACTAAAAATTACTGGAATGATGTTATTTACACTTTATAAACTCGCAATTGTATCAAGAGAACCAATTTATTTAACTAACCGATTTAGTTAAATAATTGAAATATAAATCATTATTGTTATGCTAATTGGACGTTATTCTTCTTTTTATTATCTCCTAAGTCGTATCACTGTCACTTCATCAAGTACATTCAATAACAAACTACCCGAGGCTTGATTTTCTTCCATTAGTTTCGTCTACTTCGCTTTTAGCCGGTGTATATATTATTCACTAGTGTATATCTACAAGCTGAAATATATTTCCCCATCAAGTTTTTTGACTCGTTGCAGTACCTCACAAACCCAGTGTTAAACAATATGACCCCACCAGCATTCCCGATTGCAGATAATGGCCATCGATGGCAACAGACTGTCGGGGATAATTAGGTTTAGATTTCGTTTAAGTTTTATAGTTAAATGTAAGTTAGCTTTAAGTTTAAGATAAATAAGGTGAGCCCTATCACTTTTAATAGATTCAGTCCATTAATGTCTAATGTACATCATTATACTTTTGTACAATGCAGATCACTATTTTGTATACTACAATGAATACAATGATGCAATTGTAAATAGATTCGTCCGTACAATCTATTTTTTTACATATACATAAATTTGTAACAAGGGGATATGGAACATAAAAACATAAAAAAAAAAATTCCCCAGGTATGGCATTCCAGTATTATTGATTCTTTATCGACATTTACGATAAATATTAATATAGAATTCCTCAATTTCTCTGAAGAGAGAGGTTTCCCCCTCAGTAGATATTTTCCAGTGGAACTGGAGTGACCAGGTCTCCCTTTCACCCGATTCAATGGATATTCGAAAAGCGATGACTTTTAGATAATTTAATAAGTTGGAACTAGATGAATATATATAATAAGAAGAATATTCTTAAACCTTTCTGTTTCATCATAGAATGAGGCTCTTTGGTTACACGTATTAAGTTAGTAATAAAAGATGAGTTAACTTTCGCGATTAATTATCCAAATCTGACAAAGGAGCAGATTAATGGGTAAATTAATTCGTAAAAATAATTAATTATATTCATATTGAATGAAAATATTAAATATATTTCATAAAAGTAGAATTTGGTATACAACAATTCGTGAATAGCATAATTAATATAAAGATAATACCATTTACAGCTGAAATAAAATAAAAAAAAATAATACATATATATATATATATAAGTTAATCGTCGGTGGTTAAGTGTGATAAAAGTATAATAATGACAGAGGAAAAAACACCGACACACTGTGACTCCAGTAAAAGACTACTTTATTCTCCTTAGTAATCCGACCTACATAGGATCATGGGTTGTTTACCTCCCATGATCGTATTAGTTTACAACATAACTTGCCTCTGGCTTTAACTCCCCCCTGCCAGTTCCTGACCATCCGTCGGGAACTGAAACTTAACACTTATGCTAATTATATACAGTTCTGACATAATAATTTCCTGCTCGCCTAGAGCAGCACAACACTGTCTTATAATCATAAAAACAGAACATAACTTTATCCAATGTGGTACAAGGTTAAAACAGTAAAATAAAAAAACATGTATCTGGCAAATGCCACCAAAAACCAAAAGAGATGTGTGCAGGAGTGAGAAAATTAGAGTCAATTTCCTATTTGGATGGCTTCCCCACTGGAAGCTTTAACTGCTCGAGATGGACAGTTCTCCTCTTCGCGGGTTCATGAACACTCTGGATGGTCACCAAATTGTGTTCACGAATCGTGATCACCCGGAAGTGACCCTCATAACGGGACACCTCCTTACTCCTATTGGAACCGATCTTACGATATACCGTAGTGCCTATCGCAACGCACCCTTCTAGTGGATTGACGCCCGCGTTCTCCCTCAACACCCTCCTGGATTTTTCCCCGGTAATTCTCGCGTACACCTTCCCCCATACTTTCCCCAGTTCCACGCGGTTGGTGGTGAGTTGTGCGGACGTCTCGTCTCCCACCATCGTTCTACTCGTGTCTCGGCGACGCCCACGAAGTCCGAAAAGGATTTCAAAGGGTGAAAACCCGGTGGTCGTGTGGACAGAATGGTTATACGCAATGACCGCCCTAGGCATTGCCTCTGCCGGCTCCAACCCTTTGTCGGCATTGTAGACGCGGAGATGATCGCCCAAGGTACTGTGGAGACGCTCAATTTCTCCTCGGCTCTTTGGATGCCCTGGGGTATTGACGTGCCACATCACGTCCAGAGCCTTCATCTCTTTCCGCACGTCGGCGTTATCGAACTCCTTTCCACCGTCCGACGCTATCCGATCTGGGACGCCGTAGAATTGGAACCAACGCCTCAGCGTGCCTAGCACTGCTTCCGATGACTTTTCCCGAATAGGGTATGCCATAGCCATTTTACTAAAAAGGTCAACCATGGTGACCCACTTGTGTCCCCGCCAAGTGAAAGTATCAACTTGAAGGTCAGTGAGCGGTGTTTGCGCCGTGGGAGTCTCGACTTGTTGCCCGGTAGGTGGGTGCCTGTCATATTTGGTACGATGACAAACTTCGCACGCAGCTAGTGTTTCCTGGATTGTCTTTCGCATCCCCCACCAGAAATACTTCCGCCTCAACGCCTGAGCCGTCTCTTGTTCTCCCCTGTGGTTGGTTTTGCCCTGATGGTACGCTAGCGTGATCTCCTTCTGCGTTGGCTCATCCGGGATGGTCTCTACCATCATGGTACACCGTACAAATGTTCGGTCAACCCCAACCTGCTCCGCCCTCCAAAGGCGCTTAATTTTCTCCCATATGGTTGCGTTCCCGACATAAAGAAAATGGGTCTTCCCTGGTGTGGAAGCATCATTAAGGGCACGACTAATTTGGTCGTTGTTCACCCCTGGAGCCGACCATATGGTCGTGGTGGTCGATCGTGGAGAACTATCATGTGCTATTTTCATTGGGCCGAAGGTCTTCGTCTTCCAGACTATCTGGCGGCGCTTATCGTTTATAATTTCTTCCCGCTCTTCCATGTCCGCAGGCCTGTCGTCCGTTGAGCTCCCTCCTCCTGCCGACGGTACCAAATCCGTAGACCCTGGTTCCTGTTGGTCTTCTTCTCTCTCCGGCGTCCATTCTCGCAAGAACTGCCTTCCGTCTCGGGAGGATTCCCCCTGCTCTTGTTCGAGTGCGTTGACCACCATCGCCCGGGACAGCCAGTCCGCCACGACGTTTTCCTTACCGGGCTTGTATATCACCTCCAAGTTGTATTGGCTGAGGAACTCCTTCCAACGCATGACCCTCGCCGACGACTCTTTTAATTTTCCAACCCACTGTAACGGTTTGTGGTCGGTGTGCACCCGGAACCTTCTCCCGAACACGTAAGGCCGGAAATGGTCTATTGCCCAGACTATCCCTTATAATTCCCGCTCTAGCGCTCTATACCGACTTTCCGCCTCTGTGAGGCGCCTACTGGCGTACGCTACTGGACGGTCCCCTTTGCCCCCCGCCTGTGACAGAACTGCTCCCAAGGCATATTCACTGGCATCCGTCGTTATTGTGAATTGCTTTGTGAAATCCGGAAAAGCTAGTACAGGATGTTCTTGTAGTCGTGCCATGCACTTGCGCATGTTCGCCTCTATGTTGGGGGTGATGGCTACTTTTTTCCCCTTTTTGAGGAGGTTGTTAAGAGGTACTAGGTATGCTACCATTTCTGGGACGAATCGCCTGTAGTAGTTCAGTGTTCCCATCAACCGCCGTATCCCTTTTACGTCCGACGGAACCGCCATCTTCTGGATTGCTGCTACCTTCCCGGCATCTGGTCGGACTCCTTCTTTGGATATCGTGTGCCCCAAAAAACTGATGACCTCCTGACCCAGATGGGACTTTTCCTCCGACAATTTCAGGCCGAATTGTCGCACTCGGTCAAAAACTGTCCTCAGGCGATCACGGCTCAGGATATGAGGAAGTCCATTTCCGATCTGGAGAGATTCGCAGGTGAGACCGGGGAACTGAATCATTTCCTTAAGGGGGGTGACCGGCTGATGATGTGGATAGAAGGAAAACGGACGGAGGATTTAATAACTGAAGGAGATGCCGATTCACTGAGAGCAGCTCTGGTGTGCAGAGTTAAGCGGAGCATTCTGAATATGATCCAGGCTGACGAGGAGACCCCATGGACCATCGTGAAGGAGCGGCTGAAGAAAGCATTCGGCGGGGGAAGATGGACCCCGGAAGAGGATATTTTTAAAATGTTCCGGGAGACGAAGAGGCACCGACAAACAAACGGGCAGTTCGCCGGAACACTGCTGGCTCAATACAATGGCATCACGGAGAAGATGCGGGAGACATTGAACGCGGCAGAAGTAGAGGGCAGGATGGCGTTTTTGTCTACAATACTGAAGGTGCAGCTAGCGAAGGAAACAGGAAGAAAGGAGGCGTTACCTAGAGAGCGCACGTTTCTAGAATGCGCTCAAGAAATGGTGGATACCAGCGCCAGAGAGGAGGAAATTACAGTTGGCGAGGAAGAAATGGACTGGAGGAAAGTAGTATATAAAAGGCCCAAAATCGCGCCGGTCACATGGAGGAAGAAGGAGGTGGAGTACGCGAGATCTGAGAAGAGTGGCAGCGGAGAGGCGACCGCACGTTAATAAATAATATTGTAAAAGGAACACATGGCGGTCTGCCTATAATTAGAGTGGCGCAGTGGAAGCGTGCTGGGCCCATAACCAGGAGGTCCGTGGATCGCCTGAATCTTCATCCACGCTAATGTAGTCGCGTGAGCCTCTGCCATCGTCGTTTGAGGCAACTGAGGTATATCTGCAGCTCCACTTAGCACCGCGGGTCGTAACACTCCCTCTGGCATGTTATTAAAAACGTAAAAGAGAGGAGACGATTAAGAAAAAAAAAATTAGAGAGAAAGAAAAAAAAACAATTACTTTCTACGCCGCCGTACGAGGTTCCCGTAAGTTCCCGGGTTTCGGCACCAGTTAATCGTCGGCGGTTAAGTGTGATAAAAGTATAATAATGACAGAGGAAAAAACACCGACACACTGTGACTCCAGTAAAAGACTACTTTATTCTCCTTAGTAATCCGACCTACATAGGATCATGGGTTGTTTACCTCCCATGATCGTATTAGTTTACAACATAACTTGCCTCTGGCTTTAACTTATATATATATATATATATATATATATATATTGAAACCTACCTCATTTTTTACCATTTATTTTTCTAATTTATTTGATCAATTTACCTTAACTAATTTGGTAGGTCCGTCATGAGGTCTTTAATTCAAATGGTTTTTATGTCTTCGACATAGGAAATTATCCCGATTGAATCGCCCGATCTCAAGGCTAATGTTATAGTTATTAATAAATTGAGAAACTGGGAATCGCGAAATATATACAATAAAATGGTTATAACAAATAATTATAATTATATAGAGTGCTGACATCAGTTATATAAAAAATATTCAATTCCTTTTGAACAAGGATAGTTACTACTAATTACAATAAAAAAACATGGAAATTGAGCTCAATCTCTTTTAATGGATCCATAATAATAAAAAAAACAAAATCAATATCACCCAATCGATGATCTCCGTATAATCCAATCAACGTTACTGTTGATCTCTCCTTCTTCTTCTTCTCCTCTTCTTCTGTTGGTTACCGCCACATCGGGAGCTTGCTCTGGTTCGCTCTCTGGCTGTCAGGCTAAGACTGGCCCTTTATCTCTGGCTGGTTGTCTGCTGATGCTCTGTAATTTGATCTTTCAATGAAATCACTTCTCCTTTCTTAATATTCGCTGTATCTTCTAACTCTGAAAATTTATTTTCCAACAGACTCATATTATTCTCATAGTCAAGCTTTATTAGATCATGTTGACGTGAGGTACACTCATCATTATCTGCACTCTTCTGTTCATATTCCAATGAAGTCATTTTCTCTATATTATCCTTAATTGAATATAAGCTAAGATCTGTCTGACAATCAACATCAACTAGTTGTGACTTTGTTAAATTTGTTTTTTCATAATCTGACGTATTTATCAATAGAATGATTTCTTCTTTTAATTTTGAATTTACATTATTATTTACTTGGAGTGTTCTCTCCTAACAAATTTGTAATTGTCTATCTAATTTATCGTTTACATCCGTGTAACCTTGTTCAAATTTAGCCGATCTTCCCGATTTTATTTCTTCCCTTAATTAATCAAACTTCCCGCTCAACTCTTTATTATCTTCTTTAATTGCGTTAAATTGACTGTTTAATTGGGCAAGGATTAGTTGTAACATCTTGGAATGATTTATCGTGGGTCCGGGGTCGGGGGCTGGGGGGTCTTTTGACCCAACCGTGGGTATTATACCTTTCGTTGCCGTAAGGGTATCGTTAATATTTGTTTGTTTTGTTTCGGCACCCTCGGGTGGCTTGAGGGGCCGGTTTTTATTGCCCTGTTCCGGCCTGAGTGTATAATTTAGTTCTTTTGTACTCCCTTTTTCTACTGGGGTCGTTTTACCTGAATCTGACCCGGACATATTTGTGTTCGTGTCCGTGTAACAAATGTAAAATTATAAGAAAAATATAATTTGTTAGTGGTTAGTTCTAGTGGGATTCATAAAAGATACACTGGTTTCAATGATTTAAATAATCAATGAACTATAATTAGTAGCGTGTGAGATAGGGCGGGCTCCCTCGGTGCAGTCTGTACACTAAATGACCACAACTGACTCCGCTGTGGCTTCCAAAATACCATAAAAGTCCTGGGCGTGGTCGCTCTGGACGCGTATTCTTTCATATCCGGCTCTGCTTATTGGTCCATTTTACCAAGCCCACATAATTTAGATCTATCTTTTTAATGCAGGAACCCCCATTAGTGAGCGGCAGGGACCAGGCCCACTGGTCTAAGCGGATAAGGATAGATATGTGTTGTCGTTCAATGGTACATTAGAGGCTTTGGTGGAAATGGTCTGGGTGGAAAATCCTGCCCGAAATTCGGATTCAAACGTGTTTCTAAAAATGAGTTTGGGATTGAAATTGTCTTTAGTGGTGTTTGTAATTGTTTATGAGAGATAATTGAAGTGGGGTACAGGTATGTTGTTTTATTCTTTGTATTATTACCGATTTGAATTATATCTCCAACTCAAATTTCAAAAATAAATATATATTTAAATGTTGTTTTCTATCTAATTTTTTTGAATTTTAGTCCTGAGAATAGGTGAAAGGTCGACTGTTTCTAGATATTTGGAGACTTAACGGTTTTTGAAAAACTTGTTTTTTGTTTATGGGTTATTAAATATATCTAAATCGCGTGTGAATAATCGTGCCTAGTGTGTATCATTGGTGATGAAGTCGATCTAAAATGTAATGCTACGGTATAGCTCCTTGCGATCCAATTTGAATTTTTTACGTCAAGCAGGATCGCACTTACTTCCTCACACATATGTGGATTAAATACCACACCTAAATTTGACTGTTTAATGAGTAAAAATTGTTCATTATGCAAAGACTAGAGCTAATTGCTCTGCCAACATTGCCTTCACCGATCAATCTGTACAGACCTCATATGGTCTTTATGTTCAGAGCTAGCTACTGGACCGGATGATTTAGATGAAGAAGGCGCTGAACTGTTCTGCTTGAGTAATAGACATTGGTTTGCTGCATCCTACATCCCTCCCCAATATTTTCGTAGCTGAGACAAATGAAAATCCCACAATAATTAAAATATTTTACGTAAAACGACTTATCTTTCTCCATTTATCTCCATCGCGCAAAGTCATTATCAGGAACATTCGGAGGGCGATTGTGTTGATGAGGAGCATCTCTTGGAGCTCTCAACGTCTTGGACCTTATCAGTGGATTCAGGCAGTTACACTTCCTCAGGCAGAATAATGGGGAAATTTTACGACTGCAAAGATAAAACATAAGTCTCAACAAAGAGCTGTTTTTGTCCCCCCTCGTTCATTTTTGATGTAGATTTGTCTTTCTCCTGTAAGGTGTCAGGTAAAAAAAAAAATCCAGCGACGAGTTTTGTGCCAATGGGAATACATAAAGATAAGATTCCTTATTCATCTTGTAATTTACAATTCATCAACTATGAATGAAGATACGTCTTCTCGTGACCTATAATTATAACCAACATTAGTTCAACAATGTATGTTATATATTTTTTGTAGTTGAATTACCTAGTCTTTCGGCTTACGTAATGAGCGTAAAAAGCGCTTTTTATTACGAAAATAATGTACTATAGTTTCATAAATAATGATACTAGCTAATTTAATTACACAGAAGAATCAATCTTTGTAGTATACTCTATAGAAGTAATTTTATACTGTTATAAAGTTATTACGAAAGAAAAATATTCCACACAAAAAATCATAGCTGTTTATCATTGAGGGGCTTCAGGGTCTATTTGTGTAGGAACCTTAGCCTGTATGCAAATAATATGATACATGAAATATAAAAAGCAACTACATGGAATTAAGATAAACATTGAGTGCATATCGAGATTTTTTTATTTCTTCAGGTGAAATCGTGCTTGTCTTCGTTCCTCATATAGCTAAGTTGATTTAAAAAAATATACTGAAAAAATACTGAATTCTGTCCGTTAAACTTTTTTTTGGTCAGTGTGAATCGTCCTTCTGACAATTAAAGAAAATTTTTATAGCTAAAATATCGGCTTAAGCCTTATTATTTCAAGTCTCTTTTGTGTTAATATCTATAATGTGCCCTTTTAACAATGAACAAAGATCGTAACTTTCAATAGCTTCTTATCAATGATCTACAAAATCAGAAATGTTAACGAAACGACCCCGAGTAATTTCAATTTTAATTTCTTTGCTATCATTTGACAGACACCTGATGAGCATATTTCGATGTACCTATATTGAATACACATAAAATATGTGAGATGGATTGTAGGGAATACGAAAAAAAAAGACGAAATATGAGTTTCGGTTTAGAAAGTAAATCCTTTCCCATCAATATGAGGAATATTATTATAGGGTTCATTTATCCTGTAAAGAAATACGAAAAATTTTAGTCTTCAACGAATTTTTGTTTTTACAGGTATAACATACTAAAATATAAGTTTAAAGCATGTACAAATTAGAGGTGACGTAAATAAAAAGGTGGAGCGACAGCACAAGTTTATGGTTACCTACCTATATCACTTCACTGCCATTAGTATCCACGGTGGCATTCAGTAGGCTTTCTTTATTAATTATTATACAGCTTACACGTATTGGTAGGTATTGTGTTTGTCTATTGTAGCGTGCATACATTCATTTTTAAACATTGACATTGAAATACATTAATTAATTACAATATACTTACAACAACGAGATAGCACTCTAGAGCAAATTTTACTATGAAAGATCTACTAGCTTCAGCTTAATTTTATAGTAGCTGTATACGAGCTAAATACCCATGCTTTACTTTAATATCAATGAAGGAAATTGCTTTCTTGTACGAAGAAATAGTAATAAACTTGTTCGATACTTACTAGACAAAGGTAAATAAGGTTCAACATATATTTTAAATATAACAACGTTACTTCCTTAAACGTATACAGCCTTTTGTAGAATTGCCTTGCTAACTACATTTCTGCTAAACCTTTTGGCTGCACATTAACGAGATTGTCAGGAGAGCTTACATGTGTATAGGTTACGTATAAAACAATTATTATTTGAATCTAAACAAGAAACATACAAAGAGTACATCTGACCATTGCTTATCGTATAGGGAAAATATACTTTCAAGGAAAATAGTAGTCGAGGAAATTTTTCGGCCTTTTAAAAGTAGAATTTTCTAAAAATCTTCTTTTTTTTTTCATTATTTTTTTAAGAGAAAGGTGCCTCTCTATTGTAAAATATGGATCACATTGCAAAATTGTAGCTTCTTTCAGTGTTGTCTTATCACCCTCAGATCAATTTTAGGACTATTAGAAGTCAAATTTTCCAAAACAAAAATTTATTTACAGCATGAAAAATTTCCTTTGTTTGTTGAAAATTGGGACAAATTTTTAGGAACGCTGCCATTTCTCAAAAACCCACATTCAAATAATTATCCCTACCCCTCCCTTTGCCTGGGCTTATGTACATGAGGCTGTGTACGTGTGTGCATTTTTAAATTTATTTTGCCACCATTTTAGCAATTTTTTCCTGGTTCAGCGATTATCAGCGGTGGTTCTAACCGGCTATTTTTTCCATTTCTTCTACACGAAGAATTTGATGAAGAACCACAAGCACTTTTCAAGGTAGGTCCTGAATCTTAAAAGCATGGCCAAGCATTATACAATATTACCTATTGTAGGTTAATTAATTAAGCATTGAGGTTAGCATAAGTACATATTAAGGGTAATATAAAAAAAGGTAATCCTTATCAGTCCGACTGCGGATCTGCAGGTTACAGTAAATCGTAAATGTTAAGTGTTTAGTAATAAGTAATAAGTGTTTAGTTTAAATTTACTGGAGTTAAGTAAAAATAGAGAGTATGAAGTACATTATCATCGCAAAAGCGTGTCATCGATTAATCACTCGGTATTAAACAATTTTTTTATTTTGAGCATCAAATTATATAACTGAGTGTTATAATAACCAGTATGTAATTTTATAATGTAATTAGAAAAGTTAATCACGTTTCCAACTCAATTCACGTAGCATATTTTATTTTAAATGTATTTATCGCATTTAATTAATTTTAAAACAAATAAAGGACTCAATAACTACTTTGCATATCCCCAAGCCCTCTGAATCAGCGAACTATTCACCAAAGTCCCTATATATTTTTTAAAAGCTTGGTGTGAAGGACGAGCATTTCTGAAGGAAAACCTTCTTGATCATTACATCGGACCTTTCAGCACGTGGCCACATAAAAGCCGATCCACCTCTTTATATTTTTCCTCAGCATTTTTCCATCTCACCTCGGCTACTAATAATCGTTCAAAGTGGGGAATAGTGTTTATTGCGTGGAGAAGATTATAAAATAATACGATCAAACATATATTAGTACCCAAAATTCAAATCAAATAGTAGTGCTCTAGCAATGAAATTGTGTAAATAAATTAATACAAAATAGGAACTGAATTTTTAAGGGTTATTTATTTCTGAACATACCAGTATTTGTTCCAATTCGATACGATAATAAATTCAAGACAAGCGTGATGCTCGACAACTTAGGGCTTTTTGCACCAAACCAACTCGATAAATTAAAAGGGTATGGGCACCAGATCCAACTAGTGAGATTGAGAAAAAGAACTGATCTCAAAAAACCAACATTTATTGACAAGTTGTTGGTCAGCGAAACACAAACCATAAGATACGCTTAGTACGTTTCACCGGAAGCATATTCAGTATATATGTATACCCTGTTCCACTAATAGCACAAGACCGAACAATGATAACCGAAACTGGGTGCCGGTACAATCCATAAATATAATATCATTAATAAAATAGAAGGTAAAACATATGAACATTTAAAATGAATTAAGTTACATAAAAAAATGTTTATTACAAGGAACGATGTACTAATAGCTAAATGAATGAAAGCTACTAATACTATACTATTTAAAATAAGTATACCTATAAGATGAAAAAATATTAAATAAATAATTGAGACTTGGTTACGAAAATATTCTACCATCATAAATCTCTAACAAAATAAAAAAGTTCAAATTATATGCATATAAAATGACTTCCTTTATATACACAAACACTCTATTACAAAGCAATAATGTATCAGAAGTAGTGATGATACTAAACACTTTGTGTTTACAGTTTCTCGACAAGCGTTCGGGCTTATGTTCTTATAATACAGAACATCGACATACAATATTACAAATAATAGTCTGCTACGAAAAAAGTCTATACAAAGTACAGACATATGAGCAAACAAACATTTCGTACCCATTAAATACACAAACCAGTTAATTTTAATGGATCTACTTTTCTTTTTTAAACTATACAAATTATTTACTTAACTTCACAAACAATAGTAAATAGTTACATCTCATATTCTTATATATGCAATATTTACATTTGAACTAACGCATGCTTCATTCCAGGCCTCCCCAAAACTCTCTGTCACAAGGCTGTTTTAGAACATAGTTCTGTCACTAGATTGTGGAGGTGGATTACCAAAATTTCAGCCTCCTTAGTACAGTAGCTATAACGATTTATATTTCTTTTTTGTGTGATTATAGTCTACGTGTCATTCCACATTGTCGGGTTTGTCACTAGAGGGAGTGCCTAATCACTCTAGCCCTGGTGACAAGTGTGGGTTGTTGTGGTTTATAACATGGACCATAGTTCCATATTGGCGTTCAATATCTGACTCCATTTATGATAGATATGTGTCCCGACAATACACTATGTTCGAGAGAAGAGGTACAGAGGTTTCATAAAGAATAAGGCATGTTTTCAGAGTTCGAGCGGAGCACGGCAGTGTAACAGGAGCGAGGCGTCAGAAGGTCTGCAAGAGCTGTGAGACAGGGCGACGGTGCAGAGGTGTGGCAGAGAAAGAGTAGACCTACAGGGCATAATATCCTGCTTTAAATACTATTTCCCCTTCCTTGTGGAAGGTGGAGTCGGCTGACAGGGGTATGTTTTATGATGCCCAGGTGGCTAATCCCGCTTAGGTTTATGACTTTTGGTCTAAAAAGGTGTGTTTTAAGGCTGCTAGGAACTCGCCCAATTAGGTTTTATGACCGCCTAGAGGTGCCCCTAGGTCTGCCCGGGTCTGTTTTATGACAGTCAGGTGCCGTTTATGACGGTGACCCCTTTGTTACCTGCCTTGATACAACTGCCGCATGGACCCACCTGGTTTAGTACTAGAAGCTTACAAAGATTTACATTTATATTATAATACATTATTTGCACCAGAGTATAGGGTGATTTACATATATGGTTGGCGATCGCTACACACATTTTTCATACATCCCTCCATTGTATAGGAATTCACTCGATGACTACATCTTATCGGGTTATTTGTTCACACATAACTTTCTTGCCGTTGTACCCAAACAGCCAGAAATACGTAAGCGTTCACAAGATCCTTTTTGATTACCTTGTGTAATTGTATTTGATAAATAAATATTTGATTGATTTTCAGCAAGCATAACATACTAGATTATTGCAAGCGACTTCACCCACGCGGAAACAACACTATAATATTATAAAAAACAGTCTAGGGAAGATATGAGTTTTCAAAATGTGTACTGATCTTTCTAATTCATCTCGTACAAAAAACAAACGTTCCTCTGGCAATGCTCACGTATTTATTTATCTCCACCTGCTATTAGATAAGAAAATGAATGAATCATATCTATGTATATAATATATATAGGAGGGTGACATGTCTCATCCACGGCATAGAGGCAGAAGCATAAACGTCTATTTACACTTGGTACCTCTACAATTTAGGGGAATGTGGAGACAGGATACGGGGGATAGGGGTAGGGTTTAGGAGACGTCTCCCAATTTATAAATATATGCATAAAATCGAAGTAATTTTGCTGAAATGTAATTAATTGTATGTTAATTAACAGGTACAATTATATTGGAAAATCTTTTAAAAATTAATTTACTTATCGATTTAAATCAACACTTTATTCTAAAAAAAGATTTTTAGTTTCACCACAAGGAGCAAGAATAAATAAAGGTCCATGCGTCCACCGTACTACTAAAAAGATGCTCCCTGTGACTTCTTATTGGAAATTGCCATCTTCTAAAGTTGAAAGGGATGGGTAAGAGCTGTCTCACTCTCTTCTTTTCTTGTTAAGATATTCATTTCAATTATTTGATCAACCATATTTTTTATAAATAGCCTTGAACCGTTGCAATTACTTTGGTAGGTTACGGTTTTGTACTAAACTAATTGGATACCACAGTTTAACGAAAAAAAAAATTTAGATATTTCAAGCTAGTTTTTTTCATTACTGCAAACTTCAAAGATCACTACTGTCACCAAGTTCTATTCGTTTCCACAATCTTCTCAAAGGTCCTGCAGAGCTCAATTCGTAGTAACGTTTAATGACTCTCCCTTATTCCTCTGAGAGTTGCGCTTATTATAAATGATAGTACCGAACAAAATACCAAGCCTCTAAAGAAATAAGGAATATTCCAGGGTGATGCGGCGTGTAGCATCAAATTAAGACGAACATTTTTACGACAACTGTACAGCAGAAAGACGAAAAAAGATTACCCTGCACCTGTTTGAATGAAGAACTTTCCGATGAAATAGTTCCTTCAAGGGAAAATAGCCTTGCCAGTTAATAATAGGAAATAATTTATTTCCCTTAGCAATAATTATTTTGAATCTATTATGAACTGAATAAACTATCTTAAAAAATACACAGACACAAAGGCGACAGAAGCTCGCTTTAGCTATTTGAATGTACAGCTTCCCCCATCGGGCTTGAGTATTAAACTATCTGAACTCACTCATCGAGTCACCATGAAGCTAACCCTTGGATCACCAAGTTCTATTTCCCAAATGGTACCCCCTTCCATCTACTCTAGATCCTTAAGGGATTGGTTTCACAACACTTGGTACCAGACCGGTGACAAATACCGCAACTCCAAATAAACTGGGCTAGGCTTCCACTGGTTAATTTATTTAAAGCTACCCAACTTGTTATTATGATAGGTAGTTGGATTATTCAATAATTATTTACTCATCGTTAAAAGCTAAAGATAATCGGAATATCTGCTTGCTCTTAGGATTAGGGTATTTGTTACTCAGCTCAAAGAAACAAACTCTGATTTCAAAGGTGCGAGGTGGCTGTATTCAATGTTTATAGTAGATATGTTCTGAAATCACAAACGTACTCTTGAATGCTCTCTATATTTTTGGTTATTGCTTCATAAAGAGAAGGATAAGAAAAACAATTAACAGTCAAATAAATCGACTCCACAATTATTAACCTATCTGATTTATTGCTCCCTGAATTTATTGCTATCTCAAGTCACGACTAAGAAACTTTTTATTTACGTCCTATCGCATCCTATCAGTTTTCGCCGGGATCGAGAGTTAAATAATCTTGTTTGAGGAGAGTATTTTAAAAAACTGTATTATGAATAACAATCAAAACACTGGTATGTATACAAATATCAATCAATCACAGCACTAGGACATTCTTTGGCTAAGGCTAATAAAGCACAAGTGTTGGTATCTTTGCTGGAAGCAGGTAGTCTGAGGGTTAGAAGGGGGTGTAAGTGACAAAGGAAAGTGAGACCATATGTCTCAACTGAAGTATAAGTTTCAGCTAACAATTAGTATTATATAACTCTTTCCTTTTTTAGGTCCTAAACTCCTGGGCAGGATAATAGGATTTGATAGAGGAGCTTGGTAAGCAACTCTGGGGATATCTATTGGGATAGTTTTTGAACAACAGCCTTTACAATATTTGTGACATATAAAAAATAAGATTGTCACAATGATTACAATAATAATGGATAATATAGAATACATATAATTATATTCATTGGTTATTAAAGATATTAATTCTACTTGAGTTACATTTAATTGAGGTATAGTTATTATATTATCGAATGGATTTTAAAGGAGTTATCATATAATTGGTGTTATTTATGAGCAACAATATGATTATGAATGGGAGGAATTTCTTTATAACAATCTTCATTAGATACATTAATCAGAGCAGTGTCTGGATGAAAAATAGTGTCGCATTGTAGCAATTATCTAATTCAGGTGTTCTTATAGTTATGTATACATTTAGTTCATCAATATATGTAACATTAGGGTTAGTATATTTAAAATTACATTGAGATATTTTACCATTATAAAGGATATTAGAAGTTAAGATGTGACCTACGGGAGTAGCCACGAATTCCAAACTACCTTAATAAACATTGTGAATACATACGTAGAGGATTATAATTTGAATAAAGCCTTAACCAGCCTTCAAGAGTGTTATTTCGTTCCTTACTTATTCTTTTTTTTACGTTTCACGATCCGATACACATAAGTGGTGCCGAAACCTGGGAACTTTTTTAACAGTTTCAAGTGAGAATAATTTAACTTCGTGATTCTTTGTTATTTTGTTTTCTCTTCTGTCGAGGAAGTCACTCGAGTAAATCATGAATGAGCAAGGACAAAGTGTCCTTAGGCCACCAACGCTGACTCTGGAGCCTCAACAACCAGAACAGGTAAATCACAGAATCCCACCATTAGCATCAACAACTTTGGCAATGGCGCGGGCAGGCTTGGCAGCTCAGAAGCGAATAGGATAGCACAGGAGACCAACGAACTAGAAAAAATAAAATTAAAGAAGGCGAACGCCCAGGACATACGAAGAGAGATATCAGATCTAGAAAAATTTAATGGGGATATAGGAGAACTAAACCATTTCCTCAAAGGTGGGGACGGAATTATGAGTAGCATTCAAGCCCAGGTTGCAGTGGACCTGCTAGAGGAGTCGGATACCAAAAGGTTGCAGGCGGCCCTGGCTCGAAGGGTGAGAAGAAGTGTGCTGAATTTGATCCAAGCAGACGAAGATACTACGTGGCAGGTGATCAAAGAAAGACTTAAAAAGGCCTATGGAGGGGGGCGATGGGCCCCAGAAGAGGATATGTTGCAAATGTTCCGGGAGTTGAAAAAAACGAACCAGACGAATGGCCAGTACGCCGCAGGACTCCTCGCGAAGCTGAGTAAAATAAATGAGAAATTGCGAGAAGTAATGGACACAAGTGCGGTGGAAGCGTGGATGATATTTATGACCACGGTTCTGAAAGTACAGTTAGCTAGGGATACGGGGAGGAAGGATGGCCTACCTAGAGAAAAATCATTTATGGAATGTGCACAGGAAATGGTAGACGCGAGTGCCCGTGACGAGGAACAGAGAGAAGAGATAGAACCAGGATGGAGTAGAGTGTCGTATCGGAGAAATGAAGCAGGAAGGAATAAAGGGAGACAGGATATGGGAAGAAGAAGAGAGGGAGAGTTCGGGAGCAGAGACAGAATACCGAGAGAAAGAAGGCCAGTTGTGGAGAGGAAGAATGGGAGAAGAGAGGAAAGGAGGTGCCATGAGTGCGGCAAGACAGGACACTTGGTAGCCCAGTGCCCACGTACAAGATGTTTCGAATGCCACAGTGAGGGATATATGGCCAGACAATGCCCATATATATGTTCAATATTATGTTCGGTATTATAGTTGTTACGTTCTACTTTACTTATGACATTGTCATAATTTTGTTTGTACCAGTTAGTCAGGTCAGTTAATTTCAGAGAAGTTTTTGTAGTCCATGGAATTGTCCAAATCAGCGCAAGTGTCTTTATTGTTATGTGAAACATATTTTCGATGTGTCAGATGTTTCTTGCGAGGTTGTTTAATATTGTTAGCATGCGATTTCTTTATTTCATTTTTATCTTTATATTTTACTACTGGTTTATTAGAATTATCATGCTTTCCATGGGTAGTAATTTTTTTCATTAATTGTTCATTATAAATTGTCGGAATGTCTTTCCGATTTTGGTTTAGTTTTTCTATTCGATCAGTCTTATCTTTTATTATTTTTGTCTTTACTAAGTCATTTATTAGGCTTTTATCATCATGATATTCTTGAACATATTGTTATTTTATTGATTTATTTTGTTGGTTATTTTGTCTAGTTATTCCAAACGGTTTTGAAAAGTTAATAGTCAATTTTTCCATTTTTTTGATTATTTGGTGTTTTTCAATATTAACTATTTTGTCTTCATTTACTACAAAACTTTGCTTATTAGAAGAGCGTTGGGAATGTGCAGTCGCGTCATTAAAACATAAGTCGTCTTGTATTATCTGTTCGTCTGTTTGTTGGGGAAAAGCTGCTATAAATCTATAGTTATTGTGTCATATTCTGGACTATCTTTTACTGGGAGTGATTATATTTCTTCAATGACCATGCATATTTTGAGTGTATTTGTTTTTCCTTTTTCTGTTGTTTTATTTTCCGATTTATTTTCGGAGTACTTTTGGTCTTTTTTTTCTTTTAATTGAATACCGTTTATTATTAGTTCGTCATTATGACATTTTATTTCGGCTTTTAATTCCTTCATTGTTTCGTATCCTAACAGAGTATCAAAACGGTTTCTGAATGGAAATATTAACATTTTTACCTTTGCACTAATTCCTAACAGCGGGTATAAGTCTATTGTTGCACTGTGTGTACCTTCAGCTTTTTCCGTCGGAGTTTTAATGACAAAGTCTTCGCGATTGATTTTTGTTCCCTCGGGTAATGCATTTGGATTAATATCATTTTTAGAAGCTCCGGTGCCAATTAGCCATGTTTTGTCTTTTTTATCTTTAATTTTCAGTAACGAGTCCGTGTAATTTAAATGATATTCTGGTCGGGGGGTTCTTTCTTTGTCATTGCGACCGAAGCCTAAAAATTTACAAATTTTTGAGATATCTCATTAATTTGTTCTTTTAATTGTTTGATCTCGTCGTCCTTATCCTTTTCTGTATAGTGGACGCGATTGCCAACTGTTCTCTCTTTGTTGTTCGTTTTGAATAATTTCTTGCTGTGGTTTTTTGAAGTACTGTCTTTGTTCATGTGGTTACCATGATTGGTTGTGTCTCTCGTTATTGCCTCGGTTATAGTTTGGTGTATACCATTGGTAATTTTGTTGATCATTTTGTTGTATTTGGTCTTGTCTTTGTTCCCATGTTCTTTTAAAATTGGGATCATAATTTTTTCCTAGGTAGTTGGGATTTCTTAGTTGTTGGTTTTGATATTGTCTTGGTTCATATTTTTTCCAATGATAACTTGGTTGGTAATTGTTTCTTAGCTCATATTGTTCTCTTCTTTCGTAATGTTTATGAGGGTCAAAGTTTCTCCCTTTATAATTTGATTGTTGGGATGCGCGTTTTTGAGGTTTATCGTAAATTCTTTCTATAATTTCAACGGTTTCTCTTTTTAGAAATTGTTCGATATCTTCAAGCGTTTCGTATTTTACATGAATAAGTTGCGCGTTTAATTCTGGGTGTAAATGTCGCTTACAATGGGTAGCTATTTGTAAATCGTATTCAACCATTTTTTGGTTCTAAAGTAAATTCGTCATTTGTTCCGATTCTAGCACTTAAATCCTCTCGTAGGATCATTAGTCTGTCAATATATTTTAAAGGATGTGCATTGTAATGGGGTTTGGTTTCATAGATTTCACAAATGCTTCTCTGGACGCTTTTAGTGCCTCTAAATTTCTTTTTAATGTCATTAAGTAATTGGCCTTTGTCAGTATACAATTTTTTCCATGATCTCGCTTTTCCTACAAGTTTACTACGCACGTCTGCTATTAATCTTTGATGGTTTCCTATTCTATGTGAATTATTAGCATTGCATGAATATTCGAATACTAAGTTTATGCTATCAATAAAATCAACTAAAATGTCGGATGACCCATCGAAAGTTGGGATCAAATGAAAATCTGAATTTTTAATTTCGTTATTAGTTCCGTCTATTTCTTCTGTTTCTGTAATGTTTTTTAAAAGGTTAAGTCTGTCAGTTACTAATGTCATGAAGTCAGAATGTGTATAATAATTGTATTTACCAAGTGAATGATGTCTTCAGTGAAGTCCAGTTTTCTTTCTTCCTTCAACTTCCTCAGATATATAACAAATTTCTTTAGGGTGAAAATCTATTGAAATAGATCAGTACCTGTCTACGGTGAAGTCCTGCCCTGTGGGGTTTCTTTCCAGAGATATTTACATCGGTCTTCTCACGCTATTGGAGTGGTCCGTTGCCAGATGAGGGATCTCTAAATGGTGGACTCCCGTGAAGTTACTGAGTATACTGCCAGGTGCCTATTCGGTGCACCAGTTAAATAATCTTGTTTGAGGAGAGTATTTTAAAAAAACTTCATTATGAATAACAATCAAAACACTGGTATTTATACAAATATCAATCAATTACAGCACTAGGACATTCTTTGGCTAAGGCTAAAGCAAGACCAGTTTTCAGAGTTCGGGTGGGAGATCGGCAGCGTAACAGGTCAAGGCGCCAGAGGATCTGCAAGGCGGCTAAGAAATAGGGTGACGGGCTCAGCGCCGCTGAAGAGAGAGTAGGCTGACGAGGAGTCTAAGTGTCTTCCTTCCAGGGCCAAGCGGCCCTGGCGTAAAGCACCCGAGTAGTGCGGCTGAGGAGATGAAGAGACTGGGTAATAGTGGCTCTACAGGGCGAAACCCGCTGATTTAAATATTATTTCCCCTTCTTAGTAGAAGGCGGAGTCGGCTGAAAGGGGTAGGTTTTATGATGCCCAGGTGGCCAATCCCCCTTAAGTTTATTACTGTTGGTCTAAAAAGGTGTGTTTTATAGCTGCTAGGGACTCACCTACTTAGGTTTTATGACCGCCGGAAGGTGACCAAAGGTCTACCGGTTCCGTTTTATGAGGGGGCAGGTGGCTTACCATCAGGTTTATTGCAGATGACCTTCGACCCTCTGTGCCTTGTTATACGACTTCCGATCTCTCCATGATTTATTACCAGAAAAAGCTCTTACCATGTTTTACATCTAATTACAATACATTATATATGCACCAGAGTATAGGGTGATTTAACACTTATGTAGTTAGGGTCACTACAGTGTAATATTACTTATTATGTCGCTAATACAATTTAGTGCTCCTAGTATTGTTTTGGAATCAGTCATTCAGTGGAAACAATAACTGTTGTGGTGTTTACTATCTTTCTTCGCAAAACTTGCACGTGTCTAGGATGTCTATTTTTGAAATTGTATTGTATTAAAAATTAAATCAAGGCACACAGAGAACATCACAGATATGTAAAAGTAAAATTATTCACAATAACGACTCAACCGTTCTAAGAAACTATTGTATATGAAAAATACACACATGTAATACCACAATTTGTTAAGCTATTTGAACTGAAATTGTTTGTTCTCCTTGTTAAGTATATCTCACCTGTATGATGTGAACAATACGTAGAATGCATCACTCAATAAAATTTATGAATTAAATTTAGTACAGCATCAACCCTAATTATTGTGATTAAAATAGTATAATGGAACGAATAGACACTTCAAAAGGAAAAGCACATAAAACTAGGCTTATAACTTGAAAGGTAATGGTTTGGACACAAAGTTTTACGGTGAGGAAAAGATGTAATAGAGCAAGTTTTTCTTACAGCACGTTGTAAAATATAAGCTAACCATATTTTTATATCGTTTCAATTTTTTATTAAATTAAACAAGATTCGCTCTGGCAAAAATTGGATTTCTTTCTCTCAGAACATTTTTAAACTCGAATAATCATCATAACAATAAAGGATTATCATGATTCACAATTCCTAAATTAATTCGATGCCACGAACATCCAATTATTATTGTAATGGAGCTGCTTTAAGATAGGAATTAGAAAAGCAATTAGCAGAATCACACCAACCTTATCTCATCAAGCTTAAAAGATCAGTAAAACCAATTCATTACCTGAGATTCATCATCTTCATCTTTTGTGCATGTCTTGAAGAGGAAATGCCAATCTTACGGTTTAGTTTTCCTAATATTTATTGATGATTGCTAATGATGAAATATTTTTTATAATAGTAAAGCCTTTATAACTACTTTTATATTCAAATTTCTTTCAGGTGTAGATCCCGCTACTATTAATAATTAAGCTGTTCTTTTTGAAAGCGGTATAAGTCGATTTTTTTCACTGAAGTTGTAATCAATAATAATTGCAATAAGAAAGTTGTTTTAATTATAATAATTAGGAATGGACTTTAATTTTCGAAAAAAACACTTTTGTGATAACATTTTACAGCCAAAATTCTTTTGTTAATTTTATGAGAAAAACATACTCCATTGAATGTATGACTATAAATATGGAGAGAAGGTGTTATACCACTTTCAAAAATAGCAGCTCAATTATTAAACAAAGATAAGATATGTATAACTCTTATATATTAACTAATATTCTAAGGTTCTCATTTGGTAGAGTTCAATTAACATTGAGGAGGTACTGGTTCGATTGCAGATCCAGCCAATATATTTCTTCCTTGGCTAATAATTATTATTGATCATTAAAATTACTCCATATCGACGGATGGTCAAGATGCCGTTTATTATCCCCAATACGTCAAACATAAGTGGCCTTAATATGTACTGAAATTGAAATAAAAATAATTCATTATAGTAATATTTAACATAGCTTTTGTAGTCCCAGAATTTTATATTTTTTTGTAATTTACACCTGCAGGTACTCCAAGTACATCCGATGTCACATATTTATTATTTAAAAAGCAGCCAGTGATAGAAAAATCCAAGGCTACTACTCATATCATGAAAATTTCACAATTACTGCATTAGAACCACTTCTCTAAGTCTCTAAGCTTGATCTTTTCTTGGCTTAATCTAAAGACTATTAGGCCTTAATGACTATTTCTCGTTTAAAGGTATCTTTATTTTATGTGTATATTTCAGCATTTTATGTTAATTTTTTATTAATCATGTATCCCTGTTGGAGTCATTTGCGAAAAAAACCTTCAGGAAACTGTATTGCTGCTCTTTGGATCTGTACTTACTAATGGATTCCCTTTTAAATGGAAATTTCTGGTAGCCATACTTTATTAAACTTTAGAGAACCTACTGTACAAAAGAATACTGATGGTAAAAACGGACTTGAAATGTGTATCATCATCAATTTGGCATTCGGACAGAATATTCTAAAATTCAACAACTACACTTGCGACCGACTACATATACATAGCACTAGAGCTCACATGGCATGCATCTGGAGTATTCCTGAATGTATCATGGATATATGTATCCTGAATCGAGATTTTGATAGAGCCTGGTACAATGGCAAATACTTCCTCACTATACCTTATTCTGAAATCTCGTCTGACAGGATTTTTGCTACCATCAATTCTAAGCAATTTCTGCTGGAGTATATACATAAAATACACTCACATGACTTACAACATAGCTAAAATTCTCTAACAATTAAGAACGCTATGATGAGAAAAGTTGTCTGACATACCTCTCTCGAGACTCTATAAAACACCGACCTGGACACATTGCTTTGGCGTTAATCCAACTGAGACACATCAAGTTTTTTATTCATTGGAACACCTTACAAACCCGGTGCTTAACACCATGACCACACCACCGCTCTCATTTTGACAATAGGCTGTACGGATAAGTTTGGTTGTTAGTTTAAGTATAAAATATTTCTGGATGGTGAATGTGATTAAAAAATACTTATGGATGCATTAAATATGAAAATCAATTGTATAACTTCATATTTTATTTACCCTGTAGCATAGAACCAAATAAATTTTTGTTTATTTTGTTCCTTACAGGTTCTAAATTTTTAATCAAAATAAAGGGAGTTTGAAGGAAAATTGATGTATCCTACTTCCTACTTGAACCCGGAGAGTCAAAGACCTGAATTGACGGTCAGGGAATCAGGGAAAACAAAACGGGTTTTGGCTTCAAAAAGCCAAACCTAGAAAACGAGTAGCTTATGAACAAGCTGTTTTTCCAGGTCAGAGGTGGCCATTTATGAAGTAGCCAGCGGCTACGTAGCCCCGAGGAAGTGCATTAAAGTTGAAACCCGCAGGGAGTCGGCGAGATTGTTTTCCTCTCGAGATAATGGAACGGTGACACGGTAGCACTTTGGAGGCTTTTAATGGACTTCTGCCCTCACATTAATAGTGTGGCTGGCTGCAGTGTGTACTCTCCTCTTTCTTCTATCTCCTTCTCCTTAAGGGCTCCCATCTTCAGATTGATTTCTACCAACTATTTCATCAACAGGATTCATTCTCGAAGCAGAAATTTAGGTTTGACTAACCGTTCTATCCATTTAAAATTTAAAAACATACCAATTAATGCAAGGATAACTATTTTTTTACCAAATAATTTTTTTTATTATCAATCAAACTTCATAGGTATAAAGTAAAATTAGTGGAATAACTTCTGAACTCGTTTCTGGGAATCATTTGAAAAATTTAACTGTTTAAAACTAGGGACCCAAATATCAAATTTACGAGACCTCATTATTTGATCACTGAGCTAAAGCTCTGAAAAATGTTTGATAAGGAACTTTTTAAGAAAAAATGTTAAATTTTTCAACAACTTTTACATAACGACCTGAAAGAAATCCTGAAAAAAATTACTTTCGATGGCTGTTAATAAAAAAAACAAAAAACTTTGTTTGATTTTCTTGTGTCAAGAGTTAAGCTCAATTATCAATTATATAGAAACTTTCTTCCAATCCAAAGCTTTAATTAAGCTTTCTGGTAGCATGATCCGTTTAGAGAAGTTTTTAAACTTGCTTTTCAAATACTCTTTTAACTCCTTATTGGGCAGTAATATTTTACTAATCCCAAGATACTTGTAGGATTTTAATTCGCTTAATTATTTATTATCGGGGGGGGTTTATGTTATCTTTAAATTTAAGTTTTATTTATATCAACTGAGCTTGGTCGATTCCAAGGGTTATATTAACACCTAGGCTAAATTTGACTGAATCACTTTTTCAATTCTCGTAAATAGTCTTATTTCGTCCATAAAAGAGGCATGAGAATAGCCTCCCTGATTTGAGGAAGTAATTTTTACCTGATTAGTTTGGTATTGCACTGAGGTGGTTTATTACTAAACACAACCTTACCGCATTCACTTAGTATATGTATACCATTGTAGCGAGCGCTAACTATATATGTAAATTATCCTATACTCTGGTGCAACGAATGTATTATAATATAAATGCAAATCTTTGTAAACTTCTTGTAATAAATCATAGAGAGGTCGGTAGTCGTGAAACAAGTAACAGAGGGTCAAAAGACAGCAATAAAGCCTGAGAGGGTAAGCCACCTGCCCCTAATAAAAAAGACCCAAGCAGACCTTCAGTAACTTTCCGGCAGTCATAAAATCTAAAAGCCGTGCCAATAAACAGTGCTTTAGGGGACGAGGGGCACGTACTCGGCGCAGGTGTGACATCATAAACATACCCCGTTCAAGCTAGGCTCCTCCTTCCGGTAAGAAGGGGAAGTAATGTTTAAAACCAAGGGGTTTCGCCCTGGAAAACCACTCTTTTTCCTAGTCTCCTCAGCCACACTACTTGGTCGCTTTACGCCAGGGCCGCTTGGCCCTGGTAGGCAGACACACAGCCTCCTCATCAGCCTACTATCTCTGCCACACCTCTGCGCCGTCTCTGTCTCACAGCCTCTAGCAGACCCTCTGACGACTTGTAACTATTACGCTGCCGATCTCCCGCCCGAACTCTGAAAACTGGTCTTATTCTTTATGAACTTCAGAACCTCTTCTCCTGAACACAGTGTATTGTCGGGACACATCCCTATCAATAAAATGGAGTCAGATATTAACGCCGACATGGTCTATGTTATCAACTACAACAATCCGCACTTGTCACCAGGGCTAGAGTCATCAGGCACTCCCCTAGTGACGCCCCCCGACACCATTATTATTTTATTTTTCTTATTTTTTAACAATGAGTTTATGCGTCAAGCGTTATGAGAAACCTTATATGTTATGATTAGTCACTTAAATAAATCGACTCTTTATTAGGGCCAACTTTATAAATGTTAAGCACTTCAAAGAGGTAACCGTAAGAGGAAATTGTGTCGAATGAAATCAAATGTGCTTTTCTAGTCCTTAACTGGCATTCCTTGGATTGCTTGTTACACATTTTTGCGTAATAAATAAAAATAAGTACACACTTTTGCGTACTTATTTTTTGTCATTTTAAAATTTTATTATTTCTAAGTAATATGTCTTGAGTTCGCGGGATCTAATGATAGTCATTAATTTATCAATGCCTTTCAGACAAATTATGGTAGGAAGACGTTTGTTTTAAAGGATTCCATATATTTACTATTGTTACCGTGTAACCTATTTCCGTGCCGATTCAATCTGGAGCACTGGGTCTATCTTTCATTATCTTATAATATGATGCAATATGCAACGTGTTTACATGTGAACAATTCCATGCAATTATTCTGAATACGGTCGGGGTCAGGTGCTATCCCGTTCTTTGCCAGTTTAACTGATTTGATTACATCATCTAAAGTGAATTCAACTGCAACCAATCCCGTTATCATCTCAATTTTCTTTTTCATTGCTGCAACCCGGTACGCTTCGTTATTACAAATTTCAAGAACTTTCCATAAGTTTGTATGGTATTTTATTTCGTGTTCAATGACTTGTAGAATGTTTTTGTTTACTGGAGTTGAATTAGGATTCTAATCACTGTTTCTGTCTGTCTAATCATCTTACCACAGTAAGGTAAAGTGTGGACTGTGCATGTGCTGAAGTCAGTGTTCGTGTTATGTTCTGTTATGATGAAAGTGGTATTGGGGGTCGAGATAACCACAGGGTCTTATTTTTCTCATCACCATTATTAGTGATAAAATAAATGGGAACAAATACAAAAGAGATTAAAAGTGTGGAATATTTTTGTAAAGCTATATTAAAAAATGATTAAAGCAAGGAACGGCAGTGGCCTCGTGACCTGCTATAATCGCGTGACAGTGGGAGTCCTGGCAATGGCCAGTTTCTCCAATCATGTCCTATTGTATGAATGAGCGAGTGAATGATGACTGTAAATATGGTATGAATGAGATCATTTATCTGTATTATTATTGCCTTATAAAAGGCAGATTGTAATTATTGCACAATAAAGTTCTATTATATAATTTTAAAAAAGAAAAAAGTTGAAACATCGATCCTGTGCTACAAACAATATGTAAAAAATAACATTCTGATAAGGTTGGAAATGTAATATTTTATCTTTACATATTTTACTGTTAGAAAAGTTTTATCTATAGTGACCGTCACGAAATTAGAAGCTATATATGACAAGCCCTTTTGCCGTTCTGTACATTACTTCTCTTCTATCCACGTGATCACTTTACTTATATAATATCAATCATTAAACAATAAGGAAATCAGTGACGTGGAAACACCACACCAAGTAGCCTCTTCATCCCAAGCGTCTAAATCCATGACGGCGACTGTACTTCATAATTAATATATCATGTTTTCATTACCTGTTGAAAATGGGCATAATCGATGAGGCCTCCTCTGGTCTGCAACTATAATAACTGCCAATTGAATTGTTCTTCGGAAATTCCACTAAAACACAAATGCTTTAGCCTTGAACAATAACGGTTCCTCTATCCCAAGATAGATCGATCTAATATTGGACCCAGGAATACGGCGGTGGATAGCGGAAGGCCCTGTGTGAAGCAGATGTCTAGGGATGCGGAAAGTTCCCCTTCGCTCGAGGTCCCGGCCTAAGTCGCCGATCTTATCGACGAATCCCACGTGGCCGATCTCTCTGATGTTAGGGGGCATCGCCAATCTTCTGTGATAAGTGCTTATCTCAAATCCCTCTTTTGAGCGAACGGATTATCTACTGAATCCCCCAAGCATGTATGATTATTATTTATATTGTGTACCTGTACAGGCCTACAAATCAAACTATATTGATCAACTATATACTGGAAGTGGAATACTTACACTTCGACATTTTAGAAACTCACCGAGATGCGTATTTAACTGAATATCCATACCTACAATACATGACGTGATAAGATGGATAGACGGTGTTTTCCGTAACATACTACAAGACAGCCCATACACATACATTGGCAGACTATCTTCAGTCAATCTTTCGAGAAACCATCACCACAGACTAAAAAAGAAGAGTGATGGTTTGGTGTGAGGGAAAAAAAGGCTGTGAAATCTCTTCGAGGTCTAACCTTGACTTTTTACCACCACTACATACGTCAGTAATAATAATCAAAATTTTCTCCAGACACACCATTTGCTGATGCTATATTTCGCTGCCGTTGTGCAAATGCGAATACCTGAATAAAAAAATTGTAATTTTAAGGATTACAACGAAGGAATACATTAATTTTTGGGTGCACATTACATATAGTAAATCGTTTTGATAAAATTCACGGAATAAATTATTGGAACTTCCGTTAAGGGTTACCACAAACTCCTCAGTATAGATTACTACTTTATTTTACAGATTATTGCATACATTATATTCGGTTCGTTGAATAAAACTATAAACCAAGGAATAAACCAACAGTAAAATTTAGTCATCTACTGTAAATGGACTGTCATATCTATCAATTATTAATTTATTACTAAGGCAGTTGAAAATTTATAATGAAAAATTTCAAACTGTCACCGAAATAAAGAATTGTATTATTAATAGGGGACCATAACCAACACCACCGAATAGTCTGTGATCCTTGGGAAAATCTCACTACAGGTAGGCCAATAGAGAGATGCATAACCAATAAATGGCGGTATAACCATAATGAAATGCCGGAAATTCCATACGGATTTAAGTGAAGGCAACAGGTCAGATCTAGGAGACTCCGAAGCAAGGCTATCGACATAAAGCTATTAACCCTTTCAAACCTAATTCAAACGGCCTCGGAAGATGGATTGTCACAACTAAAAGAATAGAAGAACATGGAATGTACTACGTATACTAAGTAAAAGAAGAGCTGTTGAACAGAACCTAAACAAGCTAAAAATGCATATCCTTGCATTATCGGAAACAAAACTATGGAACAGAAATATATGACGACTATGTCAAACTCTTTAGCGGAGTTAAAGAAAGAGCTAAAGCTGATGTCTCAAGTCTATATATAACAATCTTTATTGTGCAATAATTACAATCTGACTTTTATAGGGCAATAATAATACAGATAAATGATCTCATTCATACCATATTTACAGCATCATTCAAGTCTAATAAAGAAAAAATATAAATCACAAATTATAAATGTCTAGATGCATCATTGATTGAGTTGGGTGCTAATATTAATGCTGCAAAAGATAAGTTGTTCCATAAGTTATATTTATCAGTTTTTTTTCGATAAACAATCTCTTTCATGTTTTACTTTAAAGAGGAGGAAATGCCAAAAACTAAAAATTGGGAATATCGATGAAAATCGCTGACAGAAACGTTATAGAGTCATAAGTAGAAAGTGAGTAACAAAACATACAGCGTGAGATATGAGATATGAGAATGAGGCAAAATATTATTTCAAAAATAAAGGGCAAAGCAATAGGCAAGTAAATCATCAAAGGAAGAAAGTACTCAACGAACGCTGGAATAAAAACTAACCTGTACTTTGCTTCACAGGCTTTGCGCGAGTTTGGCGAAAGAGAATCCATAATGAGAAAGTCACTCGTTCTGGATAACTTAGTTAATAAAGCCTCCGACTTGAAGTTGGAGAAGACGTGGATTCGAGGCCCCACCAAGGCAAAATATTTTTTGGTATGATAATTAATAACAACTGTAGGATTAATACCAAAACAAAATTTGACTAGATAAGAATTGAATAGGATTATGTTAGTTTGACAAATTAACTAAAGGTAAATTATCCGTGACATAAAAAATCTCTACACAGGAGCCAATGCAATCATGAGCTTGAGGAAGAGTTTAATAG
This sequence comes from Acanthosoma haemorrhoidale, assembly GCA_930367205.1. Lineage (NCBI taxonomy): Eukaryota > Metazoa > Arthropoda > Insecta > Hemiptera > Acanthosomatidae > Acanthosoma > Acanthosoma haemorrhoidale. The sequence continues at coordinate 28,966,182 of OV884013.1, read as the reverse complement.
ATAGTTTCTATGTTACAAAATGGTAAAGGAAGTGTTAAGGAACGCAAACAACTATTGAGAGAGGAACGCTTGCATAATCTACAGTCTGATTGTGACCAAGTAATCATACCAAAGGACGAATAAGATGCCTCTTTGATAGTACCAAATCTATTAGAGTCATATTCCTTCGGAGGATTAGAAGTCAGTAAAAAAAAACAAAAACGAAGTGTATAAACTTAAAAACCAGATAACGATACAGGGATGATATTTTGTGACATTTAATGGTTTTAAATATTTAGACAGATGGTTGTCTGTGGCGTGAAGGTCATCCAAGACAAAGTAAAAGGTTGGAAAATTGTTGGAAGACTGAACTCCAACGTATATCCACTTATTCACATGTTCACACTTAAAAGATATTATTGATTTTTTTTTAAAGCAGAAACAAGTTTAACCAACACTCCTGCCACCAATTAACTTCTCTCAGGAGAGATATACTTGGAGGGGGATGGACGAGATGAACCTGTAGACTAGCTAGACTACTAGATCTGCCATACTATACGAGTATGGCTCGTAAAACAGAAAACATGCTTTATAAAAATAACACAAAAAAAATTATTCAGTATGACTATGATGATGGTTGAGGATCGCTGGCTAAGAAAGGCTTTTTTCTCCTATTGACTAGGAAGAAACTACAATGGACGGCAAAGAAATTTACGGAAGCCCTGAAAAGGGCAATGGCTGCTTTCTAGACGATTGCAAAAAGATCATCATAATATATAAGGCATGGTAGGCAGGATTAATAGGTCACGATAAATGACCTGTTATGATGTAACAAAATCATTTATACGGTACAATCATATTATTAATTGCTACTGAAGAAAAGTTATGATACAAAATTTGAATAATGTTTGCATACAATGAAGGAACAAGATTAATAAATGTTCCGGGTTCTAGCCTGTTGTACGCCGGGGCTGCACGCTGTTGAATTGAAACGTTTTAAATGCTAATGTTAGACAGATTATTCATTTACAACAACAAATACTTAGTTTTGTTTTAAATGACCACTTAATATCTCCCTTGAAAGCGGAAACATCTACAAAACCGAATTAATCAGATTTTTTAACCGAACTGTTTGATTTAAAAATTTAACTTTCTATGATACATCTGTTTTTTTTGTTTTTTTTCTAGTGACCATCTCTACATCTCAAATACCATCTAAACAGTGAATGCAGTTTTCTATGTGTTAAAAAACGTGATTGAACTTTGATGTCTGACGTATCATACATTAATAAATGAATGTTAAAAATGGCTGACAATATTAAACCCAGATATAGACCGAACCCTAAAACTACAATCAATGATTGCAATTATCGCATGTACAATTATTAATAAACAATTAAAGCGTATAAGAGGAACCTTAAAATACCGCTCAGGTCCTATTAACCAACATTTTGTTTTAGATGTGACAGAAAGTAGGCGTTTACTGTCGAAGGGATATTAAAAATTTGAAACCACAAAGAAATGTGAACCACGCTTCATTTCCATTTTAAATATGTATTAAAACCTGTGTTAATGTTAATTAAATTTACATTATAAAAACAATATAGCATTGGTTTTTTTTCTTTCATAGCTCCTTTAAATTTACAGATAATTATATCAATAAAATGGAGTCAGATATTAACTCCGACATGGAACATGGTCCATGTTATTAACTACAACAATCCGCACTTGTCACCAGGGCTAGAGTGATCAGGCACTCCCCTAGTGACGCTATTTTGTTTTCGATAAGCAGTTACAATTATTTTCCCTCAGTAAGTCTTAGCTAAACTTACACACACACCTATTCCACACTGAATAGGAAATTATGGGGGAATCGTCAACCGGGTAGCTATTGAGCCCATGAGCTCAGCTGCTGAGTCCGGTCGTCGATTGTGTGCTGTCGAAGTCCTATTCAGCGGCTCCATTTCCTCCCATCCACTGATATTGACAATGCCGGTTGTAGTTTAGCTCGCTTCGTTAACAGACAATGCTTAATACTGACGAAAATATGTATTTTACTCGCCCGACATGCCAATGTTACCTCTAATGTGCCTAAATATGGATAACAAGTTAATACATGTAATGGGGCCTTCCGTGTTAATAAACAAAAAAGAATTATTATCTTTATAAATTTACTGTCGTCAATGAAACAGAATCACGAACAGTGAATATGACTTGGCTCCCCTTTTATAGTGAAGTATAAAATGTGAATAATATGACGACATGATAACTCCCCGTAATTGCTGGTCATCTCAACAGCTCTATATCCAAGCTTATTTTAAGTCGTCGTGGAATGTTGTAATGTTGGTATCAGTAGTTCGAGTGACCAGATAATATATTTCAATTTTTAACATCAAAGTTTTTGATAATTTTTAGTTAAAGTTAAAGGTTTTGATTTTAGTCAATTATTTTTAGTGTTTTTATAAGTAATTTTCATGGTTTCAAAAATGAAATTACAAATATTTTCTTAAAAATACAGATTAAATTACATAGGCACATGATCTACCATCTCTGGATATTATTCACTAGATGAGTTCTTTACTAAAGTAAAAAAAATAAAAATAGAATGTATTGTGGTAAAGAACAACCACATGTTGCGATGGGTATGCGTAGTATTGTGCGTACGGTTTCATTGAGCCAAAATAGTGTCAATATCTTGAGATTCTAAGTAGCAATTAAATGCTACCAATCCTAGAAATATTTAAATTAAATAATAAAAAATCTAAAAATAATATAAGCAATGAACTGAGTATATGGGTCAAAAAATTATAACCGGCACTAAAGAAGTGAAAGAGCTATCCGTTTAGAAGTAAAAGAGAGAATTAGTAAGATTGAGTTTATAAGCAACTCAAAAATAGAACCTTCCCAGAAAGATCGTGAATCGAATAACCAAACAAGGGGGTTATAATTATTCTATCAAAACGTAGCTTTGGAACCCGAATAGTCTTTAGGAAGCAACGAGACTCGTATTATAAACACCATTAGTGATTCCATAAATTTTCATGCCAATTCGATTGTCTTTTACGAAGTCTTTGTTGTCTGAGTCAATAACCATTATGATTTTTAAAAATTTAGTTTTAGGACCACTTGAAGAACAATCACCCACTTTTGTATTTATCAAGCACCCAAAATCAACAAATAATACATCGTTATGTAGGTGAAGAAGACTTAAGAAAGCAAATATGTGTAGGATAATACCTCAGGATGTCCTTGGTTATTTGAGAGGTCCCTGTTCGAGTCCCGACCCAACAAGTACATTTTTTTCTCCTGGGTAATAATTATTAACGGTAGTTGAATACAGAATATATCAAAATTTCAAAAAAGGACGTATGGTATACTGGAGTAATACGTGAAGAAGTGTTTCGTTAACATTTAAGTGCGGGCACATCGTCATAATTCCTCGTGGTTGACAAACTTTATGTTTAATAGTATTAATACTTCAAAGGACATCCCATCTCTCAATAGAAAATAAACTGCTAATCTACAAAGTTATACTTAAACCAATCTGGACATACGGAATAGAGATATGGGGGACAGCTAAAAAGTCAAACATCAAGCGTATCCAATCATTTCAATCAAAAGTCCTGAGAACAATAGTAAATGCCCTTTATTATGTCAGCAACAAAACCCTTCATAACGACCTTAATATACCCTACATTCTAGAACTCATCCCTTCCAAGTTTATGAAATTCCACAATAGCCTTTCCAACCACCCTAATCCTGTAGCACAGTCATTGCACTGCGCCACTCATCCCTATAATCCTCCTCGGAGACTGAAACGGCAGTGGCCTCGTGACCTGCGATAAACGCGTGACAGTGGGAGTCCTCGCAATGGCCAGTTTCTCCAATCATGTCCTGAGCGTCTGTGGCTCTCGCGCTCTTGGTCAGCCTCCATTGGCTAGTATCCGGTGACGCGGCTGGGACTTCCCAAGACTCCGCTTTCTCTTCGCGGTGGATTTGGGGGGTCTCTGGGCTGTCTGTAAATATTGTATGACTGAGCGAGTGAATGATGAACTGTAAATATGGTAGGAATGAGAGCATTTATCTTAATTACTTATTGCCTTATAAAAGGCAGATTGTAATTATAGCACAATAAAGATAAATTGATCAATTGAATAGTATTAATATTGTAAACCCGACTCTCGACAATTTACGGCAGATGAACTTTCCGAGAGCCTGGGAGTTACACCCACAGGGAAATAAAAAGGTGAAAATTGAAAGACAAACTTACCCAGTCCGGAGTCGTTCTGCCACAAGATGACTATCCGCAACTGGATCGCAAGCGATGTTTTTTGTCGACGAATGGAGGTGAGGAAAATGGGAATAATTAAATGATACCTGAGGAAATGTCGATATAACACCGCTGGCCGATGACTCCAGATGGAAAAAGAAGATTTTAATAGAAGAGTGACCACTGACTGGTTCATAGTTTTACGGAGAAGTGAGAGAGAGAACGGTGAGAGGGAGGGAGGTGAGAGGGAGGGGGGAGAGAGGGAGGGGGGAGGCCACCGAGATACGAGTTCTAACAGCTATCGATAGTACTAGGGCTACCGGACGGCCGACATGGATCTCACACAACCCGCCCCCGCTACAAAACTCTCGCAAGCCACGTACGCCCGAACATGCCGCCCGCCCTGAAGTCTCACTTCTGAAAAGAAAAAAAACAAACACAGAGGGCGTAACAGAAGACAGATGAACGACAAGATGGCTATTGAGACGGCAGAGGGCACAGTTTCGCCACAGGGCGGCGAACTGTCCCGGAAGGGGAGGTGACTTCAGCCACACGGGTGACAGCGTCGGAACCTGGGAATACCGACGAAATGCGGCCTAATGACCACTTAAGTGGAGGTAGGTGGTCTTCGCGAATAAGGACAACCGTCCCTGGGACTATGGGCGTAGACGGATGCAACCATTTGCTTCGCTGCTGCAGAGTATGCAGGTACTCACTGCGCCAGCGCTTCCAGAAGTCCTGCTGTAAGCGCTGAACTAACTGCCAACGAGCGATATGGTTGACGGGACCGGACGTAACATCACGGTCAGGAGGTGAAGTAAGGGGGCGAAAGATTAAGAAATGGCCTGGAGTGAGGGCCTCAAAGTCCGATGGATCCGACGACGGAAGATAAAACGGACGAGAGTTAAGGATTGCTTCGACCTGGGTGATGAGCGTGAGGAATTCCTCGTAAGTGAGGTGCTGCTCGCCGATGACGCGCGTAAGGTGGTGCTTTGCCGATTTTACGCTAGCCTCCCAAAGTGAGCCAAAATGAGGACTAGCAGGGGGGATGAATCGCCAGTCGGTGCCAGAGGAGGAGGCGACATCACAAAGGCCCTGCTGATGCTGAGGCCCCGACAACAGACGTCCCAACTCCCGCAGATAATTACTCGCCCCTACGAAATTAGTTCCGTTGTCCGAAAAAATAACAGAAGGGTTACCGCTACGGGCAACGAAGCGCCGGTAAGCGGCAATAAATGCGGGAGTGGAGAGCTCAGATGCCAACTCCAGATGCACAGCCTTGGTGGCAAAGCAGATAAACACCGCCAAATAAGCCTTCGTGGTGACAGCCCCCCGTAAACGAGCACTGGAGACGAGAAAGGGACCGGCGTAGTCAACGCCAGTAGTGGAGAACGCGGCAGCAGAGGATACGCGTCCCGAGGGAAGATTGCCCATTGGCTGAATAATGGGTTTAGGTTTGCAGCTGAAACATCTGTTGCATTTCCGCAAACGATTGCGAACTACATTGCGTCCATCGAGAATCCAATGTCGGCGACGAATGAACGAATGAGTTGCCAAAGCACCAGCATGGAAGAGACGGATATGAGCATCGTCGATGAGCAGGTGGGTTAGATGAGCGCCTTTAGGTAGAAGAGCAGGATGCTTATGCTGATAAGGCAACAACGCAGAAGATAGACGGCCACCCACTCGGATAACACCATGTTTGTCGAGAAACAGATGAAGCTGCATTATCAGACGATGACGAGAAGAGGGTTTCTGAAGCTCAGTTATTTCTTCAACGAAATTTTGAGCTTGGGTCAGACGGATGGCGGCGATTCCAGCTTCCTGGAGCTCCACAGAGGACAAAGGACCAGTACGCCGATGCGGAGGACGCTTTGCATTGAAGACAAAGCGTCGGCAGAAGGCGATTACCCGTTTAAGGCGGAGAAGAGAGGAGAAACGGTCGATTATAGAGACCCCCGAAGTGGTGGGGGCGAGCACTAGAGTAGAAACGGGTTCAGCCTCGGAATCCACATCATCAGAGGAAGACAAATCGACGGAGGAAATAGGCCACAAAGATGGAAGAGATGAGATCCAAGAAGGACCATGCCACCACAGAGGATGATGATGGATCTGACGAGGCTGCAATCCGCGTGACGCGCAGTCGGCAGGGTTGTCCTCGGAGATGACATGTCTCCAGCACCGGGATGGTACCAGCTCCTGGATTTCAGCAACGCGGTTGCCTACAAATGTTTTCCATTTGTGGCTTTCGCCACGGATCCAGGCTAGAGCAACAGAGGAATCGGAGAATGCGATAAACTCAGCATTCAGATGCTGAATGACGTGAGTGGCCAGATGATGCATGAGCTTAGCAAGCAGATGGGCTCCACATAGCTCCAAGCGGGGAAGGGTAACCGCCTTGCACGGTGCTATTTTGGATTTGGCGGCTAAGAGATGGACAGGAAGATGACCAGATGAAGACGATGTGTGGAGATAGACGACAGCGGCATAGCCGGATTCAGAGGCGTCACAAAATCTGACTAGGTGATGAACAGACGATGGGGACGCTTCAGGAATAAAACGCGGTATGCGTACCTCCGAAAGAGAAGGTAGTTGCTCCTGAAAGTTCAGCCAGGGAACGGCCCACTCTTGGGGCAATCCTTGGTCCCAATCCAGGTGAAGCAGGCACAGACGACGGAAGAGGATCTTGGCTGAGAAGGTGACTGGTGAAAGCCAGCCAAGGGGATCGAAGATTCGAGCCATTTGGCTCAGGACGGTGCGTTTCGTGAGTGCGGATTCAGTCAGTCGCACGGAGTAGAGGAAGTGGTCGGACGTGGGATTCCAGCCGAGTCCTAAGATTTTTAGGACAGGATCGCAATCAAGCGACAGAGGATCAGCAGAGGAAAGCTCACGGCAGTGATCAGATGGAATTCCCTGCAACAGAGGGGGATGATTTGTAGCCCATTTTCGCAGCTCAAACCCGCCCGCCATGAGCAGATCTTGCACCTGATGGCGCAGATTGGCGGCCTCAACTTCTGATGAGCCTCCGGTCAGGAGGTCGTCAACGTAAACTTCCTCTAACAGCACGCGCTGAGCTTCAGGATATCTGGCTCCATCGTCATAAGCTAGCTGCTGAAGTGTACGCAGGGCCAAATAAGGAGCAGACGAAACCCCATAAGTAACGGTATTCAGCCGATACGACTGAATGGGCTCAAGATCTGAAAAGCGCCAGACAATTCGCTGATAATCCCTGTGTTCCGGATTTACAAGCATCTGTCGATACATCTGCCTGATGTCGGCTGTAAAGACAAATTGATGTAGCCGAAAACGTAACAAAAGAATGGCGATATCAGCTTGAAGCTTGGGTCCGGTTAACAGAAGATCATTGAGGGACCTGCCGTTAGAGGAAGCGCACGAGGCGTTGAAGACTACACGAATTTTGGTAGGAGGATAGTCTGGCCGATGGACCGGATGATGAGGGATGTAATAAGGTTCATATGGAGAAGGGTTGGCGGGTTCCGCCACTACCTCCATATGGCCACTGTCCAAGTAATCTCGCATGAAGTCGTGATGGTTGGCACGGAGCTCCGGCTGCTTACCGAGGCGATGTTCTAAACGGCTGAATTGCCGCTTAGCCACATTAACGGACATACCAAGATCACGAGAGGCGAGGGGAAGATCCACGATATAACGCCCAGTAGGAGAGCGATGGACGCCTGAAAGGTACATCTCCTCGCACCTTTTTTCAGCTGGAGTGAGTGGGACGACATTCGGAACCTTGTCAAGCTCCCAAAACATACGGACAATGTCAGTGAGACTCTCGCCCGGAAAGTGGGCCTTAGCTGGAAAATAGATAGAATCTTGGACAGGGCTTTCAGAGAAAGCATCGGAAGATTCTGGCGTAGCAGGCGTATGATCAGTGGGATGGCAATCAGATGAGTGAGGAGAGTCTGAGCAGAAATCAGATGAAACAGAAGGGTCGGATGGATTTAAGGCGAGCAGACGACCAGATGTTTCCGCAGGTTGGGGAAGCTATTTCGAACCAGATGCCTGAGGAGAGGATGATCGAGGCGAAATGTTAGGCGACTTAGAAGACCTGATACCCTCCTTGATACGGTTAGTGCGTGATGGGCGACGAGTGCTGCCATCAACTGTGCCAGGAGCGAAGGTGACATGCCTAGATGGCTTTCGATGGCGAGCATAGGGACCAAGAAGCACCCATCCTAGGGTGGTTCGAATGGCACCAGGGAGCTCCGCGGTAGGCGATAATATTTCCGGGAGAATCAGAAATGGAAGCACATCTGAGCCCAGGAGGATGTCAATCGTTCTAGGACGATAAAACAAATGATCGGCCAAATTGAGCCGCGTTAACACCGGCCAATGGCATCGAAACTCCCTAGACGGCAGCGGTTCAATAAGTGTATCGATGACATAGGCCTTGACCTTGAAATATGGGAGGTCACCCTGATGGAATAAGGTGACATAAGCATATCCTCGGACACGAATCGGATTCACATTGCTGAGGGTGCGCAGATGCATTGGTTCGGACCGTGGACGAAGATGCAGCCGCGAAGCGCAGGCGGAGGTGATGAGGGTGGTTTGACTGCCAGAATCAAGAAGGGCACGAGAGATGGAGTGAAATTGACTATTTTCAAGACGGACAATGGCGGTAGGCATCAACTGTTCCAGATGCCGGTTTTGGCTGCGAGCAGGACGAGGGGTCAAGGAGGAAGAACACAGACGATCAGGCGGGAACAGACGCTGAGGTGATCGAGGACGTCCTAGTCAATCCGACTGACACCCAGAAGAGGGGGGCTATTGGCGAGGGCGCCTACGTTGCTCCTTAGGTACATAAGAAGCACCAAATGCATCAGATGAGGCAGGAGAGGTGGAACGAGCAGGGAACTGCCGATTCGTAGGCGATGAGACGCGTGAGGCCACAGACTGAACAGATGAAGGTGTTCGAGGCGAAGTCGAACGTGAATGAGGTGGAAAGGCGTCTCTTGAATGATGCTGAGGTACATCGTTTCTTAGATGCAGGATGGTATGATGTCGCTGGCCACATACATGGCAGGAATGCGAAGATTGGCATTGGTCAGTAGAGTGATACTCGGACAGACAATTGCGGCAGATGGAGATGCTTGCCACATATGTTAGGCGCTGCTGAGAAGTCAAAGCCTTAAATGTGGGGCACTGGCGAATAGAATGGTCCTTAACGTCACAATAGGCACAAGTAGCCCGGGTCGAAGCAGAGGAGCGAGATGGAGGCGCCGAGGTGTAGACAGAACGACCAGCAGACGGATGGTTTTGTGTAGAGCGCCCGGGTGACTGGGAACGCTGAGTGTGCTGTTTGAAGGCAGGCGATGACGGGCGAAACCGACTAGGCGACTTGACTTTGGATGACGGAGGGCAAGGAGTGCTTTCCAGCACTCGTAGTTGCTGAGTAGCAAACTTCAACAGGGTGTCTACAGACGGAAATTCATCCGTTGTCAACTGCCGTTCGAAACGCTGACGAGATTCCTCGTCAAGCCCTTGGACGCTCATTGAGAACAATAAAAAGTCGGCTAAATTGTCAATGGGCAAGGATTTAAGCGCATGAATAGCATTTTGATGGGTGGTTATAAAGCCTTTTAGATGCTCAATAGAGGCGGTAGACGATGAGGGATAATGCGAAATTTGCCTTAAGTACATCTGAGCCAAACGACGATTATTTTGGAATCGTTGTCGCAGGGCTCGATAGGCAAGCTGATAATGAGCAGCGCTGTGCTCGAACATGAAGATGGCAGCTGCCGCTTCATCGGAGACAGCAGATCTCAGAAAATGAAATTTCTGAGCGTCCGGCAAGGACGCGTTGTCGTGGACGAGTGAATCGTATAAGGCGATAAATTCAGGCCAGCGTTCAATTTGACCGTTGAACGTTGGCAGCTGAATACGCGGAAGAGGGAGATCAACCGGGGGAGTGCTGGTCGTATTGTTAGGTACGTGGTCCTTAGACAACTGACTGCACCTCATTCGAATGGCCAAGATCAGGTCAAAATAGGCGGGATGTTCCAACGGATTGGCGGGTCGTTGACCGTCCGGTAGCTGACTAACTGTCTGGACGTACCGGCTGTCCGCCTCAAGAAATTCAGACTTAAGCTCTCTCAAAGTATCTAGACAGGCCTCCACCTGGGGATAATCCGTCGCCTTAAGCTCCTGAACTGTGTCATAAATTTTTTGAACTGCAGCGAGCAGTAGGTCCCGCTGCATTTTAAGGGCAATTAAGTTCGCCTGTAACTTCTCGGCGGCTGTTTGGCCCATGATGAAATATTAAATGAAGGAAAATTGAAATTAAGTTAGAATGAAGATTAAAATTTAAATTTGAATTTTAAAGTTTAAATTGCAGTAAAAATTGAATTTACAATTATGATAAGCGGGGATAAGGCGATAAGGAGATAATGGAAAGTCTAAAGGTCGATTCCCTTGGGTTTCGGCACCAAAATGTAAACCCGACTCTCGACAATTTACGGCAGATGAACTTTCCGAGAGCCTGGGAGTTACACCCACAGGGAAATAAAAAGGTGAAAATTGAAAGACAAACTTACCCAGTCCGGAGTCGTTCTGCCACAAGATGACTATCCGCAACTGGATCGCAAGCGATGTTTTTTGTCGACGAAGGGAGGTGAGGAAAATGGGAATAATTAAATGATACCTGAGGAAATGTCGATATAACACCGCTGGCCGATGACTCCAGATGGAAAAAGAAGATTTTAATAGAAGAGTGACCACTGACTGGTTCATAGTTTTACGGAGAAGTGAGAGAGAGAGCGGTGAGAGGGAGGGAGGTGAGAGGGAGGGGGGAGAGAGGGGGGGGGAGGCCACCGAGACACGAGTTCTAACAGCTATCGATAGTACTAGGGCTACCGGACGGCCGACATGGATCTCACACAACCCGCCCCCGCTACAAAACTCTCGCAAGCCACGTACGCCCGAACAAATATGTCTCCTCTACCCCCAATACCTTCTTGGAAACATTTTCAGATGACACTGCAGTCCTGCTATCCCATTCAGACCCCGATATAGCATCCTATAACCTTTCACAACACCTTTGTGAGACCAAGTATTGGTGCAACCAATGGCGAATCAAAGCTATTGAAGAAAAATGTTCCCATATTACCTTTACCCTCTGCCGCATGTCCTGCCCACTAGTTTTTTTTTAATTCCATTCCTCTTCCTGTATCCGATACAGTACGGTATTTAGGCTTCTATCTCGACAAAAGACTGACATGGAACCCACATAGGAGGCTGAAAGACAAGAACTAAACAGACGCTTTGGACTACTGTACAAACTACTTCGAAGGTTATCCCATCTCTATATAGAAAATAAATTACTAAAGCCACTATAGACATACGGAATAGAGAGTAAATTAATCCAAGTTAAGTTACAAAAGAGTAAAAGGGTGCTTAGTGTGTGTTTTATACGGAATAGAGCTATGGGGGCACCATAACAGTCGAACACTATGCGTATCCAATCCGTTCAATGAAAAGCCCCTTATTATGATAGCAACAAAGCCCTTCATAACGATCTTAATGTACCCTACATTCTTGAACTAATCCCTTCCGAATCCATGAAATTACATAGGAACCTATCCAACCACCCTAATCCCATAGCACGGTCATCATAGTGCGCCACTCATCCCTACAATCCTCCTCGGAGACTAAAACAGCAGTGGTCTCGTGACCTGCTATAAGTGGGAGTCCTAGCAATGGCCAGTTTCTCCAATCATGACCTGAGCGTATGTGGCTTTCGCGCTCTTGGTCAGTTTCCGCTGGCTCTTATCCAGTGCCGTGGCTGGCGGAGGAACGTGGATGACTTCCCAAGACTACGCTTCCTCTTTCGCTTGTGAGGGAGGTGACAACCATGTGTTTTTGAAAGGTCTCTGGGCTGTTTGTAAATACTGTATGAATGACAGAGTGAATGAAAATTGTAAATATGGTACGAATGAGATAATTTATCACAATTACTTATTCCTCAATGAGGCAGAATGTAATTTTATCATAACAAAGTTTTATTATATTATCGTAATAAAGTTGTTTTTACATTAATACAAAAAATTAGTATTAATGAATTTCATTTAATAGCAGTTACTTTTTGTTACTAATGTCAGGTGAAAATTACACTCTTATGTGGAAATATTCTTGGGAAATTTCTCTACCGACTATTACGGCTCAATGTCACAATCCGGAAGACATTTAATTATACTTGAGGCGTGTCACCGCCACCTCAGGCAAACTTTCTTCGTTACCTCCGAACTCGTTTTTAAATATTGGTTTCTGATACTTTCGTCGCTTGTTGAGCATTATCATTTACGTTCTAACGAGTTAAGATAGTTAAATAGAAAACTTGAAAATGAAAAACCATGAATAAAATTATAATCGATGTGATTACCGTCTCTTAAGGAGTTACAAGGTCTACAGGTAGTAAGGGATAATTGACATATACAAACATAAAGGATAGTTGTAAGTGTGGGGGAATCGCATTAGCAGGTAGTTCAGCTGGTTCTACACCAAAAGCGGTCAGTTATTGCCAGACTTTCAGAAGAGAGTAATCAGATATCTCAGGCAGTAAGTCCATGGTGACTTTCATTGGTGGATGTTAAGACATGTTTTAGTAGTAGGTAGTCTTTGTAAATCTTAGCATAAAACATGGTCATGATTTCAGCTCGGAAAATTGCCCAGGCTGTTGTAGCACAAGTCTTGTGGATGAAAGTATTGTTAACGTTTTATTCTTGAATACCTCCTCGGCTTATAATTATTATTACATCATTCCTTACATTTACTCATCCTATGAATGCACCTATGAACCCTAACCAGCGGGATGTAGGGGAGTAGGCCAATGTTGGGACACAACTTACACTGTGTTATCGCGGGGATTTACACGACGGTGTTAATGAAACCAGTAGGATCTTGGTAGTCGGTTTTTTGGCTTCTAAGGGTTGGTATCGTGTTATGGTGGCCTCGTCTCTCTGCCTCCTAGCTTTTAGGCACACAACTACCAGCGATACTTCATTACCCTTAGCCAATGTCTAAATATCTTGAAAATAGCATAGAATCGCTTTTTAATTGTAAGGTATTTGGGATGGCTTCCTCCAATATGTAATACTAACTTTTGAAAAATTTACGTAGGTATAAAGATTAAATTAACATAATTAGAATTGTGTCTTATATGAAAATGGTTCGTAAGTCGACTTTTAACTGACCAGGGCCGTCAGTGGACCTAATGTTAGATTCGCCTAAGAATCTATAGTAAATAATAATTTTGTCATTTTTTTAAGGGGGTAAAAAGAAAAGGAAAAAGTGGACCTAACTCACTACTATAAGGACTACTAACAGGAACCCTAGGAATGCTTAGAGGATTTTAGTTATAACCACATTGCTTAGTAAGAAAATCTTTACTTTAGTGAAACAAAATAGTGCCCAATTGTGTTTCAGTGGGTGATCGAGAATGATTGCGTACTTCAAGTTAGGAGAATTAGGAAATTAATAGAGTTAGTAAATTGGATATAGTTTAACGTTACATCTGAGAAAAGCGCTGGCAACCGGCAAGTAGGATGTTAAATAATCCCATGTTTCTTAATAGATAGTAATCCCTGGCGTGTTTATGTTTACGGTCAGAATCAAATAATTTAATCCTCATTTTACGATGTTGACTGTACGGTGCTGTTATAAATAATGTTTTTGTTTCAAATTTAATCCATAAGAGAGCTTTATATTACCAGAAAAAATAAGGTTATCCCACGATCTATTGTCTTTTTGTTATGCGGCCTTTGTTTTTATTTGTATTAAAAAAAATACGGTGATGTGAGAAGATTTAGGTTGGAAAAATTCAAACGTGTAATTAATGACAGTACTCGCCCAGTCATTGCACTGCACCGCTCATCCCTATAAACCTCCTTGGAGACTGAAACGGCAGTGACCTGCTATAAACGCGTGACAGTGGGAGTCCTGGCAATGGCCAGTTTCTCCAATTATGTCCTGAGCGTATGTGGCTCTCGCGCTCTTCGTCAGCCTCCACACCAGTGGGGGACTTCCCGAGACTCCGGTTCCTCTTTCGCATGCGAGGGAGGTGACAACCATGTGGATTTGGGAGGCCTCTGGGCTGTTTGTAAATATTGTATGAATGAGCGAGTGAATAATGAATTGTAAATATGGTATGAATGAGAACACTTATCTCAATTACTTCTTTCCTAACAAGGCAGATTGTAATTTTAGCAGAATAAAGAATTTATATAAGTGTGTGTTAGATGGAACCTTCACGAAAGGTTCCGTGCTTCTGCTTGAGACAGGGACAAATACAGGGGACAGTGTGAGCTGCAAAATGTGCTTGTGTGTTACAAACATGAAATTCATGGGTAGAAACCGGTGACTTTTTTTTTTTACCCTTTAAACCAGTATTTCATCCTTTAATAAACGTTTTGTGCCCCTTCAACAGAAATAACTATTCTACATCCGAATGATAACACTATTCGTTGATGTATAAATCTATGGACTAATCTGGAACTACGTATATAGTGACTCTGTCACTATAAACCGACAACCACATGATGGAATCCTTCACAGGTATCTTGGTTGATAAGCCTAGCGGTTAATAAGTGGCTGATCCGTCAGCAATTGTGGCCGGAACACAATTCTTAAGTTACTAACTGAATGAAACATTTTTAGTAAAGCGTAGATAAAGAGTACATTACGATCTGATAAAAGATTACCGACAATCATCAAAATATTTTGTTGCGGTGATACATCGATTGGCTCACGTCGCCACAAAGAGACGAAGTTCCGTCCGATATGACACCGTCGTTACTAGGAGAACAAACCCTCTTCTCTGAACTGAACAGTCAAACTATTTGTACTTATTTACGCACAGTATAGTAGTGGGATTTCGTAAAATAACTATAATAAATGACTCATTAGGCGATAGCATATTAAGATAATGAATACTTGTTCACAGTTGGCTACTTGTAGTGCTAACTTCGGCCTGACGGAGACAAACTTATTGGCTAATGTAAGTCTGTTTCTGGTTATATAACCCTAGTCAGCAGCCTTTCGAGCGATTGTGTGTAGTCATGTCGAGGGACTGGCTATACACATGTCGATAAGTTAAATAATCTTTGTAGAGGAGAGTATTTTAAAAGAAATGAAAGAAAATCTTTATTATGAAGTACAAGCAGAACACTGGTATATACAAATATAAGGAGTTATGTTACTACATACTGGGTCGGATGTTGGGAACGAGTGCCTGGGAAACAAGTGGGGACCGGGGCAAAATCTGAGACATATAAGAGAAGGGTAGTTCCAAGGAATTGGGATGGAGGTCTTGGAAGGAATGCGGTTACTTAATAATATCAGTGACTTCCATGAAGTCACGAGGCAGGTATACACTAGGTTTTACTATGAGCATTACATAACGCCTTAGTATTATGTATCTGATGGATAATGTATATGAACAGTCTAGAGACTTTGTCGCGTGTACACACTTGAATGCCTTGTTCCTGCTCAACAGGATTTCTATACTTCTAATTTTTAATTTTTATTCAATCGGACCATGAAAAAACACTTTTTACCTGACCCTTATTTTTGGAATAGAAACTGTATTTCGCAATGGTAAAAGGACATGAGTACTTTTTGCCGATACAATCTATAAACTCGCAAGCCTCGTTTTGTTGAGTTAGCCTCAAAGTCTGGTAGTGTTGTGAATAATTTAAAAACTAACAAACCGATTCACAGTAAATCTGCACATAAATTTGGTAGGATCTGAAGAGAACAATTGGCTCCTTAATATGATAACAAATGAAAGCCTTTTCTTATTTTTAATGCCCCCTATACCTAGTAAAAATTTTATTTTTGGTGTGATTTTTGCCTCAATAACTTTAGACAGTTCGTAAAAAAAAATATTTTTTGTGATAATTTAACATGTTTCACAAATGGAACAATGGCCAGTTCAGGTTAACTTTAAAAAAATTTAAAAGTGTAATAAAAAAAATTATTTTTGAGATAAAAGTGATAAAATCCTAATTAAAAAAAAGGGAGTTGAAGGATTTGTAAGGAGATGAAAAAGAGTTTGCTTGAAGTTTATTCATGGACAATGTAAGACATGGAGTGAGTAAAGAAGTGACATTTGAAAAGCTCGATGGAAAGCAGTTTTTAAACTGTGGATTTTGGATTAGATGCGCTATATTGTCTAAGATTTGTCTCCTGTCTCGCATTACAAACGGGAGACAAAATTTCTGCGATTTAGTCTCAAAGCCGTGTTTGTAGACATAAATTTGTCTCTCTATTGCCTCTAGACATTGTCTTGATATAAAAATTGGTAAACTTGGTATACAAGTGTACGAAGCCTTAGACTAGCACTCCTGGAAGGGACCAGTTCCACATAGACAACAGCATCACACTCGCCCTTTGGATCTGGTTGGTTTTCGCTTACCCTTAGATACCGGTTGTGAATTCGTAATCAGACTCCACAAAGTACTTCCTCTCCTCGTCACTATTGAGGAACACCTGCTTCAGGTGTCAGATAAAACGAAAAAATACTACTGATCGGTTTTAGTATCCTAGACAGCTAGCAGGGTAAAATCGAACGCTGTGTTCTTTCTTCCACCACCGGGCTTAGATCATACTAGGTCCTAGCGCTTCCTGGCCTAAAAGAGGGAATTAGGCCACAGCAGGACACATTTCACCTCACATGTAAGTGAATATGATCCATGATACTAATGATTTCATCTACTTTATTTCATGTCCGAAAAATTCCAAAAATAACCCAATAAAAATCATGTTGTCTAACGGTTAATAGTATACAGTATGTAAGGATTGGGATCGAAGAGGTCAATAATCGAGGGGGGTCATAATTATGACCTTAAATGTGTTTGAATTTTTATCACATATTTATAAGATCTTAGTTCACAAAACCTTTGTACTTTTTAATGAGGAAAACCCCGTCATTCAACGCTGTTTTCATCAACAAAACACCGTAAGAATAAACTATGCCGGAGAACAATACGATTGCCAACTAATTAACGTTATCAAAGCGAACAGACTGCTACCGGGCCCAATGGAAGGTTCAACAACCCCTCTCTAAGACAGTCCCTAACAAAAAGCGGCACTGCCAAAGGGATGGGATTTGTCCTAGCCGCTGGAGCGAGAGGGGCGGAACAGCCGGTAATTCCCGAACATCCCCCCCCCCCCGGCCACCACAATAATGAGCTAGTGCTCCTCAGGGAGAGAGAAAGACCGGCTCTGCTAAGCCATTTATATTTATGGGGTCTGTGTGGCTTTTAGCTGGCCTTAGGGGTAGTCGTTTCATGCTAATTATTTAATGTAGTAAACATGATACATTGAAAAATATGTTATGTTAAAATTAATAGTTTATGTAGGGGTTTAAGGCCGCTTAGAACCTCACATTTCATTGGAAAATTATCCCAGTTATAGATGTTATGTAGATAGTTGATAGAGGTATATAGTTCATAACACTGGTACTTAAGAACCTTGAAAACCATAAAAACTTATAATACACTGGACGCTTTGACATGGAAAGAGAAGTAAAAAAAATTTTGTCTATAGAAAAAGTAGTGAGAAGTAAAGCCAATAGCATAGAACGGCCAAAAAATCCTAATTGAAAGTAGTTTAGTTGCTATGAATTACAATTTTTTCTAGACATGATTGTTTTTTCAGTCCTCTATGATATTTACATTTTATGACTACCTGTTCTATACCAGTGCCACAATTTTTAAGGAGAACTTTTCACCTTTGAAGAAAATCACTAGTAATTTGGATGTTAATTAATGTACCGGGCTTCCGTTTTTGAAGGAAGAATTTTTGAAGTCTTTTGAAACAATTTTTGAGGAAAAAATCTGTACCTTGAGAGATTCTATCCATAGCGAGCGTTCACGTCCCGTTTTTGAAAATGTACCGGAATTTGATTTTTTATTCATTTTATTTGTTTTTCTAGGTTTTTGTTTATATTTCAGTTTTTTATTGATTTTTTTTACGTTACTCCATACCAAATCTCACATGGGAATTGAAAATCAGCACCAAACAAATAGGTGGACTGGAAGATGACCCGATTTCCAAAAAGGTTTCTGGTTTTCTAATAAGAAAAAATAAAAGACGAGAGAAGTTTGCGGAAAATGCAATAAACCTATTTACTTGTCACAGGCTTATATTATACATGCCCAAAATGTGTTGATAGTTATTCACAATTGTCGGGGGTGTCACTAGGGGAGTGCCTAATCACTCTAGCCCTGGTGACAAGTGCGGATTGTTGTAGTTCATAACATGGACCATTGTTCCATGTCGACATTTAATATCTGACTCCATTTTTATGATAGGTATGTGTCCCGACAATACACTATGTTCAAAAGAAAAGGTACAGAGGTTTCATAAAGAATAAGACCTGTTCAGAGTTCGAACGGGGCACGGCAGTGCAGCAGGCGTGAGGCGTCAGAGGGTCTGCCAGGCTGTGAGACAGGGTGACGGCGCAGAGGTGCGGCAGAGACAGAGTAGACTTCAGTGTTTTTTTTTTATTTCAAAACCTCAAAACGAAATAATACAATGTACAAAAAAATAAAATAATTTGGATTACAGATTTCTTCTCTTTCTGCATTTACATGCATTTGGAGGAGTGCATAAATATAATAAAATTTTTGTTCTGGTTAAAAGTTCATCGTTCTTATACAACACTAGGTGATGAGGCTCACCTTCACCTTGTCACCGACACCAAACACTAAACACTAAGACACTAAAACAAAACAAAACAAAAACAAAATCTGTACCTAGAACCTAGGACTACAGTGTTCCTGCCGCGACAGCGTCCTGCCATCGTTGGGGGAACGGAGCGGTGGTTATCGTGTTAAACACCGGGTTTGTTAAATATTGTAATAAGTCGAAAAATTTGATATGTCTACGCTGGATGAATTCATCCACCGAAGACAGCTCAAATATCTCATGCAGCTCACTGTTGCTTCGCTGCTCGAAGAAGTACCTCTGACCACTTTCATCAGTATACCGTTTTGGAATTGTTGGAGTTTCTTAGCTGTCGGAGCGGCGCACCATACAGCAGAGTAGGCCTTAGTATACTCTTGTATATCAATAGCTTGAGACGCAGTGATAGATTGGGGGAAGTTAATAAGTGTGCAAGCCGGTAAGACTTCGTGCGTGTTAGCTTCAACTTCTTCGCAAAATGGTTACTAAAATGGAGATGTCTGTCCATTTTAATTCCCAGATATACTAGGTCGTTGGCTGGTGAGTTTTTCTCCGTTCTTACTATGTAACCAGTTGGAAGCGGGCTTTTTCCCTTTTGGAAAGAGAAAATTACGCAGTCAGCCTTACCCGCGTTAACAGAGATATTGAGTCTCCCCAATCTCTCACTGATCTGGTTACAGGCTCCTTCCGCCTGTCTTAGAGCAACCTTGGCACTCATGCTGCTACTGTACACCGCTATGTCTTCTGCGAAAGCAGTAACTTTGGTATTTTTGTTCCGGGCTCCAACAATCTCAGACGTGTATACGTTGAATAGTACAGGGGATAAGACGGTTCCTTGGGGTACTCCACAGGTCAGTGGCACAGCTTCGGAGAAGCTAACACCCACCGCACCTGAAACGATCTGTTTTTCAGGAAGCTAACCAGAATTGAATAGAGTTGCTGCGGTCTTTTCCGGTCGCAGAGCATTTGACACAGTGTCCCGTGAGACACCGAGTCGAATGCTTGGGTGCAATCTAGGGATATTATAGCCGTGGCTATGTTTCTATTCATATTATGGCTAGTGTTTACGCCATTTGCGTAAACTTAATTTCATTTTAATTTGAATTTGCTATTCAATAAGTAATTACCCGAAACCATTCGGTAGTTCTGTGAATCACAGACGCTGGCGCTGCCTGCCGGCTCGATCAGCGTTTTTCCCCACGTTTTTGTCTCTCAGGTGGTAATTTTCATGTTCATTATTATAGCGTCTCTTTTTGTCTTCAACAGTTATCATTTTTCACACTGTTTTTCAAGCGTATCTTCAACGCCATTATCTTTGTTTAGTCATTATTCAAATCACTAGTACGCAGTCTTGGAGAAGCGACATTTCAGATTAAACGCAGACAGCTATTGGATGAATCGGGACTTAGATAAATGTGGAGTTTGGGCCCAAATCTCTAGGTTATGGGAGTTCAAGAAGGGAGATTCGCACGCTGTCGTCACATCGAAGCAGGTAGGAATTTACATTACTGTGTTTACATTTGATATTGTCATTTCTCTAACGAGACTCTCAAATAATTACAGTCCACTTAAAACTCAAACGTATAGCTAATTATCCCCAGGCTAATTAGTTTCTCGAATCAGTCGCCTCGTTTGCCGGTTGCGATTTCAACTGGTGAAATTCCAAACATATTTTTTGGTTCTCCGTATTCCGGATTATTCTGTCCAACTATTAATTTGAAAATTGATCATCAGTTTGAGTCAGAAGGTTAGTCAAATCGAATCGCGACGACTAGCGCCAGGTGTCGAAACCACATCAACTCAAACTGTGATTACTGTTTGTCTAATTATTATTAGTACTCAATTTAATTTTATCACCAACTTTTGAATTTCAGAATTTCTGTTTTCCTTGTACATGATTTCCCTTTATATTTTCCTGTAAATATCCACTAATTCCATTTATTTCTGATAGTAATAGCATTAAAATGGCTCCACCAACTTCCCAAGAAATACAACAACAAATCGATTTAGCTATTAGTCAGCGAAATGATAGTTTTGCAGTTGCAACTGCTTTATCAGACTCTGCTAAGACAATGACTATAGCCGATTTACCTCGGCTTAAGGCCAACTATGAACGCTTATCTGAAATTGAACAGGAATTCAAGAAATTTAATTTCCTCATAAAAAAATTCAATTTGCATTTGCCAGTTACTGATCAAGTTGAAACTACACAACCTTACGTAGCCTTTGTACAATTAATCGACACAATCCGAGCTAAATATTTTCAGCTCAAAAAAACTGAACCTTCAGTATTGAACGCTGAAGTCAATCCCGTTGCAAACGTCCCATCTGTAGCAAATCCACATCTGCCAAAAATTCAGATTCCTAAATTCAATGGCAAATTGTCCGATTGGCCTAATTTTTTTGCGCTTTTTAATTCCATGGTTCATCGCGACCCGCAGTTAAGTAATATTGCCAAATTACATTATCTTAAAACATCCACTATCGATGAAGCTGCTTCCGTCATTGCTTCATTCCATCTAACCGAAGATAATTACCAATTGGCATTCGATGCTCTAACTGCCCGGTACAATAATCCGAGACAAATTGGTCACATGTACCTCAAAAGCATACTTGACTTTCCCACTGCCAAATCCAATTCATTGTCTGACCTCAAGGGCTTTATGACCATTCACGAAAATTCTGCCAATGCTCTCAAAGCCTTGGCACTTGATGATTTGAGCGATTTTTTGCTAGTGTCATTAGCACTGAAAAATTTGGATTCTAAATCTCGACATGCTTTTGAACTAAATCATGATTCCACCACTGTACCTACTTTCCAAAGCTTATTGGATTTTGTCAATCAACAGATCAAAACCATCGAAACTTCCCAGTTAATTGGTGAACCCAGTGTTAAACCTCGGACTGCTGTCAAATCTCATTCGTATATTGCTCAGACTTCCCATGCAAGCGTTGATAACCGCTCAGCTAGACCCCCTGCTTCCTGCTTCTGCTGCTCTCACAATCACCATGTGTCACAATGCAGCAAGTTTCAGCAATTATCTATTTCAGCTCGATATGAGCTCCTGAAAAAGAATCAGCGTTGTTTCAATTGCCTTGGTGGTCACCTGCGGTCCAAATGCACGTCGACATCATCATGCCGGAAATGTCATTCCCAACGGCATAACACGTTATTACATTCGGATCAGCAAATAGCAACCCCGTCAACTTCTGCCATGTCCATTCCAGCTCCATCGGTATCAATTGAAAATCCCAGTGTTGCACCAATAGTGCTTTCATGCTCAGCTGCTCGTTCAACCACTCAGGAACGTGCTCATTCCCTTTTAGGCACATTTCGTGCTTTCATAACCGACTGTACTGGTTCTATTTATCCCATCCGTGGTGTCATTGACCCCGGTTCTCAAGTATCCTTCATTAACAAGGGTATAGTGCAAAACTTGCGTTTGCCTACTTCTCCTAATCACATGGCTGTATCCGGAATAGGTTCTTCCGATACATTGTCAACAGGTTTGGTCAATATCCAACTGATTTCCCGTTTGAACAACAAACGACTCTCTCTCTGTGTTGCCGTAATCAACACCATTGCACACCAACTTCCTAGCATGGAAATCCCAAAGGAAAACCTAAAACGGTTCTTCCGTCTTCGTTTAGCGGATCCTCATTTTCATCGTTCCGATAAAATTGACATTTTATTGGGGGCTGACGTGTTTCCCCGCTTGATAACTCAAATTGGCATTCGGCCTATTCAGCATGGTCCCATTTCCATTGGCACCATTTTTGGACACATCATTGTAGGCCCGATCCAAATCATGAATCCGACCCCCTCTACCATTTCCTTGTTATCCACTACTGAAGTGGACAAGCAACTCACCGCATTTTGGGACGTTGAATCCGTCCATCAAGGCTCCATCTCCAATCCCTTGGATGATGTTGCTGAACAACATTTCATTTCTACGTTTAGACGCAATGCTGACGGCAGATATTCCGTCGCATTGCCATTTCACCCTAGTGCAACCCCATTGGGCTGCAACGTCACTCATCCCGACTTGAGCACCGCTTAGCCAAACATGGCTCAATTGTTGCTGAATATAAAATGTTCATGTCTGACTATCTGTCAGCAGGCCACATGGAACCTGCCTCCACTGCTTCAACATACGTTATACCCCATCACATTGTAACAAAAGAGACCAATCAAGGTCCGAAAATTCGTGTTGTCTTTAATGCTTCAGTCCCCGACTCCACTGGGGTATCGCTGAACGAGCGACTCCTCAAGGGTCCTAAACTGCAACAAGATCTCTCCCATGTCATTTTGTACTTCCGCCTCAACTATGTTGCCCTTTGCTGCGATATCAAGCAAATGTATCGCCAGGTTCTCGTCCATCCCGAGCACCGGCAGTATCAGCACATATTTTGGAAACCAAGCGAGAGCGCTGTTACTCAAGAAATGCAGCTTAATACCGTCACTTACGGTATGGCTCCGTCAGCCTTTTTGGCTGTACGAGTGCTCCAACAGCTAGTCCACGATGAAGGCCACCGTTTCCCTATGGCTTCTCATGCTATAATGCATAACACGTACGTGGATGATATTATTTGTGGCGCTTCCAGCCTTAGCGAGGCTGCCTCTTTGCAATCTCAGCTCACAGAATTATTGGCTTTAGGCGGTTTCCAGCTACGCAAATGGTCATCCAGCCATCCTGAGCTTCTGCATACTTTGCCTCATGACCATTTGGAATGCCCACTTCTGTTTTCAGACCCCGATCGGACTCTCAAAATTCTGGGTCTTAATTGGGAGCCTTCGTCCGACTCATTTATTTTCCGTATCACCCCCTTCGATGGAACCTGTACAAAGCGTTCCTTACTTTCATACATTGCGCGAATTTTCGACCCTAATGGGTTTGTAGCTCCAGTCACATTTGCATTAAAAGCTATGCTACAACAATTATGGTTGTCTGGCCTTACGTGGGATGAACCCATCAATCAGACACTTCAACAATCGTGGTCTCGTCTCGTTCACAACATGAGCACTCTCGGTAACCTTCGTATACCACGACATATCGTACAACCTAATGACGCTTCATTAAGCCTTATCGGCTTCGCTGACGCATCTCAACTCGGCTATGCTGCCGTAGTGTACTTATGTTCAGAAACAGCTCATTCTCGCGTCAGTACTCTCTGGAAGGCCAAAACTCGTGTAGCTCCTCTCAAAACATTGTCAATTCCTCGTTTGGAGTTATGTGCAGCTCTGCTGCTGTCCGAGCTTATTTGCTCATTGCTGACATTTTCTTATCCTTCCCCTTTGCAGACCGTCCGTCTATTTTCGGATTCTCAGATCGTACTCTCGTGGATCAACACTTCCCCTCATCTTTTAAAAACCTTTATTGCTCATCGCATTTCCCGCGTAAATGAAATTCCATTTTCTAATCGCTCTTGGTCGCATGTATCTTCCGACCAGAACCCTGCTGACTTGGCCTCAAGAGGTCTTACAGCTGAGCAATTTGTCACTCCTGACCCTCAAACATTGTGGTATTCTGGCCCTGAATTCGCCAATCAACCTCAAATTCCATGGCCTGACGTCTTTGAACCATCCTCAGCTCACACTGAGCAGCTGCCTGAGTTACGCAATACCAATCCCGTCTCATTGGTGGCAGTCTCATCCAGCAATTTCCTGCACGATTTGCTTACCCGATTTTCGTCATTAAATAGAGCACGTCGAGTCCTGGGTTGGATCTTGCGTTTCTCTACCAACGCTCGCATTGCAGCATCAGCACATCGAACTCAGGGTGACCTTACGGTTTCCGAGTTACAAGCTGCCATGCAATATTATGTCACTTCCACTCAATCCATCCATTTCTCAGCCGAGATAGCTCGTATTCAGACCCAACAAAACACCAAGTCATTGCAAACATTAACCCCTTTTCTGGATCAAGCCGGTGTTCTTAGGGTGGGCGGTAGACTTTCGCGTTCTCAGTTGCGTTATCCAGCTCAACACCCAATATTGCTGCCCAAACGAGCTCATTTGTCATATCTGATATCACGTCATGCTCACTTGACATGCCTTCATGCTGGTCCCACCACTTGTATGGCGCACATTCGATCCGAATATTGGATCCTATCTTTGCGCAGTTTGATTCGTTCGGTAATTTCATCATGCCGCACATGTAAATTGTTCAGAGCGCGTTCGCCTCAACCATTGATGTCCTATCTTCCGTCGGTCCGCCTGACACCAGGCCGTCCCTTTATCAACACGGGCGTCGATTATGCTGGCCCTTTCAACGTCAAGTCTTCGCGACTGCGTAAGGTCCCCATTACCAAAGGTTATTTATGCCTTTTCGTGTGTCTGACCACCAAGGCATTGCATCTGGAGTTCTCCTCCGAGCTATCCACCTTTGCATTTCTCTCCGCATTAGATCGTTTCATAGCACGTCGCGGTCTACCTCAGTCCATTTTGTCGGACCGAGGAACCAATTTTATTGGCGCCAACCGCGTCTTAAATGAAGCTTCAGTATTCATGCGCGATCATTCATCCGAAATCACTTCGCACCTCAGTTCCCAAGGCATTCAGTGGAATTTTAACCCTCCCTCTGCTCCAAACTTCGGCGGTATTTGGGAAGCAGGTGTCAAGTCCGTCAAAACCATTCTAAGCCGTATCACTGCAGATACTTGCTTTACTTCCGAAGAATATTTTAACTTCTTTGCTCGTATTGAAGCCATCCTTAACAGCCGACCTTTGTGCCCTCTTTCATCAGATCCTCTCGAGGCATCCGATTACCTCAGCCCTGGACATTTCTTAATCGGTGCTCCTTTATTAGCCCGTCCAGAAATCCCCCCATCGCCATCATGTTCGCTCACCCAAAGATGGAAAGCTATCACGAAGATCTCCCGACAATTTTAGAATCGCTGGTCTCACGAATATCTCAACACCCTCATGCAACGCCATAAATGGAATCGTCATTCCAAGGAAATTTCTGTTGGCGATGTTGTTTTCATCAAGGGAATCTCAACTTCTCCTCTTCATTGGCCCATGGCTCGGGTAGAATCCCTTCACCCCGGCGCTGATGGCGTGACACGGGTTGTCACCATACGCAACCCATCTGGTTCATTCGTTCGGCCCGTCAATCGGCTTGTGCCCCTTGACTCTCAGGCCTAAGTTTCACAGTTGTCATTTATTTATTCATTTTTTTTCTTTCTCTTTTTCTTTACCTTTTCCCCTTTAACGTTTCCATTCTCATTATTCCTTGTTTCCTCAATCATGTACATAAACTCTCAAGTAGATCATGCTATTTCATTTGTGTTAGCTCTCATTTAACCCGGAAATTAGTTGCTCTAATTTGGTGGGCGGTATGTTTACGCCATTTGCGTAAACTTAATTTCATTTTAATTTGAATTTGCTATTCAATGAGTAATTACCCGAAACCATTCGGTAGTTCTGTAAATCACAGACGCTGGCGCTGCCTGCCGGCTCGATCAGCGTTTTTCCCCACGCTCTTGTCTCTCAGGTGGTAATTTTCATTTTCATTATTATAGCGTCTCTTTTTGTCTTCAACAGTTATCATTTTTCACACTGTTTTTCAAGCGTATCTTCAACGCCATTATCTTTGTTTAGTCATTATTCAAATCACTAGTACGCAGTCTTGGAGAAGCGACATTTCAGATTAAACGCAGACAGCTATTGGATGAATCGGGACTTGGATAAATCTGGAGTTTGGGCCCAAATCTCTAGGTTATCGGAGTTCAAGAAGGGAGATTCGCACGCTGTCGTCACATCGAAGCAGGTAGGAATTTACATTACTGTGTTTACATTTGATATTGTCATTTCTCTAACGAGACTCTCAAATAATTACAGTCCACTTAAAACTCAAACGTATAGCTAATTATCCCCAGGCTAATTAGTTTCTCGAATCAGTCGCCTCGTTTGCCGGTTGCGATTTCAACTGGTGAAATTCCAAACAGCTAGCCTCTGACTGTACCTTCATAAGGGGGCGCTCTAAACTCATACTGGATTGGAATCCAGTCTGCTCTGGTGGAATGATGTTGTTTTCCGAGCAGTAATCTTTGAGAAAATTCTTTTGAATTATCCCCATCTGTGGTAGCAGACTGATCGGGAGTTAGTGGGCTGGGTGATCTCCACTCTTGGCTGGCTTTAGTAATGGAAACAAGATGGCTTGTTTCCATGTGTCAGGAAAGTACCGCAATCTCATACAAGAGTTGTATAAGTTTGCTAATTGTACTATCCCTCTCCTCGGCATTTGTTTAAGCACTGTTTGTATCCCGTCGTGCCCTGGTGCTCGGTTTTCCTGACACCGGCGAAGAATCGCCTTGAGCTGCTTCGGGGATACAAACATGTGGTTCTGTTCAGCATCTACCGGAGGAGGCATGTGGTAGTATCCCGTCCCAGCCGTAATATCCCTAGCGTAATGGTCAGCCAGTTTTGTTGCCTGTTGCTCAGCAGTCAGAACATTGTCGCCTTCGTGAGGGCGGACAGTGGCTGTCTTGCCTTTTGTAGTCTTCAATAGCTTCCAAAACTTTCTGTGATCTCCGTGAGTGCTACGAAGTTTCTCATGCTACTGTGCTGTTTTCCAGAGTTTCATCAAGCCCCGGATTTGCGTTGTGAGAGAATTCACAACGACCTTGGCTTGCTGATCTCTCGTCCTGTACCATCTATTCTTCCAATTATGGGGCAAGGCAATAATTTTAAGATTGTGGTCTGGAGGTGCGACTTCAGTGCCTAATCTTCTGGTTTTAAATACTATTTCCCCTTCCTAGTGGAAGGTGTAGTCGGCTGAAAGGGGTATGTTTTATGATACCCAGGTGGCCAATCCCCCTTTGGTATATGACTGTTGGCCTAAAAGGATGTGTTTTATGGCTGCTAGGGAATCACCCACTTAGGTTTTATGACCGCCTAGAGGTGCCCCTATGTCTGCCCTGGTCTAGTCAGGTACCGTTTATGACGGTGCCCCTCTGTTTACCTGCCTTGCTACAACTGCCACATGGACCCACCTGGTTTATTACAAGAAGCTTACAAAGATTTACATTTATATTATAACACATTATTTGCACCAGAGTATAGGGTAATTTACATATATGGTTGGCGATCGCTACAACTATTATACTATAAAAATTTAAATGTACAATGTTTATTTATTTTATTATATTTATTGTATGATGATACCTTAATAAACTGAATCTAAACTATGTTTTTTTTATACTTACTTTGTGACTTATTGATAAATATAATATTTGTTATTTCATGAAATCCTTTTTCTTATTTCTTTATCTTTTTATAATACTAAAATAATTTCATTTGCCATTTAAAATGCTTTATTTGTTTTCTAGGTTTTTTTTTATTTTAATTTTTTTGATTGATTTTTTTTACGTTACTCCATACCAAATCGCACACGCTTATTATTATTTCACATGCTAAGTTTATTATCTTATGAAAAAAGCAAAAATTTGAGAGGTTAAAGAAAGTCATCCACGCGAGTTCTTATATCGTTATTTTCATAGCTCATTTGTACCCTCGATATTAATTATAGGCAAAACTTTGCCCACATGAAATATGTTTCTTTTTATGTTTACAAAGGAATAAATATAAAATAAATAAATAAAAACTGTGAAGGAAATATTATATTTCATATTCAAAAGGCAGTAACAGGTAATGACGACAAGTGATGGCACTGCCATACTATGTACTTGGTATACACATCTCGTAAAAATAATTTATGTACATTCGTGATTAGACTGAAAAATTCGTGTTTCTACTGATTCACGAACTCAATTAATTTTCAAGTTAAAGAAATAAGAGGCAACCAACAGACTATTTGGACAAACAATGTACACCTGAACTTTTGTATCTTTATTAAATTCACATCGTCAACCCTTCCTTTACCCAAACCGGACGAGTGAATCCCAAAAAACCTGGGACGAAGGTATCTTCACAAAGCCTAACCCGTCGGATTATTATCCTTCAGAGTATTTTTTGTTTGAAGATTGAACTTGTCGTAGCTCGAGAAGATTGTCCAGACCAACATACAATAAGTAGAGTACCATTTAACGTATTTCAAATGACCCTCTCCCTCTCGTGTTATTGTTGACTGCTTTAGCTGAGCAAACTATACATTATTCAAGATTGTAGTAAGACACTGTTATCCAATATAAGAATCTCATTTCAGCTATCTTGCAAAATAATAACTTTATGCAAATAGATTTTAAGTTTAGCCTTATAGCCTTTCTGTAGTACACATGTGACATAAGTAAAGAAAAATTTTGTAAGAAATTTTTTTCAAAAAAGTGAATACTACTATTTCCATATTTCAAACGTTGCATCTATAAACTACTAATTTACACTATATAATGAGGTAAAATCTTCTAACAGTAATTTATCATCTAATTACACACCTGAAACTGTATGTAAGCCTATAAGTACTGGTCTTACTGGAAGTAATCCTTAGGTAATATCAATCAAAACTTCTCCAAGTTATTAAAGCATGATTCCAAATTAATTTCCTTAGTGTAGGCAATCAACCGTTAAAATACTCGATCAACAAATTTCTCTGAGGAAAAAAAAAATTAGCAAAAGGAGCAAGGATGCGGATATCTTGATAGGAATAAAGTTAGCAGACCGCAATCGATCCCTGGGAGATGTTAAAGGTCAAAGAGATATCTCGCCCTCGCAGACGCAGCGGCTAAAACAGTGCTGTTAACTCTCAAGCTATCGGCACCTCTTTTGGCAACAGTGACTGGCGATACATCTGGTGATACTTCTCCAGGTAATTACATTATTTTGTGATCTCACAGGTGCTGAGTTTTAAATCTAATCAAACTTATGGCTGGATATCATTATCTTGTAGCTATAATGTATGAAGTAGCTATACTGCATCGACGCACCCAAGAAATCTGCTCTCCGTATTAGAATCGAACCGGTCACATGGTTGCAAGGCAAACTGCAGCTCCTATTCAGGGACCCTGTACAAACGATAAATATATTTTTATACTTTAGTAGGCCACAGCTAAATATATACATTTTTTTTCATTTTTCCGGGGGTAACAGAGGGTAGTCTATCCATGTGACTGTGGGCACGTTTTAGGGAGGGACTAGCTTGAGTCCTTTGTTCAGAAATATTCAGTCGTCAAAGCAACGTGGTGAACGTTAATTATTATTGTTAAATAACGGTGTTATTTTCAGATATCAGAAGTTTCTAATACTCATTTAATACTCACCTCCATGCTTCCTAACATCCTTACTATGAAATGATTAACACAAACTATGAGATAAAGGCACAGCATAATTCAAGTAATTTTGAATGCTTAATTTATTTATTTTTTGCACCGTTTTATTTTATATAGCAAAAATAACTCCTTTAACTAGTACAATCAATAGAAAATTTTGTACCACTGAACCTAAATATCATAGAAATACATTTCATCCGGGATATGTTTCAGAAAAACAACTTTTCATAAATGGATTAGGAAGTGAATAACTTATGAAATGTTTCGTTGCTTCAATTTATAGTTGTGTGAGTCGAGTTTAATCGCTAATAAATCATTACTTACAGGTTAGCAGGTTAAGTAGTCTTTTGTTACTGGAGATCAGACTCACCTGAAACATATCAAAAAATAAGTTTTTAATGATTATAGACTTCAATTATAATACAAATATTTAAAGGATAAACGTAATTGATGGCCAATAATATTGATAATTATATAAAGTCGCTAAAATATAAAACTAGTAATGCTTTTGCCAGTGAAAACTCTTCGCTGTCTGGCTTGTGATCAGTATGTCGTGTTCGGAGTTGCCAAACAAACTTTTGTGACAAGCTTCAGATATAACCTATACCTCCCCTATGTTTATTGGCTTTTTGGCCTTGGAGAGACTAGTCTTAGATTAAGATTTTCAGTCTTAATCAATGCATTTCTCAAATAAAGTAAATGGAAATAACCAATTATGAGAGAAATTACAGTTTTCCTAACCATCGTGATTTCATAGAAAAATAAAAAATTTTCGAAATATAACAGTAATATGACACAGTTATTTGATCATGGAAACTTATCTCCATCCAATGGATGCAGCGGGTGGAAAAAAAACAAAAAAACCCAACTACGAAAATTTTACACAACCGAAACACCAATGCCCAAAACCATAATGGAAAAAAGAGAGAACTAACCCAGAATGCAGCAGTAAGAAAGTGAAAACAATCTGAAATTGTAAAAATATTAAGTATAATAAAAATTTCTATTGATTGTGCATAACCATAAAATTTATGGATTTGTTTGTTAGCAGTTCTTGCGCATGCGCTACTATTATAACACCACTCTGTATCGTTCTTACTTCAAACACCGTTTATTACCATTTACAGGCCGCACTTCAGCCATAAAATTAGTCCAGCAGGCAACTTACATGAGCTGGCCACGAAGGACCCTCAAGAGGTGAGAGAATCGCTTGTTACATTTTTGTGAAGTGTAATAAGTGATATCGGACCGAGAAGTCGGCCATATTGGGACGCCTTACCATTAGCCGTTCAGGGATCGGAGATAACACCAAGTGATCGGCTCTCTGAGACAGACGGCCTGGTGGCTCAGAGCCGAGACCGGTGACTCACCCCTGGAAGTTGTAAGTACGAATCCCAGTGGCGCAACTTATTTCTTAATAACACAAAACTTAATTTAAGTAGTTACAAAAATTGTTATGATAAAATGCGATTTTATCAGCAAATAATATCACAAAATAAAAAAAAAGATCCAGGTCCCTAGGTCCAACTCCGACACCGTCACCTGTAAAGCATAAAACACACCCTTTTAGGCCAAAAGTCGTAAACCTAAGGGGGATTGGCGTAAAACATACCCCTTTCAGCCAACTCCACCTTTCACTAGGAAGGGGAAATGGTATTTAAGACCAGGAGATTAGGCACTGAAGTCTACTCTCTTGGCCACACCTCCGCGCAGTCATCCTGTCTCGGTGCCCCCTTGCAGACGGTCCGACGCCTCGCTACTGTTACTCTGCCGTGCCCCGTTCTAACTCTGACCAAATCTTATTCTTTATGAAACCTCTGTACCCTTTTCTTTTGAACATAGTGTATTGTCGGGACACATACCTATCATAAATGGAGTCAGATATTAAACGCCGACATGGAACAATAGTCCATGTTATAAACTACAACAATCCGCACTTGTCACCAGGGCTAGAGTGATTAGGCACTCCCCTAGTGACGCCCCCGACAAGTGTATTTAGGATTCAGTTTAAGGTTTGATTATAATTGTAATTGTAATAACTGGAAACCTCGGTCGGGTTATATAATTGTTATTTTTTTAGGAGATCAGTATGTTATTACTTCATACCCATTATTCCACATCCTTAAATTACTTCATAACTGTTTTAATCAGGTGATCTTAAACTATTATACCTACTCATAAATAATATATAAACACAACTTAAATTACTTTAAGTCGATGTGAAATATTCGTTTCCTTCATCAGCAATAAATAGCACCCTCAAAACTCTTCACAAAACTCAATATTCCACAGAATGATCGATTTGGAGTCGACGAAATTCCTTGGGGAAAATTTGACATGAATCAGTTATATGACTTCAAATATATACAGAGGGATCCAAAAAAAAGTATCCACTGTTTAAAAGTCCATAACTTGCAAACTAATTGACGGAGTTGACTCATTTTTGGTAGTGTAATAGTTTGTAGTTCCGCCAATCGACATACAAGCGTTGTTTTGTTTTGTCAGATGACAGTCGCCAGATAGTTGATGTTTTATTGTTAGTTGTACCTTGTTACTCGAGTAAACATGGCTGGCGTAAGGCTTACATTTGATGAAAGGAAGTCTGTTTTTAAGTGGTATTTTAAGTACGAAAACATTAATGAGGCCATTCTTCTTTGACGGCACAGTTACCGGTGAGGTGTACCTTCAGAAGCTTCAAACATCCATTTTACCTGCCATCCGAGACTTGTATGGAGACGGAAGATTTTTTTTTCAACAAGATGGTGTCCCAGCCCACTACCACAATCGTGTTAGGGCTTATCTCGACGAAAATCTACCAGGAAGATGGATAGGCCATAGAGGTGCTGTAGAGTATCCACCATGTTCCCCAGACTTAACTCCTCTGGACTTTTACCTGTGGGGAACACTAAAGGACGTCGTTTATTGACAAAAGCCACGCACATTCGAGAATCCATCGTACATTCATGTGCAAATATCCAACTGAACACGTTGCAGTCAGTAGTTCGTGCTGCAGTTCGGTGGCATCGTTTGTGTGTGGATGTTAATGGTGACCATTTCGAACACCTACAGTGATATCTTTAAGTTGGACTTTAAGCTACACTTTAACCAAAAATGAGACAACTCCGTCAATTAGTTTGCAAGTTATGGACTGGATGTTAACCAGTGGATACATTTTTTTGGACCCCTCTGTATATATGTCAATTTTCTCGAGGATTTAGTACGAATAATAAGATTTATTTTTCAACGTTGTTCAACTCTCCCTAGATAACTTAGAACCCTAAATGCGAATTATTTCCGCATTTTTAAAACTACATTCTCCATCTATTTGATCAGTGGTATTTAATCTGGCCACTATTGCCCAGTAGTGGGGGTTCCTGTTTTCATGGTGGAAGGTAGAGGTTTTAAAATATTTTCATTAGGTTTTACAAATAACTCCCAGTCACAAACATTATTTACACTGCTAGTATAAATCTAATTATCTAGTGCTATTCTAATCTAGTGCACAGGTTTAGTTTAGCGTGGCATAATACAACTTGCTAAGAATAACTGTTAGAAAATAGATATGACTAAGCATATAAACATTAATTTGATATTGACTAAGAGATACAAAAGTGGGTGATAGGTATATAAAGGTTGACTACCCCTGGATTAGATACTACATGTAAGATAATTCAAACGCATTTAAAACATTTTAATAAGAATAATAAGGGTGCGCTAAGAAAAAAAAACATATAAGAAGTAAGTAGTAAAAACTAACAACGTAATACTTAAATAATGAATAAATTAAAAAACATTAATGCGCAATTATTACTAATTAACAACCACAGAAAAATATACTGGCAGGATTCGTTTTGATCACACGGTAGAGGTCCGATCCTGCAAACATATTATTTTATTTTCTGTGCAATAGAGGTAATTATAAATTACTGTGGGACCAGTATGATTAATCATATAAAGGCAAAACTGTATTATATCTTACAATTTAGTTTACTGTGAGGTCAAAAAATGCCTTTAACTCTTAAATGTATCTTCTTTTTTTTCCCCTTCCTGAGGTGAACTTCAAGCGGGGTTCTTAAATGTACCTAATAATTTATTAAACTCTAGTTCCGAATACCACCTTGTAAGTATTTATTAACTTTTGGAACGTCTCTCCTTGGGAATCGGGAGTTCCAAAACCGTACAGGAAAAGGATCACTAAAATAAAACCGCCGGTTTCATAAATAGCTACAGCTCTGGTTGCCTGGGAGAGATTCTCTTCCGTTAATTGACAAGCTGAGCTTGAAACTGTAAAACAAATCCTTGCGTCACGTGTACATGCCTGCACCACTACAACATTAACCTGGTTATGTAGTATAACCGGTGTCAATGGTTATGTAATATCAGCTCATCACTGAGACGAGAAACTGGATTCAAGAAAAATTATCTCTTGAATTTGTTTGCGAAAAATGAAATGTGACGCGAATCAACGTCGTATAGATTAAAAACTAAGTAAAAAAACGATTATCACATAAGTTGTACAAATGCAATACGAATGAAATTTCGTCTGAACATTATATTAACTTACATTACATCTCATAATTTCCTTTACTTCAGTACACGATTTTATTTCAAATATAATCTTACCCGTAGCGTCTTTAGGTCTTAAATACACGAGATCATCACGAGAGATTGACATAATTTCCCTATTATTTCATACACTATTTTTATTTATACAATTAAATTTCTCAGCAACAGGTCAATTTTTTTTATAGCAATGCTAAAATATCTTGCGGAATAATGTGCTGAATTGTATGCTTTTTAACAAACTATTAAACCATGTGGAAGAAACTAGTCAGAGTAATGTGCCCGATTCTTTTACATTTGATTTTGTTTCTGTACCGTAGCAGGTGTGGCGTTTTAACGCTTATCTTCCATCGTTGTCGTCCTACTATCCTACATCCTACATCTAGAAGGACTGGAAGACTACCACCCTGTCCACAGAAAACTTTATAGTCTCTCATATTAATATGGGCAACAAGTCTGTTCTGTTATATTATCATTAGAAAATAATCTAGTAAAAATACTTTTTCAACAAAATATATGTTTTTGCAATGAAGTGCTTTTGACAGACCACTTCAAACTCAGACGCACGATGAACAGTGCATCACTCCACCCTATAGAGAAGATATGGTTTATAAGTCTCCTCGGTAGAAAAGCCTATTAAAGAAAAGTTTTTGAAAAGAAACAAACACTTGTTGTTTTTTTGACACCTTATTTATATTCAGTAGGAAAACACATTAAAAACTAAATATAACGCTTTATGGTGGTATGCTGAACTTATATAAAGTGGTATTGTATTTATCATTCGAACTTTTTACCATTTGAAAGCCCTGAAATATAAAAAAGATTCGGTGACAACATTCCGTCTGGAATGGCGAGCCCTCACATTTCTGGTCTTAAATACATGTCCACTACTTTAAAGGACATCCCATCTCTTAATTGAAAAATAAATTACTAATTCACAAAGTTATACTAAAGCCAATCTGGACATACGGAACAGAGCTATGGGGGAGAGCAAAAAAGTCAAACATCAAGCGTATCCAATCCTTTCAATCTAAAGTCCTTAGAACAATAGTCAATGCCTTCAGTTCAAAGCATTCAGTTTCATCTGCCCACTAAACTTTAATTAAGTGCTTTTGTAGGTTACAATATCATTAGTGAATTAATAAAACCAAAAAAAAAGGTACAGTAATACAATATAATTGTAATATCCTGTATGGTAAAATATTAGACGTAGAAAGTGGACATTTACTCATAGTTAAATGTTACTTAGCAACACTCCAATCTGATGAAATAAATACTTTTTTATTACACAGAGTTTATACAATGCTTTTGGGGTGCAGAAAAACGTTTGAGAGGCTTATACGCGTTCCTTCGCACTGTAGTTTGGGAGGCACTGCCCCGTTACGTTTATTAGGTACATAACTCCAATCATCCCATAACTCCGCTTCCTCTTTTTCATGTGAGAGGGGTGTCAATCATAGGGGTTTGAGAGGTCTCTGGACTGTTTGTAGATACTGTATGAACGAGTTCTTCATACTGTAAATATGGTATGAATGAGAACATTGAACACAATTACTTATTGTTCAATAAGGCAGATTTAATTTTATCACGATAAAGATATGATTTGTTGTAATACATGTTCACTTATTCGCATCTACTTAATACATGTTCACTTATTCACATGTAGGTCCGAACAAGTTCAGGTCTAATTGAAGTTTAGTCTGAGTTAAGTCATTAATCAAACAGTGGAATAGACAGTGAGTGGGTAAGCTCGTTAACAACATGTCAGCGCATCTTCACAACCTTAATCCTCAGCAGTTAACTTCAGGTAACGATTCCGACGACCTATTAACGCTATTCCTACATTTTGATGAGCAATGAACATGGCAACTTGCAAGCGGAATATTAGGATTCGTAGGAAGCCTTCAGTTTCATCTGTCCGCTAAATTTTAATTAAGTGATTTTGTAGGCTACGATGTCATTAGCGAATTAATAACACCAACAAATGATACACTTCCATGTGAAATTTTTGATGGGCAGTTTAAAACCCTATTAACTCCTGGCTGCATAATAAAATATTGTAAGTATATATTTATTTAATTTTTGCTTCATCCGATTATGTTCATTAAATTTACAAGTATAATTTTCATAACTTACTATTTTCAATGAATTGTGTATCTGATATAAACATAATTGCGAATGGAACAGAGGTTATGTCACTGTCTTGTGAATCGGTCCGATCTGGAGTCTTGCAAAGATTTCAATTCTCTTCATTCGATGCAGACTCATATTTATTCAATTCTAGAAAAGCAATCTTGCCGTTCTGGTTGTCTTTGCTCTGCTACAATAGCCAATTCTTGCAGTCTTCTACTGTCATTATTTGTATTAATTGAGCCTTTCCTTTTTGGCGCCGTTCCTTATCAAGTTTGCTTCACAGTTAGGCTTTGCATTGCCTTCTTAACTACAGTGCGAAGGAACGCGTATAAGCATCTTTGGTGACAAACGTTTTTCAGCACCTCAAAAGCATTGTATAAACTCTGTGTGATAAGAAGGTATTTATTTCATCAGATTGAGGTAACATTTAACTACGAGTTCACCGTCTACGTCTTATATTTTACAATACAGGGTATTACAATTATATAGTTTTACTTCACCTTTTTTTTTGATTAACTGATGATTAAACTTATTGACTAAATTAACTAACTAAAATCTATAAAATCCATCATTCAGTGAAATCATGAGTAAACGTAAGAAATAAAAATTGATGGCGAAGTTTTATTTATGGTGCAAACAAATAAACAATAACCATATTTCTGACGTCATGCGACAAGGCTGATAGGGTTTAGAACCTAAGGTCCTTGAGGATGAAAATCTATGAGAACTAAAGTTGAATAAGTATATTTTCTTCGAATAAGTGGACAAACAGGAAATTTTGTTTACAGAGACGTAACATCAACGTAACACCAACGCTGGAAAAATAACAACACAAATCGCAAGGGCGAAGAAAAATAGAAACAAGTAAGACTTGACTACTTCTTTACCAACCAAAAACATTTAAAGAAAATCCCTTTCAAATCAAATGCAAAGGAAAGGTATTCATCACCCTTTCAATACCAGAGTGCTTGCGAAAAAAACGTCGTCACACTACTGCATGTTAATAAATATATATAGATGCCCAAATAAATGAAATCACAATGGGTTACAGGTAGTTATTGGATCTACCTATAATAAAATGTGTGGGTTACAGGTAGTTATTAGATCTACCTATAATAAAATGTGTGGGTTACAGGTAGTTATTGGATCTACCTATAATAAAATGCGTGGGTTACAGGTAGTTATTGGATCTACCTATAATAAAATGTGTGGGTTACAGGTAGTTATTAGATCTACCTATAATAAAATGTGTGGGTTACAGGTAGTTATTGGATCTACCTATAATAAAATGTGTGGGTTACAGGTAGTTATTGGATCTACCTATAATAAAATGTGTGGGTTACAGGTAGTTATTGGATCTACCTATAATAAAATGCGTGGGTTACAGGTAGTTATTGGATCTACCTATAATAAAATGTGTGGGTTACAGGTAGTTATTGGATCTACCTATAATAAAATGTGTGGGTTACAGGTAGTTATTGGATCTACCTATAATAAAATGCGTGGGTTACAGGTAGTTATTGGATCTACCTATAATAAAATGTGTGGGTTACAGGTAGTTATTGGATCTACCTATAATAAAATGTGTGGGTTACAGGTAGTTATTGGATCTACCTATATTAAAATGCGTGGGTTACAGGTAGTTATTAGATCTACCT
The DNA here is from genome assembly GCA_930367205.1 of Acanthosoma haemorrhoidale. Taxonomy (NCBI): domain Eukaryota; kingdom Metazoa; phylum Arthropoda; class Insecta; order Hemiptera; family Acanthosomatidae; genus Acanthosoma; species Acanthosoma haemorrhoidale. The sequence continues at coordinate 28,927,641 of OV884013.1, read as the reverse complement.
ATAATAAAATGCGTGGGTTACAGGTAGTTATTGGATCTACCTATAATAAAATGTGTGGGTTACAGGTAGTTATTGGATCTACCTATAATAAAATGTGTGGGTTACAGGTAGTTATTGGATCTACCTATAATAAAATGCGTGGGTTACAGGTAGTTATTGGATCTACCTATAATAAACTGTGTGGGTTACAGGTAGTTATTGGATCTACCTATAATAAAATGCGTGGGTTACAGGTAGTTATTGGATCTACCTATAATAAAATGTGTGGGTTACAGGTAGTTATTGGATCTACCTATAATAAAATGCGTGGGTTACAGGTAGTTATTAGATCTACCTATAATAAAATGTGTGGGTTAGTATGGGGAGTGTGCACCATTTATTGTACCAACGAACTTAATTATCAGGTATCTATCGAACAAATTTTAAAGTTACATCGTGAGAAAATTAAGTAGAAAATAGAGACGTTGCATGACAAGAAATTGGATTTTGGGGCATGATGTAATAGCGAACTAGGGAACTCAGCGATTCTTCGAAAAAATGGCATTTCAAAATAATTTTAGACTGTATAAATCCTTCTGAAGATTTGATTTTGAAAATCTTACCTCTAATTACAAAACAGGTAAAAATACAATGAGGCAATGTCTTCTAACTAAACTGAAATTAGAAATTTTCACATTTTGTGTTTCAACAACATTCGTAGTTTTGAAACGGCAATAAAAATAAAGAAGTACGTTCTTCCCTCCATTTCAAAATCCTTTTTATGGTTAAAACAAGAAGAAATGGCACTACACAAGTGCGATAGTAGGCGAAGCTTTTACTTCATCGTGTTCATTCTGTTATTCTGATTCATCCGAGTCAAAGAAAAGTTATTGACAGTAAAGGCCTAAGTCTATTCATCCTTCATCTTAGATGATCACTCTGTAGTGATTAAACTATAACCTATCAAATGCAAAATGCCCTACAGTATTTGCTGTTTAGACAGTCCATTTTCTATCCGTCCACTTAATATGGTTCATCCTGAGTGAACTCATAACGTAACCACCTAAAGCCCCTAGTGGAGTATCTGGATTTTAAGTTTCGGTAATGGCATTTTCTAATGCAGAAAAGCTCTGAATATTCTGACTATTCAGAATATCTGAAATATTCTGATTAACACATGTGTAATCGCTAACCATTGCTGTTGATTTTCATTACAACCATTACTCAAGCCACAAAAATGCCTAACAGATAACATAAAACTAAAATGGAGAGTAAAGAGGATTAGCCAGGCAGGTGTGCTTGTGGCTATTGGGACAAGACTGGACCACTACATCTTAGTTAGCGGCGACACCGGACCATAAATCTCCCGACATCAGGCAAAAGTGACCTTCCATTCCCAATAACGCTCCCAGTAAATCTTTTCGCTTCGTCTATTATTGCCACTGTTCACAGCCCACTTGGAATAGCTCCTATCTGCAGTAGGTGTGGTATTGCGTATTGTCACTAAATTGTGTCGCTAATTTTACCGTTGAAAGTAAAACGTTCATTGTCATGACCAAAACGCGTGCACTGTCACGCATTACGAGGCCACTGCTGTTTCAGTCTCCGAGGAGGATTATAGGGATGAGTGGTGCAGTGCAATGACTGTGCTAAGGGATTAGGGTGGTTGGATAGGTTACTATGGAATTTCATTAACTTGGAAGGGATGAGTTCAAGAATGTAGGGTATTTTAAGATCGTTATGAAGGGTTTTGTTGCTGACGTAATAAGGGGCATTTACTATTGTTCTAAGGGCTTTTGATTGAAAGGATTGGATACGCTTGATGTTCGACTTTTTTGGTCCCCACATAGCTCTATTTCGCATAAAACACACACTAAGCACCCTTTTACTCTTTTGTAATTCAGCTTGAATCAATTTAAAATTTGTACATGGACATGCCCTAATAAATAACGATATAGAAAATACAAATAAATTTAATTAAATTTAAGGTTAACAGAAAATATAAAATCATGAGTAGAATAAAGTCTAAATTTCAGTTAAAAAAGAGCAACAACACATTCCGAAAAAAAACTTTCAGTAAAAATATATATAAATGATTACAGAAAAAAAAATCGGTAATAACTGAACTAAATTAAAAATAGAAGCATTCTTTAGCAATGGTAAAATATTATCAATTTTTGAAATTTGTTCTGAGAGATTGGCTGCCCTTTTGGAGAGGGATTATAAATAATAATATCATAATTATTTATGTAACAGGAATTGCGGCTAATCTACACTTTTCTTGGTAACAAAAACAACATAAGTATAACAGTGGACTCGAGCCCCTAAATCATCCTACTCTTTTTTTTTTTTTATAAACAGAAATGTTTCTATTCATGAAATTTTAATTTTATTAATGTTATCATAAGGAAATTCTCTCTTTTAACTAAAAGGAGGAAATCAGGAAGGGTAGATGTAAATAATTATTGAAAATATTTGAATGTATATAAAATTAATAATTAATTTTAACAAAATTAAAGTAATATTAATTATATCCATTGAATTTGCTTGTATAATTTTTAGTGTATTATAATTTTAAATTAATGTTGTCGATTCCCTGATCAACATTTAATTTTAATTTGATTAAAAACTGATTTGCGTTGTTTTGTTTTTTTAAATCAACCATCATATTTTCCTTGAAAAACTGGACTAATTAACTCTTGGACTCGTTAAATATTAATATTAATTTTTATACCATATTGAGTAGGGTAGCATTTCAGGTGTAGTGACTTTATTGCACCAGATTTACATAATGTTAGCTATAAAGAAACCATTAATTGTGTAATGCCTGGAACTTGAGTGGATTTATCTTGCATTATTTCCAAATCAACAAAGATACGACTTTATCTACGTGTGCAGAAATCTTTTGTGTATGAAATGAATGTAAATAAATAAATAAATTTAATAAATGACTAAATCTATCTGAAATTTCAAAAGAATAAAATATCACAAAATATAAAAAATCCTGAGTTGCTAAAATACAAAAACATGAAGTAAACAAAATTAATCGTCTCAAAAGTCGGACAGACTTATAACCAGATGTTCTGATAATATCCACGTGGTAATGGAAATATTAGCAAAGAATTTTCAAAATATTTTTTTTGGAATTTCCCTTTTCCAGATAGGACTAGGGTCAACTACTCGTATCATCTTCTATCAGTTCATCGTTCTATCAGATCTCGTATCAGTTCTAAAGTTCTTAACAAAACAATAAACAACTAGAACGGCTGGAAACGATCATGCTAGAAAAATTCATTAAAATTATTCTTACATTTCAACAGAAAATTCTGCAGATATCAAGATATGAAATTAAAAAACTTTCTATCTCTCGACAGTTTTATTAAATTAATTTATACCCCAACGATTTCCTCTGAGGTGGTAAAGAATACTGAGCTGGCATCGAACCGGCATTTTATCAAACATTTATAATTTCTCCATTAATCTTTTTTCCTTTCATGACTCCTGCACCAGTTGAGGACTGTTGTGTATCGCACTAATGTTGTCGAAAAGGCAGAAAGATTTTATAGTGTTTCAGTAAACATTTGCAATGGATAAACGATGCATTCATTGACTTGGCTCGAAATGTTGTAGGTCAGCAATAATATAAAACACATTACATTATTTACAGAGTAGATAAGTGTATATAAATATACCTATATTTACTTAAGTAAATACAACTCTCTCTGGTCTGCCTAAAATTCATTTTATACACCTTTTCGCCGCCTATACCATCATTTTCGAGTATCTAAAGTGATTCCATTAGATCTGTAACAGGGTAACTTCACATTTGAAAAAAAAAAAGATCAAAATCCATAAAAAGAGACTTCATTTAAATATTTCTTTCTTATTTCCTAGTCTAACAATTTCATTATAAGATGCTTGACAATGGTGGTATGGCCGCCGAAAACGCTTTTGTTAGGATAAAATAAATTGTGGGCAGAACAGAAAGGGAGGTAAATTTATCAATATGAATATCCCACAACCATAATAGGGCTTGGCAAATATTCGCAATTTACGTACAGTATAAAAACTAATTTGATGTTATATGTACTAGCACCAATTAAACAACAGCATGCATACCTGTTTTAATTACTTATACATATTAACAAGTCATTAGTATTTACATTCATATTAAATTAGTGCGAATGATAAACCAATTGTTTTATGATTTAAATGTTCTAGATTGAAATTTATAGAAGAACAAGGGATTTATTACACTTCTATCTTTATAAATGGATAGATCCGCATATGACAGTCCATCATTGATGCCTTAAATGGGAGTAATAAAGTAGAAAACATAATCTGAATCATATACTTAATCCCTCAATTGTACAATGAATGGAGCATACAGACAAAAAGTAATTAAGTTTGAATAATGATTGGGAAATGGTTAAGTGAAGTGTGTGGAATTACAATAGATGGTTTAAAACGTAATTTAGTTGTTGGAAAATAGGAAGAACACACTTTCATGCCATATCAAATTAAGCTTTATTATTCTAAAATAATTCTTTAAATTTCGAATGGAAACATGGTATCTGTTAATGTTGTGACTTTAATGAGGTAATGAGACTTGAATAAATATATCCATCAACAATAAAATATATACCTATTTCCAAGGTAGGTAATTACAAAAATACAATAACAATTTTACATATATTCAGAGTAATGAGCTCTGAATGGTTATGTCAAGACGAATAACTAAGCCACCAGAGAAATCCCACTTACTCTACCCCATTTCACCAGGCCGTCAAAGATAAATGTCAAAAGTCAAGAACAAAAAGAATGGCAAAAAGCCTCAAGGAGGAATCGTAAAACCCTATAGTTAACCCCAATCCCTTCCGACCTACATCGAAGTAATTTAAAGGCAAATTGCAGCTTCTTGCTGACCAAGATTACTTACTTGGACACGTCTATTCAGAATAAGAATCACGCTTATGCATGTGATTTCCCCGCTTGGCGACAAAGCACTAGTTGAGTTATATTCAGATTTCTAACTCACCCATAATAACGTTTTTACCTATGAATAAATAGTGCCACTTAATGGAAATATAAGCTCCACGTTGGATACAATTTTTTACATAATTTAACCTTTGTACATTTCAATTTAAGTTAAAATGATTGAGCATTGTTCTCCGGAACCATACGTAAACCGCCCAATTAGGCTACTTGCATGACTCCGTGCGCCTTTAATATCGTAACTATTTTGACTGTTATTACTAATGTCCACTTAATAACTTTTAGTATTATGGATTAATTAATAAGTGCTTTAAGCTATAAGTTGAGGTAAGAAGTGGGCTTATAAGGGTCAGTTATGTTTCAGACGGTTCAGACGGTATTTGGATACAGAGTCATTAAGTTGGCGTGTAAACATATGTTGGACACTTACTGTTGAAAATGAATATCAACAGTTAAATGACTTTCGTTGTTGTCTTCCCACAAGTTTTGGTTTTTATTTCACAGGCACTTCCGATAGCTAGATTATCAAAATGCTCAAAAGTTTGCTTAAATCAAACTCAAATGTTTCATGTCTGACACAGTAAATTTAAGCAACAATATCACTAGCCGAAATATCACATTTTTCTCGTAGAAATTATTTTTTATTGAATTCCTTCGCTAGGATTGATTACGGTAGTTAACCCTTTAGGATTAGGCCTTCTGAAGACGTACAGAGCATAGTAAAGACATGGATTAAAAATTAAGTGGAATGAAGATGCTTCAATACAATATGCCTCCTCATAACTTAAAAACATAGCGCTCTATCTCTGATGATGTAGTTACAAACTACTCAAAGACGTCTAAAAACTAACTCAATGAAAATTGTTTAATTCATAGCGATACCTGAATTTTACCACTAGAATGTCGTTTAAATCTATTATAAATATAAACAAAATTTGCTAAAAAGCCAATATAAGAAAGTAATATAAATTTCTCGCATCAAAACTTAATTAGCGGAAAGTTTCACCTTCATAGCAAAGTTAGAGTTAGATCCCCTTCCTATATGAACAGTTTTAACTGAGCTCAAGATTCCAATATGTTGAGGTCGTGCCGTGGTCTGCCACCATATTAGATAATTTTCACTTGAGCCCTGTCTTTATGGGATTTGGCACATGAAGGCTGAAGCAAATAGCTTCTCCTATTGTTTTCTTCTGGGTTGCTCCAAATTATAACAATTGGGGGTATGGTTGGTAAATATTTAAGATTGGTTGCACAATAAACAAAAGTGTGAACCCAAATACATTGCTATAAAACTATGTCAAATTTGTGAAAGCTCACATAAAAGATATACATTGTATTCTATGTAACAATATCTTAACAAAATATACAATTTATCGTATAGCATAGGAGGGCAGATGAACTCACCAGCTTTCTCAATGCACTATTTGGGTATAAAAATGGATAGGCTTCTCCATTTCTCTACTCATTTTAGTAATAAAATAGAAAAAGTACGACAAAGGTCTTACCGGCTATCTTCACCAAACCTGTCGCTTCGTCTCAAATTGATGATATATAAATGTGTCCCCCGGCCAGCTCTGCTGTGCGGTGCCCCGCTATTTACCCACTTGATTGACAATACAGCCAAATGTCTCTCACACTTCCAGAATGGGATCATGCGAAAAGTGGTCCGACATAACTCTTTCAAGAGGTTAAAGAACGCTGACCTGCACCCGTTGCTTGGTGTACCGTCGGTGGGTGAGTTCATCTGCCGGAAACACATTAAGTTTTTTGACTCGTTGCAACACCGGACAAGCCCAGTGTTTAACACTATGACCCCACCACCCCTCCCGCATCAATGAGACCAGACTGTCGGGGAAAAATTAGGTTAATAATTAGTATGTAAGTTAGTTTTAAGGTTGATCAAAAAGGTGAGCCCCATCACCTTTATTAGTCAGTTTAGTCCAGTCACGTATAATGTATATCATTATACTTGTTTATTCATTATATAATTTTTATAAAATAACAAAACCTGTATGTAATGTAGCGATGATACAGGAAATACAAAAATAATTTGTAAATAGATTCGCCTGAGGATCTATAATTATCTGCGAATTTGAAGGGGTATGAAGAAAAAAAAAATATATATATAAAATTTAAATTACAGATATTTATGTACATACATAAATATTACGTAGCTTCGAAAAGTTTTTTGTTTTGTTTTTTTATATTAAAAATCTTTACTGTGATAAAATTACAATCAGCCTTATTGGACAATAAGCAATTGTGATCAATGTTCTCATCCATACCATAAACACTTTCTATAATTCTTCATTCACTCGCTTATTCAAACAGTATTTACAAACACCGCTGAGACCGCCCGATTCCACGTGGTTGTCACTTCCCTCGCATGTAAAAGAGGAAGCGGACTCTTGAGAAGTCCCCCCACGCTACTACATTAGCTGTGTCACTGGATACTAGTCCTTGGAGGTTGACCAAGAGCTCGAGAACCACAGACGCTCAGGTCATGATTGGAGAAACTGACCATTGGCAGGACTCTTACTGTCACGTATTTATTACAGACCACAAGCTGAGAAAGGTTAACAATAAATAAAATAAAAATACATTTAGTACAAATTATATTTGGAGAAATAGACAGATAGTATTATATACTACATTATTATACAAGAATTGTAATAAATTAACTAAGGTGACGACATGAAATATTACATCTTATTTCCTGAACATTGTTCCTTAGGAACATCAGAACTGAACGCATAAATTCCCTTACTGCCAATAATAATGTTCTATATTTCTTTTTAATTTAACGAAGGAAGCATACCTTTAAGTGATCAGTACTATCTTGGAATACTATCTTAAAATATTTTCATGCATTTGATGGTGGGAATAACGATAATTATAATTAAGCAACTATCAAATAAGTGATAAAAACTTGGTCATGTATTGTCCTCGTTGATTCCAAAGGAGAATCTGAAAGAAATTATACTCATTAGTTGTCAAAATAAGCAGTTCAATGAAAATATGAGTTTAGGCCAATTTGAAAGAATAAAAAATTATTTATCTGGTAAATACAATTAAGTTTTTGTTATTGTGGATCCGATACTGTCAAAAAAGGAATCAAAGACGTCTTGTCAACGGACCGGAAGTGATAAGAACCCCAACTCGTCAGGGGATATGTGACAATCCCAAGGGTTACCAGGGGATGGCCGCTGAAGGCTAATCGAGAGTCATTTAAATCCGGCCACCCCCCGGCTGGTCCGGGGTCCGGAGATCCCCAGATGGTGGCTTCTCTACGCTACACTACAGAATAGTATTAAAAATGGGGAAAGGCGAGGTAAGAATTTCAGACGGTAAGCAACAGAACTAGCAATTCTTAAAAATACTTTGAACCAGATGTCATCAGACATTTGATCATGGTTTAACTATGATTCAAAATTGTATGTACTACCATGAAGAGGAAATATCACCCAGGTTGGAGTTTGAACCATAAACCTTTCTATCTTGAAGTAGATATAATTATCACTACACCGTAGTATATCATCTATACCTACATATAGTATTCTGAAAATGAGCACTCACTACGTTACCAAAGTAATATGACCCGCATGATCACGCTAGTATAGTTGTTTATCCTCTTGTTAACCTTTTCCGGGAATCGATATTGTTAATTAAACGAAGTAAAGTGTTTACTCGCAGTAATAAACTTCCAATACTGTGGCATAGAATACCACGAGCATAAACTGCATTTCGTTTAATTAGAAATTTAATTACACTAGCAATCGAGTAAATTCAGTTAAATGTAGGTCAACCGCTTCCTCGAAAACAAGGCACACTGCAATGCTGTATTTTTACTTTTGTTCTAAGGATTTAACAAAGCACGGCACCTTGGCTCTTAATATTATAATAAGACCGTTAGTGCATCATTGGGGTACATCGTATCTTGTGATGAAAATGTGTGTGTGAGCAATTGGTTTTGGTAGCAAGAGAAATGTGCTTGATTCTGAAAAAAACCACTGCAGCCACTTATTGATTGTTTGCTGTCGTAGCGAATGTAGGATAAAACACGATTTCTTTCAAATATGGCAATAAGTTTTAGGGAAAGTAATATACATTCAATAATACACTGAATCACTGAATTTTAATCAATTTGAAATGGAAGCATCAAACTAAACTTAAAATACACAATAAGACACAAAAAGTTCAAATAAATTATATAAGAATAGTTTATCCATGCTGTGTTATTAATTGTTACTTTTATTTTAGCTATTCTTTTATGGGGTATATATTTTTATTCTGTATGGTTTAACACTATGTCGTATCTACATTTGAGATTTCGAACGCTCTTAAAGTTTTTTTTTGTGCCATAAACAACCAAAATTGTACCTTACATAAAATGAGGGGAAAATATTTCAATTAATCCTGAAATTTCTGTTACTCTCGTCATCACCTTCAGCCTGGAATTTCTCTTTAAAAAAAAAGTACCAAAACCTTGGTTATAGCAACACCAAAAAAAAAATTAAGCTAACACTGATCTACGGTATTTACTATGCAAGCCAAAAAAATTAAATATCCTATGTCTAAAAAAACCCATATGATTATCTTTAGGGGTATTCATTTTTTTAACCTAAAATAATTAATAATATTCAGCTACAAATGAAGGTTACATTACGATAGTAAAAATAAAAAGTGTAGTAACGTAAAAAATAAGTTAAATTTTTATTTGTTAAGTTCGTGACTCATTTCACCAGAATTTTAATTGGAACTAAAGAAACTTTACAAATTTATTGATGCGCACTCCCTGTAACCGAAAATGGGTTTTCTCGGTGAAAAATTAAAATTGAAACAGCACTATGCCTCAGAATACCTATTTTACTATTATAGCTATCTCTAATATACTGCATTGTAACTTTTTATATGTGTAGTTTATTTTCCGATTGTACGACTGAAGAGGGCGATTTATTGCCAGATTGTTATTATATAATAGACTGGCATTGTATATATATACACTGAAAGGCCAAAAATTTCACCCACCTGATTTTTTCATGTTTTTAGAAAAATATTTCTGCTTTGGATTGACCAATTTTTTTTTATGAATAAATATGTATTTTTTTTCAATTAGAAATGTCAATATAGAGGATAGTAACCCATAATCCATAATTCAATTAAAGAACTCTCGTTCCCAATGTTTACTTTCCATGGAATTAAAAATGTTTATTCAGTGTCATTTGCGTTTTGGTGCAGCAAATTTCTTAGTTTTCAGCTTCGATATTTTAATTTTCTCAATTTTAAGTTTAAAAATGCCTCTTCGTGGTGTGGCACTTATTGATGATGGACGTTCAATCAGATATGCAGCTAATGCCATCGGAGTTCCCTATGAAACTCTACGAGACGACGTCAGGCGTTTTCGAGAAACTGGGTCTTACCATAGAAGGGCCGGTTCTGGACGGCCTAGGGCAACAGAACCACAGGATGACCGGTTTCTTACTTTAAGAATTTTACGAAACCAGCACCTTACCGTTGTTCAGGCGATTCATCAGCTCCAAGAAGTTTGAGGTGTGCAAATTTCTGAACGTACCGCTCGGAGAAGATGAAATGAGTATGGATTAATGGCGTTTCGCCCAATAAGAGGACCATAATTGACCAGAACTCACAGGGTTACACGGCTAGCTTTTGCTCGAGAACACAGTCATTGGAATATGGACGAATGGTGTGCTGTACTGTTTACAGATGAATCTAGATTTGCTCTACAATCTCCAGACGGGCGTGAAAGGGTGTGGAGAAGAAAAAATGAAAGGCATGCAGCCTGTAATTTCACCCAGAGCCAACCTTTTCAACGTGGTTCCTTAATGGTGTGGGCTGGGATCAATGGAGTGCCGCACAGAATTGGTTGTCGTTCGTGGAGGGTCTTTAACGGCCACTCGCTATGTAGATGAGATTTTGGAACCTCATGTGTTGCCTATCCTCATTGAAATCAGCGATCATTCATTTCTAATGCACGATAATGCACGTCCACATGTCGCTCGCATAGTACAGTCGTTCCTTCATCAGCACAACATTGAGGTCTTAGCCTGGCCAGCACGTTCTCCAGATTTGAACCCTGTCGAGCATTTATGGGATAACCTCAGAAGACGAATAAGAGCGCGTTCATCACTTCCTGATACACTGCAGGACCTTGATAGGGCTCTTCGGGAATAATAAGGGACATTTCCCGACTGGTGGAAAGTATGCTGAGGCGTCTTCAAGAAGTAATAAAGGCAAGAGGAGGAAATAAGCGCTATTAAATGATCCTGTCATTAATTTCTTTTAGGATAAAAATGGTTATTTTTCAATTTTGTTTTCATGTTTCTTAGCAGTTCACATTTTGATTTTAAATTTTTAAACAAAGACTCATTTAATAAACGTTAAAAACCTTATTAAAGGTAAAAAAGATTTTATAAATTCAATAAATAATAAGTATTATATACAATTACTATGTATTATATACAAATACAATTTTTTTACAAGTGGGTGGAATTTTTTGCCTTTCAGTGTATATATACATATATATAATTTCATGAGGGTAGACAGAAACTTTCTTATTTAAACCTTGGAAATGTTCTGACAAAAAAAGGTATTATGTTTGTATTAATCATACAGTGGATACGTGTTTGTCTATATTTTTCATACAGTGGAATTGGGTTAAAAGTTCTGTGATGAAAATCTAATGCAGGGTTGCTGGAACATTTTTCTTCCTCCTCTGAAACCATTCTCCTTAAATAATAAATCGCTAAGCTCCCCCTTTCAGTTCCTCCACATCTTTTGCGATGCGGAAAAACTCTAGCGTATCCTGCTTTTAGGCAATAGGCATTCCTCTGCCTATTAAAATTCTATAAATATCTATTAAAATGAAATTGTAGACACTAAACGGAGTAACTGACTGTAATGTACTCAGATATTCAGTGGAGACAACGTAATCGAACTTAAGAAATAGTAAAGTCGACGTGAAGGTTATTATATCGTATGTAAATAGTTCCACTAATTATATTACTCTTGATTGATAAATCAGTATTGTCTTTCTTCCTCGAATACCCATTAATTCTGGTTCCATATGTAAAAACTGGCCACAGTAGAAGTCAGTATTGTTTTATATTCGTGATAATAATAAATACAACAGTTCTCGTTACTAATATAATTGATCACTTTCTAGCCAAAGCATATACGTAATCCTCAATGTTACCATCATGGCAACATCCTACGGTAATTACCACAACGGCCACATGACGTAATCTGATTTGGATTTTTTAAGATGCATAATTTGAATTTTTACTTTCCTAAAAACACTTCCACTTCCAATTGTCGCTCATGGTCTCCCTTAAGCAATTTCATATTGGATTCTGCCAACCCAACTGTTTAACAAAATTCGATTGTTTCCAACGACGCATCCACTTTTAAAGGACTTTCTTGGGTGGGTTTGAAATGGATCCCCAGCACTTTTTGAGCTTTCAGAAGTGTATCCTCTTGATTCCCAAAGTCACGTAGTGCCATTAGTCCTTTGAGGTCCCTATGTTTCCCTAATCTTGCTGGCTGGAATTCAAAAACTTGAATTGTTTCGTTATTTTTTGGCGTCAAATGAACCTCTATTTTACACATAATTTATGTCACTGTTTTCTAGTCCTTGGGGGTTTCCGAAATCGTATTATAACTTTTAAGGCTTCACTACCTACAAGGTTTTCAACCCGGGCAACTTTCCGTGATTTTTCGGTTGTTTCTGTCGCTATAAAATATATCTCTACTTGTTTGTTAGGGGAGATATCCAGAAGAGATTTCGTGGTCGGAGTTCCCCAAGGGTCGGCGCTGGGACCTCTACTCTTCAACATCTACACCACGCACATAGTAGGACCATCATAATCCAATTCTGAGGTAGCGGCATATGCGGACAATATAGGGATCTACAGCACTAGCCTCAATCCAGCGAAAACTTGCAGAGGCTAAAGGCTGCAGAGGGCGCCAGTCAGTTAATCACCGACAGGCTGCGAGCTGTCCTCATTCAGGTAAACCTAGCCAAGACTCAAGGTATCATCTTCTATTTCCAGCATAGGAAAAGAAAGCGTCCACCCGGCTTCACCATAAACGAGACTATATCCAAACATGCCAACAGCATCTGCTACCTAGGCATCAACCTAGGCAGACACATGACGTTCGGCACACACTTGCAGAAGAAATTGAAAAGAGTATGTAGGACTTACTACTCTCTCCAGCATCTCATCACAAGCCACGCTATATCCCTTCGGCTGAAACTCTTAATATATAACAGCGTCCTGAGGCCAGCTCTACTGTTTGGGACACCACTCTTTCGATTCTTACACGCCAGCACCATAACTCGACTCCAGAGCTTCCAGAACAACATCCTGCGCACGGCACTATGGCATACCCCTTTTCGTAAAATGCAGGCTTCCAACGAAAAGTTCGAGCTCCCCACCATCACCGAAGCCATCCAAAGAAGACACATCAAGTTCTTTGACTCGATGAAACATAGCCAAAACCCTCTATTCCGAGACACGACACCCCCACCGCTACCGGCCAAATGGCAACTCTCAAGATCTAGTAAAGCAGACCAAATGGTAGACATCACGGTGCTTGGCCCACAAACAACAAGCCTCTAACGGGCACCCAACACTGCTATACATTAAATAAGACTGCACTACATGCCTAGAGGGACTCTAGGCCCAGCCATCAGTGGGCTCTTACCACTGTACACAAAAAATAATACTCAATATTACCAACATGGCAACATACGTAAAGTTTCTGGGGTACAGGATCTTTTACAGGCTGATCCTGTTGTATAGTTCCTAGTTTTAGCCGATTATTCAGTTTTTGACTTATTTCAGTTCTCCTGTTTGGTTCAAGTAATTTTGAAGTGTCTTAGGTAAGTTTGAATTGTATCATTTTCTAAGGTGGAGTATTGCTGTGTTGTTTGCTTATATCGATGCCATTGTACCAGTAGATATATCTCAGATATATACATAATGTATATTAATAGAGCAACTATTTAGGAATAAGGTGTCAGTATTTTGGCAAGTCGTAATGATGAGTTCGCTGAGCATTCACTCACTGCAAAGAAGTAGTTGCCCAAGTAAGATTTCAGTATCAAGATTCAAGTCTATGGTAGAAGCGGCCGTAGCTGATATTATAGTGAATACATTAAGAAATGCTCCGGTACGAAACAAGGAAGCTATAAAGTCAATGACTCTGTGTAGTTAGTGAATGAGCTAAGTGAGTGAAATTGTATTTTTGGACTGGAAGAAGATTTAATTGTCAAAAATAAGGAAGGATGCTTTAGTTAAAGCTACTATCCAGCCAAGCAACAGGAACAGAAACAGTTTTTATCTCGCGATTCCACTCACTCCGTCATAGGCTCCCATTTTACATTAAGATATATATATATGTAATGAAAGTATTCTCTCTTTAATTTGAATTTGCCGCGCTGCTTCCACTAGCCCCCACCAGATGGAGCAGCTATCATATAGAGAAGGTTATGTTAGGTAACAAAACTTGTAAATAGAGTGTGAATATAGAAGTGATAGTTATAAACTGTAATTGTCGTTTCTTTGTTTACAGGTAAGATTGTGTAAATCAATAATTATAATTGTTATAATATAATATATAGTGAATAAAATTGCTATCTTTTTTTACAGAGAAACTGATTTCAGTTTATTCACCCCACCTTCAATAATTGTCTTACATATATATGTATATATCATTCCGTCATGGACACCCTTTTTACTTTAAAATATATATATATGATCATTTTAAGTATTTTGATTTTACGAAGACTCTTCTTTCGTAGGCGAGGGAGGTGACAACCATATGGATTGGGGAGGCCTCTGGGGTGTTTGTAAATATTGTATGAATGAGCGAGTAAATGATGAATTGTAAATATGGTATGAGTGAGAGTAATCTCAATTACTTATTGCCTAATAAGGCAGATAGTAATTTTAGCTCAATAAAGAAATTATATATAGTGATTTTACGATTTGATAATTATTTTGTCTTTTAATATTACTTCATATATATGTGGGCGTCAATAATGGAAAAAGCCCTTAAATGGAAAAAGTAGGATACTTTTCATAAATTTAAAATTTATGATTTTTTGTTACATCATTATTATGAACACTGTAATATAATTATACCTGATATAACATAATTATACCTGCAACCACTTTTAACACAGCCCCAGTTGTTCAGTAACTTGATTTGATGAACTCCTTATAATTAATATATAATTGTCATGGGTTCTCCGTATCTTATTTCTATCATTTTAAATTTTGCCTATTTAAGATACCATTACTTTACTTTTACTTATTTAATTTACCTATATACTTTACTTATATTTTCATGGTGTCCTACTCACTATTTGTTATTCGGATTAATCGATAAAAACCATCTGCAGCCTTAAAGACTGAAATTATATCTCCCTTTCTGATTTGATAGGGAATTCGTCCAATCTATGTTCTTTATGGTCTCCTGGTTTATTTTATTGATGGTTTATTTTAGAAGCACCATCCAGACCATTACGCAGCTACGCTAGAAAGAAGAAACACGGAAGAGCAGATACTGTAACCAGAGGAAGAGGAAGGTTCCGGAGCGGGATTAGTGGCCACCGAGTCACGAAATTGGATTCACCCAACGACCGCTCTTTATGGATCGATCAGACCATTACAGCCAGCAGTGAAGCAGTTCTTGGAGTACATGGGCGTTGGAGTATATACGGTCAGGGGTACTTCTGCAAGGGTAGGAAGAGCAATTTTTTTTTTGTTTTAAGGTGGTGAAAATTTGTCATTTGAATCTTATTTTCTAGGACCTTTTGGCTTTTTATTACTTAAGACAGTATAAAACTTTTTTCTAGTCCTACCATCGAATCTGATTTTTTCTAAAGATGGGATTGAGGAATCTTGTGTATTTATGAGCGCTGATTGATGTGGCTAAGTCAAGAAATTTCCGACCGGTTTACATTTAACAGATACATCATTAAATCAATCAGTTCTAGAGTGGATGTTGGATACAGGCCTCCTCAAGCGCCCACAATCTACTGATTGTGTCAGATACATTGTGTAGAAGATCTTGGCAAACGTCAGAATTATAGTGGGAATTTATGTTATGAAATTAGAGGTTAATTTTAACATTATTTCAACATGCTGAATGATAATTCATCTATTTTAGGCACCCGTAAACCATTGAGATGCTTCCTATTGGATACCTGGAAGTGTTCAATAGGTTAATCATCGATCCAACGAGAGTTCGATTTGAGATGTTTCATTGGATTTATTAAATATTTAGCTAACACTTTGAAAAAAAAAAATATGTACTTTGTAGTATGATATTTTGTAGTCTAGCTGATGTTTACCATCAGTATACTTTGTCAAATTATAAGCTCTCAGCTTTTATTCCAGGAGGAACACAAAATAAATCACTGAATGGCAGCTATGTAAATTAAAATCCGCTTCCATATCAAAATAATATATATTGACGTCGTGAACTTTGAATAAATACAAACTCGTGAAAGAAAGTCCCAAGGTAATATAAAATGCTAACAGATTGCTTGCTTGCACTTGTCGCTGTGTCTCAAACTGATGATAAATAAATTTGTTCTCCGACCTTCTTTGCTGTACGGTACCCCGCTATATACTCACTTGACTGACAATACAGCCAAATGTCTCCCAATTATTTCAGAATGGGATCACGAGAAAAGTGGTCATACCTCTACCGTGAGTTGGTGACTTCATCCACCGGAGACATATCAAGATTTATGACTGGTTGCAGCATCTGATAAACCCAGTGTTTAACACTATGACCACTTTCACCCTTCCCACATCGATTGCAACAGACTGCCGGGGAAAATCCGGTTAAGATTTAGTTTAAGTTTTTATTGTTAGATCTTAGTTAGTTTTAAGTCTATGATAAATAAGGTGACTCCCATCACAATTTATAATTTCATTAAATTAATGTACATCATTATACTTATGTAAAATGCAGATCACAATGTGTAGAAATCAGAATTTGTATAAAATGTAGCCAAGCTACAGGAAATATAATAAATAACTTGTAAATAGATTCGTTTGTAGAATCTATAGTGAATTCGCTAACAGTAATAGTGGAGTAGGTTGACCACAATAATAACAATTGGCTGTCATAGACATTCCGCTTTGAAAACTATACAAAAAAACATTCTTGAATCCTATTCGTTAGTTATTCACCGAACTGATCTCAATCACAAAACAAGACAATTGTTTATTTTAGGACCCAAGGTAGGTAAGGACGGAAGGAATTTAATTCATTTTCACTATCTACTACTTCCCATGATACCATACCATTCAATATATTCTACCATATTCCCATGATGGTCTATGATAGGTTTTTTTTTTCTTTCATAGCCCCTTTAAACTTACAGATAATTATAGATCCTCAGGCGAATCTATTTAGAAATTATTTTTGTATTTCCTGTAGCATTGCTACATTGTATACAGGTTTTGTTATTTTATAAAAATTATATAATGAATAAACAAGTATAATGGTACACATTATACGTGACTAGACTAAACTGACTAATAAAGGTGATGGGGCTCACCTTTTTGATCAAACTTAAATATACACAGGCGGTCTGAAAAGTTTCCGACCTCAACATGAAGATGATAATAAAATAACTAAAAGCTTTGTTAGCTCGGAAACTTTTTAGATCGCCCTCGTAATAATAATGATAGGTATGTTTCCCAAGTGTATAAATAAGGTATTTGTCGTCGGTCGCAGAAATACTGAAATACCAGAAAAAAAACAAATCATTCGAATTTTTTAGGAGTTTGAGGATAAGTACTGCACTGTACCACTATCTCTATTGTGGAGTGTACAGCAGGAAATACGGATCGGCATACAAGATCTCAAGACACTGCCGTCCGACGACTCCTGGACTGGCTGAAATTATCGAATGTTCACAAGACCGCGAACAAAATAAAACTGAAAGAACAAGAAAATAGATGAACGTTATAACACCAGAAGAGAGTCTCTAAATCCATAGTTGCGGTGCAAGATACCAAATTGTACAAAAACTGAACGTATTTAATTGTTCTCCTGCGTATTTTTTCAGTTCTCTAGGTTGCCTTGACGAAATTTCATAGCGATTCAATTCAGAAGCTAATGCCACCCAGCTCTACGAAGACCTTGTTGATGAATCTTATCAAAATAAAACGAAGCAATTCCCCAAACCCTTTACCTGGCAGGCGTACAGAGCAGATTCCCTTTCTCGGACCAATAACGTTCACTTGGGCCAGACAAAGCAGAAAGACGAGGGAGGCAAAAACTGCCCTTTTTAATGCCGGCCCATTGACACCAACCCTTATGCATGAGAAGTGAAAGTTCCCAAGGGCGTGAACCCCAGGGTCCGGGTGCAGTCCTAGGGCAGTTTTAGGGCGGACACCGATATGTAAGGCTCTCCATCAGATATTATAACTCAAAGAGGGTGTATTTTAAATATTTCAAACAGGTTTTAAAGTTTTACTTTTTACTTATAGCCTAATATCAACTTAGAATATTTCTGCATTATGGCTTATTCAGTTAAGCTTTAGTCCCTTCACAATTCTTTTACTGACAACTATATCAAAGAACCGTAAAAGTTTCACCTCTTCTGGCATCATCAAGGATTCTTTCATTCTGTGACAAGGGGATATGAAAAAAAAAATATGAGTTATAGGTATTTTATTTTATTTTATTTTAAGCCTCTTCTTGAGTTTTTAACTCTTAAGAAAGTCTATGGCAGTAATCTTTCTTATCTTTTAATTATCCTGTCATTATTAGGTGCTGCAACATGGTAATATACACAGGATGCTCCCTTCATTTATATCAGTCCTTTGGAGATAAATGAGCACAAGCCCTACTACTAAGGAGCCACCTGACACAACAGTCAAAAACCTTTGTTTAATTAATACCCCTTTTGCCCTGCACCTGGACCAAGACTGGCTATTTGATTTCACAGAAGCCTGATATTAATTGCTTGTTGTAGAATGACTTGTTTACTGATTAGTAAACTGGAAAATAGATATACAATGTTACTCACCGTTTGGACTTTGGGGTAGTAAATCACACTCCTAAAATATCTTCCCTGAAAAATTAAAGGTGCCGCCAATGTTCATACATCTAATAAGAAATACTATGAATAACAAAAAAAATCGTTTTGCAAACACATTAATCAATAGACGTTTATATATTCACAGACTAAGGAAAGCCAATTTATCAGATAGGAATATTATTCATTTGAAAAGCTACGTTTAGGCAGAAATAACCAAAACACAAAACAGGTAAACACTTCTAGGAAAATATCTCACCCACGGAATTTTAAAGAAAACACTTTCGCCTGAATAGTTTTTGGATGGTATTTCTAGAAAATGAAGATTGACTCAGAATCTACACCATAATAATAATAGTTAAAAGACAAAACCTATACACTTTGGTATAAATAATACTTCTGATTCCATTTGAATAATATAACTTATGGAATCAAGTAATAACAACAAAGTGTTTCTGTATGATCTGATAGTATCTGCTATTTAAAATAGTATAAATGATCTGTATGATGTGATAGTCAAATTATACACTATCTGAA
The DNA here is from genome assembly GCA_930367205.1 of Acanthosoma haemorrhoidale. Taxonomy (NCBI): domain Eukaryota; kingdom Metazoa; phylum Arthropoda; class Insecta; order Hemiptera; family Acanthosomatidae; genus Acanthosoma; species Acanthosoma haemorrhoidale. The sequence continues at coordinate 28,908,041 of OV884013.1, read as the reverse complement.
AAGTTGAAGTGACATATTCTACATTTACTTCATGCTGGCTCAAGTTACAGTATAGAAAAAAAGAAAAATCTCAAGGTACGTCCTCTTATAATCTATAAAAAACTAATAGTTTTGATAATTTGCTTTTTGAATATAAAGGACAGTTAAAATCTATTATAAATAATAAGATAGTATATTTTATACCATGGCTCGTATGCGCCGCCAAGTTAACGATTGAAAATGGTTCGACAACAAGCGCCTAACTATAAAACCCTCTATACTGATCGTAAAATAAGCACTATTCTTAAACACATTTCCTCTAAATTTAAAAAACCTAATTCCCGTGAAATATCGCTACCTAGCTCCACACATCCCTGCAATATTCATTTAAGATTAAAGCGGAAATGATTCCTCCTGATCTCCTGAGATTCGACCGATAAAAGAGAGTCCTCTACCAGTCCTCCCAGCATGTCTGTAGCTAGCGTCTGTCCCTCAGCAGCATGTCTCTCGTGCTTTCGCTAAGGTTACTAGCTAGATTATTACTGTGGGGATCTCCCTGAACCCTGCCTTAATTGGGGTTTGAGGGATTCCAGGCTATATATTTTTGTCTTTGTTGTATGTGTTTATATTGTAAAAATAACTGACTGTATGGATTAGAGCATGATTCCAATAGTTGCGTATATGGTATAAATAAAAATATTTATTAAAATGTTTATATTAAAATACTAAAAAACACCTATGAGAGCTATGACCTTGTTATCGTATATAATAATATATTATTAATAATAATATATTAAGCCATAATTAATAATCGGTTTAACCTTAGATCATCTTGCCAAACCACATTAGTTTTCTTATTAAAACCATTCCATCTCGACAAACGGCTGACCTAGAAATCACGATCAAATAGTGATAGAAATCACGAGGTTAAAAAGACAAGAACTAAACAGACGGTTTGGACAACTGCACAGACTACTTCAAAGGACACCCCATCTCTCAATAGAAAAAAAATTACTAATTTACAAAGTTATACTTGAGCCAAACTGGACATACGGAATAGAGCTATGGGAGACAGCAAAAAAGTCGAACATCAAGCGTATCCAATCCTTTTAATCAAAGTCCTGAGAACAATAGTATATGCTCCTTATTATGTCAGCAACAAAACCCTTCATAACGACCTTAATATACCCTACATTCTAGAACTCATCCCTTCTAAGTTTATGAAATTCCACAGTAGCCTTTCCAACCACCCTAATCCTGTAGCACAGTCATTGCACTGCGCCACTCATCCCTATAATCCTCCTAACCTTTAACATGGAAAACAGGTAAAATCTTTAGATCCTACTAACCTACTGAGTGAACCTTAAGAAATTTCGAAAGCAAGAAAGATTGGTTTAAAGTTTTTATTTTCTATATTCCGTGTTACTGTATTTTAACTAATAACAATTTGGTAAATACAAGCTTTTGTAAAACATGTCTTTAAAATTTCAGATTGATTGAATTACTTTTAAGGCCAATATCATATAACATACAGACTGAATAAACACGATCTCTCATTACCTGACTCGGACTAGTTTGAGGCTTGGAAAAACGTTAGTACCTAATCATTATCGCAATTCTTAAATCAGTAAAAAATTGCTCTAAGGATCTGTTGGTTTGAGTTAGCTAACTCTCATGGGTGAGTTAGAGGCTAAAAACCGAAACACACACTTACGAAAGGACCTTCGGTTTTATTAAATTAAATTTACTGAGGTGGTGTGGCGTGAGTCTGTAGCTGAACGTGAAGTCTCGTTGAGTAATAGGCTAGCCCAATGGTTTGGGCTCTGGCCTGCGAATTTCAAGGGATTGTTCGACACAAGGATGCTGTCAGAAACTGACGATGGACAAGTTATAAAATGCATCAGTCAAACAAGAGAATCGATAAGCAAGAATTTTGTAGCGCCTTGAAATGAAAATACATTTTTGAGAAATGGTAATTTACTTGCCCCTAAAAAGAACATTAAATGAGCTGTCAACTATCATGAAAAAAGTTATTTTTAAGGATTAACCAGGTTATCACAAAAAATAAGATGTAACACATTATTACTTAATAGTTATGGGTTTATTTTTATTTCCTTCCTTCGAAGAACATTTTATTTACGTATGCACTAATCATTAAATATACAGATTAATTGTCTTTTCTATCTTATACTTGTTATTAATTTTCAAATTTGTTTGTACCTCAATCGAGTTAGGAATGAAAAAAATAAACCGATCATAAATTCAATATGTAGAGTAACTTAAATACAAACACTACAGAAAAACGTAAAGCGATTAAAAACAAAAGAGAAACAGAAAAACGTTTACTGCTCAAAAATGGATATTATTTAAATTTAAGAATGAACGATAATTTTATTATTTATATTTGTTAGCAATATTTTTTTGTTTTTAGCTATTAATGGTAATTATTCCACTCGTGTTCCAATAATTATTAAAATGTAGTATCACATATCTGATAATCGTTCAATCCGTATAATTGATTGTGTATTTCAATGCCTGTAAATACTGAGCTTAGCCATTACTTGTATGAAAAAAAATAATTCATCTTCAACTGAATAGAAACCGAGAAACCACCTTTGAGTTATACATCAATTTAATTTCACCACAAACGAATACCACAAGACTGAGACTTGTACCTAACTCGTAATTTTTTTTTTTACGACAATCGGCTGGGAAGAACATACGGCGACAGCAATGGTCTTTAAGAATGATAAAGATTTTGATAGAGGATGGAGTACAATAGCAACAAGTAATTGAATTGTAGAGTTAATTCCGGACAATTAACTGATAATGACGGACATGATATCAAAATATTTAATTGGCACTTGTGCATTTGGGACACCCGACAACCAGAAGTCAATTAGTATCAACTAAAAATTTGGAATATTTGCTGATGTTAATTATTAAAGAGAAAATGTTCTAATATTGCTCGATAGAAAGATGTGGATTGATGCCAAAAAGGACTACAAAAAAGTATGTACAATATAAATTGATGCATGCAATATTTTTATTCGGTAGCATATACATGCATACATAATATACATGCAAAAATTGCCTGCTACATAGACTACTAGCGTTGTGGGAACAAAAAAAAGATATCAAAAACGACTAAAATGTATGATTGAAATTAGAAAACAAAGTATTTATAATTTACGTTTTGTAGGGAAGGTTTATGAGTGTTCTCACAAACTGTCTGAAATTAGAAAATAATATTATTTAAATGTTGCTTTGTTTTTAGGAGTTTATGCACTTAAACTCTTACTTAACAAATTTTTTTTTTTTTTCCTAAGCTCTCTAGTTAGAAGATTAGGGATGAGGGAAAAATAAGGAATATTTGGGTTGAGCGGATCCTTGTACTAGAAGTACCTCCTTGAAGGTGGTGTGAGAGAATTAAGGGGTGTGGGAAGCCTCGGTAGAGGTTGGTTGTTGCGGTACAGTGGTGTGAGTCCACTGGTGGCTGGTCCTAGAGTCCCTCTAGGCATGTAGTGCAGTCTTAGTTAGTCTGATGTCAGTGATGGGTACCCCTTAGAGGCTTTTTGTTGGTGGGCCAAGCGCCATGATGTACACCATTTGGTCTGCTTTACTCGATCTTGTGAGTTGCCATCGTGCCGGTAGCGGTAGGGGTGTCATGTCTTGGAATAGAGGGTTTTAGCTATGGTTCATCGAGTCGAAGAACTTGATGTGTCTTCTTTGGATGGCTTCGGTGATGGTGGGGACCTCGAACTTTTCGTGGATGTCGGGAGCCTTCATATCACGAAAAGGGGTATGCCATAGTGCCGTGTGCAGGATTTTGTTCTGGAAGCTCTGGAGTCGAGTTATAGTGCTTGCGTGTAGGAATCTAAAGAGTGGTGTCCCAAACAGTAGAGCTGGCCTCAGGACAGGCTCCTGTATATGAGGAGTTTCAGTCGATGGGATATAGCCTGGCTTGTGATAAGACGCTGGAGAGAGTAGTAATACGTACTCTTTTCAATTTCTTCAAGTGTGTGCCGAACGTCATGTGTCTGCCTAGGTTGATGCCTAGGTAGCAGATGCTGTTGGCAAGTTTGCATTCAGTCCCGTCTATGGTGAAGCTGGTTGGACGCTTTCTTTTCCTTTCTATAAACAATTAGTTTACTGAAGGTCTAATAATTTATTTTTAGTTAAAATTTCAGTTACTACAATTAGTTTGTTAAAATTTCAGGTTGCATGCAGTTCAGATCCCAGCAATCAGTCCGTTAACTAACTTACCCAGTTTTTTGTAATTTCTATTGATTTTTTAAGTGCTTGCTTTCATTTGTTGTTTTATTTCTGCACTATGTAAATATGTTTATTAAGTATAATTTGTATTTGAATAGTTTTACATGCTGCGCTAAAGCAGGGTTAGGTTCTTTTCTGTCCAAATATTTTGAATTGAATTTACGTTGGTATATTCCTTAATTTAAGTTAACAGATGTCGGGGCGCTTTAGGGTAGTGTATACACCTAATTTTATTTATTACATCTGATTTTCGTGTGGTTCCCAAGTTGGGTTTACAAATTTTTCATCTTATCGGTAACTTTATTTAATTTTATGAAAAAATCTTTATGGATGTTGGTTAATGGGCTAAGTTAGAACATCAATGTAAATGCAGCAGAATTGGGTCAGTTGAAAAATCTCTTGCACTGGCTGAAGTTGTCAAAAATCAAAGATCTGAATACGATAAACAAGAACTAGAAAAGAACAAGAAGATGAAATATGGAGCATACGAGTAATAGTGACAAAAAGCGGTGTCTCTAGCAATTCTCGTTTTACATTAAAATTGTATTAAATAAATAAAAAAAACTTTTCAGAAAATGAAGCCTTATGGATTGAAAGGCTAATTATAAAAATTATCTGAGGGAAGTGAATAGGACTTTTCTTCCTTTATAAAGGAGGCACTGTCGGAGATGTGGCGGTAAGTAAGAAGATTGATGAGCAAAACTTGAAGCCACAAGTTACGGCTTATGACAAAAAAGTATATATTACTGAGCCTATACTTCTCGTGAGACCTATTAGTTAACTATGACGATCATTGATACTATTCCCGGCCCTCCTAAGGGCTCATAAGGTTTCCTAGTATAAATGTGTAGTTACATAGAAACGAGTAGATATCAATTAATGAATAAATATACACAATGATAATGCTAATTTATTATATATATATATATATATATATATATATATATATATATATATATATATATATATATATATATATATATATGTGATATTAGATATTGTGGAGTTTTTATATAATATTAATCCAACTTATCAAGAAGGCAAAATAAAAACAAGTGAGAGTGTATGAAAAAAACAAAAGGTAGCATACTGGTTGTTGTGATGATGATAGCACACACAGAATTACTCTCTATTTTTAGCCAGTTATAATTAGTATAGTTGTGGTTGTGATAATGAAAACACACAGAGAATTATACTCATCTAGTTTTGGGATCAGCCCGTAATACATGTTATTAGCTTGAGATTGTGAGTAAGAAAAACTTAAAAACTTTGTTGGTTAGTGGTTATTGACTTAAAGCAGAACGGAAGAGAAATAGCACGAAGAGAAGAAGTATTAATTTTGTTTAAAGAATGAAGACAATTAAAGAAGAAAAGGAATCGAATTTATAGACAAGTATTTATATAATTAATATAAGTTTATTTTTTTATGTTTGTAAAATTAAATTCATCTTTTTGCCAGAATTATTTTTGTTAATAGAACCTAATAGTAAATAAAATAAATTTAAAAGTTAACAATAAAACTAATATGTTTGAAGAACGTAATAATATATATATATAAGTTACGTCTAGCGGTACGGCAATGTTAAGCCTAATACCTTGTAGCCTAGGGTAAACAAACCCGTAACGTGTGTATAGAGGATCAGGAGGAAAATAAAGCCAGTTATAAAACAAACCTTCTTATTATATCATCTACCTCATTCATTCTTTTTTCTCGATCGTCTACAGCTGGGAGACGATTACTGGTGCCGAAACCCGGGAACTACGAGTATTCTGGTAAACAACTATGAGTAAAATTTTAATTTTTTTTTCCTGTTGTTTTATTGGGAAAAAGTGACCTAGTTACATGGTAGAATTACGGCCTGCGGCTTTTGAAGTGCCCGAATTACCTAGGGAAACGATGGCCGAAGCTCATGCAAACTCCCTGGCTTGGATGAAGGTGCGAGCGGCGACGTCACAGGACCTGAGGAGAACAATATCGGACCTAGAGAAATTCTCAGGAGAGTTAGGCGAATTGAACCATTTCATCAAAGGTGGGGATAGGATTATGGAAAGAGTAGAGGCGAAGGCAAGTGAGGGTTTACTCGACTCAGGTGACGCAAAATCAATCAAAGCGGACCTAGTGTGTAGAATAAAACGGAGCGTACTAAACCTAATACAGGCCGACGAAGACACCCCATGGAGTGGCGAGAGGAGTGAGATGCTTGATAGACACGGGGAGTTCCTGTACTATTCTCAGCAGGAAAGCGGTGGACAGATTGTGTGTGGGCGAGGGGTCGTCGCGGATTCAGGCATGCGAGTGCAAACTTATCACCCTGGGAGGGCCGTGTGAAATCGATGGCGAATTGACGAGGGGATTGGATAGGTGGGCGAAAAAGGGAGAATATTTGAAATACACGTGGTTAGAAAGATGCCGCGCGAGTACGATGGTATCATAGGGTGCGATCTCTTGGGAAGGGTAGGAGCAAGAGTGAAGTGCCGTAACGGAATATGGGATATTAGACTGGGAAGAATGTTATACCGGTGTACAGGAACCGTGGGGGACGGGAAGGAGCGAATCGGAGCGATCGATCGGGAGGACAACTGGGAACGCGCTATTCGGCGAGAGTATGCCGATATATTTTTCAACGAAGGGGACAAACTGGGAGTGACGGGGGAAACGGTCCATGAGATCCCACTGAAGCAGGAGAGAGTGATATATATCAAAGAGAGACGATACCCGCAGGCGCTGCGACAGCATATAAGGGACGAAATCGAGGAATTGAAACGACAGGGCATCATAGTAGATAGTACGTCTCCATACAACGGTCCCCTGTGGGCAGTGAAAAAGAAAGGGTCGTCCGGTGACGAAAAATACCGCGTAGTAATAGACTACAGGCAATTTAACGACAATACTATAGACGAAAAATACCCCATTCCTCGCTTTGAAGACATCCTGGACCGCCTAAGTGGAGCAAAGGTATTCAGTACACTGGACCTGAAGGCGGGTTACCATCAAATTCGGATGCGCCGTGGAGACCAACACAAAACGGCATTCACGTTCGAGCGGGGACATTACGAATTCACCAGAATGCCGTTTGGGCTGAAAAACGCGCCAATAACGTTCCAGAGGCTGATGGACGAATTTTTAAGAGGGATTGGGGAGTCGTTTTGCCAGATATATATGGACGACCTCCTGGTTTTCAGTCGAGATGAGGTAGAACACCAGGACCATCTGCGACAGGTTTTTGACAGAATTAAGCAATTCGGGCTGAAATTGTCTAGGGAGAAGTCGCTTTTGGGACAAGAGCAGGTGAAATTTTTAGGCCACGTAATTTCCAGAGAGGGAGTGCAACCCGATCGTGGGAAAGTGGAGGCCATCCAGCGGATGACTATCCCGAAAGACGTTAAAGGAATCCGGCGCTTACTCGGATCCCTGAACTACTACCGCAGATTCGTTCCAGAAATGGCGGAGTACCTCGTCCCTATTAACAATCTCCTTAAAAAAGGACAAAAAGTCGTCATTACCCCGGTAATGGAGAACAATATAAGACGTTGCATGGATCGGCTACAGGAAGAGCCTATACTAGCGTTTCCAGATTTTGCACTCCCCTTCATGATTACCACAGATGCGAGTGAATACGCGTTGGGGGCGGTACTCTCGAAGGATCGCGACGGGGGGGAGCGACCAATAGCATACGCTAGCAGACGCCTTACTGAATCCGAGAGTAGATATAGCGTGCTAGAACGCGAATTACTGGGTATCGTAGGGGCGATAGAACACTTCCGGCCCTACGTATTCGGGAGGAAGTTTCGGGTTAAAACAGATCATCGACCCCTCCAATGGGTGGGAAAACTGGAAGAGTCATCAGCGCGGATTACCAGATGGAAGGAGTTCCTCAGTCAATACAACATCGACATAATTTACAAACCGGTGAAGGAGAACGTCGTGGCCGATTGGTTATCCCGCGCGTTGGTCGTGAATGCGATCGAAGAGGAGATTCCGGGACCATCACGTGACACCCACCAATTCGTCCAGGAATGGTCACCCGGCGAGGAAGGGGAGCGGGAGGGGGCTCCAGCCAATGATGTTCCGAGTGACGGGAGTTCAGTGGGGGATAGGCTGTGGACATTGAGGACCTCGACGCCATAATAAATGACAAAAGGCGCCAGATCATTTGGCTCACCAAAACTTCTGGGCTCTTCAAGATGGAATCTGAGAATTACGGCCACTGCAACATCGTCAAGATCTGGTCGACACCCGGGATAAACGACGATACGATTTGCCGCACCCTGAAGGACGCATCTACTCCAGGGAAAACGCACCACATGTACGTGGGAAACGCGACCATCTGGGGACGCATCAAACGCCTATGGAGGACGGAGAGGATCGGAGTCGATCGTACGTTCGTCCGATGTACCCTGAAGGTGGAGACAGTAAAAGAAGAAACGCGGCAGAGAGAAGTGACCCTTGCATTCCACCAAGGGAAGACAAACCACCGGGGAATCGACGCTACCCTGCAAGCATTAAAGAGGAGATATTTCTGGTTGGGCATGAAAGACACGATTGCGAGAGTTATTGGTACCTGCGACACATGCCTCACCACGAAATATGATCGCCACCCCCCCAGAGCAATACAGGAGGAGACGCCGACGGCAGACCAACCGTTGGAGGATTTGCAGGTGGACACGTTCACATGGAGGGGATACAAATGGGTCACCATTGTCGATAGGTTCAGCAAAACAGCGATGGCCCATCTAATAGCAGAACGATCAGCGGAAGCAGTCCTAAGGGCACTACGCACATGGTGCCAATTTTATGGCGTACCAGACACGATAGCTTCCAACGCTGGTAGGGAGTTTAATAACGCCGAAATAAGGGCTGAGGCGGCGGCCTTAGAGATCCGTTGGCATCTCAACACCCCAGGACACCCGAAGAGTCGAGGAGACGTAGAGGGGCTGCACAGCACGCTTAGCGACCACCTACGAATTTACCATGGAGAGAAGGGCTTAGAACCAAACGTGGCGATGGAAAAGGCAGTCATCGCGTATAACCACTCAATCCATTCTGCCACCGGTTTTTCTCCGGTCGAGACGCTGTTTGGACTTCGAAGATGCCGGCGCGATAGCAGGAGTACGGCTGATGAAGAACTGGCCACACAGGTAGTCAGTAATCAGATAGCGCTAAAGAAACAGTGGGTGGCCGTTCGGGGAAGGCTCCAGGATAAGAAACGGCGACGGGTGGCGCGCGACAACCTCAAAGTCTGCGATATTCTGGGCAATCTTAAACTCGGCGCGCTCGTGTACCGGAGAAAAGGGTCGAACAGGGGTAAGGAACTAGTGCGGTACGAGGGTCCTTTCCGAGTGATCGCTCTCCGCGAACACAACGTGGTCACGGTCGAAAGCATTACACCCCCGATCAAACGGCGGACGGTACATGTGGAACAGCTCAAGTTTCCCGCGGTGGAGCCTGGGAGCCCCGTCGTCGAAACATAACTCCGGTGTGTGTCACAGGTGACCAGTCCCGAGAGGCCTATATATATATTTTTTTATTGGTTTATTATGTTTTTTTTGTGTTATATGGGTCTGTGCTGTGATTTTAGATGAACCTGGAAGACATTTTTCTTTTCAAATTTTTTTATTAACAGAGTATGCTTTTTGTTTTGTGTTGCTATAGATACATAGCTGATGTCGCATGTTAGGAGTTCACAGGGAATGTCCGTAAACTGGTAGGGGGGAGTTACGTCTAGCGGTACGGCAATGTTAAGCCTAATACCTTGTAGCCTATGGTAAACAAACCCGTAACGTGTGTATAGAGGATCAGGAGGAAAATAAAGCCAGTTATAAAACAAACCTTCTTATTATATCATCTACCTCCTTATTCATTCCTTTTTCTCGATCGTCTACAGCTGGGAGACGATTACTTATATATATATATATATATATATATATATATATATATATATATATATATATAAAACACTCTATAACTGACGACTTTTGTGGCCATTTCACATATAGTTATTAATTAAAAGAATAGTTTTCGATCAAATAATTCACAAAGCGAAGATGAAATTACATTTTTCATGGAGAAATAATGAACCCTTTTAAAATTAATGTAATGAATAAATTAAAAAAAAAAAAGTGAAAAATTACGTCATGAATGGTTATAAAAAAAAGTCACCTTTATCATATTTGTGACTTGTTTCAGAAAAAAATATCAATAAATATACGTCGAGAAGAGATCCAGTAGCATATCGAGAAGATACCTTACCTAGCTATAAAATGATAATAATAATTTTATGGTAAAAAGGATTTTATTGCACTTTTAATGGTTACCGTGATAACACTACAGAACTAACTATAATAACAGATCGGCGACACCTTTAATTTAATACCCTACTCAGTAAGGTGACACGGCTGACGGAGGAGCGTGGATGACTTCCCAAGACTCCGCTTCCTCTTTCGCATGCGAGGTAAGTGACAACCATGTGGATTTGGGAGCTCTTTGGGCTGTTTGTAAATACTGTATGAATGAGCAAGTGAATGAAAATTGTATGTATGTTATGAATGAGAACATTAATCACAATTACTTCTTGTTCAATAGAGGCTGATTATAATCTTATAAAGAAGTTTACTTACTTACTAAGATAGTCGAAAAACTTAAGTTCATACTTTTACTTAAAAAACAACAATTTTTTCCCTGTTTTTATCATCGTCAATCATTGCGATATGTTTAAGTAATTTTTATCCGAAAAGTCCAGTTTCAAAGCTTTCAAAATTTTTGAGCGTAATGTACCTGTTGAATAATATAAACTAACAAATTGCTTTTGAAATATTGATGATGTAACTCAGAAAAATATTACACCCTAGCTTACCATTCAATTATTACTACTAAGTAACTTTCAGACTCCTTTTCATTGTTTTTTAACCAAAACATATCCGGGTACATTTAGAGGTATAGTGGAATATACTTTTATGATTTTATATCGTTGACGTAGAAAAGACAGACTGACAGTTCTAAGAGGATTGCCCCCTGTTTGTTAGAAAGCAGAACCTTAGTTACCTCACTCAGAATGCCTCACTCTATCACGGATGACCTAGGCCTAATCTCTCCCTCTTTCACTGTCACGCCTTGATTCTTGAAACCATTGTTAAGGGTAAGGAGAACTCTCAAAGATGATGTCGCGGTAAAAACTTGTGTATACACAGTCTGACGCCGTTGTGCAACACAATAGTGTGAGTAATAGCACAGAACATCAACAATATGTCATAACGTCATACGATATTGCTAACGTAATATTTTCATTGAATATTATCAGTTCATTGAACTTTACCAAACAACAACTGCTTTCTACTTTGAGGTGATTCAAGGTAAAGCGCCAGGTTTGGTCCAAGTATGTTTTTGTTCTATAAACGGGCCCTAAAACTTCTTTAAACTCTATTGATCCAATGTAACTGTTACTGAGCGTACTTTCAACAATATAGTTAAGTTAACAGATATGTAGAAATTTGTAACTGCTAAAAAGACATTACCCCAACCTGTCCCAGTGTAAGGTAAGTAAGGTAAGCAATTTTTCAATACATACCGTGAGCATATAATGTATATTATTCTGTAAAAAATCGTTTGCATTTAAAAAAAATATGCAATTGTTCTAGTTTCACAATCATCTTTGAGGTACACTTTATGTTCTCATCATCATAACTATAATTATTGGATGAGAGTCTGAATTTAAAAATTTGAAATAAATTTCCTTGAAACCCTTGCCTTATGCACTACAAGACAATATCCTTACATATGTTTTAGTTCATTATTTGACAGTACGACCTCAACATTAAACCACAAATTGTCAACTCCGTAGCCAAATATTGGCATTACCGTAATTGATTCTTGTGATAGCAATGACAATTTTAGGTATGGGATGCTTATTCTCTTTAAATCTGTTTAAATTTCTTAATTTTTAGCATGAAAATGGGTATACCAAAACAATCTTACAAAGAATAAAAGAGAGAGGCTCAAAGGAGAACCAGAAGAAGAAATGATCCTGATTTACGTGAAAAATTTAATAACTTGTAATTAGTTTTTTTTTAAGGCCGTTTTAATATGTAGATAGTTTTGTTGTGAGAATTTTATTCTGTGAGTTATTATTTCATTTACAGTTTCATAGTGAGGCTAAGGACACAAAAAATTAAATACATTTTCAAATAAGCTTTTGAAATATTATATTTTATTCATCAGGTCTTCCGTCTCAAGAACATAAAAATAAAACACTAAGTTGGTTTGGTCATTGACTCCAAAAATATCACCTAGGTAGGGCGTGGTTGGTAGGTTTATGATATATTGTTTAGACCAAACCAAAACTGTAATTTTATTTTTTTGACTTGAGATTGAAATCCTGATGAACGAAAGTTTGATTGAAAGTTTCTTGAGTTTTTATCCTTGGCATTATCCTGATGTTTTTAATCTAGAAAGTTCAATTCAGAAAGTCATCATTTTATGCTTAAATATTTTATTTGTTTAAACTCTAATACAGAGCGACTAGATGAGTATGAAGTTACATTATTGCGATAAATTAGAATAGATAAATTAATGCTGTAAAATGGTGATACAAAAATAACGAAATGGGATCGAAAAGAGTAGTAAGTTACAAATAAATCTTAAAAAGAAAATCTTGTTTTTTTTCTTCCCTTACATAATGTTATATATTTTCACCTCATAACTTATTCCAATAATAGGTCATCTAATTACAGTTTATTAAGGTTTATTATTCAAAATTTGTGCGCTTAAGTTTTCTTTACCTTTACTTATGTCCTTTCCATAACAGATACTGTCATTACCACAAAAATGTAGGTAGACAATGGAAAAATATTTAATCCATATGTTGAGAAACTACAAGCAAGGTGTCCTGAATACCATAGAATGTTATCATAATTTTAATGAGAGAATTGTTTTCAATATTTTTAAAATTTTGTTCATGAAACTGGCACATAATCTTGGAATCGACCTTTAATATGCTGATATTAATCAATTATATGAATATTTTCCAATGGTAAATGAGTGTAAGGTAGAAAAAACCTAAATCGAGCCAAAAGAGGAAGAAGCTTGCAAATTGACTGGAATGAGAATTTTCAGATATCTAGAAGTTGTGTATTTTTGCTCGAAAATACCAAGAAACGTGAAATTTTGTATCGAAGTTTCTTTTGAATACACAACGCCATGAAAAATATATTCTACTCAAGACAACTAATAATCTAACTAATTAATCGGTAATAAATAATGAATGTTGACATCATGAATTTCTTCTCTTTTTTTTAATAACACAAAATCATTAAAACTGTAAGTAAAATCATGTTCTTCAAAATTTATATTCAACTCTTGTTTTACGTGGAGAGCTGATATTTTCCATGTTAGTTTCGTATAATGTTCCAAACGAAATACCTGTTTTCCAACGATAGCATATCCAACATTATCCCAAACATTTTGAAAATGGAAAAGGGATTACATGATAAATTTCATACATATATACAGAAAAAACTGTATAGCTTAATTGAAAATGAAATGGAAAAACATGGAAGGTTACATAATGCTCGTTATTATTTTACTTCAAATTGCGTGACTACAGTAACCAATATTTATTTGATAATATAAGCCTTGGGTTACGTCATTAACTTAAAAAATATTTGTAATCGATTAAATTCCTGCTCTATTCGCATGGGTTCATAACGTGAGGAAAAATAAACCATGTGAGGTATATAAATAGAATTAAACCAAAAGGCAACTCAACGATTAATCGTCACGACACATTCGTATCAAATACAAGCATTCAATTCAATTAGGTCCTCTACAAAGTGGGTCTAAAATAAGGTCCGCTAATAATAACTATTAAAGAACTTTTAGTAATTATCACATGTCAAATATATTTCACCAAAAACTGAACTTATCAACATCAAATCAAAAAAAAAATTATATTTCAAAACTGTAGTTATTACACACAAAAACTAACCATAATACGGTAGACAGATCTCTTATACATTTTTAATGGGTAGTAAATTCTTAATCTAAACTTATTAATTTTATTAAAGAATAAAAATATAAGTTCCTAAAAATATGAATATCCAACAGTGAGCTGCAAAATGAGAACAAAACAGAAATTTTAATTCAAAAGCCATGCCTGGTTAAAGTGCCTTATTTCCCTGATTAATAACACGACTCCATCATGTTATCAATTTTTCATAGCCGAAATTTTACTTCGTTTTGAGCTACCCATTTATTCACTGGATGACACGGAATACAAAGTGCTCCCGGAAGACCAATTAAAACTTTTCATTAACTCATCCCACCGATGCAGGGAGGGCTCGATAACGCAATCGGACTAACATATTTCAATAAACTACCCATGCAAAAGAACGAGTTACATAGTGACTCAACAAAAATCCAACACAACATAGGCACCAGATTCATTTAAATGTATTTTATACGCATTAAATGGCTAAAAATTATTAAAGTGTGCACAATCAAGGGATTGTTTACGAACTTAACTAGGCCTACAAAAATACTGCACGTTTTCTACCTTGCAGTTGTACGTTATTAGCAAGGGGTTAGAACACATACATTAAATTAAGTACAATAAGTAGTAAATTGGTGGTATAATGAAAATGAATACAGAAGGTCGGGTTATAAATTCACACCTTTAAATCAACGGTATGAAAGTCACAGGCTTGACACAGATATACTATTTTTACAAAGAAAGGAAAGACATTAACAAACTAACATTTAAGGGGAAAACAAAATTTTAATTCTTAGCTTCTTTAATTGCTGCTGCCTGTTGGTGTTTTGACATCTGGTTTTGTTTGTTGCTGGCCAGATGTTTTTCCTAGCATGTTACCCTTCGTCCTGTCATCGTTTGTGGTCCCTGTACCCTGTCAGCTGCTATATTTGCTCTCCTTTCTGATTGTAAGAGAATGAACGAGGTAGAAAAAAAACTTCTTGACTTCTAATGTGAGAACTTGCTTAAACTGTTCCCTTGTTTTTTTGGCCGTCTTGTATCTTCTTATGTTCACATTAATCAGTGTTGTCAATTTGTTCACTGTAATCAGTGCTGCCACTTTGGCACCATAGACCGTCTGGTCTTTAGCCATGGCACAACGAACTTACAGCGGGAGGGGGGGATTTTAGCTGTCTTACAATCGTGGGCAGTTTTAAAAACAACTTGGGCTTTAAAAAAAGGTGAATTTGAAAATCTAATATTTCCTGCTAATAATCCTATATTTTTAAGATCAAGAAAATTCTGGACTGGTGCAGAATTTACAGGCAAATAACCATCACTTTCTTATTTCAAGTAATCTATCAATATACTATATTATGGGCATGTACTCCAGGGCCTCCTGTTCTCCAGCTAGGCGTTCTTTTCTACCAAGCTATCCCTGTTTAACCAGTAGCCTAGTAAATATCTTTGATAAGTATGTCGTAAATTATCTTTTACTATTTTTAGCTTTTTTGAGATTTTGTTTGTTAGCATTATGTTCCATCAAATATTTAACATTAAGAGGTTATTTATAAGCAATCTCTATTTCGAAAAATTGTAAATGTTTCACTCACTGTAAATACAAAGCTAGCAGATTTTAGAAAAATTTTTGTTACTGTAAACCTAAGGTAATTCTACAAACATCTTTCTGATTTAGCTTCATAAAAAAAAATAAATTAATACGGAATAAGTTACTTGGTTTTGGACCATTGACTTGGTGGTTATAATGGAGGTTTTGATGTAATAATTTAGAATTTATCACGGGTGTGTCTCAATGATCCCCTTAACTGCTCACTCCTTATTTAAGTAGCCACAGGTAAACGAATCCAACAACCTTGACAATTTTCCTTGGCAGATCAAATATTTTTCCCCAAATTCAGATTTTTTTTGTATCAACTATAAATCTTGTTGCATTTTGTTTTTTTGTATTTTAAAATGTAATAATAAATCGGAGGGCCAAAGAAGTGAAGGGACAAATTTCTTGCATGTGAGTTTCCTGAATACTCATCACACGATGGTCAGAAAAATTGGTACTATTTTGCAAAAATATATACCCTTTATTACTCAAGTTTTGTTTCAATGACATTTGTAACAAAAAAAAAGAATTACATAACTAAAATAGTAAACAGGAAACTAGCTAGGAAATCGCCTAGAATGCTAGTAAATGAGTGTTATTTATCATTGTCACCCAATTGTTATACTTAAGAATTTATTCAAATTTCATCTGCATAAAGCCAGATTTCTACGCCAGTTATTAGGCAGAACATGAACTATTCGGTATTTTTGACCAAAAATACTTGATTTAACTTGTTATTTATTAAAGCTTTTTTGTCACTGAAAATTGGCTTTCACAAAAAAAAATTAAATAGCTGAAATACTACCTTCTGAGTTATTAAATAAACAATTTATATTGTTGCCTCAAAAGAGTATATTTTTAAACTGGACATTTTGATTTTGTGTCCTGGCATAAACGTGTTCTCAAGTATCGGAAAAATAGAAAAAAATAACTAGCCAACTTATTTAAAGGAACTTGATGTAATACACCTTTAAAATTTCCGATGGACAGAATCATCATCAACAAACACTGATGTAAACAAACAGAAAAATAAATTAATCGGCGTGCTTCCACTTAACTAGGACCTTTCAACGTTCACGTTTTCGATGCTACCTCGCGTAACTCTAGTTTCTTGAAATAGTTTCTATATGGATGTAACTTAAATAGTTTCTATATCGATGTATCTGCAATGAGGACCCACCCAACCCCGTCTATTCAATTACCCCGCACAGAAGGTGCCCTTTATACTTGTTAATTGAATATTGAGTATTTGGTAGGTCCTTGTTAATTAAATAAGGCTCACATTTATCCGGTCTGGCAACCTTTGGTCAGTCGTGGTATTTACCAAACAGAACCGCCGGCTGGCCCCGGGCCAAGTGCGCCTCATAAATTTCCGGCTATTGCCTAAAAACACAGGCAAGGAAGGCAACCCACGATAGAATTTTTCATTCCTTTCATAAGATCCCAATTTCGCATGTTCTCCCAGCAATTTGTCAGGGCTGTCCCAACTTGTCTTCAAGTCAGATTAGTCTGTAAAGTGAGCTTTGTTTCTGTTTCACGGCCTCCGAGGGTGCAAAGTAAAAACAAATGTTGCAGTAATAAACAGAAGGAGCTGTCAGCCAAGGCTGGGTAATAAATAGCGTTTGCTAACTAGATCCTTTTGATCTCAAGCTCATGACTCTTAAAATACAAACAGACCGTCGGTGACGAGTTTTTCAAACGTGATATACCTACACACTGATTGGTCATTTTTAATTTTCAAACTTTATTTTTGTAGTTAATATAAAATACTGTTTCAATCATAACCACTAACCCCTTCAATACATGCCCATTCTCTCCAATTCCCGTTCAGGCTTGGCAATTACATTTTGGATGACAATTAACATTTTTGCCCAATTGTAGGTAGTTAGGTAATCTGGAAAACGTAATTTTATTCAGGTGGTTTTTCTTGTTCTAGAGCACAGTTTATTACAAAAACTCCATACTAAAATTTTGAACACTTGGTCTAAGTGAATAATACTAGTGAGAGTATCATCAAAATATTTGGTGACTCGGAGAATTTTGGAGTCGGAAGTTAAATTGAAAATTGGGAAGATTGAAAATCATAATAATAATCATAAAGGTATAATTTTAGACTAAACATAATTGTTAATGAGTTTTCGAAAGAATTCCGACTGATAGGATTGGGATTCGATAATATTATACTATTCAAGTCCATTGGTTATATTCGATCTAAGTACTGTGCAAAATGCAAAAAATTGTGTTTGCATTTCGATTTTTTAAAGGACAAGGAGCACGTATTTATAGCAGGTTACGAGGCCACTGCCGTTTCAGTCTCCAAGGAGGATTATAGGGATGAGTGTCGCAGTGCAATGAATGCTCTAGGGCAGGTATGGGCAACCTTTGACATGTTATGGGCCAAACTTTAGTGTGCAAATACGTTCGCGGGCCGCGTTTAAAAGTAGTGCATTTTAAAGTAGTGTTCATAATTTTTAGCGATAGATATCAGTCAGCCATGAAATAATACGACAATGTTATTACAACACAATTTATTAAAATAACAAAATGAAATGAAAAAATAGGTACCTACAGCATTAAATTAAATCGTTAAATTTAGAATTGTTACAAACTACGAAAGTTAAATAGCGACACCGAAATCAATGAGACACTTGAGCTTGAATTTGGGAAACTAATTCATCGATGTTTGGATTAATTCCACTGGTACAAAGACGTAAAGAATTTTCCAAATTATCGTCAGTCAGCCTTGTACGATGTTTTGATTTATTAACTTTCATCAATGAAAAGAACTGTTCGCATTTATAAGTACTGCCAAACGCACAAATCAATCTTCTTGCAAATTTTCTAAGCTGCGGAAAATGGTCTTCTTCGAGGTATTTTTTGTAGAAATCGCACAACTCCACGTCTTCAAATTTAGATTTTAGGAGTGAGTTTTCTTGAATCTCGATCAACTCCATTTGCAAGTGTATTGGAGCATTTTGTACATTACTTTTTGTTGGAGTAGCAAATAAATTGAAACAGTCTTCCATGTGTTTGAAATCGCTAAATCTGATCGAAAATTGCTCCGACAGTAACTTGAGTTCTTCAGCATATTGAGCGTAAGCAATATTTTCATACGCAGAGAGCGTGGTGAAATGGTAACTGTTACCAGACAGCATATGTGCCTCCCACAAGCGGATTTTGTTCTGAAACGCTTTCAAATGGCTGTACAAATCATTTACTAACTGTCCTTGTTTTTGAAGTTTCAAATTTAAATCATTCAAATGGCCTGTAAGGTCGACAAGAAATGCTAAGTCACATATCCATTTTGCGTCACTCAATTCAGATAGTGGTTTATCTTTTATTTGCATAAATTCTGCTATCTCATTTCTAAGCTCGTAAAACCGTTTCAGCATTTTCCCTTTGCTTAGCCATCTGACTTCACAATAATATGTTACGTCGTCATACTCGGCTGATATTTCATCCAAAAACGCCTTGAACTGACGATGGTTAAGCCCTCGGGATCGAATAAAATTGATGGTTTTTACTACCACATTCATAACATTCTGGAGTCGAATGGACTTAGAACACAAGTTCTGTTGGTGGATAATGCAATGAAGGACTATCAAACCATCTTTTTGCACATTTAATTCAGTTGCTTTTTCATTCAAAATTCCGATGAAACCTTTACGTAAGCCGACCATAGAAGGTGCACCATCTGTGCATACTCCAACTAATTTCGACCATGGCAAGCCAAAACTTGTGAATACCTTTTGAACTTCATTAAAAATGTCCTCTCCTGTAGTGGTTCCTTTTAGCGGCTGTAAAGCAAGCAATTCCTCAGTAATAGTGAATTCTTTATCAACACCTCGAATAAATATAGCCAGTTGAGCTATGTCAGACAAATCGGTGCTCTCGTCTAATGCTATGGAAAATGATTCAATACCAGTCATACGGCCAGTCAATGTTGTTTTTATATCATTAGCCATCATTTCTATACGTCGTACAACGGTTCGTCTTGACAAACTAATTTTTTCAAATTCATTTTTCTTTTCAGGACACAAAACACTGCAAACTTCTGACATACACTCCTTGATAAATTCTCCTTCGGCAAATGGTTTCAATGACTTTGCCAATTTTGAACTAACTATAAAACTAGCTTTCACAACATTATCAAGTTGTGTTCTTTGTCTATGAAATATTTGCTGCTGTTTTTCCAAATTTGCGGTAAGTTTCTGGATTTTGTCTTTTCTTATTTGTCCTGTCAGTGAGAGCAGCGTAGGATGCTTAGTTGAGTAATGCCTCTTTATATTGAATTCTTTCATCACCGAAATGGATTCATTACACATCAAACAAATAGGCTTACCATTGTGCAAGATAAAGAAGAATTCTTCAGTCCATTTTTCTTGAAACTGGCGACCCTCTGCATCTACTTTTCGTTTCCTTCCACCAGACATCATTTTCATTTACTTATCGTTCGATAAACTTAATAAGAAAATAGGTATAATTAGTAAGCACTCAAGATGCACACAAAGTCACAAAGCAAACTTATCACCACGGTAGCTCGAATAGGACTGAACTAAGTTCCGGCCATCCACCCGCTTATATAGGCAAAATGAAGGAATGATCTAGAATCGTCTAGTGTAGAACAATACAATTGCGAAGCAATAATCCTTTGTTGCGCCGCCAGTGTGGCGGCAAACATCAATGGCTTTGAACTTTGATGTTTGCCGCCTCACTCTTTGATGATCACCGCCACTCGGCTTGCTCGCTCACTTGATTCCATGAGTATGAGTAAGTAGTGTATTTTTTTTTTTTAAATTGGGTTTTTCAAAATGTCTCGCGGGCCGGATCAAATCTTACAGCGGGCCGGATCCGGCCCGCGGGCCGGCTGTTGCCCACATACGCTCTAGGGCAGGTATGGGCAACCTTTGACATGTTATGGGCCAAACTTTAGTGTGCAAATACGTTCGCGGGCCGCGTTTAAAAGTAGTGCATTTTAAAGTAGTGTTCATAATTTTTAGCGATAGATATCAGTCAGCCATGAAATAATACGACAATGTTATTACAACACAATTTATTAAAATAACAAAATGAAATGAAAAAATAGGTACCTACAGCATTAAATTAAATCGTTAAATTTAGAATTGTTACAAACTACGAAAGTTAAATAGCGACACCGAAATCAATGAGACACTTGAGCTTGAATTTGGGAAACTAATTCATCGATGTTTGGATTAATTCCACTGGTACAAAGACGTAAAGAATTTTCCAAATTATCGTCAGTCAGCCTTGTACGATGTTTAGATTTATTAACTTTCATCAATGAAAAGAACTGTTCGCATTTATAAGTACTGCCAAACGCACAAATCAATCTTCTTGCAAATTTTCTAAGCTGCGGAAAATGGTCTTCTTCGAGGTATTTTTTGTAGAAATCGCACAACTCCACGTCTTCAAATTTAGATTTTAGGAGTGAGTTTTCTTGAATCTCGATCAACTCCATTTGCAAGTGTATTGGAGCATTTTGTACATTACTTTTTGTTGGAGTAGCAAATAAATTGAAACAGTCTTCCATGTGTTTGAAATCGCTAAATCTGATCGAAAATTGCTCCGACAGTAACTTGAGTTCTTCAGCATATTGAGCGTAAGCAATATTTTCATACGCAGAGAGCGTGGTGAAATGGTAACTGTTACCAGACAGCATATGTGCCTCCCACAAGCGGATTTTGTTCTGAAACGCTTTCAAATGGCTGTACAAATCATTTACTAACTGTCCTTGTTTTTGAAGTTTCAAATTTAAATCATTCAAATGGCCTGTAAGGTCGACAAGAAATGCTAAGTCACATATCCATTTTGCGTCACTCAATTCAGATAGTGGTTTATCTTTTATTTGCATAAATTCTGCTATCTCATTTCTAAGCTCGTAAAACCGTTTCAGCATTTTCCCTTTGCTTAGCCATCTGACTTCACAATAATATGTTACGTCGTCATACTCGGCTGATATTTCATCCAAAAACGCCTTGAACTGACGATGGTTAAGCCCTCGGGATCGAATAAAATTGATGGTTTTTACTACCACATTCATAACATTCTGGAGTCGAATGGACTTAGAACACAAGTTCTGTTGGTGGATAATGCAATGAAGGACTATCAAACCATCTTTTTGCACATTTAATTCAGTTGCTTTTTCATTCAAAATTCCGATGAAACCTTTACGTAAGCCGACCATAGAAGGTGCACCATCTGTGCATACTCCAACTAATTTCGACCATGGCAAGCCAAAACTTGTGAATACCTTTTGAACTTCATTAAAAATGTCCTCTCCTGTAGTGGTTCCTTTTAGCGGCTGTAAAGCAAGCAATTCCTCAGTAATAGTGAATTCTTTATCAACACCTCGAATAAATATAGCCAGTTGAGCTATGTCAGACAAATCTGTGCTCTCGTCTAATGCTATGGAAAATGATTCAATACCAGTCATACGGCCAGTCAATGTTGTTTTTATATCATTAGCCATCATTTCTATACGTCGTACAACGGTTCGTCTTGACAAACTAATTTTTTCAAATTCATTTTTCTTTTCAGGACACAAAACACTGCAAACTTCTGACATACACTCCTTGATAAATTCTCCTTCGGCAAATGGTTTCAATGACTTTGCCAATTTTGAACTAACTATAAAACTAGCTTTCACAACATTATCAAGTTGTGTTCTTTGTCTATGAAATATTTGCTGCTGTTTTTCCAAATTTGCGGTAAGTTTCTGGATTTTGTCTTTTCTTATTTGTCCTGTCAGTGAGAGCAGCGTAGGATGCTTAGTTGAGTAATGCCTCTTTATATTGAATTCTTTCATCACCGAAATGGATTCATTACACATCAAACAAATAGGCTTACCATTGTGCAAGATAAAGAAGAATTCTTCAGTCCATTTTTCTTGAAACTGGCGACCCTCTGCATCTACTTTTCGTTTCCTTCCACCAGACATCATTTTCATTTACTTATCGTTCGATAAACTTAATAAGAAAATAGGTATAATTAGTAAGCACTCAAGATGCACACAAAGTCACAAAGCAAACTTATCACCACGGTAGCTCGAATAGGACTGAACTAAGTTCCGGCCATCCACCCGCTTATATAGGCAAAATGAAGGAATGATCTAGAATCGTCTAGTGTAGAACAATACAATTGCGAAGCAATAATCCTTTGTTGCGCCGCCAGTGTGGCGGCAAACATCAATGGCTTTGAACTTTGATGTTTGCCGCCTCACTCTTTGATGATCACCGCCACTCGGCTTGCTCGCTCACTTGATTCCATGAGTATGAGTAAGTAGTGTATTTTTTTTTTTTAAATTGGGTTTTTCAAAATGTCTCGCGGGCCGGATCAAATCTTACAGCGGGCCGGATCCGGCCCGCGGGCCGGCTGTTGCCCACATACGCTCTAGGGGATTAGGGTGGTTGGATAGGTCCCTATGGAATTTTATGAACTTGGAAGGGATGAGTTCAAGGAAGCAGGGTAGATCATTATGAGTTCAAGATCATTATGAAGGGTTTTGTTGCTGTCGTAATATGGGGAATTCACTATTATTCTCAGAACATTTGATTGAAAGGATTGGATACGCTTGATGTTTTGTTTTTTTGCTGTCCCCCCCATAGCTTTTTTCTGTGCGTACAAATTGACTTAACTATATCTTTGTAGATTAGTAATTTACATTGTTTATAAATTCACTTATTATGACTTGACAAAACTATAGTTCTTCTTTGATTAATGTTTCAGGAGTTAGAGACGTCAATAGTGTGTAATAATATCTATTTACACCTCTTATGTATTAATTTTACGGTTTTCTTTTAATTCAATATTAGATTTATGATTTATTATTGACTTGTGATTTTTGTGACGATTTAATTACTGGAATGCTTTTAATTTGAGTTACAAACACATTTTTATTATTCTTATTTTTGTTAATGCCAGTATTAGTTTTTCTTTTTTGCACCATATCATTATTCATCGGGGACTATAAAGTTTTTTGTATCTGTAGCATTCCGAAAAGAGTTCTATACTGATGAATGGTTTAATATAAAGTATGTACCTATGCATGTTGGTAATTGATGTTAGCTAAACTTCCCGTTTTGATGAGATAAGTCATGTTGAGAGAAATGATATGACACTACAGATCATTAGTTCGACTAGTTTTACCAGTACCAGTCAATTTAGAATCTTTCTTCACATCGATTAAATCCAGTTGAAACTAAAACTATTAAACTATATTAAACCCTCACTGATTTTTGCCTAAAACGAGAGAAAATCACTAAATTTACCTTTAAGAGAAATGTGCTACTCTTCACTTGATTTGGCTCGGATACACACAAGATTTTTCTTCTAGTCAAGACAATCAAGCTATTTGAAAAAGGAAAAAGATCTGATTACTTGGGAACTTGCCAAAAGGAAATGGAGTCGAGTTAAGGTGGAAGAGACAAAGACAACAACATTAAAAGGAGGGATGAGATAAGCAGAATGATTAATGTTTGAAGTTTATTTGAAGTAGTGTTGAGCCAGTTAATTTATTGCTGGTTTGAGTGGCAGTTAAGAAGAAATTATTATAAACTGAATCAGTGAAAACTTTTCATGTTGTCTCTGGAAAACATTACTTATAGATCTATTCTTTTGTGTTGCGGCTATTATTGAATGAGGATAAGACAAATTTATGGGTTATAAGTTTCCGATATTGATATGCTTGTCTTTAGCTTGACAACACGCCGAGTCATTTCTTTAGATCAACTCCAAAGTAAGTTTTTGGAATTATATTATTTTCATTTTAATGCTGCATTTTATTTCAACTATTGGAGTTCCAAAAGTGTCAATATCGTCTCAATCTGGTCATTTTTTAAAATCGTAGTTATCCTTTGACTTGCCTTTGTCAATTGAAATATCTAATCGATTCAAATCATGGAAATCATCTATTACTTTATTAGTATCACACTAGCTTTAAGTGTTGCTTTGTCCAAGATTTTGCTATTAAATGAAGGAAACAAATGCGGCAATGAAAAAAATGGAAATTTATACTAGGAATATAACATGTTTTATACTACATTAATTAACTACAGATTAATGAACTCCATTTTCAAAACATACAACAGTGTATAATAACATAATTTAAATCTTTTTATAGTTATTTGTGTATAAATAACAAAAGGTATTCAAATAATCATTTCTTGGCTGTTAGATACATTTTAATTTCCTTCTTGGCGAAGGCCCATGCCTCAGTTTCTATAATCGACAATAACGTCATGCGGCATAGATCATATCGAGTCATTGAATAGGATTTCAAATCGAAACGTACTACATAATTTATATACTACAACCATAATTTACTAAAACATTAGTGACAATTCACGCATCCATGCATGAAATTACAAAATTTATGATTTGTAACGATCTCGAGAGTTTCTTGTAATGATTCTTTTTTGTTTTAAAACTTTTTTTGCGATCAATGTTTTATCTATTTTCGCATCTTACTGGGCTAGAATGATATAACCTTTAATTCTAGCCAAAAATCGTTCTTTATTCAAAAGATTATTGGCGAATGCGGCCAACTTCAAGCCAAATGTAGGGCTGTCTCGCCTAGACTGCCTGATACGAGGCAGAGAGAAAAAGGGGGAAGGAACTGTGAGATAATTGTCCCTAACCGCGCGAACAAACAATACTCGTGTAAACCACGTACACAATTCACACACATAAATAAAGAGAAATACAAAATAGTATTAAATTTTAACTAAAAAGAAATTAAGAGAGTCGGAAACAATCGTTATATTCACTATTCTGTATAACCTTCCTCATTTTGAGAGCTATTACGTTTACTCAATTTATTTAACAAACCCTATGAGTAATTGTATTTAAAAGTTACTGAGGAAAGTCAGATACCACTTTTCAACTAAGCATTTGTATGCTAAATACCAGATATTTGCAACGTGACAACCAAAAACGCCTGCAAGTACAAATGCGCATTTCAGACAGACAGACACTTATTTTCATTATATTCAAGAACATCCCGTGACCAGAAACACACACATATATATACACCATACCTTCCACGGGCATGGCCCAGATATGCTCAGTTGATATCCTCACATTTTTTTTTTTTCATTAGAAGAGAAGATATAAAATGGTAAATTATAATTAAACAACTATACTTATTCCGTAAGATTTATACTAGTCCAAATTTTATTATTTTTTTTTTTTTTTGTATGGGATCGGGCTATGGAGAAATTGGTTACAGCGTAACATAATCAATGAGAAAGGCATCTGTCTGCATAATAACAACTGAATATCTACGACATCCACAAAAAAAACAAAAAAACATAAATCAACCAGCGGATGTAGTTAAAAGTTAATGTAAGGACGACAAAATGGTGACAGATGTGGCCAACAATACAAAATGTGATTGAAAATAAAAATAGGAGAGCAATAAAACGACCGCAGAGGATCAACTGTCACCAACAGTGGTCGGGGAAAGAGGATTTTGTGCACAGATTGGCAGTGAACTCAGTGTTTTTTTTCAGCGAATCCACAAGCCATGGACTGTTCGTTTTTTCACGGATTCCAAGGGGCTTTACTTTTACAGATTATCGTAGGCTATCTATCTATTTTACTGGAGATATTTCGTTTACAAAACTTTCAAACTCTTTACTGCTAGTTTTTACATATTACCAAGTACGAAAGGAGATCTTTCAATTCCTGTCTAACGCATCTATGTGGCTGTTACAAAATCTTCTGTACATAAAAATTAGTTAATTTCAAAAAGTAATATACTTGTTATTGGATTTGAGCCCACAAAACCTCTTGTGGTCACATACGAATCCTGGCTTACACTCTGGTATAGTTCATAATCAACAAAATCAGAGGGCCGGCCTGTTTGAGCCGGGTCGTCAAAACGTGAAGCCTTTTGAGCAACGCACTACACCGTCTCCCTTCACTTAAACAATATTTTTATGCTCACACCTTTGCACTCGATCTACTTTTCTCAGTAGTGCGTTAAAGGACTACGAAACATAAGTTTTTCTTCGGACGTTTCCGTTGCAATTGTTGATAGTTTTATAATGCTAAGAACAAGTAGAAAGGGCTTGAGCAGAATTGTATACCTGCCTCGTGACTTCATGGAAGTCACTGATGGTTTCTGTTATTTTTAAGTGAGCAACTCTCCTTACTTCCCTTACTCCCTGTTCCCTTTTTTTATACATATATGTCTCAGCTTCAGCCCTAGACCACACTCGTCCCTAGACCTTCCACCCAGTATGTAGTAACGTAACTCTTAATATTTGTATATACCAGTGTTTTGCTTGTACTTCATAATAAAGCTCTTCTTTATTTTCTTTTAAAAAACTATCCTCTACAAAGATTATTTAACTGACTACCAAGACATCGCGGCTGACCAATTTCAGTTTCCAGAATAAGTGCGGAGCTCAGAATTTTCATTCTAATCACTGCACCATCCAGTTCGGGGGAGGCAGTGCTGTGATGTCACACAGCTAATTTTCAACCAACTAAAGCGCAGTTGAAGCCACCAGAAACAAAACAAGTTTCCTGACCTTGAAGGCCGATTTATTTGTTATACCTATATTATACATAAGTAAGGAAGGAGGTCAACGGTGGAGGCACCACGGGATCCTGAAAAATGATGCATGCCATGAGCAGCTCCATCAACCAAGTAAGTGGCGATATCAAACCTTTTTTTCTTCCTACATTTATAATATCATTTTACCTGTAACGTTTAAGATCATACACAAGGTATAATAATAATAACGCAAATACAGTTGGTAGAGTTGAAAAAGGATTAGTCATTGAAAACAAGAATATAAATTATAAAATTAAACAAAAGAATCAAACAACAATTCAAAATGTTCTTTTAAAGTTAAGATATTCATCTACATGGACTTTTGTAGTATTTAAAGGTATTCAATTTTGATTAGATAAAACAAAATAAGATTATATCCTATATTAATTGCCATATCAAATAAAATGTATACTCGATAGGAAACCGTAAGTCAGGAGAAGCAGTTTGAATCCTATTTTTCTTATGTTACCAAGGAATATGGCACAATAATCGTGTGACGTGTAACCAACTTGTAAATGAAACTAACCCAACAACCACTCCTAAGGAAGCAGCTCAATGACTGTTGGGAAATGGCATTCTCTTACAGCCCAGAGGCCCGGTATTGATGTTTCAGGTAAAGTTTATATTCAATTATCTTGAGAGCTTTTGTTGAATAACCAACAATGCGCCACTGAAGTTCAACCCGAGAGGGCAATTAGCGGGAGGTCCACTTGATTCCTCATAAATGTATACCCCATTTTCTTATTGAGTATTGTCGGGGGCGTCACTAGGGGAGTGCCTAATCACTCTAGCCCTGGTGAAAAGTGCGGATTGTTGTAGTTAATAACATGGACCATTGTTCCATGTCGGCGTTTAATATCTGACTCCATTTATGATAGGTATGTGTCCCGACAATACACTATGCTCAAAAGAAAAGGGTACAGAGGTTTCATAAAGAATAAGATTTGATCAGAGTTAGAACGGGGCACGGCAGAGTAACAATAGCGAGGCGTCGGACCGTCTACAAGCAGGGGCACCGAGACAGGATGACTGCGCGGAGGTGTGGCCAAGAGAGTAGACTTCAGTGCTTAATCTCCTCTTAAATACCTATTTCCTATAGGTATAAGATCCTATAAAAAGTCTTAAATACTATTTCCCCTTCCTAGTGAAAGGTGGAGTTGGCTGAAAGGGGTATGTTTTACGATACCCAGGTGGCCAATCCCCCTTAGGTTTACGACTGTTGGCCTAAAAGGGTGTGCTTTATGGCTGCTAGGGACTCGCCCACTTAGGTTATTTGACCGCCTATAGGTGCCCCTCTGTTTACCTGCCTTGCTACAACTGCCGCATGGACCCTGGTTTATTACAAGAAGCTTACAAAGATTTACATTATATTATAATACATTATTTGCACCAGAGTATAGGGTGATTTACATATAAAGTTGGCGCTCGCTACAAGTATTATTTTAGTCTATACTTTTAAAAAAATTAATCTTCGTCTTCCCGAAGATGACCGTCAAAAAAATTAGGCACAATGAGTTTTATCGTGAGCCACCATACTTCTACCTACAACCAACAATGACAACAAAAAAAAATTCTTAATTCAATTAATACATAGACATAAATTTTGTTTAGTAAAGTAGTTAATTGAAAAATTAAATAACATGAATATATATCATGTACTGATCATACCATAATCGCGTAATTTATATTATGGAACAAACACGTATTCAGACATACCACATATAAACAGTAAATGTTTTGAGGGTTCACTCCTAAGTCGAAAACAAGAAAAACATGATGATGATTGATTTGAAAAATTTTTTTTTCAAAAATAAGCTAAATATAAA
This sequence comes from Acanthosoma haemorrhoidale, assembly GCA_930367205.1. NCBI lineage: Eukaryota > Metazoa > Arthropoda > Insecta > Hemiptera > Acanthosomatidae > Acanthosoma > Acanthosoma haemorrhoidale. The sequence goes on along the minus strand of OV884013.1, from coordinate 28,878,803 downwards.
ATATCATTTATGTTTGATATTAAATCAACTGTCGGTGTTTTGCCTATTCAGGCATCATCAGGACTACACAGCAGGCAAGAAACAGAAGTTTTAATTTACAGAAGATATTTTTTAGATATCAAGATAAATAATTTTGATTGAGTGCAATAAAAAGTATATAACAACCCTGTGAGTAATGATATCTTCTTATCAAATCATCTTTATATGGTACAAAGTGGTGACCTCTTTGCAAAAATAAAATTGAAATTTTCAATTTGTAAATCAATATTACATTAAAATGCAACTCTTTTAGTACAAACCTAAGTTTATAACTAATTGGTAGCCAAATGTAAGCGTCATTGTGGGAACTTAATAGTGTTTTGTATTTTATTGTCTTGCCTGAATTGTAGTCCTGAGGATGCCTAAATAGACGATAAGTGGACTTTTGAATTAATATCAACAGTAAAAGATAAAACACAGTGTAAATATTAATATAAGTCTCTGTTTGACTATTACTCTAAAGGACAATGAAAAAAAAACTATATCTGTCAGTTTTATGTAATTTTATTTCCTAATAACTCCTTCGGTTTTCTTTTTAGTTTGAAAGCATTATGTAAACAATAAGAAAAAATTCAATAGAAGTATCTGAAACAAAACCTACCACTATCAATGAGAACATTTGATATTTTTCAAGAAAATATTATCATGTAAATTGTATCTTTCTAACAATTAGGCAATGATCTAAAAAAAAGTGCCAAGTGAATAAGAAACATGAACGTTCATCTTGTCTGTTATATAATAGAGGTATTTATGAATGATAATTAGAAGCTGACTAATAGCGGAGTCAGAATATGTTTTCATTGCCTCCTGCTCATATTTTACTATAACAAACTACGATATGCTTAACTGATTCCATACAATACTTATCCAAGTCCAAACTGACATTTTCATTGGTGGAAATTATATTGTCATCTGTTTTGATTGTCCAAACATGCAAAATAAAATTGGCGAGTTAGATAGAGCTTGCCGCTTGATGTTGTTTTGCCCTGAGCAATAAAGTGTGTTTACTGTGGACTTGGGCGCCACACAAAAGTAATTTTCAAGGCTTCGACCCGGAGCAGCTTAGCCTCATTTTTATACATTCCCCCTTTATGCCTCTACTAAACACTTCAGCAAAAGCAAACACCCCATGTAAATATATAAAGCCATTTTTTTTCGTACAAATATCGGATACTAGATAAAATTTCCGGATTTATTTTACATTTTTCAGGATTTATTACTGATGTGAGTAGTATAATATTAGGTATAAGTTTTTTATTGAAATAATTAATAATAGATTTACCTACAGTCCGGTACCACATACTCTCACCATGTACCAATAACCAGAGCACGGCCATTTGTCTATTACTATTCACAGTTTAAATAATTACACATTTATAAACCCGCAATGTCAAATAAAAATATATTTAATGCAATGTTTCAATGCTTTGTTCTGTTCAGGCATTTTTCTTAAGATTTATCCGAATAAATGTGCCAGGATCAATGCTAATAGTGCAACTTTAAAAAAAAAAAATATTTGCATTGTAGGCTGCGCCAAATTTAAATAAATTTCTAAAATGTTTTTTTTAACTTTGCACAGTCCCTAACAAAAACGACAAATAGAGATACAAATTAAGAGGAATCCACATCCTTTCATCGCATTAATGACACCAACGAACAAACTTCTAAAGGCATTAGAATTGTAATTTAAGAGAGCACTGGAAGCAGAGGAATTTACATAGCGCTTAAAGCGCTCCCATTGTATTTATTATTAACAAAACAAAAAACACAGGATGATCTTTTTATAATGAGTGGTACATTATATAGTCTATTGATAGTATGCAATGATTTTGAGAGGTACCGTGGCTTAATTTACCATCTTTGACCTTGATAACGTTTGGTGTCGTGGGCACACGACCTGGATTGGTTATAGAGGTAGCCAACAGAGAGTGCATGGTTCGAGTTTGACCTTTATAAATTTAAGTTATATGTAATCAGACATATCCATCAGCCATGTTTTGATTAATTTCAATAATACAAAAAAGTTTCTAAGCTAAATTTCATCTGATAATTTGATATTCAATGTGAAAATCCGATATGAAATAACCGACTTGATGAAGGGAATGGGAACTACAATCGAAATCTTTTTCATTTTCCGCTTAGATCCTTGCAGTAGCTAAATCGGTTTGGATAATTACTAGCAGGTATTAATTTCAAACGGTACTAGTTTAAAATATATTTTGTAGCTTTTTTTAAATCATTTTCGAGTGATTTTTTTAGTTGTTAAATTGTTTTTGACCTGATAATTGATTAAAAAACTAAAAAAACTTTGATCTGCTCACAGATTTTTTTTATATTTATAATTATCCAACCACTTTCGATGGTTTAAACCATCATATTCAGGTGCTTAAAATAGTTGCAAACTCAACTGCCATTTCCTTGCGACAATTTAACTTAATTTATAGTAACTTGTTTTTCACATTTTAAATATAACCGGCTAAATCTTTCAAAATCCCCGTAATTCACCGAAACGTAATCTCAGCTGACACGTTAGTAATAATACCTTTTACATCAAAGAATATATAGCAGATAATAGGATTATGTATTGTGATCGTGCTCTCTACGCTGGCTTTGAGAGGTCAAACAACCAAACGATGTATTTGAACAAGAAATAATGGGGTGATTTGTGCTCTCCATCCCTACAAAGGGTTTCCTGGATCTCGTTAAAACCGTCCACCATACATACCCTACATGTTTGCTAAAACGGTCATAATCCTCTTTTGTTAATACTATTATTATGAAAAATATTAATTACAATAATTACATTGTTATAATTAATATTTTATAAAAGTTAGTTTTTCAAAAAAAAAGCTCGCTGGCTCTTCAAAAACAGATTTTAATATTGATATTAAATCAACAGTCGGCTTTCTGCATATCCTCAGGACTATACGATTCAGCCAAAAAACATAAATTTACATAGGTAGAAAACAATAAACGTTCAAAACAGTTACAATAATAAATAATATTATTGCTAATAATCTGAAGAATAAAATGATAAACCTGTAAATAATTTAGAATCATATTTTTTTCATTGTTGTAGACAACGATACATATGTAATAACGAAAAAAAATTTTGAAGAACCAAATTTTACTCAATATAAAGCTGTCTCTTTTTGAGTTTATTCCAGATAATAATATTAAAAAACTACCAACTTTTCTTAATTTATGCTGAATCTTTCGGGATAACATAACATTTTTGTTATTTATGAGTGGGTTATGTAATGAAATAACGACATTGGTTATTGAAAAAATATACTAATTTTGTTAAAATTAAATCATGTACATTTGTTGAGATTAATAAAATTAAGAAAATATTAACATCCTTTTTTATCGACCTAATCCAATAACTTATCAAATTACACACCCGTGTGCAATTCAAAGCTACGGACTAGTTTTTATTGTATTTATTGATCTTAAGAAAACTTTTAAACAAATTATGCAATGTAACTATACATAAATGTCCAAGGTTACTTACGTAACTAGTTTAGGCCAAAGTATTATTATTATTATTTTTTTCAAAACTCTCTAATTAGAAGATTAAGGATCAGGGAAAAATGAATGAGAATCCTTGTACTAGGAGTACCTGCTTTAAGGTGGTGTGAGGGAATTAAGGAGTGTGAGAAGCCTCAGTAGAGGTTGGTTGTTGCGGGACAGTGGTGAGAGCCCACTGGTGGCTGGGCCTAGAGTCCCTCTAGGCATGTAGTGCAGTCTTATTTAGTCGGATAGCAGTGTTGGGTGCCCGTTAGAGGCTTGTTGTTGGTGGGCCGCCAAAGTATTAGTGATAAAACAAAATTCTTAACGGTAGACAGTTTTTGCTTACAGAAAACGAACATAATGATAGATTTTCTACTTTTGATTCAAATTCACGAGTACCGGCACCCCAAGATTTATGTTCACTGCGACATCGTGGTGTTAGCTCCACGGATTGTTAATATATTTTGTAAATAAAATAAATCAATTTTTCATTCAGGGTTTCGACCACAGAACCTTTATATCATGAGGAAGTTGCTTATGGCTACACCATAAATGATGCAACCGATTGTGTCAAGATGCTTATTGCTCGATATTTTCAAGTGACCCCACTTTTTCGGGGATTGGATTTGGATTCAAATGGGGTTGAATGTCGACCCCAGATCGCATCTCGAGCTATTTACCTTATTTCTGACGGCAAACGGTTATTTTTCTTTGTGAAGTTGTCAGTGAGAGAGCTTATACATCTCCTTCTAATCCTGTATAAAGAGTCCTTTCGATACACAGTCGTAGTCTCTGAAAGGATCAATGAGAGACATCGTTTTTTGTCGAATGACCTATTGGTATCTACCTCGAGGTTGAAGCACTCCTATTCACATTTTGATTTATTTGTTGGCATGAATGAAGAAAATTTTATTATGAAGATTCACCAGGTGTATCATTAACGTCAACAAACCCACTCCTTTTAAGATAACCTTATTTCCTTCCTTGTTACGTATACGTGTTTGCTGATTGGAGTCATAAAGGTAACAGTTGATTTATTTATACAGTTCGCTTTGACTTCAACCGTATTATATTTTCTAGTTGTGTATTATTAGTTATCTTATGACCTAAGATTTGTTGTATACTGTCAGATAACGTGTTAATTGTTATTTATCTAGCCTCATTTAAATCGAATTCGTCTCACGAAAGCAAACTGCGCAAGGGTCTCTATTTCCCAGGGTGTTGTTTGAATAAGTATTCGTCATTAACAGAAGCATAAATATCCTTTAATTTACGTGTGCTTATCGTCCGTACATTTATAGCAGTTTGCGAATTCTAATAAGCGTTGGCTCCACTTCGCCGAGTTTTCTAGTATTTTACCTAGCGTGAATACCATTACTTTGGATTTATCCAAATTTATATTGTCGCTGCCTCGACTGAGAAGAAGCTCTACGCAAACTGATTGCCTTCAAGCCAAATTGAAATAATGCTCGTAAGCACTTAGCTAATAGGCGGAAATTTGCTTCGAGTGGTCGATACAAGTTGTTAGGCAACTGATAATATTCAATGAGGGTGATCCGCTAATTCTCGGATATCGTGCGACCCGCTACTATTGGCATCTGCCCATAAATTACAAAGAGGAAATAAAAAATAATGATAGGGCGATTCTGATTATCTGATAAGGCCAATGGATGGGCCGAGCATTTCTCCCTCCGACATCAACATGTGGTTCCCTAATCGTGGCCCAGTGCATCCGTATTCTTCCTCAGTCAAATGTAGGATCAGATTTCTCCTCTGAATATGAGATGTTATACTCTTTGTCGACTCGCCACAAGGGGGGACGACGTCCACCACGGGTTTGGGTCTCTACGAACCGGCCACTGTCCGGCGAGCGTCAAGAAAGAGATAAAATAGGTAAACCTGTGATCTTTGACCTTTGCTGGCGGCCTATTCGGTGGTCAGCTTATTTCATATTGATCTGACTCCATAAGATCTTAGAAGGTGTGCCCCGATAGTGCACTATGACCACGAATTCACACTCGGTACCTAAGGGTAGGAGAAAACCGTCCGGATCCCAAAGGCGAGTGTGAACCGGTGAGAGACTGGATCGCTGGGGCAGACGTTACTAGGTAGAGTTGGTAGGGCTCCATTAGACCGTCGTCCGCATGTATGAGGTATCTCCCAAGGAGGTGCTAGTTTTAGCGAGGCGAAGGCAGAGAATCCCACTAGGAAGGTGTAGGGTCTGAGTTGTATAAGAAAGTCATGGTTCGAGTAGAGCAGCAAGCGCCAGTAGAGAGAGAGAGAGAGAGAGAGAGAGAGAGAGAGAGAGAGAGAGAGAGAGAGAGAGAGAGAGAGCATAGTGTTCTCTTCAGGTGTCGAGTTCCGAGACTCTGGAACAATTTTCTTTTTTCTTTTTTTCCCCTTAAAAATGGCAAAATGATTATTTTCATTATAGATTCTCACTCGATATCTATGTACTAATATATTCGCTGTAGCGTCGCTACGTTATATACAAGGTCTAAATTATGTATATAAAATTATATAATTCAATACAATGATACACATTATACTTGACTTCTTTGATAAGACTCTGTAAGGTGATGGGGCGCACCTTTTTGATCAAAAACTGGGACAAAACCCCAAATCTTGGCCTTATATGCAGGTCAGAGGGTGGGCCTTACCCACACCCCTAGTCGGCTTCAACTCTTTCATGCACTAGTTTCCCCCACTCTTAACTGACGCTTAACGTTTTTATTATTAAAAAATGGAAACATTAACCACCTATGTTTCTTTTCTGGGCCGAGAAGAGGGGAACTTCTATTTATTTGTAGTGAAGAACTTGACCCAACACTCTTAATTCTAACTTATTTGCTCCTTATTGTTTAAAGGAGAGATCCTTATAGTGACTAGACTAAACCATTATGATTGTTTTGTTAGAAAAAATCCATGCCGGAGCACCTCATGATGAGTTAAGAGGGCCAGCCAGAGGTTGTCGCTGTACTTGGTATTTGGTGCTGAGGTCTAGTGTAGTGATTGCTAGGCACTACCTCTCAACGATCGGTTTGTCTTAACTGGATTGGCTTATGCCTGATTCAAGTAGCTCTTCATTTACCCTAATGAGGCTGAACCAGCCCCAATCTGACACATCCAAACGCTTTAACTCATTCATTCATACGATCACGGCTAACAATGAACAGCTACCACGGAAGGGGATATCCCACATAGTGAACATCCTAAACTCCTCAATGAGACTACACTATTTTCCCCAGACGTGGAAACATGCCGTTGCCGTCCCACTGTTGAAACCGGCCAAGAATGGGTATGAGCCAGCTCACTACAGGCCCATCAGTCTGCTGACTCATCTACGAGATCTACGAGAGGATTCTCTATGATCATCTCACCAGGCACTGTGACGCCCAATACATCATACCACCTCAACAGACCGGCTTCACTCAAGGACTCAGCTCTGACTGCAATCTCGTGAAACTGCAGCGGCACGTTGCAACGAACATGCGCCACAACAGAGTCACTGCGATGATCTCCCTTGACTGCACGAAGGCATTTGACTCCGTAGATCATCATACACTCCTGCGACGCCTGAACGAGCACGAAGTTTCTGCACAACTCCAGAACATCATGTCCTCCTACCTAGCAGGCAGAACATTTTATGTGCGAATAGGAGCCGTATTAACCACCAGAAGAGATTTCGTTGTCGGAGTTCCCCAAGGGTCGGTGCTGGGACCCCTCCTCTTCAACATATACACCCCGCACATAATAGGAGCATCATACTCCAATTGTGAGGTAGCGGCATATGCGGACGATATAGGGGTCTACAGCACCAACCTCAACCCTCCTACGTCCTAGGTAGAGATTTAGTTTGTTTTGTTTAGTTTGTTTTTGTTTTGTTTTGTTCCTGTGTCGGTGACAAAAAGAAGGTGAGCCTCATCACCTAGTGTGAATATAAGACTGAGTACTATTAACAACATCAAAAAATTTATTGTATTACGCACTCCTCCAAATGCATTTAAATGCAGGAAGAGAAGAAATTTGTAAGTCGATTATTATTTTGTTATTTTTTTGTACATTGTATTTTGTTTGAGGTTTTGAAATAAAAAAAAAAAAAAAAAAGCCTCAACCCAGCGAAAGCTCTAAAGGCTGCAGAGGGAGCCAGTCAGTTAATCCCCGACAGGTTGCAAGCTGTTCACATTCAAGTGAACCCAGCCAAGACTCAGGATATCATCTTCTCTTTCCAGCATGGGAAAAGAATGCGTCCACCCAGCTTCACCATAGACGGGACTCAATGCAAACTTGCCAACATCATCTGCTACCTAGGCATCAACCTAGGTAGACACATGACGTTCGGCACACATTTGCAGAAGAAATTGAAACGAGTACGCAGAACTTACTACTCTCTCCAGCATCTCATCACAAGCCAGACCATATCCCTTCGACTGAAACTCTTAATATACAAGAGCGTACTAAGGCCAGCTCTACTATTTAGGACACCACTCTTTAGATTCCTACATGCCAGCACCATAACTCGACTCCAGAGCTTCCAGAACAACATCCTGCGAACGGCAATCTGGCATACCCCCTTTCGTGAAATGAAGGCTTCCGACATGCACGAAAAGTTCGAGCTCCCCACCATCACCGGCGTCATCAAAAGAAGACACATCAACTTCTTCGACTCGATGAAACACAATCTAAACCCTCTATTCAAAGACATGAGACCACCACCGCTACCGGCACGATGGCAACTCACAAGATCGAGTAAAGCAGAGGAAATGGTGGACATCACGGCACTAGGCCCGCCAACAACAAGCCTCTAAGGGGCACCCATCGCTGAAATCAGACTAAATATGACTACACTACATGCCTAGAGAGACTCAAGGCCCAGCCACAAGTGGACTCTCACCACTGTACCGAAACAACCAACCTCCACCGATGCTTCCCACACCTCTTAATCCTCTCACACATCAGGTACTCCTAGTATAAGGATCCGATTAACCTAAGTATTCTATATTTTTCCCTCATCCTGAATTTCTAACTAGAGAGCTTAGAAAAAAAACAAAAAACAATACACAGTGTAACGTTTTCATAGTTCACCCACCAAATAAACATTTTTTTATGGTGGGAGGTAAGCGAAATTTTGAAAGTATTCATAAGTCTCACCTAAATAAGCCTTTCTGACCAGTCTTAAAAGTATTGCCTACTAAAACCAAACTAACCTTTACTACAACGCTAGAGGCCTGATGAAGGCAGCAGTAACAATTATGGTACAAGTTATGACTGCGTAACAGGAACTATATGAATCTCCATAGTCCTAGAGTCACAATGCATTGTCTGATCTATTTCAGTCCCTCGGTCTATTTACCTAAGCAACGGCTGGCTCTGACGCAAGCGACCGCCTCTCAATTACAAACAGGGAGAAATAGCTCTAGCATGTTTATTGAGAAGCTTTACCGGTGTCAATGAACGTTATAGGTCATGAAACCATATTAATACATAACCAAGCACCGTGGCATGTATAAGAATTTGACTTATTATTACGAATATATTGCCAAAAGTCGCAGAGTATTCTAAAATAGTAGAATCCACTTTTTTCTAACCATCAGGCAGTTTCTCTAATCTACCTGTCTGCTATGATTCATTGGCCTCACGAAGCTATGCAACAAGTTTCCCTAAACCCCGAAGAAAACATATTATTGCAAGCATAAATCAAACCTGGTTCTCCATGAATTTGCCACTACACCTTGGCCTTCCATGATGTTCGTTTATCTCGACATATTTAAAAAATTCCTTTATACCTAACAATTGTCTAATTTTTCATCATAGTGCTAATAAATAAACGAGTAAATCCAAGGAATGTTTTCCGTTATATTAATTTGTTTTTATTTACTAGTAATTTAAGTTAACATGTTCTGCCCGTACCTTCTTGGATTGTTGAATTAGCTTACCAACTGCTGCTACAATCAGGGTCGGCCTTACCTCTTTGAGAGGAATATCGTTATGGGTTTAATTTGTATCGTCAGATTAAAATCTAGATTAGCCAGAGTGAATTCTAATTAATTTTTTTACTGACTAAAATTTTGTCATATAAAACTCAATTATATATTTTTAAATATTTATAATAAACTAAACTCTGGGTTGGCTGAGGGTGCTTCTTAAAGCCCTGTGATAATTTATAATAAACATGAGCCCCAAATCGAAAGGCAGTTTTTTTAATTAACTTTTCATTGGAAGGTTAACAAATTAATTAGCTTTTTCGGTGATTGATAATAGATTTTTCGAAAAATATTTACTTAAATAGAAAAGTTAGTATGGCTTGGATCGGTTATTTTGTCGACATTCTTTAAATTTATTTTCATTGCTGCATTTAATGGTTAATTAAATATCAGGAAAAAAATCAGAAGCTTGTTGTCAAATACCTGCCGCAATACGGCTTCAAGAATCTTGTACTTACAGAACAAAGAAGAAGACAACCATCCAATATTTTTCGCATTTCGTTTTAATCAGATATAATCGTATAGTTGTGACAAACGAGACACATAGATGATTCATCTGAATTCGTTTCAAACTATGCTCCCCCCCCCCCCCCGGGTTCAGCAGACAGTGGTTAATTGATAGTTTTCAAAGTAGAAATAAATGTATATATATGGATCTCCACCTGGACTGCCAACTGTCAGAAGCTACTGCCAAATATTTGTCATATCCAAGGAGCGGTTAGTCTGACTAATGTGGCGCCGCTGAGTGTTAGATGACAGGTCAGTTTCTGTCTAACGCGAACCGCATAGGGTCGTTTAAATCTTCAATACTCTTTCAGGCTTCGAAGGTTCTTTGTCACTTAATTACATGTGCATTTAAATTATGTTGATAATTAATTAATAAATAAGAAACAATAGAATGAATTAAAGGAGAATTCTGGAATAAGGGACTGTTGTGCCAACTACTTCACAATAAATAAATACAACAACAAGTTACAATAAAAGTACTAATAAATCTTCAGAGTCTATACAGACAGAGGGAGCTAGTTCATGATCTCGACTCAGGTGGAGCTCACCAGGGGCGTGGGCATAGCCCGGCTTCTGATTGGCCGAAATAAAACGCTTCCTCATTCGCTCTAGGCAGAAATTCTGAGCTTGTTCAAACAGTCGGGACCAGGCACTTGAAGTGAACATTGTTCTCTCTCTCTTTCTCTGCACTGGCGCCTGTTGCTCTGCTTGAACCAAGGCTTTCATATTTAATTACCTCTGCGCCTCTCTTTCCTGACCTTACCATGTTTTAGTCCGGCGTTGCCAAACCCCGCCCACACCTACCTATTGGGATTCTCTGCCTTCGTCTCGCTAAAACTAACACATCCTTAGAAGGGATTCCTTCCATGTAGACGATAGTCTCTGGGGCCCGACAAAATGTACCTAATAGCTTCTCCCTCAACGTTCCAGTCTGCCTCTTTTCGGTTCACAATCGCCTTTGGGATCCGGACGGTTTTCGCATACTATCAGATACCAAGTGTGAACTCGTATTCATTCTAAGATCTCTTCTCCTGAACTTAGTGCACCGTCGGGGCACACCTTCTAAGATCTTATGGGGTCAGATAAATAAACAAATTCGAATTAAGCTGCCCACCGAGTAGGCTGCCATTAAAGGTCAAAGACAACAGGTTTTTCATTTATCTCTTTCTGACCCCCACCGGGCAGTGGCTGGGTCAACGAGACCTCCCCCGGCGGGCACCCGTGACAGTAACATGCTACTTTCATTACATAACTTATTCAGTAAATGCTAATTGATTTCTTATATGACTGGACGACCACATGAGCCTAGGGTCTTATATATTCTTATTATCAGTGAAGAATGGCAGGCAAAATAGGGAGAGTCTGGTTCTTTGCGATCGTGTCCAAAGCATTAGGTATTGTGAGGCAACTCCTGTAAGAAAGAAGAAGACCTAGTAAAAAGAGAGATTGCTCAAAGGAGGTTCACTCAAAGCTTCAGGAAATTTCCCTTAAATTGTGGCTGATGTGAGGGCAAAAGGCTATGACCTGACAAGACCATAATACGATAACACTCGTTGATCTTGTGAGATTTACGAAATGTGAAAATAATGACTAATATTCTTATCGATTTTATTATCACAGCTGAAAGTAGAAGTATGATCAAGGTATTTAGCACATACCTGTTGTTTTCTCGGAGCGTTAATAAAATAAAATTTAATTTAAAATTAACTTGAAATCACATTACAACAACAAACAGTTAAACGAAAAATTAATCATTTTTAAGTATGATGCTAATTTTCTTTTATTTCATCTACAACTGGACTTCATTAAAACCCTCGAAGTGATTATAGATTAATACTGCACTTCGCACAGGCCATTTTTCTTTCTTGCCGCCAGTGTACGTTACTACTTTATGCTTTGTTATCCCTACATCTTACCCAAAACATGTACGGCCTAATCCAGCTTATTTTCGAATATCTATTCAAATTTATAAAGCAAGAATTATTTAAGCACTTTCCACTCAAATATGAAAGAATTTCATTCTGTCTTCCAGAATAGTGTTCCAGAATAGACAAAGTATTTTGGACTAGTCAGAGGATAGGCCGAACGCGGATAGGACATCTGATATGTCGTAGCTCTCCACCGATGTGTCGCTACTTCCCCTCGAAATGTCTTTGGGTCCAACGACACAGGGAGCATCTCATACTTCCGACTGTCATTGGTGAAGTGCTGTACGGCGACAGCACTCAATCCAAGGGATTTTATTCAACTCTTAAAGGAGTTGAGTTAACAATTTCAAGTTTTTTTATTAGGACATTACTAGTGGTTGTACTATCCTTAAAACTAATAAATAATAATTAATCTCATAACGATTTTACGACGACACATTCGCTGGCATTTACACGTTCGATAGACGATATGTCTTTAATTTTAAAGTAAGATCTTTAACAAAGCGATACAGTTACCAGATACTTAGAAAATAGAGATAAAGCAACGGCACAAAGGTGCATTAAGACCCGCAGGGTAAGTGACACTTGGTAAACAACAGCCTGTGGACGTTCCCGACCACTCAGGTTGTTTTCTTTTTATTTAGCTCCCTGTATCTGCTTTATTTATCTTTTCCCTCTAAGCCTATTACTTCATCCATTCATTCTGTATATTTTTTTCTCTTCAACAATACTAATCGTACCTATCGTAGTACCTATTTATAGAATATCATAAGTTTAATCCATCCGATTACTTAATTAATAATACTTACTTACAGGATCAAGCCCTATTACACGTGTTAACCCATATAATCAATAGGGATCAGTGACTAGGTCCAATCAGGCTCGTCCCCGTGTGAACTAGCCCGGTCTATCGCGTTGATAGATCACACATTACATTGCGTTAATATTGCTAGGTGATATATTTGTTATAATTATTTACAAAAGGGAGCAACATGATACTCCTACGCGTACATGTTAAAAAAGAATTTGGTTTCTCAGATAAGAAGATTGGCAGCGGTGGTGTTGTCATCGCACTGCGTCGATTTGATATGCAGGTTGTAAGTTTTTAGACAAAGGCAAAAAGAAAATAGGATTAGATGTCATTACCGTCACTTCAACGATGGCCTTGCAGCAGATACACAATCTATGTCTAGACTTCTGTAAATAAATTATTTGTTCCTAAAATGTTTCCTCATAATTCTATACCAAGCAAGGAATTTATTTACAACTAATATTATTTGATTAATCTTTCAATTGACGGGGTGGGGAATTTTAGCTTTAGTTTTTATTAGTGGACGTTATTGTTGCTTTATTACTTAATTTGAAGATAATATTCTTTATAGGTTTCTTATTCTATTCTTTGGTGGTAACAATTATATTATTTATTATTCAGTAAAAAAAAAAAAATTAATACTTGACTGTTGTTTTGCATGTAATATTTTTGAATTTTAGTCCCGTTTATGCCAAAATAGGTGGAACGTAGTCTGGGAATGTAACACAATAAATAAAAAGGTATATGGATGGACTCAAAAGTCTTTTTTTAACCTCTGATTATCACATATTTAAATACAGGTCCCTCATCCCTTCCAAGTTTATGAAATTTCACAGTAGCCTTTCCAACCACCCTAATCCTGTAGCACAGTCTTTGCACTGTGCCACTCATCCCTATAATCCTCCTCGGAGACTGAAACGGCAGTGGCCTCGTGACCTGCTATAATCGCGTGACAGTGGGAGTCCGGGCAATGGCCAGTTTCTCCAATCATGTCCTATTGTATGAATGAGCGAGTGAATGACGACTGTAAATATGGTATGAATGAGATACAATATTCTAAAAATCTAAAGGTTGAATTATTTTTTATTTGTTAAAATTATTATAGTTTATCTATACAATTTTTAAAATCTACTTTTTCCCATAATTCAGAGTTCTCTCTCTTTCGCTCACTTGACACGCTTAATTAATATATAAAAATGATCTCTAAATTTGTGTATAAATTACACAGATGCTTATGTGTATCATGTAAACCAACACGTACACCTGAGATGCTTCGTGAAACGATTAGACTGACACTGCACTCAAGGCTGACGGGCATTAACTGGGTTTAATGGGATGACACATGACTGACATGGATTCCACCCACACATCATTGGCTGCTAACGTAGTATGTGATACAACTCCCTGTTATAATTAATGATTCTAATCTGATGGTCTTCATCATCAAATATGAAATTAGTTTTGCTATATGTAGTTGATAATTATTGTAAATACAGCATGCAAATAATCCCAAATCCACATGTGTGTCACCTCCCTCGCATACGAAAGAGGAAGCGGAGTCTTGGGAAGTCCCCCACGCTCCTCCGTCAGCCAAGTCACAGGATAGGAGCCAGTGAAGGCTTGCCAAGAGCGCGAGAGCCACAGACGCTCAGAACATGATTGGAGAAACTGGCCATTGCCAGGACTCCCACTGTCACGCATTTCTAGCAGGTTACGAGGCCACTGCCGTTTTATTCTCCGAGGAGGATTACAGGGATGAGTGGAGCAGTGCAACGATTGGATACGCTTGATATTCGACTTTTTAGCTGTCCCCCATAGCTCTATTCCGTATGTCCAGATTGGCTTAGGTATAACTTTGTAGATTAGTAATTTATTTTCTATTGAGAGATGGGATGTCCTTTGAAGTAGTCTGTACAGTTGTCCAAAGCGTCTGTTTAGTTCTTGTCTTTTTAGTCTCGTATGTGGGTTCCGGGTCAGTCGTTTGTCGAGATGGAAGCCTAAGTACCATACTGTCTCGGATACAGGGAGAGGAATAGAATTAAAATAAACTAGTGGACAAGACTTGCGACAAAGGGTGAAGGTAATGTGGGAACATTTTGCTTCATTAACTTTGATCCGCCATTAGTTGCACCAATACTCGATCTCATCAAGGTGTTTTTGAAGGTTATGGGATGCTATTCGGGGTCTGGGTGGGATGACAAGACTTCAGTGTCATCTGCAAATGTGACCAAGAAGGTATTGGGAGTAGAGGGGACATCAGCGGTGTATAGGTATAGAGGACGGGGCCCAGGACCCTACCCTGTGGAACTCCTGCATCTATGGGATAATAGTTAGAATATTCTAAACCACAGCGGACTTGGAAGAAGCGGTTTGAAATGTAGGCAATAATACTGTTTGGTTTCAAGGGGAGAGGAGATGTGATCAACAACGCGAAGGCCTTGTTGAGCAGTGGAATGTTGTTGACATGGCAATAATAAGTTAGCACATCGAAACCGACCCCATCTGTTATTATTCAAAAGTCTCCGTATCGTAAAATTTGGTATAACATAGTGCTTAACAATCCTATCGTAATAACTAAAGGACTTTAGAGCCGTGTTACAATAATGACCATACAAAAATTGAAAAGAAAAAAAAAGTAAACACAGCGGATTCCTGCAGTGAGAAGTTATAATTGAGGAAGGTTTGTTGGGATGATTAAAATGGATAAGTACTGTTTCACAGGATTTAACTCCCTTTGTTTTATACTCTGTGGTAGGGAGAGCAAACGTACAATTTGAATAAATCTAAAAACATTATTGTTAAGAAACAGTTACCTAACAATCTATAGTATACCTATCACAAACTAAAATATATTTTCAAAGGTTTTTTTTCAAAAAATGTTTGACATAAGACGGAAATGAGTAATTGTGATTCTAAATGATCTTTTACATACTATATACACCAATATTGCGTTGATCATCTCATACAATCTGTTTATACCGAACAATGAATTAAAACATACCAAATACGCAATAGCAAAGCTAAGGTAATCGTGTTTACTATGTCCTCAAACACAAGGTAAATATTAGGTAAAAGGTAAATTTAGCAAACCGAGACCGACTTTTTTCATGTTCAATTTGTTTTCTCCATACTTCACTAAACGATACACAATCTGAACATGTTGAAAAATACAGCTGTTCGGGGAAATCGCACCAAATAAACACTCCATAATTTTTATCCTTCGAAGCTGTAGCGACCGCTAACTACATAAGATAAATCACACTGTCCTCTATTGTAAATTGATTATAATATGTTTTAAATTAATTTAAACAAATGTAAATAATATTACCAAACCATAATCCATATCAGTGGAAATATGGTAAACAATAAAAGACGCAGTTGCAAAAAACTAGTTCTGCAGAGCCAGTCAGCCACTGAAGAGGGAGTAAGGTAGATCCTGGGGATGGGTGGGTCCTGATTTAGAACATTCAAGCGTCATCCAACCCTGCAATGCGGTTGGTCAGAATAAAACCTCGTCCTATTGGCTGAACGCGATTGGCCAGAATAAAAACCCCAGCCCATTGGCTATTTGGGGCTATATATACCCCCTAGTTTTAGCCGATAAGTCATTCTAACTACGGCTCTCTGGACTGGTACTTGCAGCTGCATTGATGTTTCAAGATTTGGCCTTCTTATTTATGAAAACCTCTACATCTCTCTTTCCTAACCTCGCTATGTTTTAGTCCGGCCTTATCAAATATTGAGTCAGACAGTACAATAGTAAGACCCATCATGAAGCAAATGTCCAGGTCATAACCTAATCAACCCTCACTTCGTCACTAGGGCTAGGGTAACTAGGCACGCCCTCGTGACGACCCGACAGACGCAATAACTGTTCTTTCTGAGATCATAGATTTAGTTAGATCAATGGCCTTTTACATTCACAGAAAGCAAAAATTACTGATATGTTCAGGACTCGAACCCGGAACCTATCAAATACTAGTCGGGCGGCCCTACCAACTGAGCTCTCTTGCCAAGAGTGGCGGACGACCTTCCTAATACGTATTATACAAACCAGTTTTGTAATACTGTATACTGTGAAAGGGTCTTGAGCAAAACTGTATACCTTGTGACTTCATGGAAGTCGCTGATGGTTCCCTTGTTTTTTTTGTAAGCAACTGCTTCCTTACCAGACCCCCTTCTTCCCAGAATCTTATCCTTTCTTACATATATATGTCTCAGTTTTAGCTCCAGACACCCCATCAGTGGATTCTCACCACAGCACCGCGACATTTACACCTCTACCAAGGTCTCCCACACTCCTTAATTCCTTCACCCTACTTTCAAATAGGTCCTCCTAGTAAAAGGATCCATTCTCCCCAAATAAATTTTCCTTTATTTTTCCCTTATCCTTCATTTTCAAAGTTTGAGAGCTAAGAAAAAAAACAAAAAACGACACCCTACTTGCTCCTAAATATTCAAACCAGTATGTGTAAGTCTGAATATTTGTATATACCTATGTTTTGCTTGTAATTCATAATAAAGTTTGTTAAAAGACTCTCTTCTTCTAAAATTATTTAACTAACCTACAAGAAAACATTTTTTGTAGGATCCTTGGATTTAAGAACTGATTTTAGCAACATTTGTAGCGCTAAATCTAAATAAAAATTAAGTTTTTCTCTATCTTCTCCACTTTTTGAAACTAGAGTTTTTTCTTATCTATCTTTCCTCCACTACATGTGGGTCTTAAGAAGCGGTTTGTAAAGGCTCTTGATAATACGAATCATGCTTTGCATATATTGGGGAGAAAATGCCTAAGTTGAGCACGGAAAAAATTAAAGCTAAAACATTTGATGGCCCACAAACAAGAAAACTCATTAAGGATCCTGCCATCGTAAATTCGACGAATGAGGATAAGCGAAAACCCTGTACGCAATGTAATTTAATGAGACCCGCTACCGAGGAAGAAGAGATACGCACACGTTGGCAGATTACTGCTGGAGTTTAAAAAGAGACCGTTCCAAAATGTATTCAAAAATATCACGGAAAAAAAGCTTCCGAAGTGTTTGGTGGCTAGTTGGTTTCATTGATGAATTTTTCCTCTATCTTTGTAAATAATATTTGTATAATATAATAATAAAAATGCTGCGTTTAATTTTTTATTTGATCCATGGGTATCATGGGGGGGGGGGTGTAATGCATATTTCGCTAGAATGTTATATCTTGAAAATTCGAGCTCCTAGGCAAAAACTAAAGTCATACCTGAATTCAAGGCATCAAATTCTTATGAAATCAGCTCCAAATACTCCGGCACCAAAACACCTGTTGGCCTGTGTTCTCTGTGAACGAACTCTCGTAAAGGCTTTACGCCTATATTATAAGCTGGCTATATACTTCTGAAAACTTTTCCAAGGTACATCTTTTCGAGTAATGTTCATTTCGCAATACATATAAATTAAAAGATCTAAGCGGAACGAATCATCAGTCATTAAAAAATAAACAATGCTTCACGCCTTTTATCGTAGCAAGTCCATAAAGTTCCAAGAAGTTTCAGTTCAACTGATAACTTGGAATGTCTGATATTATTGAATATAATACGTAAAAAGAAGCTCTGTGTACATTTTTGAGTGTATCTGGCAATATTAACATAAAAAAATAATGCTTTTAAAAATAATTTTCGAAATATGTGAAAAACCCCTTCATGGAAGGAAGTTCTCATAGCTCATTTCTCATTTAATAGCTCATTTGATAGCTGCTCCAGGTATTTAAGTAAATTAGACAAACTTCAACAACAAGATATCGGTTTCAATGTGAGATATCCTCTGATATTTTTGTAGATATTAATCATTTGGTTTTCTGATGCGAAATATTATTTAGTTTGCACAATACCCATTCTTTATGGCCTGCTAAAATTTAAAAATGATATAATCATGGAATATTTGAGAATCACAATGTAGTTCAAGGCCAACGAACAATAAAATAAAATAAAGCTCTATTCATCAGTACATACCTGTATCCTCATAACAAGTTTTAATGTGTTTTTCAAAGATGCTTTACGATCTGATAAAAACTACATCAACGAAAAAATATAGTTTCTAAAGTACCGCAACAATTTTAAAACAATAATTTTTATACTTCATCGGCCTTTTGTTTTCATAAATAATATTAAATTAAATATTAATGAATTGTATCCATTTAACAAAGCGTTAACGACATCTATCTTTACTTGTCTAGGAGTATATTAGAGTAATTACATCTAATCTATCGGTGTAGATAACGAGAATGACATGTTTGATCTGTAGTGTGATGAATTAAAGCAGGGTATCTAATTAATGTATAATAGCCTAAGAGCGAAAACCAATTAAGTTTAAAAGTCGTCAGTTTTAAGGAGTTTAATTATAGCAGGCTTGAATTAAGTTAATGAAGATAATTAGTTGTTCACATAAATATTTAGACAAATACAACTAGCTTTCTAATAACGCTCTGGTATATAAGACTCCATGCTATTTGCTATTCAAGACATGTTATCTGTTTATTAATTTACATGCATGCACAATTGAATATCACATATTTTATAGAGTTGGAGAGAATAATATATATATATATATATAAGTTAAAGTCAGAGAAAGCTCTGTATTGGAAACTAATACGATCATGGGATGTAAACTTGATCTCGTGTCCAGGATATCTGAACTGGTGCCCAACCCTGGAGATCGTACGGCGGTGCGGAAAGAGATCGTTTTTTTTTTCTCCTTTATTTCGTCTCTCGTATACAATTTTTCACACTTTGATTTCCCTTCTATTACGGGAATATGCCGGAGGGAGTGATAAGACCAGAGGTGCGCAAATACTATGGCGTATATGAAAATTCAAGCAATTACGGTCCAAGACGTGAGAAAATTGATTTCTGATCTGGGGAGATTTGCAAGGGAGACCGGGGAACTGAAACACTTCCTGAACGGCGGTGATAGGCTGAGGTCACGAATAGAAGGAAAACGAGCGGAAGACCTTATAACCAAAGGAGACGCCAAGTCACTAAGAGCAGCTCTCGTGTGTGGGCAGGGTGAAGCGAAGCATTCTGAATATAGTTCAAGGAGACCCCAGAGTACCGTATCAGAACGGTTAAAGAAAGCGAGGGGGAAGACACTGGAAGAGGATATCCTCAAGATGTTCCGATGTTTCTTCAAGATGAAGAAGCCCCACCAGACGAACGGCCAGTATGCGGGAGAACTGTTAGCGAGACACAATAGTATCACCAAGAAGTTAAGGACCAGTGAGCGCGGCCGAGGTGGCGTTCTTGTCAACGATTTTAAAAGTGCAGTTGGCGAAGGAAACAGGGAGAAAAGAAGGGCTTTCTAGGGAGCGGAGGTTCCTATAATGTGCCCAGGAGACGGTGGACACTAGCTCCAGAGAAGAGAAGGTTACAAGCTATGAAGATGAGGTGGGCTGGAAGAGGGTATCGTTCAGAAGGCCCAAAACCACACCAGTCACCTGGGGGAGAAATGAGAAGGGGTACGGCTGAAGAGAGGTAACGACTGTGGGAGACAAGACCCGAGCCACTAGAGGACGCCCCAGGAGACGCGAGGATAGAAAAAGCAACGAGTGTGGGAAAAAGGACACTTGGCAGCACAGTGCCTACGCACCAGGTGCTTCAAGTATGGCACGAAGTGGCACGTAGCCAAGCAGTGCCCATACATGAGCCGTCGAAGATACGGAAATAGACCAAAACCAATGGAAGTAAACGCTCAGAGGGTGCGGAGGAGGGAGAAACCACAGTCGGAGCCCTCAAAAACCTCTGAAATGACCGACTGAATGACTGAAAAGACTGACAATGAGAGGGAGGAACCAGGGAGTGGAGCGGGCAGGGGGAGTATAAGAGCCCGAAAAAGCGGTCGATGACAGATGGCTGAAAAGAGGAACGAACGCGAAATCTGAAAAGAGTGGCCGCGCACTAATAACTAATAGCGTGAGAAGTGCATACATTGGTCTGCCAATTATTCCAGTAGCGTGCGCAGTTCCTGGTGGATACCGGAAGTACCCCTCTATGGGGGGGGGGTAATGTGTTGGGAGACCCTAGAGAGTGTATGGGAGTGAGGACACCCCAAATACAGGTATGTTCTTGTAGCTTCGTTACCCTGGGGGGAGGGGGGGACTGTAAAGTAGAAGGGGAAACGGTGATAGCTCTAGAAAGATGGAGTAGAGGCGGGAAGGAACTCAGAGTTCATATAGTGGGAAAGATGGCCAAGGAGTACGGGGGGATCATCGGATTTGACCTGCTAGTAAAGGAGCCATTGGGCAAGGGTGGGGAACGAAAAAGGACGATGGGACATTCGTATAGGAGGGAAGAGATATAGGTGCTCGAAACGAGGAAGATTGTGAGAAAGATGGCGGAGCGCGGACAGGAGCAATTAGGCGAACACAGGACTGGAGAGATGTGCTCCGAAGGGAATATGTTGATATATTCTTTAGAGATTGGGGGTCATGGGTAGAACTGTGAATGAATTCCCACTCAAACAGGAGGTAGTAAGTTATGTGAAGGAGCGCTGACACCAGCAAGCTTTGAGACACCTTATCAAAGAAGAGCTGGATGACTTAAAAAGGCAGGAGATTATCGAGGACAACACATCACCGTACAAAATCCTTTTATGGGCAGTCAAGGAGAAGAGTGTGGGAGACAGGGGACCCGAAAAATATAGAGTTGTCGTAGACTATAGGCAACTCAACGACAACACAGTGGACGAGAAATACCATATCTCCAGATTCGATGACATCTTAGACTGGCTGAGTCGGGTGCGGATCATTAGCAATCGAGGCCTCAAAACGGGGTACCATTGAATACAGATGGATCCGAAGGTTCGCCACAAAACAGCCTACATATTCGAACGAGGGCATTATGAATTCATACGGTGCCATTTGTTCATAAAAACGCATCTATCAGGGTTTAATAAATATTTGTTTTATTATAATTTAATAAATAATAAAACAAATTTCTCAGGGGTAACGTTAAGTCCATGTGCCAAATTTATATGGACGGCCTCTTAGTATTTAGCGCTGATGAGGCCCAACACGAAGAGCACCAGAAAACTGTGTTCAACCGAGTGAAGTAATCCGGGTTAAAATAGTCGGAGGAAAAGTCCCCGCAAGGCCAGGAAGTTATAACCTTTATGGGACACACTATCTCCAAAGAGGGAGTGCGTCCAGATGCCGGGAAGGTAGCAGATATCCAAAAGATGACGGTCTCGTCCGATGTCAAAGGAATCTGGCGCATACTAGGAATTACTATATAAGATTCGCCCCAGAAATGGTGGCGTATTTAGTACCTCTCAATGACTTGCTTAAAAAGGGACGGTAGGTGATCAACACCCCCAACATGGAGGCGAACATCCAAAAATGCATGAACCGTTTGCCGGAACACCCGGTCTTGGCATTTACCGATATCAATAAGCAGTTCGCAATTACGACGAATGCTAGCGAATACGCGTTGGGAGCGGTCCTATCGCGGGCATGAGACAATTGAGTCCAACCAGTAGCGTACGGTAGTAGATACCTAACGGAGGCAGAAAGCCGATACATCGCACTAGAACGGGAGTTGCTAGGGATCGTCTGGGTGATTACCCATTTTCGGCCCTTTGTGTTCGGGAGAAGATTCCGAGTGCACACAGATCACCGACCGTCACAATGGTTAGGGGAACTAAAGGAGTCGTCGGCGAGGGTCAATAGTTGGATGGAATTCCTAAGCCAGCACAACATAGAAATTGTATATAAAGCCGGCAAGGATAACCTCTTGGTGGACTGGCTGTCACATAATGATGAAAGTCAACGCCATAGAACCAGAACCAGGTGAATCATCCACGGAACTCCGGCAGTTCCTCCGGGAATGGACACCAGAGGGTTAGGGTGATCAAAGAGAATCTGGTTCCATGGAGAAGTAGCAGTCGACAGGAGGAGGGAGCTCGGGAGGTGACAGGTCCGCGGAGATGGAAGAGCTCCAGGAAATAGTCAACGATAAACGTCACCAGATAATCAGGTAGACGCGAACAGCGGGATAAACGAAGATTTCTTCAGGTGGTTACAACAGATCCAATAGAACTGCCATCTGGTTGCAGCCGAGAATAAAACGGGACCAGATCTGCCGTCTACTCAACGATGCTTCCTAGCCAGGGAAAACGCACCATATCTATGTAGGGAACGGGACCATTTGGGAGAAAATTAAGAGGTTATGGCGAGCGGAGCAGATTGGGATTGACCGGAAGTTCGTGCGATGCACCATGATGGTGGAAACGGTCACAGATGAGACAATGAAAAAATAAATTATGCTTGCATCCCACCAAGGCAATACTAATCATCGGGTGAAACAGCGCAGGCATTGAAGGTCAGGTATTTCTGGTGGGGAATGCACAAAACCATCCAGGAGACGATAGGAGCGTGCGACATCTGTCATCGTACTAAGTACGATCGACACCTACCGACGGGACCACAAGAAGAGACCCCCACGGCACAGACACCTGACCGACCTGCAAACGGATACTTTTACTTGGTAGGGCCACAATTGGGTCATCGTAGTTGATGTATTCAGTAAGGTGGCCATGGCATACCCCAACGCGAAAAGTCGTCAGAGTCCATATTAGGAGCGCTGCGCAGATTGTTTCAATTTCACGGGTCCCCGATCAAATAGTATCAGATGGTGGCAGGGAATTTGACAACGCTGACATAAGAGAGCAGATGAAGTTGCTGGATATCAGATGGGATGTCAATATCCTGGGACACCCAAAGAGCAGGGGGTGGAATTGAGCGTTTCCACAGTACCCTGGGGATAATTTCCTCGTTCTCACCCTGCAAGATTCTTTTTGGCCTGAAAGACGTCACCAATACTCCAGAGAAACTGGGGGTGGGAGACGAGGCGGCCACCTAGCTCGTCAGCAATCACGCGGAGTTGGGTAAACTCTTGGGGGAGGCCTACGCGAGGATTACGCCCGAAAAACGTTGGAGACTGGCAAGGGAGAACGTGGGCATCAAACCCATTAAAGGTCGCGTCACAATAGGGACCACCGTATACCACAAGGTTGCGTTGAATTGGAGGAAAGAGCTGACGCGTTATGAGGGCCCCTATAGGGTGGTCACGAGTCGCGATCACAGTTCGCGTTCGCGGTCGTAACCCCAAGAGCAACTTAAACGGCACAAAGCCTGCCGTCGTATGTTTTGAGTTGTAGGCCACCATCCATCGGCATTGCGTCCGTGGCCTGCAGCCCCTTCTCCACCTGATATACTTGGAGATGGTCACTTATGGTACTGTGGAATCGCTCAACGGCTCCTCTACTCATGGGGTAGTTACGTTCCAAGTGACGTCTTTTTTGCCATTTCGACACGCACCTTTTCACTGTCACATTCCCGCCCACTGTCCAAGGAGATCCACTCCGGCAGGCCGTAAAATTGAAACCAGAGCTGTAACGCCCGTAATTTCGTGTCTGACGACTTGTCCTGTACTTGTTGAATGTGCCTATAATTGTGACCTACCTGTCGCCACGCCACGTAGATCTTCCAAGGGTGCTCCCGCCGTCTGTGACTCTTTCTGGCGACCTTGGGGGGAGTGACGATCATACTTTGTCCATAGGTATACGTCACAGGAACCTATGAGGTCCTGAATTGACTTGCGCAACCCCCACCAGAAATACCTCCACTGTAATCCTTACAGTGTTTCCTGTATACCACGGTGGTTCGTCTTCCCTTGATGGTACGCCATTGTCACTTCCCGCTGAGTTTGGACTAGACAAAACAGTTGGACCCCAAACAGTTCCTTCTGCCAAAGTTTTTTTATTCGGTCCCAAATTGTAACATTACCTACAAACAAATGTTATTTCCCGGATTCGTTGCGTGCTTTAGCGCTCTACAAATCTGATCCTCTCGGACCCCCGGTGGTAACTATATTTCAGTGATACTACTCTTCCCATACTTTTCATACGTTGCCCTCAACAACCCTGGCATCTTCGTTTTTCAGATGATCTGGTGACGTTTGTCATTCACCATTCCCTCTATTGTCTCCATTTCTCAGGGTCGTGTGCTATTAGATTCCTCTGACGTAGGGTTTCCTCATCTGGTTGTATCTTCCTGTTCCCCATCCCCCTCTGCTCCCCCCGGTGTCCATTCTTCTATGAACTGCCATATACCGCTCGATGGTTTTCACTCAGTGAAAGCCAGTTGGCCACTGTTTTCTGTCCCGGGCTTATACTCAATGTCGATGTTGTACTGCACTAGGAACCCCCTCCACCTAGTCACCCAAGCGGATGACTCTTTCATTTTGCCGACCTATTGCAGCGGTCTGTGATCCGTAATCACCTTAAATTTCCTGCCGAACACGTACGGACGAAAATGCCCTATAGCCCACACGATACCGAGAGACTCTCTCTCCAGCGCGCTGTACCTCGCCTCCGTATCCGTTAGGCGTCAGCGGGTGTATGCCACCAACTCCTATCTACCCCCAATGCATGTTAATTAGCCTCGGGGGGGGGGGACAGTAAATTCCACCTCGAAGTTAGGGAACGCTAATATAGGTGCTACAGACAATCCATGCAGCGACGGATGTTTCGTTCCATGCTCAGTGTGATGTTGATCCATGCCCCCTTTCATAACAAGTTATTTATGGGTACCAGGCACCCAGCCATGTCCGGCATGAACCGGCCATAGTGGATGAGGTATACCAAGTAATCTCCTAATACCCTTGACATCCCGCGGTATCTCCATTCTCCGGATTGCCTCTATCTTAGCTGGATCGGATTAAATCCCCTCTTGTGAGATAGTGTGGCCCAAAAGATGATCTTATCCCACCCCAGCAACGATTTTTCTGCTGTCAGTTTCAGTCCAAGCTCCCTTATTCTCCTGAACTCTCTCCGTAGATGTTCAACATAGTCTTCTTCGGTTCGGCTGAAAACTAACAAAGCGTCCATATTCTGTCTGGTGTATTCTGCCTGTCCTGAGCACTTAATCGGATTTAGTGGTATCCCACCGTTCGATCCAAGGTGCTAAAAAGTTTAGTCTATATGATACGCTGAAACCTTGGGTTGGGATACATTTCATCAGCTGTATTTTCATTAGACTGTCTGTGATCTATTACCACACGGTACCTCTCTTCCTTTTCCCCTTGTCTTCTCATCTTCCTTACTGCCCACATGGGACTGTTGTACGGCGAGGTGCTGTCTCTGACTATTTCCTGTCTTAACAGCTCATCAACTTCCTTTCGGATATGCTGTCATAAGCTTGTGGGTATCTTCGCTCCTTCACATATGTTATGCGCTCTTCAGCGGAATTTCTTGCACCGTTCTCCCAGTTGCCCCCAGCGTGTCTCCGAATAAGATATCCCGAAACTCCTCCCATAGTTCCTCCCTCTAACCTGTTTACCACTCTGATTTGTACCCTCTCACCCCGGACGTTTCCCAAGCTCCAATAAACTAATTTCCTCAATCTAATTCTCCACTTTATTACTTCATTCTTAATTAGCCCTCCCACATTTCCCAACAAATCACATCCTGCAAGCATCTAGTACACCCGTGGCATGGCCTTTACCACATGCAACGTTATCTCACCTCCTACGTTCGTCCATCCTCGTAACCCCACGACCACTTCCCCCATTATCTTGCACAGCCCCCCTAGAGTAAGTAATCTACACTCACATACCTGAATCTGGTGTGCTCTCTCTCCACCACTCAACCTTTCTAGTGCACTACGCAATACAATGGTGCTCGTACTTCCCGTGTCGAGGACACTTTGCCCACCAGATATCCTTCGTCTTCGTCTTATCACATCCGTGACACTTTCTTTCTTCTCTGCGCGGGGCATATCTGGGTCTCGCCCCTCTGAACTTTCTATCCTCTGTAACCCCGCCGTTTCTACCGCCCAATGGCACTTCGGGTCTTCTCCATACTGGTTTCAGGGTTCGGATTCCTTTATACGTTTGCTGGCTTCAATCGTTATCGATGTCTTGTACCCTCACTTCCTCTTCTTAGGCACTGGCATCTATCATTAATTGCACGCATTCCAGGAATGCGCGCTCCTCGCGGAATCCTTCTTTCCTTCCAGTATCTTTGGCCAATTGCACTTTTAGGATCGCGGATAGAAAACCCATCCTCCCTTTCGCTTCTTCCATGCTTAACGATTCCCTCATTGTCTCTGTCACTTTGTTGAATCTAATCACCAAGCCTGCCGCGTATTGACCATTGCTCTGTCTGGAGGACTTCATTTCCCTAAACATTTGGAATATGTCCTCCTCGGGAATACATCTTTCTCCACCATAGGCTTTCTTCAAACGCATTTTCACCCCTTCCCATGGAGTATCTTCGTCTGCTTGAATCTGGTCGAGGATACTCTTAACTTGCCATGTCAGGGCCGCCTTCAAAGATTCCGTGTCTCAGGAGTCTATCAAATGTTCCTCAGTCTTTGCCCCGATCAACGCTGTGAGGCGGTCTCTCCCTTTTAAAAAGTGGTTCAGTTCCCCTAGTTCTCCGGTGAACCTCTCCAGCTCCGCAACGAATTTCCTCAATTCTTGGGTGTTCATAGTCTTAACTCTCATCAGCGTGAAGGCAGTGGCATGAGCCTCAGGCATAGTTCCTAGTTGTCTGATGTCAGATCCCTCCGCGAGATTTAAGACCGGCTGTCTAAGTATTCCTCCTTCCGTCATCTCCCTCCTATTGCAAACGAAAAATAGAAAAGCAAATTTTCTATATTCACACTCTATCGCTTACTCTCTCCACATTTCCCGGGTTTAAGCACCAGTTAAACATTATGAGCTCTAAAACTCAAAAAAAAAAGAAAAAAGGTAGATGAAATAAGCACGCATGAAAGTTGTCATAAGACTTATAAGTTTTTCTTATAAGTCATTACACATAAGTTTTATTCTTGGTGTTAATCCTCTATATATACAATCGGGATGTTTACATCCTGATAGTTGGGGATTAAGGCTGTACATTGGTGTTGTCCGGATCTGAACTTATATAAATATATATATGTATATATGTATTTAACGTTCATATTGGAATATTATGATGATTTATTTTTAAAACACATTTGTAGGTCAATCCCTAATATACAAATACATATTGATATACTCACGGAACCAATCAAATGATTAATGTCAATCAATCATAGCCACCAAATAATCATCAATCAAAAACTTATGTTGTTTTGTTTCCAATCATTGCAGATATTAAAAATATCCTGGTTACTGAGTTTCCAATTACACTCTATGTTCAGACCAGCACGATTTCTGAGATTCAATTACTGGCTGTAAAATTCAACAAATAACCCAAAGTATTACTATTTATACTGATTGAAAATTGCATTTTTTTTAAAAAAAATCTGAAAGTTTCTCCCAAAATATTATTAATGACATTAAATCAAGTCTGCACCGCCTATTCAGGCATCCTCAGGACGTAATTTAAGCAATATACATAAAATAATAAATACTAAAATTGACAAAAATACAAAGAATTAAACGATACATCTGTGACTCTTCGAATTCATATTCATTCATTGTTTTACATTAAAGTACTAAATTATTAACGAAGACAAAACTTTATTGCTCTTAATCGTGCGATTTATTAAGTCTTTCATGGTGGGATGATAATATGAGCTTCGTTCACAAAATGAAGGTACAAGTACGAATTAAAAATGGATTAAATGAATTCAAACCAAGATAAACACACAATATGCTGAGTAAGGATACGCTTCGAATACTATAATTATTTAGGTAACGAGTTCTCCTGGAGAATTCTCTAGTGACAAGTGATTAATTATATTAATCTCACTCCTTAACAAAAAGTTAAAGTAATATAATCAACTAAATTTACAATAGAATAGTCTTCCCAGTTGATGAAACGTAGTCTAGTAAGGGCGAGAGACGAGAACTTTACCTAAGGAAAGTATTCACGTTCTTGAAGCTGTTCCCGTCTGAAAACTTCTGAAGTTTAAACTTGAAGGACTTTGCCAAATCCAAGAGATACCCTTTCTGACACAAACGGTGTTGACGAATTGAATAAAAAGTTACTCAAACTAAACTGCAAAACATTTCGTGTCAATGCATCATCGAAGAACCAATTGCCGCTCCCGAAGTGAGAAGCTAGACTGTGAAGAAGTAGTCTTATTTTTTTTTCTTTATCCCTCTAGGGCGATTGGGCATTGCAAAGCCAATAATCAAAGTATTATATGCTAAATATATATTGTATATACACCAAATATCATTGATCGCAATGAACAAGGGTAGCAAAATGCCTGGAAATCTAGCCTTATTGAAACACGTTCTGGTCATTCTGTGTTGGTATCGAGGGAGCCCGCTTCCTTGCTAACGTACCTACGCTATTGTAGTATAATTCATTAAAAATGTTATTTAAATCAAGTGTTTTTTTATTTTAGTTCCTGATCTGCATAAGAGTAGGGATTCCCGAGGAGGAGGCTAGGCACCAGTCCGGAGCTGTTGAGGGCTCTCAGCTGATCAAGGATGTGGAAGCTCTTATGCGTAGGCCCAGGTACGAATGAGC
The DNA here is from genome assembly GCA_930367205.1 of Acanthosoma haemorrhoidale. Taxonomy (NCBI): domain Eukaryota; kingdom Metazoa; phylum Arthropoda; class Insecta; order Hemiptera; family Acanthosomatidae; genus Acanthosoma; species Acanthosoma haemorrhoidale. The sequence goes on along the minus strand of OV884013.1, from coordinate 28,849,519 downwards.
CTTGGGCTCATTAGATGGGGATGTACATAATGTATTTAGGTTAAGTCGTGTATATAGTAGGCTAAGCATAGTATATAGGTTACTGGTGTTGTATGTAGGTTAACTAGATGTAAGATAAAATTGTAAATAGATCATAGGAAGTAAAACTAATTAGGATATAGTACTTGTCAATCGTAAGTTAGATATATTGTACCGTAGAATTAAGTGAGGTGTCGGGTAATGTCACTAGGGGAGTGCCCAAGCACTCTAGCCCTGGTGACAAGTGCGAATTGTTCAAGTTTGTGACCTGGACAATCGTTCCAGGTCGGCGTTAATATCTGACTCCATTTCTGATAGGTATGTGCCCCGACAATGCACTATGTTCAAGGGGTACAGAGGATTCATAAAGAATAAGTCAAAGTTTCAGAGTTCGAACAGAAGCAAGTATCACGGAGGAACGGCGCGAAAAGACTGACTGGTGGGGCTAGCCTCCTCCGTTAAATATGTCTCACGCCTCCTCGGAGGGGCTGAACAAAAAAGGTTGCTTAGTGCCTGCGAGATCCTAACATGCGGTGAGGCGCATGCCGATTCTCAGTAATCTGTCAAGCTGCTGACAGGACCACTTAGCTTGTTGTGGTTTACATGTGACAAGGGTCCCGCAGGCCTGGGCTGTAAGGGTCTCTCTAATTTATGACTGACAGTCGTCGTCCCGTCTCATGTTACTTGCTTCCGCGTTTTCTTTATTGCTAAAAGATTTATAATAATTTACTTCTGTTTATAATATATCTGCAATAGTATAGGGTGATTTCCCTAAATACTAAGAACCGCCACATGAGTTATTAAGGCTTAGTTAATAGGTTTTATGTAAATAGAATGTAGAAACTAAAAGTAATTAGGACGTAAGTAAATCTGATATCAGTAGATTATAAGGAATTGAGTTTAATATTACCGATCCCCGAGCCGGCATCACGGGCTCGTAGGGAAACCCCGTTTGAGATTCCTACCTCAGAAAGGGGGAAAAAAAAAAAGTTCCTGATCTGGCTATCGCTAATACCACATCATCCATATGTATATATACTTTGCTCGAATTATATTGCAGTACCGTAATGTAAAAACAACCATTTACTCAAATCAGTGATTGGAATGTGATAGGTGGTGCTCTCTAGTGAGTACTCAAAAAAGGTTTTCACTTAACACCTCAAAGTCACTCAAAGTTCAGAGAATAGCTCTGTTTCCTTCGGGAGGAGAAAAAGCCCTGTCCTCTAAGGGGGAATGCCCTTAAGCACTAAGCAAAGGACAAACCTTCTCTTATCGAACTGCTCAGATAAGTGCACCCTAGTCCGGTGAGCAGGAAAAGGCACTTCTTGGCTCTTCTGTCCTTGTTTTGTTTCTTTTTAATTCCGATTTACTCTTTAAATTCAAATTACCTACCCATGCCACTTTACACCCGGCGTTCCTCCGTCAATTCAGTTATCTCAATAACCAGCAGCTTCAACCAGCCATTGACACAATATTTTTAAATGTTAATCGTGCGTAAACTTATTCCCTATCCTTAATGACCACACTTTCTGCAGAACAATATCCTTAAGTTACTTTATACCTCTATATCTCAAATTTATGACAGGTTATTCCTCTACCGTTGTTGATGTCTGTAAAACGTGGTAGACTATAACAGGAACGTACACCGGGTCTACATAGTTGCTTAAAAAATGTTTTATCTAAAATTGCCTCCTCATATAGATCCACGCTCACCTTTTTTAGTGCATTCTTATTATATCACGTAGTTTATTTCAATGTATTAGTGCAAATCTATTATTTTGTTTAATGTGTAAATCTACCTATGTATTTTTGCATTGTAAATTTTAAGGAGGACTTATACTGTTAAAGAACCCACTTAATGTCAAGGAAATGTTAGTTCTTAAGGGACATGGTCACAGGCTATTATTATTATTATTAGTTATAAAGTTCAAATATCTGTACAATATATAAAGTAATCAATCATCTATCGCGCCTAATATAAAAAAAACAAAAAAAAACTACGATATATATTTAGATACGTAGATTAAAGACAATCAATAATAGATATTTCAAACAAGAAGTTTAGGATGAGATAAAGAAAAAGTATTGGGAGGACTCCCTGCAAAAGCACTCGAGCTTGGAGGGCTGCCCTTGAGAGAAGTGGTAGGGGCTGAAACAGGACAGGCTTCGATGGAGATCCGCTTACAAAGGCAGCTAATCAGCTAATTCTCCCTTCGCACGCCAAGTGTTCTGCACTAATGACCTTTCTTGTTTGCACTCACTTGTGTCTGAGCAGGGATTGCAACTTCAACCTAAATGGGGTTATACTATGAACTTTGAACAGTACAAAACCCCAAAGGGGAGGAATCCTTTTTAATATGGTTTGGATGATTGCCTGGAGTAGCCAATACAACTTGAATTACAAATTGGGCTATGTATTTATCTCAATTGAAGCTCCAGAGACTTTCAACACAACGGAGACTAATCCACCGACGTGGAAGATAGAGTAATTAATATGTTCCAGATATCTAGGTAACCCTTGCACTAAATATACTAGATTATATTCGCACACTCAAGAACGGTTCCATATCTTGCCATAGCTTGAGTCAGTTTCTAAATCCATACGATTAACACTGGTTAATTTCTTCGAATTGTTTTACACCATATACTGTGAAGAGTCGGGTTTAGTTTTCAGTGCTGAGTTTTTTTTCATTTCAACGTATAGCAATTATTGAAGACAGGGCATTTCGAAAACGAACCATATCAAAAATGCCCAAAAATTATCGTTGCTTATGCTCGCGCATATATATCTGCTGGTACGTGGCAATCTACATTACCCTAAAAGGTGGGTCTTAAATAATTAGAGCTCTTTTAGAACAAAAGGCAAATAAAAACATGCTCGTTAAATCAATGTAGCCTCGTCATTGTTTTATTTGTAACATCAAATATTTATTATTTTACGTTCACCTACTTTACTTCATCGGTTATCTACTGCATTGTATATTTTTTTAAATTATATATGGACGAAGTAATAATGATATGACCTCATAATTTTATCAGAGTTTACACATGATTTACGGAAATACTTGGTAAACGGATGCAGAACACCACTCAGAGTTTTTGACAGTACTTTTAATTACTTTGATTTTTGGCTTGAAATATCACATTAAAGTTAAAAGTTATAGAAAAGAGGCTAATTATATTTTAGTTAAAACGTAACCTGCGTAAATTTTTTTATTATTTATTTTTTTTTTTCAAAACCTCAAAAAGTAATACAAAGAACAAAAAAATTTATATAGAGTTACAAGTTGCTCCTCGTACTGCGATGCACTGATGCATTCGAAGGAGTGCATAAACATAATACATTTTGTTTGTGGTAATAAGTTCATAGTCTCATATACAACACTTGTATATTAATTAATATATTAATATATTAATTAATATATAAATATATTAATTAATTATATAAAAATACTAAAATACTAAAAAACAAAACAAACTAAAACCTATACCTAGAACCTAAGACTAAAGTGTTCCAGCCGCGACAGCGTCCTGCCATCGATGGGGGAACGGAGCCGGGGTTATAGTATTAAACACCGGGTTTGTCCCTGCGTAATCCACAAACCTTTATAATTTATAGTCGACGGTATCATGTTTACAACGCCCATCATGGAATATGGATCAACACATAGACATAAATATCCTCTTATCTTGTCGAACATAAAGCTTCATCCTTCAGGTAATAATGTGAAAAGAAAATATAACTCAAGCGAATATTGGAGATATCCCGGGTTCAAGCCCCAACCTTGACATTGTATTATTTCTTTGGCTAACTAACCCTCCCAACACCAGATAAAGAAATTTACAATAAAAACCGGGTAGGGTATTTTCGGACCCTACCTAATTTTTTAGTGATTTTTGCTAATAGCCTCGATTAAATTGATCTAAGCTCATTCAATATTGATCATTTAATAGAACTGATGCAATATTAATGTGAACCTAAATAGTTTTTCGCAAAAAATAGACAATGGATACAGCAACTCGTTGAATGATGCTATGCAATACATTAAACCAATGAAAAATTGTTTCAGCATTTTTAAGCACACAATTTTGTTTATCTATAGTTAAATAATCTTTGTATAGGAGAGTATTTTAAAAGAAATGAAAGAAAAGCTATTATGAAGTACAAGCAAAACACTGGTATATACAAATATTAAGGGTTATGTTACTACATACTGGGTCGGATGTTTAGGGACGAGTGTCTGGGAAACAAGTCTGAACAAGTGGGGACTAAAGCTGAGACACATATGTATAAGGGTAGGGTAGTTCCAGGAATAGGGGGCTAGGCCTAGGAAGAATGCGGCCGCTTACTTATGTTACTTTGGCTAATTACTGTAAATAAAAAACAAATAAATTCTCACATAAAATTTAACTGGCACAAAACACCAAGTGTTTTTGAAAAAGAGATCCCCTTTATCGATTGATGCGCTCTCGTGAGTTCATCCAAGATTAAAGAAATGTAATGAGATTCCATAAATATATCTATGATTTTAAAAACATGTGATTCAAAAAGCAAAGCATGGGGTTCGGGTGATTTGGTATTGGGAGGGTTAAAAAAATCCTTGGTTCGCAAAAAACGAAAAACCGAAGGTTGTCACCATAGTTGGTATTCTATGATGGGGGGGGGGAGAATTACCTCTTAACATTATATTCGGTTCTGCAAATGGATTCGCTACTTTTTTACTTAGGTAGCCAATCATTTATCATCACGAGACTGGCTTAACTTAAACCATACCCATCCCCCGAAAAAAAAAACTCTAGGAGCCAGGAACATAACTCGGGAGCATAACTTTGGGGGTAGATGCCATCATACTAAGTACTTGACTATGGAAAGTATTTATTTGCTAATAATTATGATAATTTAAAAATAAAAATTAATTAATGAAGTCTATGTATTTTCTCCCCACCCATTTTCCTTCAGTATTACCTTATCACAGTCATACCATGGGCATATACCTAATGCGGGAGTATGCCCGGGGAAGCTTAAAATTTATGGTCTGATAATCTACCGGTTACGATCCTAAAAAGTAATTGCATAATTTTAATCTGTAAAGTGAGCTAAAGGTCTCGGGTAAAGATGACTGCTTGTGTTTATTTTGTTTGTATTCATAAAACCTTTGTTTCCAATCCTTTTTGGGCTCTGATAAACTTGTAAAGAGAACTTTGAAATTTGTTTTTATTATAATTAGTTTTTCTCAAATCCCCTATCAGCCTTAACTTCTTTTAATTGATTGTCAAGATAATAAAAGTACTGTTATTCTTGTTGAAAATGTTAAGGAAATCGCTAATGAAGGAAATTTATGAAGAAAGGAAATCACACCGCTTTCTAAGAAAGATTCATTAAAAAGAGCAAGCTAAAGTAAAACAACATACTGAGTAAAATAATTTATCAATAAACAAATCATTATCAACTTCATAAATTCAGTAGTGGAATAAGGAAGAGAATAAATTGACTTCATTTGAATAATTTTATTTGTTTAGTTTGATCCAGGCCATTCTTATGACTGATTAATGCACACGCCTCAAGCTGATTAGAAAGCTGACTCCACATGAAACTGCACAAACCACATGCAAACGTAAAATAGCAACGGAGTTAAACTTTTGAAACCACACAATGTTCAAAAGCATTTACATAGGCGGATTACAGAAAAGCGAACATGTTTTATTCATGAGATTAGAATGCATGATGCACCAACTTTCCACAGAGACAGACAAGCTAGTATGAGTAGGGAAGTTTGACAAACCAACCGGAACAAATTGTGGTTTGTACATTTCAACTAACGAATGCGGTCACGTCTGAAAAACAATGTCTCTTTATTGGAGTGAGGTCATAACCATAATTTTTAAATCATAGACGTTTTATGCTTAAGATATAAAGTCTATATTTTACCTTCTGGTTAGTCAAAGATTATACTTAATGTGCTAGAATAGCTAACCAAACAAAGTAACTTACAAAATCAAATTGCGAAGGCTCTACAGTAAAACAAAAATATCAACTATAACAAAATGATAACACGGCCCAAACTGAAAACCATTCCTGATGATTTAAGGTATAAGGGCAGTTATCAATAAGTAAGTTATCGGTGTATGAAATGGCGTTTGATTTTTTTTTTTTTATTCTGCCTGGTGGTAAACTCTTGGAATAATACATTATAATTTTCCAGCATAAACTCCATAAAACATAGACATTCAAACCAGAAGATCCACTACCCATTTTCGGCCGTTGTGTTGTATATACAATGTAACGAAGTGAATACAAGGCCTAATATTTAGGGAAGGCCTTAAGAATATTAAGGACCAAAGGCCTAGAGCAATTTTCTAGAAAATATAGAGCGATTTACAAACACAATCACGCAGGGAGTCACCACGACTCCTCAAACCCACTCTCCCTACTAAAAATATCAATCAAAGAAAAATTAAAGTGCTACCTGAAACGTAGAAATTAAAAAAAAATCCTTAAACGAACATCAAGGTGACCTGAAAGTAAAAATACTGATCAACTAACCAAGTTACTCAAATCCTTTAAAGGAACAGACGCACCCAAAGCGAACAGACACACTTCCGTTTAAATATAAGGAACTCTTTATAACAACTAACAGTTATTCTTCAGTTATGACTAACATTATTAAACATCGAAATATATATACCATGCAATATTGCAGTCATTGTGTGTAGTGACAGCGCTTGAGAAGGTAGTTTATTGCTGAAACCGTGAGGTTGAAAAATCTATAACTTCATGTGGCAGGCCATCCTTGAAATTATTTCAGAAATTAAGGGTTTCGTAACGAATGGCTTCAAAAACGATTCACCCCTTTTTACAGCAAGAAACTATCAACGAGGACCTATCGAATCGGTACCTGAAGTGTTTCTTCTTGGAATTCTTAGAACACTTGTAACTGTATAACCAGTTGCTGTTGTAGTTATTATCATTGATGCTTTCAAGGTGAATGAAAAAGTCTAAAAATGCAACGGTGATATAAATTATATAGTTTTAGAGAAAAAAAAATTCTAAATTCTAAATATTCTATTCTACACTGCTAAATATTCTATTCCGGGTCTACACTGCTACGATTTAAAATATCAGCTTAATTTGCATATTTTTTACTATTACAATACAAACCCGCTAATAGGGATCTTTATTAATGCGGCTGTAAATATTAATGGATGCAGATTGGAGGGTTCTGCTAAACGAGAGCTCTGCCGTTTCCCTAATCAGTCCTTGCGCCCTTTCGCCATTCGGGCTAAGGGAGACCCGGCCAAGACATGGCCAGTGTATCCCGAACCTAACGAGGCACTTGAAGCCTTGAACTTGATCAAAAGGGCATCGTCGGGGCATGCTTTGAATTTATTGGCCCTGTAGGGTTCCATTCATCTTAGAGTCCTTGGCTCAAGGTCGTGCTTCTGTGTCATCTCACAGATATCCAGCGTCACAATGATACTTCGCGTATATCCCACAGATTACTTCTACTCATTACACTCATTGGTATGCCACCATGTTCTATTACTCAACCTGAAAGAAAAAACATCAACAAAACTTATCTCATTTTTAAATCATTAATATATACCTTGAATGTGAACATTGGCAACGGGCTGAAACACATACTTAGAAATAGAAAAAAAAATTTAAATATCTGTAATCTCATTGTAAGTGAACCGTGATTATGAGAGATTGAATGATAAATTGACAGTTAGCTAAGCTTTAAAATGAAGTCATAGGCTTGATAGACATATAATGTATTAAAGAAAAGGAAAGAGATCATCAGATCAAAATTATTGGTAAAAAAATAATATGAATTCATTTGTTTTGTTTTTTATGTTCTTCTTTTGGTTGGTTGCTGTCCTGTGCTTTTTCCTGGAAAATGTTCGCCTTGTCTTGGCATGCTTCGTGTTCCCCAGTCGACACATTCGGAGCTGCTACTTATAGTCAAGTGAACTGCCGAGGGTTGGGTCAAACAGTTTCTGCTTTCTTGAGACCACGGTCAGTTATAAAACTCAAAATCATTGTTAGAAAGTATTTACTCATCCCTTCCAAGTTTATGTAATTCCACCGAAACCTATACAACAACCCTAATCCCCTAGCACAATCATTACTACGCCACTCATCTTATAATCCTCCTCTGAGACTAAAGAGGCAGTGGCCTCGGGACCTGCTATAAATACGTGACAGTGGGAGTCCTGGCAATGGCCATTTTCTCCAATTATGTCCTGAGCGTCTGTGTCTCTCACGCTCATGGTCAGCCTCCACTGGCTCGTATCCGGTGACGTGGCTGACGGAGGAGCGTGGGGGACTTCCCAAGACTTTGCTTTCTCTTTCGTATGCGAGGGCTGTGACAATTATGTGGACTTAGGGGTAGGGGGTCTCTGCGCTGTTTGTAAATACTGTATGATTAAGAACATTTATCACAATTACTTATTGAAACAAAAATCATAAAGTTCCAGCATAAAGTTATTAAAAAATGTTTTAGGACAATAAAATTAAATATTGACTTATATAGAGACCAAGTGGAGGAAATACCATGCCGTGGAAAACAGTGCTTGATGAACTTCTTAGTACACGTGCAGACAGCGTATGTAAAAAGAGATTTCGAACAAGGAGACTATCCCTAATATTTAGAAGAGAAACGGATGCAGTGACGGCTGAATAAACAACATTAGAGTTAGACGAAACGTACAACAGTGTGTTAAAACAGTTTATAAATATGTCAAATAAGAAGAGATCATATATACCCAGATACCTGTACAATAAACCAGACGTCGCTAACTAACAGCACGCATCACAAGCGTGCACGTGGAACGATTTTCAATGTCGCGTTGAGTCAATTAAAACACTTGCACTTTAATGCAAATTCTGAAACTTCTATCCCTGCGATTGAACACTTTAAGAACAAAACCTGTTATAAATTACAACAATGTTTATCACCTGATGTCAACTAAGTGAATGTCGAGCAACGTGGATTATTTCTCAGTTTTCCTTCTTAACTGTTTCAGAGCACTTCTTAAGTTTGTCAACAAAAAGAACAAACGTTGGTACATTTATATTCAGAGCTAATATTTTATAAGTGATAATTTGTATTTTGTATTCATTTGCAATTAAATTGAAGTGTACTACAATAATAGAGTTAAGATTTCTCTCACCATACTGACTTTAATAAACCGCTATCCTGGAACACATCCACCTTAAGTTTTTTAATTTCATAAAAAAGTATCTGATCATCTCAAACTCTTCGCAAGATCTAGTACCGCTCATTCCTAAATTTACAAGCATGGGCTCAGTTTTCTACGAGGTCGTATCCAAAACAAAAAGAACTGATTTAGCATGTGGCGGAGTTTTTGCAGTACTGGGTTTGAAAGCAAAGCAACTTTTCACCAGTCAGAATGCCAAGTGCCGTCACTGGAGAAAATTCTATTTGCTTATCTTTAATTAATTTATTTGTGACAGTTGTTTTTGTGCTGGATGTTTTTCGTGAACAGTGCGTGGCCGTGAAGTTTTGCTTCCTGCTCGGATGTTTTAAAAGCATTCTAAAAGAAAAATGGTATGGGGATAACTCAAGTATTTTCGTATTTTTCCCGTTTTAAAAGTAGGGTAATGTCCATTAATGATTAACCTCACTCTGGGCGTCCTTCGACGCCCTGAACCAACGAGAATGTTGAAGAAATTCACGAAATCGTCTTGGAAAATTGACGGCAGACTATCGAAGAAGTTGAAAAGAAGCAGGCCCGATTTGTGTGAGTCAGGAGGCTGGTTCGACCACGCTCCCGCTCACACAGCCCTCTCTGTGCACCGAACATGGTATGTCCACTGTGCCCCATCTAGCCCTCTGTGATATCTTCTTATTCCCCGGGGTGAAAAGGGACTTGAAGGAAAGTTTTTTTTCCGGATGTTAAAGTAAAAACAAAAATGAAGGAGGCGCTGTCTGGCATCACAAAATAGGAATTTAAACAATGTTTCAAATAGTGGAATAAAAGATTGGACAAGTGCATTGACTCCAATGGATAGTACTTTAAATGAGATTTCAGTTTTTTTTTTAAATAAATGACTTTGCACCAAAATAGTTCGGTTTCTTTTGGGTACACCCTCCTATATCCTATATCCAAACAAAAACAAAGTGCGAGTCGAACCTCGCTGTTCATGGAACCTACGCGCCTACATCGCACTCATTAAGGTTCATAGTTGCAATCATAGGATGAATAAATATGAAGAATGATCTAAATTATAATAGTAAAAAGTCAAGAATGAAACTTTAACAATACTTTCATCCACAAAGACTTGTGCTACAACAGCCTAAGCAATTTTCCGAGCTGAAATCATGACAAAAGTCTTTTAGCACAACCATGTTTTATGCTAAGATTTACAAATACTCACCACTACAACATGTCTTAACATCCACCAATGGAAGTCACCATGGGATTTTCCAATTACTTCCTGACACCTCTGAAAGTCTAGCAATGACTGACAGCTTTTGGGGTAGAACAAGTTGTCGTACCCATCACTGGGAATTTCGGCACTAGCCAGTATTCTCCCTTCTTTTGCGAAGCGTCTGTGGCTTCCGAGATCTCTTTAGGTCTCTACCGTTATATCGGGTTATGTGGATGCAGGAAAGGCGTGAATAATATTTCTAATCCCTGATAGCTGTGAAAGTAACAATCCTGCAGGTGAATCGAATCTGTGATTCCAGGGCAATGTATGATTGTATACATTTACAAATGCTGCATGAATATACGAATCAGATCATTTAGTACAATTATTTATTAAGCTTATATGGCAGGTTATAACTATTCTAATAACAAAAAAAGTATATATTTTGAGAGAAATTTTGTAAATAACATATAATTAAAAATACGTAAGTAATATTTATAATGCAATACAAGATGTTTTAAGTCAGCTATAATTACTCTCATTGTATAATACTCCTGAATTTGTCGCTATTTTTTTTTTAATGGTCCACATTTGTGTCTGTATAAACTTAGATTATATTAATTTTATCTCTATAGGCTAATGTTGAAACACTCGTAAATAAAACAATTGAATTTAGTCTACAACGTCTTTATTATATAAGAGCTCTAGTTCATCCACTGTACATGACAGTCAGCGAGCCTGAAGATGACTTGTATAGGACAGTTGAAAGCTTGAGCTCTTTGATAACAAAGACATTGTGGAGAAATTATTCCAATCTTTTATTATATAATCTACAATTCATATCATGTTCCAGTCCACGTTAAAACAATGATAATTTATCAAGCATTTCATAACAATATAATATTTTCAGTAGTTCTTTTTTTTTTTTGGTTTTTCCTGGCACCCTTCCTTATCAGTAAATATCTCTATGACAGCAAATAGGACCCTCGGGTAGCTTTTGCTACAGCACAGTAATTTTCTAATGCCCGAATTTCCAAAAAATATTTAGTATGTTAACAGTTTTTAAGGAAAGTGTATTTAGATGAGATGCCTCAGTTATATAATTCGAGAAGATTTATTGTTATATTATCTAAGCGCTACCAGCCTTTATAATAAGTATTTATATAATAACATAGTGAACTTGTGATAGCAGTCACCTCAGACACAGTTAATTACTTCTCTCATATTGTTGAAAATATCTCATAGAAAAGCATGAGAGTTAGGCAAAGGATATTCTAGAAGCTTCAGCGGAACTATCAGGATAAACGGAGTAAAGCTGATTCTTCTATTCCATTACTGATGATACGGCGTGAACCGTCGAAGAGGTGAAACGCCCCTGGGGCTCAATCCCCGATATGGAGCCTCAAAGTTCCTTGTGCCATGTTAACTTGGTGATTCCGGTATTATATTTCGTGTTCTGCTCTATCAGACAAAATCAAATCAATTTTATCCAAAGCCAACTGTATCCGGTTTTAGGCGGATTTGCTTAAGTTCGAAAAGTTTGTATTTAATGGCTTTTCTCGGAATAGGGAAATGAACTGATATTAGACAGTAAGCTAAATTTATTTTTTATTATTATTTATTTAAAGTATTTGAATATTTAAAAGTTTACCTTTTTTCTATGAAGCCTTAACATATAATAATTATTTCAATCTCCTGAACCTGACTGAAGTGACTTACACAAATGTAGGAGCATAAATAGTGAATACACTATATTTAGGCATTGGTCATATAAAATATATGATACTCTAATACTAACTAAATGTATCTACTAGAATGTAGCTATTGAGTTAGCTCGTGAACATTGAGGTGAAACTACCCGTGTAAGCGCGTTTATTGCCTGGAAAGGTATGATCAGTGCCACCCTTAGACTCGTTAAGTACAGTGGAGGTATAATTTTTGTTGGCACTATGCGAAACCTCCCCCCCCCCCCTTTTAGGCAGAGGGAATTAAGTTCAGGTCTTCATTCAATAAAGTATGCGTTCTCTCCATACGTTAGACTTAAATGGTTTTCAGACCTCACGTTCCCCCTAATATTCACTTCATATCCTTCTATGCAACGATTGCCACATATACGATATTACACAAGATTCTCATATGTTAAGGTAAACAAATCATCATCAATTTCCTATTGCAAAATAAGTTCTCTAACTAGCACGCGTTCACACAATTATATCTGTTACTCGTTTATTTTAATGTTGTTAATTTTTTCATCATGTTTTGCTCATTTGTATTTTTTTTAAATAATGCAATTTTAGTATCAAACAAATTAATAGGTATCTTGTTCGCTTGATTTCTATAGCTGCTCTAAACTAACCTGTGAAAAGTCCACTTGTTATTTTCACACAAACTTACTTGCGTTTTTATTGTTTATTAAATAAACCTCTTCTCCCAATGTAAATGCCTTTTAAAAATGTGAATATCTAAAACGACGACCAAAAGAATAGCCTATTGAAGGTAGTGAACCGGACAGACCCATTTCTTTTGTTGGCCCTTGAAAAATTATTTATTATGAATGAGAAAGCTCAGTGAGTGAAACCGGACTTATGCCCTGTTATTTTATATTATTATTATTATTAAGCTCAATCTAATGTTCCAACCTGAATTGATTATTGAATTCTTTTCTCAAGAACCAAAGTTAAATTCCAACATCGTCTAAAACGAACAGGTGATGAATATGAAGTAATTCCTGTTGTTCACAACGATCCAACAATTCAAAAAACAAAAAAAAAATACTCCAGCATTATCTCGATGACTGGAAATCGGAGAATATGTTGATTCTTGCTGAATCAATGAACGAATGCTTTAATTTCCGTGGTTCCAAAGAACTTACTACAATATTGGAGTATCAACAAAAAAACTGACACAAAATAAACTTGTTTTATTTATTTATATCGGTTTTATTGGGCCTCAAAAAAAAAATTTATACTTAAACTAGTCAATACTCCAAAAGAGACATGTGCATTTCAAAATAACCAAATATGAATAACATAATTTTTTCAAAAGAAGGCTTTACAGTCTCTTAAAATTTTTATTTTTGTTTTGCCTTTGGTGAACGGTTAGGCATCCTCAGGAATGTGCGTGATACAGATTTTTTTTCAACGCCAATAATTCTCATTCACGCATGTTTACTCAGCATTACTTTATTTCACGGTGAAAGGAAATGTCTCACCACGATTTGTATACCTTTTTGTTATATGATAACAATATTTTGTAATACTAATCCATCTCATTCTTCATATACAATGTTTTGATATAACATCATATACCGAATCGGTACAACTCTACTATCTATAAAAAATTCCTTTTGCAAATCGTGATGAGAAAAGACATTTTTCGTGAGAATAGGAATACTGATGATACTACGAACCTTAGTGACTAGAATTCTTTGATAACACTTTTTTTTTTCTAAACTCTACAGAAAACCTTGATTAGTCGAAAAAAAATGAGTGGATAACTTGATTTATAATAATAATTTTACTCATTCCTATATGTCATAGGAACGAGCTATTTACTACTACAGCTTGGAGACTGCCAAATGTATGGCTGTTGGGGATGCACTGTCAATGAGTTATGTGACAGTTGGTCTACTGCGCATCATCCACACCCCACTATGCCACCCTAAAACATGGAGGTTTTAACGTTTCGCTTGAGTCTTTCCTCCCTTTTTACGATCAGCTACCTCCAGTTTTCCACTGTCATCAATATTGTTTGTTTTTTTCAGTTAACAAAAATTTCTGTTGTTTTTTTTTTGTAAAACTTTTCGTTTTTTTGTAGTTTTGATTTTAGAATTGTAGGACATACGTTAACAATGAATGTTGTTAGATTGTAAATAGAAAATAATTAATACATGTATGTATTTTAAGTGCGCCACAATATTTATAGATGTAACTGCTGGATGAAAATACATTCATGTTTTATCTCTGTATGTCAATCATAAAACCATTTTTAACTATGCAAAACTCAAAGCGATTTCTCAGTCCCTTGATGTCAGAGTTATCTAGAGTTGCTCCATGGTTCTTAACGGGCTAACCATAGAGCAATGTAATAACAAAAATTAAAATTTCGAAAGATTGTAAAGCCTTGTATGAAAAATTTGTGTTTTTCATATAGTGTTATTGTAAATAAGGGTTAATATTCATCTGACGGAGTGTCTTTTAAGTTCACTTTGACTTTTTCCATTGCAGTATTTTTTTTTCATATTTGAAAACTGCAATGAGAATCGTTTTTAATTCAAAAGACATCCCCCAACTTTTTCAAATGACATTTAGTAAAATTATGTATAGCTAAAGGTTGTGTGCAAGAGGAATATTTATTCTGCATTCTGCATCGATGATCTTGTTTTATTGTAACTTGTAATTCAGAACTTGAATTTATTGAGAAAGATTTGTCTATATTTGTTGTGTGCACTACACAATGCACAGTACCGTTGTTTTGTGTCCTATTTCTTTTTAAAAAACATAATCCAGCCAGTAAAAAAAACTGCACGTACATATATTTCTATGTATTTACTATATAATATAACTATTTAGATAAGGTTGAACCGAACCAAAGCCATTTTTGGACTCTCCTAGAAGCAAAATTATATATTATATATAGTTTATTATTATTAATATTATAATATAATAATAATATTTATTATTAATACATATTTTATTTATATAGAAGATGTTTTCGGGTCATCAAGCCGTATTTGCGTATAATCGTATTCAAGCCAAGATGGAAGTCTCTAAAGATATCTTCTAAAAGTCCGGAAACCCCTAGACGCGGTCTCTCTATCTTCCATAACCAGTCATCTCTAGTGTCAGGTCAACGAACTGGACGTTTCTCATCATTTTTGCAGGGATTTATTTAATGACATATATGTAATTAAAAAAATTAAAATGTACATTTATAGGTATTTATTTTAAGAGAAATATATAACTTATTTCTTTATTTACTTTGTGAATAGTTATTCCTTTGACTGCTTTGTTCAGGTATATTCCTTCTTGTGTACTTTTCCAATTAGCCTTGAAGTGAGAGTATGAAAAATTATATCGGCTTTATCTGAAACACGGCTTGTTTTCTAAAACTTACTACTTTACTCACGTGGTGTAGAATCACTCGTAGATGCAGTTAAGGAGGTTTGCTAAAACTATAAATTTTTTTCATTGATTTCGTTATGCTTTGCTGGACTTCACAAACAATATAAAATTCTCTCTAACATTCTCATTTTTCAATTAAAAATGAGGAATCAATTTTAATTTTTAAAAAACTATATGTAACGAAATAATTTAAAATACTTAGAACTTTTTTAACATAATGTAATTTCAATGAAACATGTAAAAATATGTAAAATTAAATTAATTAACCAAAACTCACTTAAAACGCCTCTTTTTTCTAAAAAAATTAAATTTCCAAACAAAATATTTTTTAGGTGTTTGTAAGCACGTGTTGGCGGCAGCTAGCTTGCTTCTACTCTGCCTTAAATGATGTTATTAAAGGCTACCACCCAGTTAGGAACCATTGCCAAAAATTTGAGCTAGGTCGTTCTACTGTTGGAAAGCCAGTTCTCTTCATCTATTGCATTATACCTGTAAATGTCTTTGACAAAATGACGTAACGATAATACAACGCATATCTCCATTTAAATATATAATACTGTTACATTTCACATTAAACCGAGACCTATGAAAAAAGCCTACAAATCAAGTATATTTTAACAAATTCTGGAATCAAGTGAACAAAAACAAGACAATAAGACAGTGAATGTGATTTAGCACACAAATGTAATATTTTCTTCTGCTCCTGTATTATGCATCACAGCTTAAATCTTTCAAGTATATTATAACTAGCAGAAAACTTCAAATACTATCATTTTAACATTAACATTTTTCGTTAATAGTCTTTTTGTTTTTTCGGGCACTGTTATATGGGAAATATGGAAACCTCCAATAATGTAGACAAATATTCAGACATTTAATTTTTCTAAGATCAATCGCCGCCATTGGAAACTATCATTTGCCGGAAACATTCTAGTAGAGAAGGATTTCACCCGAATTAAACAAGATCCTGTACACAGCCATCTTGTTGTATTGAAATGTTTCTGCTTGCTGAGTTCATCATGTTACATGTTATATTTATTTTGTAGATTATTGGAAATAATTGTAGATAAAATTTATAAATAATACATACATCAGTTCATATATACATTATTTTTAAGAGGGTTCTTATGTACGCTTAACCCTTGTTTTTGAAATATGTCATGTCTCTAAATATGTGAGGATACCAAAACAAGATTGTAGTATCCAGTTGTAGCATATAGTGGACATATTCTTTATTAGTATGGAACTGATCTGAAGGACTGAAAAACAAGTATAAAGAAAAGAAAATTTGTATTGTAACAACATTCAACATAGACACTCTTTTGGCTAGCTGATATCGATCGTAGGATCTTATTACGTTTAAGATCGATAAACGACCGTGATGTTTTGAGAAGATCATGATCAAATTACCCTCTACCCAATCAAAGAAGACTGTAATTTTAATTTCACAAAAATTTTTAAAATAATGTCTCATAAATAAGATAATTATTTTGCTATACATTGAGTAGGTTTTGCTTATAGTGTCCTCATGATTATGTCTTATCGGCAAATAAAAAAAGTCTATATTTTTAAAGGTTTAAATTAACTATATAAATATATTTTAGAATCTAATTAATCGTTAATTAATCCTACTTGTATATGTATATGTATATAAATATCACATAATTTATGGTACATAATGTTTTAGGCAGAATTGTTGGTGCAATATGTTTATTTAGAAGATTTCGTACAACTTTTCTAACCCCTGTAAATAAGTGTACTAACTTTAGATCATTAAACATGTTTTATGTACAGAGGCATCCTGTAAATAATATAATATACATTATGATAACATATGAAAATAAACTGCGTTCATTCGCCACCATGAATAATTGAATTATTTTGCATCACTGACATTAAAATATAGATGTAGAGAGTGAATCCATTATTCATAAGGGAATTCATAAAAGCCATGTTAATTTAGTAATGATAATAATGGATTCTATGCTTTAGTGCCAACGAAGCGCTCAATATGGATTGTGAGGCCCGCGATAGAGGAGAACAAAATGTCTCTGTTGCTTTGCTACCTGGACCAACAAGCTACAGGTGAATCTATGGCGATGAACCCTAAGCTCCACTACTTGATCAGTTCGTTTGCATAGTAAATATTTTTTGAAATGGCTGAACTATTGAGCTACCGGAAATATGTTAAAGGTTGAAGAGTGAAAGGTAAGTGCGGTAGATGAGTGAAATAAGAACAGATAAGACAAGAGTGGAGGAGGAGACTCACCAAAGACCAGTGAAGAGTGAAGAGAGAATCAGCGGGCAGAAGGCAGCCAAAGACGTTGCGAAGAGGACACCGGAAGAGGATGCATCGGAAGGACGGTAGGACGGTCGACGGCCGCGAGTGCTGGGGCGGGACTGAGCGCAGACATTTGTTTACTAGCCGCTTGGCGGGCCAGCGCTTGCGCCAGGGCCTTCGATCGACCTGTTGATGCCCATAGTCCATCGCCTGTAGGCAAACTTGAGAGTCCTCTCAGCGCTAATTGTCTAGGTTAATGCTACCTATACTATCTTCGCGGGTTCGTTACGAGCTTTTTGGGCTCAAAGATCTTGGTCGAATGGAGTTCTAGCAAGGGGAAAAAAATCTATGCGTTTTAGGCAAATATGATGCCTTACCACCTGATTCCTACAACACTGACATTTAACCTCTTGAAGACGACCATTTAGGAAGTGTAGGCGAACTTATAGTCTATTCACTGGTTGTGTCAGTCAACGCTTGAGGATCTTCGCGGGGTCTTTACGAGGGGAAACATCTTAATACCATCCGTTAACTACTTTCTACAACATTCAAACTCAACCACTTCAAAATGACCGTAACCCTGGAAGTATAGGCTAACTTTAGCCCTTTCTTAAATCCTACATTGGTCCACTTATTAATTGAGTAGTGTAGGTTTTTCTTGAGGACCACACACGTGGTGTACTAACATCATGGCCTAAAGATGCAAATAATCCCTATCACAACATTTTTATTGTGACAATATTGACTGTCTGCTCTAATCAAATTTTCCCGGCCTCTTCTGATAGGAAGGTGACTTACAACGATTAAAGAAGACGATTCTGCTCGGGAGAACTGGGTGGCGTGTGTGAAATGGGTGTTATTTTTGCAAAAGCACAATTGTATTTACGACATGTGTAGTTGTGAATTGTATTGCTTTTCGATCTGAGTTTTTCCAGATGAATTTGTTCCTGGCTACTCTGTAGGCCATGACTATAACCATTCATAAAACTGTCATTGGTTCATACTTCGTTGAATGACCTAGCTGATGCTAAGGCGTTTACAGGTACGTCTCTTTGTAGCACATTGATCTGGTAATTTTTGTTTTGCTATGACCAGACATTTCTTACACTTTAAAGTAGGAAAACAGAAAGAATTTTTCACCGTGAGCCAAACTGGGTCACAACTGGATATAGAGGACTAGTTGAGCTCTTAAGCCTTTATGCAGATGAGGCCTGAACCATCGTGTTTCTATCCACGTGAAAAACTTCTATATTTTCATTCCAGCAAATAACAACTTGAAATAACTGCAATGGTTAAATATTCTTCACAAATTCGATTTTTAACGGTATGGGGATATGCATTCGTTTCCGGAACGTAGCAAGAATTTGTCAAAAATGGAGAGCCTAATTTCTAAAAAGAATGATCATAAAAAAGCTCATGTTTTTATCTAATCTGAAAAAAAATGTACCTTCATTTTTTTTCATTTTACACACCTATAATCGTATATACATGATTTTACTTCAGATGATCGCAAAAAAACTAACTTTTCATAAGTATAAACCTTCCTTAGTTCTTCCGTTAGCCTCTTCTGTAGCCTAAGTCAAAATCAACATATCATGAAGCCAATTTTACTACATCTAATTCATTTTTCAATCTAATTTTATTAAAAGGATAGGGGGAACCGGACTTCCCAAACTCCTCTTTTGGCTAAGGTGGGTACTTCTTTTGATAAAAGCTCCATACGGCTTAGTAAATAAGTTAACTAATGACATAACTTTTTGGCAACTGAATAATAATAAAAATTGCTATTCAATTATATTAAATTTGTTACGTATAAATATATATTATATGTGTGCTCAATTATTTTCCCGTTACATAGTGAACCTAGATAAGAATACAAGTACTACGCCATTTCAATATAAAAGTTTGCTTATAATGTAATTGATAAGTTTTATTATTTTATCTATTTTGACAACTATCAAGATTATCTGTCTAATCCGATAACATTCCAGGCAAAAAAAATTTCTAGCCCTTCGTGGCTTTTATGTTGACCAACTTAACCATCTTCTATACAAATCTCGGCTCGCCATCTCAAACTAAATCAAACTAAACCCTCAAAATAAATGCAATACATTTTAAAAATTGTAAAGACTGAATTTTTATAAACGTCTAGTAGCCTTGACTAGATTTCGTCGCCATCTTCAATTGAATATCATTTAACAAGCACAGAGGTCTGTAATGCCCAGTTACATATGAATACGTGAATATGAGATGACGACACGAAATGTTCGGTGAGACACCGCCGAATTACTTACACAGATGTTCGTGCCACTGTCGGACTGTTATCGTGGCTGATGTAATTTCTCCCTCTGGCAAATTATTATCAGCCATTACGTGGCCACAATAAGTATTAATCTATACTTACCCCGTCAGTTTCTTTCTTAATTCGTTAGCTTAATGTTTTCAAAAGAGTAATGAGCCAAATAAATGAGTAATTCGGAGCACTATCAAATGTTACTCTGTACATAATCTGAGAGAATTTTTTGTTATTTTCTTTTTTAACTTGAGCTGAGAGCAACACTTTTTTGATAGGAAATATTCTGATAAGAACCAAGTTAACAAATGACAAATGCGCAATGTTCTTGTGAAATCAAAATAATAGATGTGTTGCTAAACCGATTGTAATTATTTCTAATAGAAAATCATAAGCATTAGCTTTTAATATGGCTGTTTTAAAAAGTTATACTAGTATTCAAAAGACTAATTTCAACACAGAAAAATCTTAATATGAACAAGTGTTCTGGAGTGTAATTATAATTGATATACTGCACTCGGCAAGCTATAATATATACAATATAACGGAAATACAGAGGCATTAGATGATATTTCTCGAACAGCCTGCTCACCGATCATAGTTTCATTGTCACCGATCAACAAAACCGAACCCTAAAAATGTAATATCTGTTTGGCAGCAGTCACTGCACGGTCTAGTTGAGAATAGAACCTCTTCTCAAATTCTATTTCAGGTAACTATCTGAGTTGTGTATAGAATATATTTCAATACTAACTCACTAGCAGATACGTGTACTAGGTATTCACAATTCAACACAGAAAAACATAGATGCGTACGAGTACATACGTATTTTTTTTTTACTATTTATTTATATTTATTGTTTTAGTAATATTATGCAATTAAGGCGTGAAGGCTGCATGTTATATTTTTGGAAGTATGAGGCTGCGGGCTTCTACTAAGAAATAAGGGTGAACAAAAATGTTAAGTACAGATATAAATTGTAAATGATTTCTATTTATTTTAAATTTATCAACACCTCTGGCCTGCTGGGTCATTGACTTATATTAATTGTTTAAATTTATTTGCACTATTTGCTGGCTAATTTCGAGTTGCTCATACCTTGCACAGTCTTCGCGGTCGCTGATTTATTTCTACCATATACTTTTTTTTTTCAATAGAACTTTATTGTGATAAAATCTAAAAAAATGTGTGAGTATTAGTAAGTCCAACAGGGGCATGGGCTGAACAACTTCAAAAAGTCTTAAGCTTCTGTTGTAAGGACTAGCCCCATAATTGTTCATAGACCTTTGTTAGCTTGGGCAACAATTAGCTGCAAGATATCTTTCCTTCACTTTTGTACCCGCATCTGAGAGACAGATTAGATCTTTAATTGTGGTTGAGCTGTCGCCAGCACAGTTTCGAAACGGTCCGCTTCCTTGTTTTCAGGTACGCCTGGCGCTATGTGAGGAAGGTTTTGTACTGCTCGGATTTGTGCATTTTTATTTTGATATTTTCTCAAAATTATGCTGCTCTCAGCTGACACTTTGTAGTTGGGATACAAAAGCATATCAAGTTGTCAAATTTTTTGACCAACTGTAGATATGAATATCGAGTGCTCATATTTGCCTTATATGCACCACATGTTATGATGCCTTCAGTAGTAGTAGTGGTAGTGGTGCCTCTTCTTTGAAGTCAACTTTTATTCAATCTAATGACCTTGTAGGAAATAAGCGCTATTCTGATTTTTACTGATATAAGGTATTAAATTCTACGTTTGAGAGGATAGGCTACTCTCTTGACTACTGTTTAGCCTCTCGGCTAAATGTGCTTAGACTGTTGTTGACAGTATTCTTCTGTCACATGAGGAAGGTACGCTGAATTATGTACCAAAATAAATGCTGGTAGATGTTTTAAAAGCACGAACGGAACCAATCGTCTATAACTTGCAGTATTAGTGTGATTACGGTTGAGCTGTGACCGTATCGTCAATCCGTAGAGTGATATTAAATTTTTTTTTTCCATTGCCCCTATAAATTTACAGATAATTATATATAATTATAGATCCTCAGACGAATCTATTTACTAATAATTTTTGTATTTCCTGTAGCATCGCTACATTATATAAAGGTTTTTTCATGTTTGTAACATCATTAATTTTTTTTTTTTTTTTTTTTTTTTCTAAGCTCTTAAACTTATAAAAATAGGAAGTGGGAAAAATAAAGGAAAATTATTTAGGACTGATGAGTGCCTTTCTCTCGGGGAGACCCCCATTTGACGGATGTATGAGAAGGATATAGGGTGTGGAATGCCTAAAGGAGGCGGGTGGAATCAGGAAGGTAGTGAGAGTCTACCAAGAGTTGAGCCTAGGGGCACCTAGGCAATGGATTGTAGTTGGCGCCCGCCCCGGCAGGGGCCTGAAATGAGTCAGCCTCTCGGCCGGAAAGTTGACCCTGCTTACACAGCTAGATAGGGTCGTTGTAGCTTCGGTTGAGTCGGCCGGGAGATCGGCCTCGATCTCTCGGCTAGGTGTAGGTCGTTCAGTCCTGTTGTTCTATGACGTCGATCATCCTCCAGGCTTCGGCGGTCCAGCAGTGCTTCCATCTGACGGGCATTGGTGGTGGTTGAAGGTCGGAGAATAGTGGGTTGTGGCTATGTCTGAGTGAGTCAAAAAATTTGATGTGCCTTCTCTTGATAAAATCTTGGATGGTGAGCACTTCAAATTTTTTATCCATTTCGTCTGCCTTCATTCGGTCGAACGGGGTATGTTTGAGGGAGGTTCGGAGAACTCTGTTTGATATTGCTGGAGCGTTTTAGAGTGTTAGGAGTTAGATACTTGTAGAGAGGGGTCCCATACATCAAACCAGGTCTTAAGACGCTCTGGTACATCAGCAGCTTGAGGCGAACCGATAAAGCCGGGCTGTGAAGTAGGTGTCCGAGGCTGAAGAATTTCTTCCTAACACTCTTTAATGTCTTGCCGAGATGCGTTGTGAACGACAAGTGCCTACCGAAGGTGATCCCGAGGTAGCACAGCTTGTTGCTTACAGGGCACTCTTTGCCGTCTAAGACGAAGGATTTTGGGAGCTTCTTTTTTCCAGATTTGTAACTGAATATAATTCCATGCGTTTTGACCGGGTTGACTTGTATGTGTACGGCATCGAGTTTCTCGGCGATTTGTTAACTGGCGCTCTCAGCGAATTTCAGGGCTCTGGAGGGATTGATGCTAGTGCTGTAAACACCTATATTGTCTGCATACGTGGATACCTCGCAGTTGGGTTACGAGGCACCTACGATGTGGGTGGTGTAAATGTTGAACAGCAGTGGGCCTAGCATCGATCCTTGGGGGACACCGGCAGAGTAGTTTCTTCGGGTCGTGGTCGTAGTGCCTATACGAACCGAAAAAGTTCTGCCTGTAAGGTAGGATCTCATCAGGTTCTGCAGCTGATCCGAGAATTCATATTCCCTCAAACGTTTGAGTAGGTGTAGTGGTTCACAGAGTCGAAAGCTTTCGAACAGTCCAGAGAAATCATAGCGGTAGCTCTGTTGCTTCGGACGTTCGATGCGACGTGGTGTTGCAATCTCACCAGGTTATTGTTTGCGCTTAAGCCTGTGCTGAAACCAGTCTGCTCTGGTGGGATGACTTCCTGTACTCACAGTGCCCGGAAAGATGTATGTGGATGATTCTCTCGAACAGCTTCGAGAGTTGAGTCAGCAGACTGATGGGGCGGTAATGAGATGGCTCATAACCACTCTTCGCTCGTTTCAGAAGGGGAATCACTACTGCATGTATCCAGTTCTGAGGGAAATAATGAAGCCTGAAGCAGGAGTTCAAAACGTTAGTTATGAAGGAGATTCCTTCCTCGGCAGCTGCTTGAGTAGGATGTTCTGGATCGAGTCCTGCCCTGGTGTCTTCTTGTCCGAATGATAACTCCGACTTGTCTATGAGAGGTCCAGATATCAGTAGTGGTGGGGAGGGAGGGGAAGGGGTGGTCGAGGGCTCCTATTGGCTCACCTTGGCCACGGCTCACTTCCTCGTAATAGGTCGCCAAGATGTCAGCTTGTTCGGTGGTGGTAATGAACTGGCCGTTCCTTTTTGATCTACAGGTCTTTACCAGCTTCCACAATTGCTTGTGGTCACCGTGGAGACTGGTGAGGTGATCTTCCCAAACCGAATTTTTCCACTGAGCCATCAGGGACTTAACTTGGTTTGTGAGAGAATTTAAAACCGGTTGTAAGTCCCTGTTTCTGGTCCTAAACCACCTGTTCTTGATGTTGTTACGCTGTCTTATCAGTTGAAGGATGTGATCCGGAGGTTTTCTCATAGAAGGGGGCTTCGGAGAAAATTTAGGGATCGATGCATCGGCAGCTCGTTCGATGACGTCCTGTAGCTGATAGATAGCGTAATCTATGTCCCAAGTGTGTCTAAGGGGCGTGATAGTGGGCAAATCGGTTTTGATGAGACGCTTGAAGAGGTCCCACTTCGTACCTGGCCTCATCGTACCTGTATCTAGAAGCAGGTGGCTCTGGCATGTCGCCTTCTAGTTCATAGAGAACAGGTCGATGATCGGAAGTGGTGAAGTCTAAGGCGGAGCATCCGGTGACCCGGTGTGGCTGTTGTGTCAGGAGCAGGTCAGGCGTGGAGGTTCTGTCTGGGTTAGCAAAATGACGGAAGGTCGGCAATCCTGGGTGGATGACCGTAAATGGAGTTTTAGTGATATAGTGGCCTAGGGTGTTTGCCGTAGTACTGCTCCACCAGCTGTGATTTGCATTTAGGTCACCCACGATGACGTGTCTTCGGTCACGAGCTACCGTAGCGAGCAGACGCTTGTACGGGTCACAGGCGGCTCTCGGTCTTCTATAGACTCCTGACACAATGATGTTTTTTGTGAGCCGTAGCTGGAGCGTTACTATAAATTGGTCGGGGCCTAGGTTGACGGGGGGGGGGGCAGTCTCCTACAGGGTATACCGTTTCTGACTAACACCGCTACTCCTCCAGAGATAGTTTTGGTGTCATGACGGTAAGCAGTATAACCCGGGAAGCGGCAGAAGTGTATTTTCTTCAGCCGGGTATCAGTGAGGACGACAACGTCTCGCGAATGGCACCGTAGAATTACTTCTACGTTGGCTTGTTTGGGCGTAAGGCCGCAGACGTTGTAATTTAAAATTGCGTGCCTATTCATTTTGATGCTTGTTTTTTGAATGCACTTATCATTTCAGTTATCGCTTCGGTTAACTTGTTCATGGTTGCGAGCAAGCTGAGCAACACGGGCAAGATGGCATCGTTGTTATTGTTACTGTTGTTATTTGGCTGTAGGGGCTCTGGGAGAACTTCCGGAGCCCTAGTGTTTCCTGATGCCATCTGGGCATAGGAAGTTGGTATGTGGCCCTTCTCGGCCCGGCTTTAGTATTTTGTTGTGCCTACTTTTTGTTCTCAGCGGCCTGTAGGATCTGCAGTCTATGGGGACACTGTTGGAATGAGGCAACGTGGTTATTCCCGCAATTCACGCATTTCAGGGGAATTGAGGCGTCCCTGGGGCAGTCTTTAGTTTCGTGAGGCTCGCTACACCTCACGCATTTTGCCTGCTTGAAGCAGTACCGCCTAGTGTGGCCGTTAAGGCACATTGGAATGCCCCTTTTGTCGTGAAATGTGCTCACACGAAAGAGCACATTATTAATGTGGCCGATCTGCTAAATCATAGCTTGAGTTAGAGTGTGATCTCCAATAACGAGGATCGGCTCGATCTCAGTCTTAGCACCGTTATGGTCGGAGCGCCGTAATCGATATACATTGATTATATTACCGAGTTGTTGTACTTCGGCTTTTATCTCGTCGATCGGGAGCATGAGATCGAAGCCGTGGAGCAGGAATTTTTTGTTCTGCTTTGTGCCGCGGGGGGCAAACGTGTGAAAACGGATATTGAGTTCCCTTAACACAGCAGCTGTTCTTTGGTGGTCGGAGACAGCAAGGCACAGGACTTTAGTGTCCTGTTGTGTTTGTGAGATTCTAAAGTTTCTCACACCATTTTCAGTGAGTAGACGGGTTAGGTCGTAACTGTTTATACGGCCTAAAATTAGGGGGGGTGGCGATTTGGGGGCTGCGGGGGTGGCAGATGTGCTGGCCTCTGGTTGAGCTGTTGTGTTAAGAGGGGTGAAAGAGTTTGAGGTTTTAACCTCAGGGGCCTGGGGGAGAGTACGCTTCTGCAAACTCTCTTGGGATGTTGAAATTCATTAGCGGGGTCCCTACGGCTTGCCATACCCTACAAAGGTCCGTGCGACACACGTCCAGTTAAGGGGGAGAGCCTCACTTATAATAGTTAAAGTACTTACCTGTCTTCACGGGAACAAAGCGTCACTGACTAAAATATTAAAACTTTACCAGACTTGCTTGAGCACAATGGAAGCTGGATCTCTTGTTGTTCAAAAACTATACATTCAGTTTTAACACAACGAGAGCTAGGTTAATTTCAAGAGAATATAACCTTTTGAATGTTTCACACTTTAGTTGCAACCCATTAAAATTCTCAGAGAACTTTCCAACTTGGTATTTCCCAAACATTTTGAAATGTTGAGTGGCTGAATAATTTTTTTTTCAAATACTTTAAGATTTAGGAGTTTTACTATGTAAGTCACCTGTTTTTCCTAAGAACGAAATCTTAGTGGTAGAAAACTTGGAAACCTTTTTCCGTGTCAATGTAGACAAATTTTACAATGTTCCTTGTTATTCCACTAAATGTAGTCAAGTGAGCTACTTTGGATGACAACAAAGAAGTCGTCTGCGAACAGTACATTTAATGGACCAGCTAAATGATTTAATCATGGCACTAACCGACACCAAGAACATAATTGGACTGGAGCCACGTGGAGGTTTACAGTCATTGAAATCACTACGTAGAAATAAAAGGTCTTGCAAGTTCCCCTCACCGTCATCAAGCAGGTCGGATGTTAGGGACGTGGCAGAACTTCACTGGGTCTGGGAGTTGAATGATTATCACTAGGGCAAATGTGAATTTAGCGTAATTCCCTCCACGAAAAATTTATTTTGTACCAAGGCAGAAAATTCTTGACCATACACCTGCCTATTTTCCTTTATATCTTCTATCCTTGAAACTTTTTTTTTGTCCATGAGTTTTACAGAAACAAGCAGCAATTGGTTGTTTATTACAGATAAGGAATTTACAGTGTTTCAAGAGTCGCGGCAAACCATTACAATGCAACCGAATACTTTTTGTGTGGGTTTTAATTTTTATGAGCTTGGGGTTTTGGTTTCATCGGTAGAAAGAGTGCTGTGGTTAAATTAAAAAAATATCTGCATGAAATATTTCGATGTTTTTAATTTTAAATAGATTACGGGATGGGATAAAGTGACCGGACTCACCTGTTGCCGACATAAGCCCCGCTAAGACTAAACACGGCTGGGCGAATAATTGTATGTGGATCAGTCAGTACGAAAGCATAGACCGACTCACCGCGTAAAAACCGCAACGTTAATCGTGGTGGTTAAAACCGCTGCATGCGTCTGTAGCTTTCGAAAGCGGTCCTTCAATCCGGTTTATAGAAAGTGTATTTGTAACACCAAAGCGCATATGTTATACCAAAATGCAGCTGTCCAAGAATGGACTGAAAAAACTGGAATGTCCTGGTCACTTATAGTGACAGGTTTATAGTTTATATTATATTGTCGGCATATTTGTGATGGAGAAGCACGAAACCTATTATTGCAAATCCAAGAATGAAAATTATTGTTTAATATATCAGTGATCTCGGTAACATTAAAGGTTTAGCTGTTTTTATCAAAACCCTTTGTTTTCTTCTATTTGGCTGTCTGACTTTTCTGTTTGATCTACAAAGATGGAATCTTTAACATGAAACATTTTTGTTTATGCCATCAAATTTTTATTTTTGCAAACATAGAATAGATTTATTGGACCTGAATGTAGACGAGGTAGTGCTTATTATTAGTTGAAGCCCTGCTTTTCATTCTTACCGTTTCCAGATGTCTTTTTTGGCAGTATATTCTTAATTATAGTTATTTTTTATATTAACAAAATAAATGAAAAAAAAAATGCTTCAAGATACCTCAAACATGGAATTGTCTTTGTGCTGGGCGGTTTAGTGAGGAAAAAATGAATTAACTTCCTTGTCAATATTTCTCACGATGAGAGCTTTCCTTGTTTTTCTTTTATATACATCAATAGGAGACTGTTAACTGTTGAGAACGTGTTCATCTGTTGCAAATATTGCAGCGAGGGAGCATGGGATCCTTTCGGTTCTTTTCGGAACCGTACGTTGTCACAAGCAAAACCCAATTCGTTGCCTAATTTCCCTCTACTCCCCCCCCCCAATCACCAATAAATTATAAACATTAAATATCGATTTTAAAATGTCTCAACTGTTTTTATTTTGTTGCAGTTCATCGCTTCTATATCTTAAAGTCGGCATCCGTTATTTGTGAACAGGACGCATACCTGTCGTCATCAGACGCATGCTGTCTTGTCCTTAGTATTCGTCCTGCAGTTGTCATTGGTCCCTTTTTGGACGTGACATTATTTATCACTCTGAGGTTGTTTTGGCGTTTTTGGAATTTGAAGGGAAAAAAATTACAAGTCTTAGTCATTCTAAGTTATTTCACTATTATCATGCCTGTTTTTCGATGGATCAACGTTAGTGTACCTTTCTTAAGCCATACTTCGCTTTGCTAAGCGTTAATTTTCTACGTCTAGTCTGGCCTACTCTGAACTGTGATATGTCATGACATTATGAAATTCTTGATGTTTTTAACCGTTTTTAGGATATTCATATATGCATGGATATAAACGCATTAACATTTTTTTAGTATCTAGAATAAATAATATATCGATCGTATTATTGATTTTTACATAATTTCCCCCAACTTACAGAAGTTTTCTGTAAAAATTACGCATGACTAGAAGTCATAATCATATAAAGAAGATTCATCTAGTAAGTTCTACTTAGTATGATTTATCTTTGTTGTTGAATCTAACCTCAAACAATCTCGAATATATTTCTGTATAACTAGACTAGAAAACGCCAAACAGTTATGAAAAAAACTGGTCACAAATAATAAAACAGACACCTCGTAAAAGAAAATTGTCCTATATTGATTCTAGCGTCGATATATTGTTAAATGATTTAAAAAAAAAAGATTTGAGAACTGCTATTACAAATCTAGTATTACTAGGTAGCGCTAAATCAAAAATTATCTCGTACGAAATTATATACTTCATCTTTATATAAATGACTTTTTAATTTCTGTAAACTTTATCTATATTACATAAGGCTTCCTTGCCTACAAGAGCTCCCCATCCAATGGGATATCATATTTTAATAATATTTATTATATTAAGCCTAAATTAATATTTTTAAATGCACGACATATATGGCGTTGCTGAATTTTAATTACTCTTTTCATTTTTCCTGGCATCAAACAGGCGGAGTCAATCAAACACTCAAAGTAATGGAATAATTCAAGCTCTGTGTATCAAAGTCTTCCGTGAATTATATAATTAATTTAATGCTCCCTCCTCCCCTTTAAAAGCATACAACTGTGAACGATCCACTCAATGAACCATATTGCTGAATTAACTGCATTAAACCGAAACTGGGAGGAAAAATGTACTGCACACCACTCACTCAGCGATAAGTGAAAATTTTCAAGGGGCAATATCAGGGAACAGCCGATGAAAGAGATAATTAAGTTAAACCCGTAGATACATAAATTTTTTCTAAAACTCCTAGAAGGTGAGTTTACTACCATGCCTTTTGTTTTTCTTACATTTTTGTGACACAACATAATTCATTTTTCTTACACAAATTTGACAAAATTCGAACGAACTTAATACATGATTAGACTATTTTTTTAATATATGTTACTATATTTCATTTTGCTATATTTGTGATAAAAAGTAGTCCTCCACAAAATTACAATAAATTTTAAATATATATTCAGAGTAGTCAAGTAGGACAGGTCAGATATCATCATAGATATTGGTTTCAATTTTTTTTCGGACTTTTACCTTAATTAAAACAGGCGGTTGTTGAGTATAAGCCCGAAGCCCATTTCCACCGTTTATTTGAAAAATACCCTCTCCCTTCCAGCCCGTCAATCATTTTAATTAAAGAATCAACCGTACTTAAATGGTCCCAGACTGAAAATATTTAGGAGTAATATGTCACAAAGGCCTTGACCTTCATACCACACATAATTCCATTGCGGCTCAAGGCAAGGCTGTCTTTAAAATATATACTAATAGTGAATAAATTACTGGTCAGACTGCTATTCTTCCTGCGATTCCTTAAAACCTGATAGAATACAAAATTGCTGTGAATGATAACTAATTCACTCAGACCTACGGCTATCTCACTAATACAAACGTAGACTTTATATGCATAACATATTCAAGAAAAGTACTCAAAAATGTCTTCAAAATCAGCAGCAATAAGTTAGATAAGAGTGTTGCGCAGAATAACCTGGCAAGAAACAAGACTCTCAAAGACATTTTGTCTTTAATGGCCTGTAAAATTAGTAGTAGTAGACATTTGTTTGGTTTTGTTCTTTCCTACTCGTAAATAAGGATATATTATTTTATTTTCATCAGTTAAGTGCTTATATTGGTTTTGGTTTAGAGGCTCTCTGGCGTCTGGCAACTTTACGATAATATAATGTGGCTTTTAAACAAAATAAAGACAATTATTTTAAATAAAAAATTAATAAATAAAATAATTTTAATAACCAAGTCACTGGTATTTCCTTGAATGTCCATAGAAAATAATATTCCTCCAACATCGAACGTTTCCTCTATCGATATTGTACTATCTATTATTATACTAATAACTATTATTATACAGAACCCACCCCATGACTGAGTTATAGTTAGCTATCGACAGTGTGTATAGAGTTTTTAATAGCTCTGACCTGAGATTCCCGGGAGATTAGCCGGAGGAATTCCTGACACCGATGTAAGGTAGCCAATCTATAGACCACTCTTGCTAGATAGACGATCTCACGGGGGCCCCTCTCATCTTCTCCGAGCTCACTTGATAAAGTCTTCTTCACATTATCGAGTGTTTATTTAGGGACATGTGCCTATCAGCAAATTAACCTACACAAAATAGAAATTCATGCCAATTAGAAGGCATTAAATTTTAACATAGGCATATAAATAGGAATAATGCTATGTGTTAAAATGCGTGATTTAAAAACGACCACCTTATGCCACCGCTATAAAAAATCCGTCCGTAATATAATAAATTTATTCCATCTCTCAATAGAAAATAAACTACTAATTTACAAAGTTATACTTGAGCCAATCTGGACATACGGAATAGAGCTATGGGGGACAGCAAAAAAATCAAACACTAAGCGTATTCAATCCTTTCAATCAAAAGTCCTAAGAACAATAGTAAATGCCCCTTATTATGTCAGCAACAAAACCCTTCATAATGATCTTAATATACCCTACATTCTTGAACTCAACCCTTCCAAGTTCATAAAATTCCATAGTAACCTATCCAACCACCCTAATCCCGTGGCACAGTCATTGCACTGCACCACTCATCCCCATAATCCTCCTCGGACACTGAAACGGCAGTAGCCCCGTTACCTGCTAATAAATGCGTGACAGTGGTAGTCTTGGCAATGGCCAGTTTCTCCAATCATGTCCTAAGCGTCCTATGTGGCTCTCGCGCTCTTGGTCAGCCGCCACTGGCTCGTATCCGGTGACGCGGCTGACGGAGGAGCGTGGGGCACTTTCCAAGATTCCGCTTCCTCTTTCGCATGTGAGGGAGGTGACTACCTTGTGAATTTGGGAGGTCTCAGGGCTGTTGGTAAATATTGTATGAATGAGCGAGTGAATGATGAATTGTAAATATGGCATGAATGAGACCATCTCAATAAGTTATTGCCTAATAAAAAGGCAGATTGTAATTTTAGCACAGTAAAGAAGTTATATATAATATAATAAATTAGCATTAATAAATAAAAAAAACTATTGGGATTCAAATTCAGAATAACCTATAACAATCAGTGTTATTTTTACCTAGGAAAATATATCTGTTCTGGAGGCGTGGTACATCAAGCGTGGTCCATATTTCTACTTCCATCAGTAAACTGCAGCCGAGATCCATATAGATTTAGCCAAGAAAATTGAATGTCGCCCAATCCAGGACCCAAACGTGAGGGTGGCCAAAAAAGTGACACTCGTAGAATATATAGTACCCCACCCACTCCAATTTCTTGATAGAGTGGCAGTTCTGTCTTTTCCTCTAGCGGTCTGACCTATTCACCCCTGGCTTCTATGTGAAAGTACAGCCTGTACTGTAAGTAAAGTTACCGTTTATGGCTTGAACAGGTAAATTATCTCTAACTTCTCAGGTACTTCTGAGGTAGTAATTAACGGATAGTTCAAAGCTATATCGGTGGTACTTGAGACTTTTTTTCCGAAGAACTGAGAAAAATATGATGGTATTAGACTCGCAAGCTGCTACAATTCCAACGATGGATCTAAGATATGGCAAATCCGCAGAAATTAAACAATTTAAAAAAAAAAAAATGTGAGTCTTTACGACGTCACCGTCCTGTTACAACAGATACTTTCCCATCATGTACTCGATGCGAATGACCAAGTGAACAGGTTGGGAAAGCAGGAGGGCCTGTTACCTACCTGTGGTCGTAGTACCTTCCAAGAAGATACTTTGTGTGGTCTAGCTAAAGGCCGCGAGTCCAATGCAGAGCCTCCTTTATCACATTGGAGTTTTCGAAAAATCACGTTTATACTTGACTAATAAATATCGCATGGCCGCAGCTGCTTTTTGAATCAGTGATAAAAAAAACTTCTAATTAAGCAATTAATTATGAAAATAAAAAAGGAATTAACTATTTCTTTTAAATGATCATTCTTCTTCCACTGTTATTTCAATGCCTCTTAATATTTCACAGTAATATAATTTTGCTGCATATTCAACCAAAACCTTTTTAGAAGAGATCTTCGGGAACTCTTTTTGTTGGCAATTTTCATTGGTTGATGTTTATTAAACGTCAATCACATTTTATTGACTAGCGATAAGTTCCAGACCTGCTTGTTCCAACTTAGAGGCTGCCAACTCCTAATACATGTGGCTGCATTTACTAGACTTCCAGTCAATTACGTAGATGTATAAATCTCAGGAAAGTTGTTAACAGGACAGGGAAAATCTAAAGTTATGCTATCTTCGCTTTATTTCGGCAGCCAATAGACGTCCTCACGCCATAGCCTGGCGTCCACTGAAAGTGTTCATGTACACGTATAACTAGTCAAAGCCAAAATGTAGTTTTATCCTCTACAACTTCCTAACAAAAAAGGATCTGATTTCGGTTTTATTTTAAATTGTATACTTCTTGAAATATATTATAACTTACCATTTATGCGTTTACAGTATAAATTATCAGTTAAAGGTGAGTAATTCAAAAGGTTTGTAAATAAGACCCGTTATAGTGTCATCACCAATATTTACAGACCTGATACAATATTTACACGCAAGGCATAGGACATTTGCTGTTCACACAGTCGCAGGCAGTATGGAACTGTTCGTTGTAATCGCTTAGTGAGTTATCTTCCTGTAGTAATCCAAAAGTGAAAGATTATTTCCAATTGCCTCTTGAAGAAGGAGACAATACATACTCAACCACTTCCATCAAAAGCATGAATTCACTCAGATGGTTCATATCCAGAACTGGAAAATACATTTTCAGGTAAACCTCAAATTTCCGAAAAGCCCTTCTTCGATTTTCAGGTAATATTTTAACTAACATCTTTTTGATGAAATAAAATTCATTTTCGTATCTCCAAATCGGGCTCTCAATAGCCCCTGGATCCTCAAGAGTTCGAGGTTGCTATGCTTGCTGTAGTCTCTGAGTTCGTGCCTCGGTGGATGATAGTCTCAACCCTTTAACAGGGTTAAATAATTTAAATTATACCTAATGAGGAAAATACGTATATGATATTAATGAAATCCTTGAGGATGTCACTAATTTCAAGTCAAAAACTTTTTGGACTAAATCAATAGAGATGTTTGGAGAGACAAAACATTTTATTTCACCAATGTATCCGATTCACGTTCAAAACATAGCAATAATAATTCCTTATTTCCAATGTGACTAGTTCATGTTCCTGCCTATTGTAGTTTCAAGATAATAAAATTAGCTATGCCCTATATCTAAATTGGTTTCTCACAAAATTTCTTCTATGGTACGACTGTGGTACAAATTTCGAATATACGAATATCAGTTAGCTAGTACAAATGTTGCTATATTTTTTTTTTTTTTATCCAGGTCATCCCCTAACAAAACTAGGTCAGAAAAGTCAGGCTGCTATTTCCAGTTTCACACACATCTGATTTAACAAGTATCAAGGCTGATTAATTCACAGTCCATATTGGAACCCTCCCCTACTTTTATCAGGACAAATGGAGCTCCATATAATAATCCCCGCAAATAATAAATAATACAGGTATTATTAGTATTTAGTATTATTTGACTGAGGAACATAGAGAGGAGTACATTTCAGTTCAATCGTCAATTTTTTGTTATTATATGATGACAATAAAACGAAAATTGCCCTCAAACGGTATTTGATTTTTTTCTATTTGACAATTAATGATGAAATATTGAGAAGATAGATAAAAAATTAAAATTACAGTGCAGCTCTGTAGATTAGAAACAGTTCGCTCACGACACGACAGCACTTCTTTGCTATTTTATGTTGAAGAATATTGTTGAGAACGCGGAGCAGAGTTAGCTATTTGACCCTGAAATCCTCGATTCTCCAAAGTTTTCGCCGGCTTCAATGGTTTTGCAAGTTTGAAGACGTCCAGCAGCAGCCCCGACAAACTGCGAATTGTGGAAATAAAAGACAGAAAAGGAACAAGGAAAATAATGGATGCAAACGAAAGTAATGAATAAGGAAGAAATCGCCGAAGACGAGCTGAAATAAAAAAAGAGAAACCGATGTGTAGGCAATACATAATGAACATAATTAAATGAATCGAATCTCTATGAATGATCGGCTAAATGATAAGTTAAATGATAGATAAAATAAAATAATAAAAGGAGACGGATTTTAATTAAAATAAAGGAATTTATTCGGTTGGAGTAAAAGAAAATGGATAAGTTCAACAAATATTTAGAATTCCAAGATTAAAAAAACAACCTTAATACTGAAGCAGTATTAACCTCTGTAGAGAAACCAATATGCGGTTCAATCTGCGGAAAAGTTTAATTACTATTCAACTTCAACTTTGACCTTTCGAATCGGGTAGTAACTGTTTCTGAAACTGTTCATTAAATGTAAGGTCAAAGGTCCATTAAAACATCTACGAAAGATCCAATAGCATGGTTAGGTCGATTTTGACTGATAATGGCGGAGATTTCCATTAATAATGGAGTATAACATTTAAATTTCCATAAAATTTCTTATTCATGTTCGAAGAAAGTTGACACTCGGAAAATGCTTTTCAATTCAACACGGGGACCATTTATGTTACAGTATTTTCTTATTCTTCTACTCTCTTCAGTAATATCTCCGTGTCTCCGAATGCTAGTGAGAAGATTACCCTAATTTTAAAGTCGACAAGCATCCTGCTTTACCTGGACATTTTTTACTTCGTATTAACCTAAGACATTGAATCAAATAAATAATTAAGAGCCAATTCCTTTGAGTGATTTTTACAGTATTTGGACGATTATTGTTTATTGCTTATTAATTTTTAGACCTGACTTTTGTATATTTGTTACTAGATGTAACCTACTGATATTTTGTACTTATGAATTAAATATTAATAATCAATCAGTATTCCCTAAAACGAAATCAACGAATCCATCACGAGATATAACTTATTTGAATTACTGCATTCGCGTCATTGCGGTTTTGCCTTGGTATATTTTTTTTAGCAGACAATCGAAGTTATTGTTAGTAAAACCTACTAAGAGAAAATAAATAAGTTTAGCTCGATAAGGTAAAATATATCGCCAACACGATTAACGAAACTTCCTGCCTCAGGAATTCCTACTCGAACCTAGTGCTCAACTTTGAATACCAAGTCTGAAAGAAAAGGTTAAAGTAATTAATAAAAGCACAACCCTACAGATTTGAAGGACGAAGCTCACCCTCTCTCTCGAAATAAGCTTTCCTTTGAAGTCCTGGTGCTTTGAACGAATTGCTTTAAAAAAAAAAAAAAAAAAATGAACCCAGCGCAAGTGCGCGATTCAAAAATAAGTTCAAAACGTCCTTTGCTTTCAATCTTATTAGAGTTGACAAGTAACCAAGTAAATTAAATTACACTTGTTTTTCAGGCAATTAATTTAATGCGATTCCGATTCAAATTTCGCTCTTGCAAAGATTTTAAAATCGAGCGCTATATTTTATTTTGAGACGTAATAAGCCATCCGTCAAAAATCCACTGCTAATTTAAAGAAAAAAACTATAAAATATACAAAAATGTTTATAAGTAACTACACCAATGGAAATGACGTCACAGGGAAATATTTTATTGTGTTTAAAAATGTCATTGTAACATTTGACAATCGTAACTGCTTGGTGGTGTAAAATAGTTTTGGTTTCAAATTGCTAGACAGGCAGTGAATTTTTTTCTGCTAGCCAATAGCTACCCCCCCCCCCCGCCCCCAATTAAAAATAAATATATATTATCCCCTGAGCCACGTTTGTACTTACAATAAGAGGTAGCGATTATTTAACAATTACTGTATTTAAAAAAAATGTTTTTCGCTCTTTTTCTTTTACTTCTCCTCATTTTTGTTGTTTTCTTTTTTTCTTTTGTTCTTAACAACTTTCACAAGACGATAATTAATAAGCAGCATATACACTTACGACAGCATTTATCAAATAAGAATACGTTTTTACAAAGATATGTGGCTTGCATTCAGCCTGGAACGTATAGGCCAATAAATTCCCAACTTGTACGGTTCCATACGTTAGATCCTTACATTTCTAGTTAAAATTTCAAAAACTATCAAATAACTACTTTTTTATAATATTTTTTCCTTTTCAATAATTGTCTTCACCTATTAGTTTGGAGATTGGCACACTTAATATTAGCAAGATCCAAATATGTATATATAACTGTTGGCCTAAACCTCAAACTAAGAAATGTTCTGAAACCTACACTGCAACAACAATACACTAAATTATCCATACAAAAAGCAGCTGGTTCATCTCCTCTCAAACCTCTCATAGAAAAAAAAAGCAAAAGTACACTCAACAATAATTAATCAAACCATGATTAGTTCATAAAATCATCCCATTTCGTTTGTGCCCATACACCATTTAATGGTGGTTTACCATTTTATAGTGTTGATAATGATATTATGAAGATCATTGTGATATAATGGTGTGTATTGTAGTACATAAAACAAAAATTATTATTATATAATTTTTACCTGGAAAAAACTCTTGTGTCGCCCCAAACATGCATTCGCCACCAGGCGTATCAGCCAATAACGATAGTGGGCTCCCCAAAATTAATTCGAATACACAAACAACGGCCTTGATAACCTCAGGGTCTTAAGCCGAAATAATCCCAAACAAACAAAACAACGATGCAGAGGGATCAAAAACACCGCCACAGTGGAAAATAAATCCTGTCAATTCACGCTGATACATATCAATTTATAAAAGATGAATTCTCAATAATTATTAACCAATCCTTTATTGGCCCATTTACGTTCATGTAAAGAATTTTTTTAAAGTTTTGATTATTCTTCAAAAAGTATTTTTTAGAGTATCTAACCGTCCAATTAGCCTACTCCCTATCCTCTCAAAAATATTTGAAAAACTCCTATTAAAACGTCTACTTCCAATTGTTGAATCCAAAAGCCTTTTTCCTGCACACCATTTTGTTTTCCGTCTACGAAATCCCAATGCTCAACAAGGCCTTCGCGTTGTTGATCACATATCCTCACCCCTTGAAACCAAACTGTACTACACTGCTGTCGTTCTTGATATAGCTCAAGCTTTTGACAGGGTTTGGCACGCAGGTTCGCTCTACAAGCTCAAAAGATATTTACCACAGAACCTTTTCCTAATCCGACAATGCCTTTCAAACCGCTTCTTCCAAGTCCTCCAGACGCTTTGGACAACTGTACAGACTACTTCAAAGGACATCTCTCAATAGAAAATAAATTACAAATTTATAAAGTTATACTTAAGCCAATCTGGACATATGGAATAGAGCTATGGGGGACATAAAAAATTCGAACATTAAGCGTATCCAATCTTTTCAATCAAACGTCCTGAGAACAATAGTAAATGCCCCTTATTACGTCGGCAACAAAATCCTTTATAATGATCTTAATATACCCTACATTCTTGAACTCATCCCTTCCAAGTTCATGAAATTCCATAGTAACCTATCCAACCACCCTAATCCCGTAGCACAGTCATTGCACTGCACCACTCATCCCTAAAATCCTCCTCGGAGACTGAAACGGCAGTGGCCTCGTTACCTGCTATAAACGCGTGACAATGGGAGTCCTGGCAATGGCCAGTCTCTAGTGAACTGACGTATGCGCGGCTCTGGCGCTCTTCGTCAGCCTCCATTGGCTCGAAACCAGTGACGCGGCTGACGGTGGAACGTGGGGGACTTCCCAAGACTCCGCTTCCTCTTTCGCATGCGAGGGAGGTGACAACCATGTGGATTAGGGAGGCCTCTGGGCTGTTTCTAAATACTGTATGAATGAGCGAGTGAACGAAAATTGTAAATATGGTACGAATGAAAACATTAGCTGTTACCTAATAGGGCAGATTGTAGCACAATAAAGAAGTTAATTAATTTTTTTTTTAGCCATAATAGTGGTCCAGTATTAAACGGATACGATAATACTGTTACATAAAAAAAAAATTGTTGAAATCCTTAAAAGAAATAAACAAAAAATTACATATATAATTTTTAATTTTAATTCGTGGTATGATTTAAAGCAACCTGAGCGTAATTTAGCATCGTTCACACCTATATATAGTCTGGCTTTTACCCACTCTGCATCTTGCCTTGAACACATGTCCAATTTTGTCATTTCAGTCAGGTGAGGATAGCCATCTGAGGGAATCAATGGGGTCAACAATTGCCACAAAACTAAAAATCTCACTCAATTATGAAATAGCCAACGCTAGCAGCCGGTGGCCCAGATAACACTTAACCAGCTTTTTTTTTTTTTTTTTTTTTTACCCCTTCCTGGGCTTACGCCCACACGGGGAATCCTCATGGCCCGTGAAGCGGGCGCATGGGTCTGCTCGTCGACTATGGTGCGCGTATTCCGTGCAATGGGTGTTTGCAACGGTCAGCGCACCTTGGGTAATTCTGTTTTTCTTTTTTTATTTCATTCCATAACACATTATAAGTACAAAATTAAACAAAACTTAGAGTTAAACAAAATTAAACGGAACTACAAGGAAATAGAAAATTATCGTACAGAGGAGAGAAAATAGTCAGGAAACAGTCCTGGTCCACTCTGGGACAAACAGCAACAAAACAAAACTATATACATAAAAGAAAACAAAAGGAAGCCTATTATTTCTATTTACACTTTTCTTACTTACTAACTTATACTATATTTACAATTCCTACATAATAACTTACACTATATTTACATCCTTACATCTACCCTAACTAACTTACTTACTATATATACATGGGGGTGTATCCTCTAGACCCTACTCTAAGCTCACAGTGACTCTCTCCCCATCCGGCGGTACAACGCTGGCTTCGCCTGCAGGGTCTCGATGAGGAAGAAGCCCCCCGCCCACCAGATTGCCCCGGGAAATAGTAAAGTGTCCGGGCCCTTGCAGATCCACCCAATGCCCTACAAACTCGCGGAAGGCGGTGTAATTACTTTCGCTGCTTACCAGCTCCGGTAGGTCCTCCTCTCCCAAGGTATAGGTCCCTATCTTCGTTAACAGTCGCGCTCTTGCCGGCTCCAGTGCGTGGCACGTGAGCACCACGTGCTCTGCCGTGTCTTCAAGCCCGCAGTGAGGGCAGTTCCTGTTTGGGGCCCTCTTCATTTCAAACAGCTTAGATCTGAAGCCCCCGTGTCCCGTAAGGACCTGTGACGTCCAGTAGTCCGGGGAGACCCATTTCGCCCTCAGCCTGGCCTGGACTGAGGGGAAGTACCTCTTTAGGGTGCTCCCTTTCGTCGTGGTCAACCACCTATGGTTCCACATCTCTACGGTCCACTCTCTGATGAGGGCCTTCCACCTACCCGGCTGTTCATCTATCCTTTCCCGGAGGGAGAGTGGGAGTTCTTCCATAAGCCCTCTCTTTATCTTCATCCTTAGGCGCTGCTCCTGGAGAACAAGGTCTACCGGCACCGCGGCCGCCAGCACCTCCACCGCCTCAAAGGATATGGTCCGGTAAGTCCTTGTGACCCTGATCAACACTTAACCAGCTGAGGCGACGCCCATTTATCACTGACCCAGACCTTGTTTTGGAAACAATAATTCGTTTCCTGCTGGCCGCTGGCGCAGATGACGCCCCACCTGATGAAGCAACATCCACTGATATTTCCCAGGTGGCACTGATCCATTTCTCCCTATATAAGCCCCTCCAGATTTTTCCCCTCTCTCACTCAGTCCGACTCACTCACCCAGTAGACGTAAGACAGTACTTTTACTAAACCGTTACCTCGTTGTACTTCTGAAATAAATTTTTGTAAAAAGTCTATCTGTTTAAAACTTCTTCAACTACCCTACTTCAAAAAAACTTTTACTCCAACAGCCCTTATTTTAATAGTCTCTAATATTATTTAAATATCAGCGATCTTCTTAGCTGCTTGATTGTTGAAAATGTCCTGTATTTTTTTTCTCTATAGGTCCTGATGCATTGTGATGTGCCTGTAGAAATTATCTTATAGGTTCTGCATACAATTTTTGTTTATCCACTGCACCAGTTTGATAAAAAATACAAGGTGCTTTCCCTTATTATCTTTTAAATTAAAATAAGCATCATGTTCCTTGATTATGTTGAAAATAAGATTAAAACTTTAGATCGATTGGATCATTTTTTCAACACTTATACAGAGAATATGGCGACAGATACGCAAAGACGTCGTGATCATAGTTTGAAAGTAGAACCTCTCCCATCAGTCTTAGGCAATAAAAATGTTGGACTGTGACAAAAGAAGGACCTTCTCTTAGTCGTCTTCAACATACTATGTTCACTCGTGACTGTCAATCAAAATTCAAAATATTAAATATAATATCAAAGAGATGAGAACAAAATTAATAAAGTATGTACAAAATTTATGTAATTCCAACAATATATGTTGTGTGCGTTGTATGCTCACTGTAATTTCCTATTTCTCTTACTAATGGGTTTTCGATAGTGAATGTTACCGTAGAAAAAAAGAAAATCTCTGCCTGGGTGTGAACATACTGCTGGATTGTGGGTAATTGAAAAATCTGTTATTATGGCAATTATCTGGTTATATCGAGGGTAATTGTCAATTATGCGCATACTGGTGTTTTGTACGACCTCCGATTTCTTTTTATTTGAAGTGTAACTCCAAACTGGTGCACCATATGTCACTATGGGGTGTGTTGTGCCAACTTTTTCACCACGAAAAAATATAAGTTAACCTCTTCACGGATCAGAAACATCCGCCTACCTTTCCATATTTTATCAATAAATCTTCGGGGTCCGTATAGACAGAGGGGACTAGTTCACAGAAATAAACAGCTCTCTAATTCGATGTTTGCAGGAATCACGTACCTTTATGGCGTCGAAATGCTAAGCTATTTCAGACAGACGGAATGAGACACTTGAAATGACACTCTCTGAACTGGTGCATGTTGCTTTGCTCAAATCATCACTTTTTTATTTAGCTCCCTCTACACTTCTACATTCTTTCTAGTGGGATTCTCTGGCTTCGTCTCGCTAAATCTAGCACATCATTTCTATGCTGACGACGATCTCTGGTGCCCTACAACCTGTACCTACTAGCGTCTCCCTCGGCGTTGCAGTTGTCCTCTT
Source organism: Acanthosoma haemorrhoidale (assembly GCA_930367205.1). Lineage (NCBI taxonomy): Eukaryota > Metazoa > Arthropoda > Insecta > Hemiptera > Acanthosomatidae > Acanthosoma > Acanthosoma haemorrhoidale. The sequence continues at coordinate 28,807,400 of OV884013.1, read as the reverse complement.
TCCTTTGGGATCCGGACGGTTTTCCTACCCTTAGATACCGAGTGTGAACTCGCGGTCATTCTAAGATCTCTTCTTCTGAACATAGTGCACTGTCGGGGCACACCTTCTAAGATCTTATGGAGTCAGATCAATAAACAAATACGAATTAAGCTACCCGCCGAAAGAACAATTAATTAATTGCCGAATTAAGCAAAGGTGAAAGACCACAAGGTTATAAATCTCTTTCTGACTCCCACCGGGCAGTGGCTAGGTCGACGAGACCTTCCCCGGCTCACGCCCCCCAACAGGGTGGATTTATATATGGATATGGGTTTATGCAGTATTAATTTGTTTTCAGGTGTCAGTTTCAATATTTAGCGGAAGTAGGGTCACAGTTTACTAGTTAGAATTTTAGATTTGTGGCAAGTGTTGGTTGGACCCATTGTTTCCTTGGTCCAGATGGCGTTTTACCCTCTCCTTTCGGTTAGGCTTCATAAAGTTCTTCAATTGAGAGGTATCGAATCGCGCCTAGGCATGATATCCGGCGATACTTATTAGCTCATCTCCTGAGGGCTGTTGAGTCCTGATCGACCCGCTGTTCTTAGGCCTCTCTCTCTCGAGAAAAAACTACCCTGGCAAAGTCATTAGTCAACTCCCTCCCTCAGCTATTCCTCGGCAGCTTTTCATCGCCCAGTGCTTACGGCCTTTTATGAGACCATCTCCGGCAGTTTCTTATATCTCTCCTCCGGATGAAAAAAGAAAGATATCCAAGGCTGAGTCATTTGGAAGAAAAAAAATCTCAGGAAGTGTCAGACTTAGCGTGTTGAATAAACATTTTCTTAGCAAACTGTGCTGTCGTCAAACAAAGCTTCTGTCAGATAAAAAAAAATTGACTATTTACGAGCTGTATTAAATGAAATAAATCGTAAACTCTTCCTATAATTGGTGCATTTCATGCATACACAAGTGGTTCTTACAGTGGTGTAATAGATCTGTACGTGGGAGGTTTACGTATAAATTATTATTACAAATTCTCAGTGGATTCACAACTACAACGTTGTAACAAGCAAATTTGAAGAGGTCTTATGACCAAAATCTTCTTCTGAATCTTCGATGAGGGTTGCCAGGGATACTGAAAGGAGAATGGTCTCAAACTTACGGTTTGTAGTGCCCATAAAGGAAACAAGATTTTTTTTTTTTTGGATCATTTTACTTACTCCGGAAATTAAAGGTTTTTCAGATTGTGCCAATTTTTCTGATCACCCATGAAAATAAATATTTGTTATAATTTTGAGTAGAGTGATTAAAGTTGTCTGCAACGTTTTTAGAGCTTATATTCCTGCCTACATGGCGTTTGTAAATCGGAATAAAACCGGATCATAAGTTCTATAAAATATTTTTGTTCAAAATCAACTTCGCCTTTACAAAAGCTTGATTGAAAGTATTTTCATTATATTCCAATTTACTTAATCCAACAACGACCTATTTCTATACCTTTTTGCTCGAATTAGCAATGATTGCAAGTTTACTAAATGCAACGAACGAAAGGCCTTTAGTTTTTATGGAAACATGCGTACACGTATTTGGAATATAAGTAACGAAACTGAGTATTAGCTAATAATCGTTGACAACTTTGTTTTTATTGGTTTTTGCTAACAAAAATACACAAAGATATTCCAAACAAATTAAGATCATCGTGATGCATCCACAATAAACCATTACGTAGTTAAGGTTGAAAAAACAAATTTATTGTTAGTTTTTGTGGCTTTTTATAATAACAGCTAACTAAAGCCTAAAACATATAAACATACTGTCAATCAAGACGTTGAAATCATATGATATGCAAAAAAAAAATTATTAGACAGTAATTGATTGATGGGTGATTCTTTAATTCTTAGTATCATTTAGATGACATCTAGAACTAAAATGAAACATCTGGCCTCTAATTCTAAAATGGACTGAGTTTAAGTTACGAACCCTATATTAATGATTTACGAAGATAAGTACCAGACCTCGGTGGGTATGATCCGGATTCCACTTAAGCCACAAGCGCTCAGGGCAACTGGAGCAGCATTTTAATGGTAACGGTGAGAGATCCCCCCTTGTCTCCGGCATTAAGCTTTATCTTTGTTGGGACACGGTGTTAATTACGTTTAATGAACAAAATACAAATCAAATAGAATTTACAATTCATTGATAAACAAAAACATAGGATATTGAGTTCAAATCAACATATAAATAAATACCTGCAGGTTATTGGTAATTGTTTAAAAAACACACTCTAGCCGAATTAATTAATAAAACAAACCAATGGCGCAATATTTGCCATTCTGTTTGAAAAGGTTACCTCCAGTCGATAGGGACTTCATTATTTCCCCGGAGCACCGAACATTCTTATAATTATGCATAATTTATACCTATCCTTATGGGCTAACAGTATAACTAACAATTTAGGCTTGCAGGGTAGCACCTCGTTAATTATAATAACCATTAATAATCACTGTTGTGGCCACCTCTTAATTACAAATGATTATAAGTCAATCTCTTCTCGATCAGATTATATCTATCACTGTTTCCATATGTTTAATAAATAAAGCTTATGACGCCAGTCGGAGAGTGGGGGGGAGAAGTTTGTGGGGAGCTTCAGTGTCAATTTGCCAGGTTTTGCCTTTATTATCTTTTATTTTCGGTAACGAATCCGTGTAATTTAAATGATATTCTGGTATAAAGGAGGCGGATCGCTGTTGTTTGTGCCGTAATTTAAAAAAATCATTTTGTTAAGTTTATAAGTTATTTAAACGTTCAGTAAGTAATTGTATTTAATAGTCTTTATCGTTTTCCGTATAATGAACTCTGTTTCTCACGGTTCTCATGGAGACAGTTTGGTTCTCTCTTTGTTGCTGGTTTTGACTAATTTCTTGTTGTGGTTTGTTGAAGTATTGTCTTTGTTCATGTCATTTCCGTGATTGGTTGTGTCTTTCGGTGTGTCTCGGTTATAGTTTGGTGTATACCTTTGGTAATTTTGTTGCGGTTTTAGTTGATAATTTTGGATTTGTACTTGGTCTTGTCTTGGTTACCATGTTCTTTTAAAATTAGGATCGTAATTTTTTCCTAGGTAGTTGGAGTTTCTCTGTTGTCTAGGTTTTTGTTTGTCAATTTTGTCATAAGTCTCTTCCATTATTTCGGTTGCGGAACTGGTTAACGTTCTTTGTAAGTCGCGAAGGTTATTATTTGTAGTAGTACATCTTAAAAAGCATCTAAGTTCTGGTACGAATTGTTTTATGCAATGGTTTGTTATCAGTTTGTCGTATGCATTCATTTCGTGAGTTTTCTGTAATTCTTCTTTTGAATCGTCCAAGATAATTCGTCTCGTTGGGTTATTAGCTTGTTTGTAAATGTTAATTGATGTTCGTTTCTATGCATTGCCATTTCTAATATTTCCTTATTGAACGTTTGATAGTTTTGTTGTCCCGGAAATATCTCTTTAATTCTGTTATGAATTCGTCGATTGAGTCATCATTTCGTTTTCCGCCAAATTTTGCTTGGTCTGTGAGTTTTCTCGATTTGGTGTAGCTAAGTAATTGTCATAAATTGTATTCTCTATGGGGGTTGTCTAATGCTCCTGCTGTAGAGGCAACATATAATAATTGGTTTAAAAAAGTGACTAAGTCGCTTGGGTTTCCATTAAATTCGGGGATTTGTTGAAATTCAGTGGATTTAATTACATAATAAGTTCCTTCCATTTCTTCTGTTTCTGTAAAGTTCTTAAAAGGTTAAGTCTATCAGGTACTGATGTCATAAAGTCAGAATGTGCATAATAATTGTATTTACCAAGTGAATGATGTCTTCAGTGAAGTCCAGTTTTCTTTCTTCCTTCAACTTCCTCAGATGTATAACAAATTTCTTGAGGTGGTTCCCGGGTGAAAATCTATTGAAATAAATCAGTACCCAATATCGGTGAAATCCTGTCATGTAGGGTTTCTTTCCAGAGGTATTTTCATCGGTCTTCTGACGCTATTGGAGTTGTCTCACTGTCCGTTGCCAAATGAGGGATCTCTAGATGGTGGGCTACCGTGAATTTACTGAGTATACTGCCAGGTGTCTGTTCGGGGCACCAGTTAAATAATCTTTTAGAGGAGAGTCTTTTAAAAAACTTTATTATGAATCTTTATTATATTATTATGAAAAAATATTATTATGAATAACAATCAATACACTGGTATATATATACAAATATTAATCAGTTACAGCGTTAGAACATACTTTAGTGAAGGCTTAGGCACAAGTGAGGGTGTCTTGGCCCTAGCAGGTAAGCAAAGGGTAGGATTTTTGGGGAGGAAAATGGTTACTTACAAAAAACAAGGGGAGCATGAGTCTCAACTGAGGTACACGTTTCTACTAAAAATGTAGGATATAATGAGCATTATATAACTCTTCACTCCACAGTAACGGCGCGTTGGCTCGAACACATGAGATGTTCGTGGGTGATAGCCTATTCTAAGGCGGGTCTAAATTACGTCCTCTCTCCTGACCAGGTTGTAATTCATTCAACTTAGTTGTTCTATTTCTTGTCTTCTCTTCTCCCCCAAGTTATTCTGTCGTGGTACTCGGCAGCACTGGCTTACTGTTCTTTTGGCCCTCGTGTCAACCACATCGTTACCATCGATGCCAGAATGTCCTGAAATCTATGGGTAGAGAACCCTACATCCATATTTTTCAATTTTCTCAATGTGTAAGAGAATATCATTGACTAATGGATTTACGAATAAAACATTCCGCATTGATCTTAGAGAGGAGGCCGAATCTGAAAAATGATATAATTTTTTTATCCGCGTCAACGAGACCGACTGTACAGCTGATTTCCAATAGCAATGTTGTGAACATGTAGCTTGTAAAGAGTTGAGAGAGCAACTGCACTGCCATACACAACCGAAAAGCCTATACCATCGGGGGTTTTGGAACAGTCAGTTAAAATTTTGATAAAACAAAACAATAGACTATTAAATTGAATTACCATGCAAATATTATGCCATAAAAAACTCTGTATGAATTCAGATGAAAGATGATTTCAATGGCTTTTGTAATTATCGATTAAAAAACAACATTCTAATTACAATTCGTAATTGTAATTATACCTTATTCAAAATTATAGGCAAGTTTTGTTCCACATGTTTAATGGAAATGGGCTAATTTGTCATGACGTTCTTATATCTAACAACTGTGTCTCTGGAAAGACTAGTACTGCCCAACACACAGACTGACTGACGTGTGAAAACAAAAGGGTCTTTTATTTTGACAGAATCAATAAAACCCTATTATGGTTTTTCAACACAGTAATATGCTTTGGTTTTGTCTATGTTTTTAACGCTCAATACCTAAAAATGTTTGACTCGAGTGGCAATAGTCTAATTAAATATTTGATTATTTGTTCACATATATATTTAACTATCCTTTTGATACAATAACCACCCCCACTCCCCACAAAAAAAAAAAGGCTTAATCTATATGGACTCGGTCTCGCTTTGAAGACCGCCTGGCTTAGACCGAAGGGCAAGATAATTGAAGGTCACCCTTAAGTAGCTAATCCTGGAGGTCGCAGTGAACTGAATTAGCTAAGGCTTTTAGATTGGAGGCATCTTACACTACCTCCACCACGCATTAGCAACAATATCCTTGTAGCAAACCACCCGCCTTCTCAACTTGCTGTATAATAGAACTATGCACTTAGTACTTTACCAATCTATGGCTTTGGGAATGTTTTTAATTATACTACCTTAAATATTGGTAAGTACTTAGAGGATCATAGCCTCGTATTTTATCAATTATTAACAGATGAGGTAAGTTTCAATGATTTGCGCTACGGCTTAAAGTTCCTTGTGTACCATGATTGCCGGTTAAGGATTGAATAACTCCAGTTATTTAAAAAAAAAAATTTTAAATACTGAAATAGATCCTATAACAAAAAGAAAATATTAAAATTAATAATTTAAACTTATTAAATGAACCCGTTAATAAGAGCCTGAAGTTAAAAACATTTTTCTAGCTACATTGATGACGTGATGAGGTCATAGGCCTTAAAAAACATTGTCCGACATATTAGGTCCGCCACATATAGCTCCATCTTAACGCAAAACTCACTAGTAGGCCTTTTATTTTGATTTTTTTTTTCAATACTATTTTGATATTAAAGTATACGTATTACATTTGTGGTTTTGTATTTTAATTAACAAGAGTTTCTATTCCCTTTTGTAAATATAATCCAACAAATCCCAGTAACATCAGGACCTCAACGACTTTAATTTGATATCTTACGCACTGCAATAGGAAAATTTTTATTTTTCATTAAAATTGATTAATTTATTAGTGCCATTTAACCATTTTTTATGAAACCAGTAGCATATTATAATGGTCGATAAGCATAATATAACGTCATGTCTCTAGCTTAAAGAAGCCAATCTCTGCAGATTCAGAGGTAAAATCAAATGGTTTTTGACTTTGAAAAACCAGCCCCTAAAAAAGCAGTAAGTTGACCTAATTGACACAATTTTTTGCCATTTGGACTTGTCAATATTTCAATTGAAAGGAATACAGGCAAAAAGGTGTATATTTTTAGGTAAAAAAACTAAAAACGAATAGGTACAATAAAAGTTGAGAGCAAGTTGCCACATAAGTGCCACAAAAACTGATTAAATGTTCTTATAAACAAGTTAGCTTTTTTTATCTCTTTGCTAAATAATCACCTTCCTCTTTGGACAAGAACAGAGACTGGCAGAAGCCTAACTCAGGTTATCATAGTCCAGGTTATCCTTGAGATTATGTCAATATTAGTAGAGTTTGTTGTAATATAATTTCTTTTGCACTTTCGAAATGGCCGATAAAAGCTCTTCTGATTTTTTGACACAATATAAAGCAATATCAAATAAATTGAAAAAGTGAGCAGTAAATGTTGTTACTTAACATTTTCCTTATTTTACTCATTTTTTATGTATTACTATTATGATTGCAGGAAATTTTTGAGAAAAAGTAATGTTACAGAGCCAAGTGATGAATTCGGTGAGTCACAGAAATAGAACTTACATAGTTAAGCTATTATATATTTTCTGTTTACAAATTTGGAATACATGATTATTTGTTATAATAGAATATAACCGGGTAGAATATAGGTAAATAGCCTTGCACCCTTGCTAAACTGATACTTTAACGCGATAAAAAACATGATCTTTCTTAAATATAAAATAAGGTGTTTAACCTTTGTTGTATCTGCATTTTGTTTTATTTCTGAGCAACTCAATCAAGAATTATTAGGCATGACATTTAATAACAATGTGTATTGATACCTGCTTAGCATGAATTCTTTTTAACGGGAAGGCTTCAGGGAATGTTAAAAAAAAAAGTGTTTTCACTTAGACAAGCAAACGAAAAAGTTTAGCTTTATTGGAAACACTACCTAATCTTAATCATACTAAACTAATTTTACTGATTGTTATAACATGAAGTGGTGTTCAGATTCCAATTATTTTAATCAGTGATCTCTTGCTATTTAGTGCTGCTTCAAACAGATAAAAGGATTCGGGCTTTGTGTGTACATCAATGTAGTTTCGCTTATTTATTAGTTTTAGAAAATTTAAATGAAATAATTAGAACTGGATAACTGTTTAAAAATATGAATTGATATAAGTCAATAGTGTTGATTTAAAAAAAGTCCATTTCTTTGATCCTTACCTTTGTCTGCCATTTCAGCTGCTCAATGCCAAAAGAGCGAATTGCCCCAATATGCTGCACTTAATTGGCTGAATATTGCGAAAAATGAAGCATCTTTAGGGCACACAAACGAAGAAGCAGTGGCACTATTAAAAGCTGGGAGATTATTTCTCGAGGCAGAAAGAAAAAATGTAATAGGCTGCGATGAAAACATCAAGGTACAATATTAATTATCACTGTGTTTTAGATAACTTGTTTTAGTAATGAAATCACTAATTGGTATAAAAGGTAATAAAGAATGATGTTTCCTTGTGGAACATATTAACATCTGTGCTAAATCTCACTATGGTTTGCTGTCTGAGATTACAGACAGTGGGAATTGAAATCATTTGTTAAACTCGTACTTCCTGTGGTATGCCTTCCAAGTGGTACACTTGTTGACTGAATACATTGCACATGAGCGATTTAGACAAGTCTATTCACTAATCAACGATCTGCGATAGGTATGTGCCCCGACAGTGCACTATGTTCAGGAGAAGAGGAACAAGGTAGGTATTATAGGTAGTTTATGTGGTCTTGGAATATATTCACGATCTGCAGTAGCTAATAGAAAATGGTTCTGTCGACATACAAAAGTTTTTATCAGCAGCAAGGATTTATGATAAGTTATAAGATGTTGCATTTTGCTACTAACAAAGTTTTAATACTTAGGAAAACTATGTGTCTATTAAAATGTGTAAAATTGGATAAAAGATCAGAAATTAAAACTCAAAACTTCTTCTTAAAAAAAGGTTGAAATTATGACTGAACACAAAGAAAACAACAAAGCAGAAGCAATCATAATAATAGACTGAACATAATGAATAGAAATACATGACAACTCCTCTGCACACCGAGATCAAGAAAACTAATAGATAGCTAGATAATCTTCGTGGTGGAATTACATTATAAATAAATTATAATAGTAAATAAAAATTATATTTCTGTAAATATAATTATTATCATTGATCAGTAACAAACAGTTTGTGGACATAATGTTAGTTCTCTAGAAATAGTACTTAAAATAATGGGAGAAATCTGCTTGATTTGTTAAATAAGCTAAATCTGTATCTTATTTATTATGATTTTTTGACAGTGGTGCAGCAGGCTTATGCCAAAATAGTGTTCTTAAATTAGCTGGACAAAAAAATATATATATTTCTTATTTATCAAATCTAGGATATTTCCAACAAATAGCTCTAACAATTAAAATTCTTTGGTAGTGATTTATCAATTTAAAGGTTTATTTTTAAAAATATTCTTTATTGTAGGGTGCACTGACGTGTTTCAGTCAGGTTGAAAAATTATGGGGGGATGATAATCCTCTGACAGCTGCTCTCTGCCTTGAAGCAGGCACATCTATACAGACTTTGGATCCACACCGAGCAGTCATGTATTTCGAGAAAGCCATTTCGTTAATGGACCATTGTCCTCACCTACATCTACAGGGTTTAAAAAAGCTTTCATCGGCTATGGTCCAAACTGGTATTATAAATTTTGTGTTTGTTTACATGTAATGACAATTCTACTTAATTTCTTTAAATTACAATAGATCATATATTCTATTAAAATGATGATATTAGTACGTAGTTCTGCTTGAGTCGGTAGGTTAGTGGGCATTATAGAAAATGTCTGTATGTAGCAGTTGGGATCTAATTATGCTGTAGAATTGGTGGCGTGTTTTTTTGGCTCATATTATCAGATGTACTATGTATGTAGGTCTTAGTGAAGAGTTTTGTTTGAAATATACATCCTTGCATCAATCATGTCATAGGAGAGGCTGTTGAAATCTACTATTTTAAAAACTATTACACGTTCCATTTTTTAATTATACGTGTTCCTACACCTACATAAATAATATACATTATTATTATGATTATCACGGTGCCTTGATTGGCAGCATCATTAGCCCCTGTTGCACCACCTTCTTCACCACAAATAAATTGAAGTTGCCCTCTTCTCGGCCCAGAAAATATCCACCTATGTTTCCATGTTTTAATAATAAAAACCTTCAATAGGGGTGAGTTAATAGTGGGGGAAACTAATGTAAGAAACAGCTGAAACCACTAGGGGGCGCTGCAGGGCTACCCCCCACCTCTGACCTGCCTATATATGGGCCAGATTTGCGGCTTTTTGCCTCTCTCTCTCTCTCCCTCCCTCCCCCCCCCCTCTCCCTCTACACTGGCGCTTGCTGCTCTACTCGAACCATTGCTTTCTTATTCAATTACCTCTGCATCTCTCTTTCCTAAGCTCCCTATGTTTTAGTCCGGTTTTGTCAGACCCCACACCTTCCTAGTGGGATTCTCTGCCTTTGTCTTGCTAAAACTAGCACCTCCTTGCAAGAGACCTCTTCCTTGTGGACGACGATCCCTGGGGCCCTACAAACTTTACCTAGTAGCATCTCCCCCCAGTGATCCAGCCTGCCTCTCTTCGGTTCACACTCACCTTTGGGATCCAGGCGGTTTTCGCCTACCCTTAGATACCGAGTGTGAATTTGTGGTCATTCCAAGACCACATAAAGTACCTACAATACCTACCCTGTTCCTCTTCTCCTGAACATAGTGCACATACCTGTCAGATAGTACTGTAGTAAGACCCGTCATAAAGCAATTGTCTAGGTCATAGCCTATTCAATTTTCACTTTGTCACTAGGGCTAGGGTAACTAGGCCCCCCGCATGACGACCCGACAACTCTTAATAATGGGAGTGTGATCTAGTGCATACAATAAAATATACTGATTTTTGGGGAGACATTATTATCCATGAATACAAACTTAACCCATAACCAGATTTTTCAACACTCAAAAGTGTTTTTGAAAATATATTGTGAGAAGAAGAACTTGACTGTTAGTACTACACCAAAATAAATAAATTAGTTCTCACATAAAATAAATATTAATTTCTAGAATTCAGCCTTAGTTAGGGTACAATTAACTTAAGTTCTAGTAGATTCCGTCTAGTTCAATTATTTTTAATTTATTGTAGGCCAGGATGACTAAATCTGTTGAACCATAGGTTATATTTCACATGGAATGGAACATTGTGGGTTTAATCCTCTATTGAGAGCAGATTAAATTCAAAGGCAGCCCCACAGAATAAACTCTCACTCTGTCTGGAAAATTTAACCTGTAAATATGTAGCTTGTATAATGTCTGTCATTTCTGTACTGAATTGATGTGCATAAGAATTTAAATACCTAACTATCAAATGATTTGTTATTTTCGTAAATTTCATTTAGTTTAGTTGTTTTGTTTTTTCTAGGCGATTTTCATGGTGCACTCTCTGCCTTCACAGATATGGTTCATGTCGTGCATAAAATTACCTCATCTCCTTTTGGAGTTTATAAAGATATTTTACTCAGGTAATTATATTTTATAATCACAAATAAATATTGTTAAAAGTATAATAGCTGGTTCTAGGTAATTTTTTATAAGTATATACTACAGCCTCATATACCTACAAATTTTATTTTAAGTGCATTTAGACTTTTGATGGACTAAGATAGTATTTTTAAGTGCACAATCTAAAAACACAGTACTGTAAAATATGCAAAAATTCTTTAAATTACAAGTAATTGAAATTACATCTGATTTTCTAAAATTATTTATAATTGTGTGACATTAATAGTCCATCTACAGGGTGTAACAACAATCATCGCAAGAATCATTGATCCACATACACTTAACCTTAATCAACGTTCAAAAATATCTTCGCCCCGTAATCCCTGAAGAAGTCTGCTTCTAGTTCTACCTTACCACCCACATAGAACCGTCTGTTCTTTCTTTCGCAGTGTGTGTTTAAGTTAGAGCTGTAATAAAAAGATAAGAGCAGTGATACTAGCATAACGGTGAATGTTGAGTGTAGACTGTAATAATAGTGCTATTGAAGCATCATTTTGAGACACCGTTTGATACCAATCTATGACAGTTGTTCCAATATGAACACCCTGTAGCTCTCTGTTCCTTAATAATTTACCGACTTCTGCATCTGGCAACTTTCTTACTTCAGGTACCCACCTCAGGGTGAGATTACCCCTGTCACTGCCAAACTAACTTTTTGAAAATTTCAAAATGTACAAGTAAACAGCAATAAACAAAGATTTTTGGTAACAGGGTTAAAAAATAAGTTAATATAAATAAAACTATTTATATGTTTTACCTTTTTTGTAGGTCTAAAATCTCTGAATTTTCAAATGGGGGCTCATAATTGCTAAAACATTTTTATAATTTAAAATTTTACATAAATTCTGGTCGTGATATTTCAATTCTTGTTTTTAGATGTGAAATATCTAGAGTGCTGTTAATTTTGATACTTCAACCTACTCCTCAAAAAATACCAGCCGAACTCGCCAAGTTTATAGAGAAGTATACTTGGATTGGAGAACCAGATAGTGTAACAGGTATTCTTTATTAAATAACATTCCATTAATTTTGGCTTATTATGCCATGGTTATAACTTATTTTGATTTTGTTTTAGCTTCATGGATCGGAGAAGAACTTTTTTTTCTACTGCAGTCACTTGTAATGGCTTGTCAATGTCAGGATTTGGAAGCTGTTCATGATTTAGAGAATGATCTTTGGAAATATTTTAGCAATGAACAAAAGGAGATGCTAAATTCTATCATACAGATTATGGAAAACTCAGAAAAATGAATTCCCTCCACTACATTTAATTTTAATTTTAATTTTATTATTAAATGTACATATTATGTAAAAAGTAACTTTTAAAGTAATTTATTTGTATATAAGATTTAAAGGGTGTGCGATTAAAAAGTAAAATCATCATTTTTCTCTTGAACCTTCAGCCAAAGCCAATAGAATAACTAAATTAACCATTCCTCTCCTTTTTTATTTGTCAATGATAGGATTTCATATTTATTAAATAAAACAAAAATTATATAAGTTAAAAAATAAATTATTTACTAAATGTTTTGATGAAGTTTTTTTTTTCATTTCTCTGAATCTTAATTTTTACTTTCAACATATTGTTGCCTTTTTGAATTATTCTTTAACTAAGTATTTTTCAAGTATGTTTTTTTTTTAATCAGGTATCGCCCTTGTCCTGATGATCTTTCTGAAAATTTCCAATAACTCTTAATTGGTTCCAAGTGACCTCTAAAATACTGAAAAAACTTCTTGACTAATTATCCTTAGTTTTTAATTAATTTTATAAATTGCTATGTTATTAAATAATAATTGAGTATTAATTATTTTGATTTAGTTGCATAATTACAGCTTAAACATGGTCTTACATTACCCAAAACAGGCAAATAAGTGGGAAAAAGCATAAACAGCTAAAAATGTTTGTATTAGCAACATTAATAGCGTAATAAAAAGTAAACAATAACATATCAAATAAAGTGGAAGATTTTAGTTTGCCTAGGGCTAGAGTTCAGTCTACTATATGTTGTTATATGAGTTTTGTATAGATATGAGCGAACAAAGAAATTTGTAATGAGGATAAAGTGAGAGAGAAACTTAGAAATTTAATTTATATTTGACCTCTATGTCATGAATTTTAAACAAGTTTTTTTTTTTTTTTTCCAATAAGTGGGTTTTGAAGATATAAATATTGTATATATTATTTCAAAAATTCTATTTTGTTTCGGTCCTAAAATAAAATTGTTTCCAGAAACAAACTTTTTTCAATTTAGATAAAAGTATTTGAAGAATAGTTAATAGTAAGATTACAACGATGAGAACAGCTTTATGGTCATATTTTCAATCAAAAAGTCAATTAACTAACTGTCCACAAATTGTTTATTTCAAGGCAAAGCGCTTTCAGTCAATAAATTACCATCTTCAGTGGAATTCTGCTATTTAATTGATGAGGTCTGTGATATTAAAATTGTTGTGCTGTTGTTAATCTCAGATATTAATTTCAAAGCTCTACTCCAGTTATTGTAACATGATCATTAAGGCATGACTTAATCAACAAGGCCCAAAGATATCCCTGATAAGATACTAATTTAATTGCCAAAAGCACAAATATGCAATTTGTGGAGAGATAATTGATTCAATACCAGTGTGTCATAAGATTAGAATTAGAGTTAATTTGTGAAAAAAAATTATTTTTATTAAATTTATAGTCTGTTTTGCTTAATCTTAAAAATTTTTGAGATTTTTTTTTCTTATAAGACAGAATATATGATCCTTTATAATCTATAAATTGAAGACAAGAATGGTGTGTGTCCCTCTGATACAGAAATAAATTTGCCTGATTTGATCTGATGTAGAGTTAGGTATGTATTATCTTTTGGTTTGGAACTGTTCAATGTCCCCTTAAGTTCTAGTCAGTTGTTCATTATCGGTTTTAGTGCCTATTTTTATTGGTGTAAAGATTGTTTTCCAATGAAGTACTATAATTTTTCATTAGCATCATTAGTGTTTTCCATAGAGTTTCACTAGACTTGAATTCTATTGAGTAATGCATAGACTTTTCCAGAGATTCTATTCAATTCTGGTTTCGGGATTTCAAGGTCTCCTTTTTTCTCCAAACAGAAGCAAAGATATCAAACAGTATTGAAATGTTAGAAGTGTTATTGAATTAAGTAGAACTGATGATCAGAGGATAAGATAAACCTTCTACTTAATGTTATATGAATTGCATTTGATGATGTTGACGCATGTTTGTTTCATCTATTTTAAATAGATGATTTTAAAGGTTTCCGGAAGTAATTAAGGGATTAGAGGACACCTTTGTCATTAGCTAAGGATGGAAGATAGAAGTCACAGAAGTATCCTCTATAGTGCCACAAGACCTTGTCTTGTGAAACTCTTCCCTAAATAATAGGGTAAAAGCATTAGTATAACGAATAATAGGAAACCCGTATAAAGTGGTTTGATAGGTAGAATTGAAGGGTTGCAAAAATAATTGGTAGCCAGGGAATTTTCAGCCTGAAAATACCAATTGCCTGATTCACAAATTCAACATTTATCCCTTAAGTAGTGCTTGCTCTACTAGGGTTGAAGATATGTGTTCAAATACGCTTAAGATTGACTATCTAATTAACTAAAATGCAATGTGAGACCTCTCAACCCACAAAGAAAGACGACAGTCGGGCTGACTGGGAACTATATCGATCTCAAATTCACCTCGACCTGCATTCAGTGCCGGTTCTACGCAATGATGAAGAATTTGTTTTTCCTTGCGCAATTATTGCAAAAATAAATGTTACAGTACAAAAGGGACCTCAAGTCAAGGTAGTTATGAATTCTCTTACAGCGCAAACCCGAAATTTTATGCGACTTTGCAGAACGCACAGCAATTACAAGTTTTGAAAGGTGTTAAAGACCACTAAAAAGAATAACTCGCCTGTTTGCCTTCTAACAGCAGCAGGCAAAGGTCCTGGCAGACCACTACTCTAGAGATATGGCTAGGACTGCCACCCACTTCCTCTGCTGGAAACAAATCAGAACTTCCTGTCTGGTCTTTAAAGCAGCCTATTCCGATTTTTTGCCGATGTCATATGCATGCTGTTGATGGGCGATGCCAGGGCATGACGGTATTCAAATGGATACTGCTTACCAAGGAGTGGGATACTACAACTCTCCAACTATGCGAACCTTGTATCTGGTTGTGGCAAATTACAGAACCCCTGAGTCTTCCTTTCTTCCACTGCTAAAGCAACTAAGAGTGGATACATCCCTGCTCACTACCGCCCGAGCAACCTACTTACCGAATATGGGAAAGGTTCCCGAGAATATTCTCGCGAATTATACTATGTGGAAAATGACATCACCTGACCGGAGCAGGCCGGCTTTAAGGTCTACCTCTGTACAGAACACCTTGTGAAACTAACCCCTCAAACCAGCCGCTGCATACAAGAACACAGCCACGGCTTTGATCTCTGGAGACTGCGTTCAGTCTTTCTACTCAATGTCACACGGGACACTGTGAAATATTGTCTGAGTGATATTTTCATTTTAGAAAGAGAAGAAACTATAAGATGGGGAAACAGCATAATTCTACTGCAATCATTACTGGCGAACAAAAAAATACTTTTTAACTACGGCATTGATATTGGAGTTAATTTAGAAACATTAATGTACTAACTTACACGAGTATAGTGCTTTGTTCAAATTGACACTATTTTTTTTTCTTAATATATTTTTATTTAGTTTGATTAACTCTATTTATTGTCATTCATCTGTCTGTTCCTATTGTAAAATAAAATTTGTTCTATATTTTATTAAATTTTGAGCTTTCCAACCTACATTTTTCTTATTAAAACTTACAACGCGTTTCGAAACACACTCTGTTTCCTCATCATGCTATAAATAACAGTATTTTAGTTTAAATAATCCCTCCCCCCTAAAAAGAAAAAAAAAGTTTGTTTTTCTTTCAAAAACTGGAGTAAAATCGGCAAAGCTGATATATTTCTCGTATTTAGAAGAATGGAATTATCCAGATTCGACTCAAAAACCCTGCGCCGCAAAATCATTGTTTCCCCTACGTTGTCATCGACTTGAGCATTAGGCCAGCACCTCCGTTTTGGCACATTGCTCGAAAAATTGAAACAAGCACCCTTTTCATTTTAGTCTCTCACGCCCGCTGACATCGTCTAACGTCACCACCGTTACTGCATCTCAAGCTGCTACTGTACACAAGAGGATTCTCACGCTGGCTATGCTTTGTAGTGCCACGTTCTTACGTCATACCAGAACGGAATACTTGCCAAAGTGGCCGGACAAATGTCATTCCAGAAATGGCAAAATAAAATTAGTTCTACACGAAGATTTTGATCCACCAACGGCCGATGAAGAGATCAACATCGCTTTTCAATTTGTTTAATACCTTTACCAATATCATCTCACACATGCAAAATATCACCCCTCTATTTCAAAATGCGGTAGCGAACACGACTTTGGTTTATGAAATAATAGCCCACTGTTTAATAATGACAATTTTTTATTTTAAACAATTAAATTCCTGCCCGTCTTGTCCAGAGGTAACAGGCTGACCTAAGATTAGCGCAATATGTAGTAGGTACTTGAGCTACTCTCAACCATAATAATTTCAGATTCTAAAACTGGATTCGCCAGTTCAGGTAGATAGTCTTCTGTTCCCATGAGGCTTCGTGAACACCACCTGACCCAAACCCCAAAGAAAAAATTCTTGACGGGTATCGAATCTGCGTCTCTACGATTTAAAATCGGCTTGCTAACAGGGTATTTACGTTTTGGAAAAAAATAACAAATATCTTTTCGCCAATTACAGGTTAAGGTAACTGAACGATTTTCCTAATTATGGTTAAAAAGAAACTGCAGTGCTCAAAACAAATTCGGGAGTTACGTGTTTATTATTATTATATTTTCCCATAAGTGTTGGAGCTAACGCCTCTTCCACATTTACGAAAGAAAAACCAAATCAAGAGTCATCTACTTCTAATTTTCGGAGGTTTGAGTGGGAAAATACCCACTTTCCACTTAGGGGCTTTTAGAAATAAACTTGATAGCGCTTATACTGGTCCTACTAACCACTACACTTATGAGAGTTTTTAACGCCACTCTAGTAGTATTAAATGAGTCTAGTAGCTTTAGCATAATTGCAGTCGGGACTGTAGCCTGGAGCCCAAGCTGCAAAACGCATAGGGAATGCAATAAGAAGACAAATATGGGACAGAAACAATGGGGGGGGGGGGAGTGTGACTTAACAGTTGCCTGAAGTTCTTAGATATAGCTGACCCATGGGATTCCGTTTAATAAACAGCATAGGGTCTAGGATCAACCTTTTTGAAATTCAACAAAAAAACAGAGGACAGCCTAATCGGTAGGATGGTTTTAATTTAAACAATTACTCGGCGAGACGCATTTGAATTAAAAACAAAATTTTAGAATATCTATAACATTCTTATTGCATAATGCATTCTGTACTAACCCAATGTTAAGTTATTTTATCCCTTCAGATCAGTTGAGGAAACATTATTTATTAACTAGATCACTCAAAATAACCTTTTCGATAAATAACTAAAACATTTTTTTTTTTTTTTTTTCCTTAGCTCTCAAACTTATAAAAATAGGATGTGGGAAAAATAAAGGAAAATTATTTTGGGCTAATGAGTGCCTTTCACTAAGGGGAGTCCCCCATTTAGCATTTAAACTAAAACATTTCATGTTTTAAAACCTTTATTTGAAAAATTACTATTTGCTAGCAGAACATTATTGATTGGGATAAAACTTATGTGCAATTCACATTCATACAATATGGACGTACTCGTACAGAGTCTTCTCCCACCCTCCACCTCTGCCTCCGACCGTTTCTCCACTAAGCGAGGACCAGGGAGAGACCAGGAGAGCCACAGTCGCTCAGGGAATGATGGCTAGTGCCAGTGACTTACACAACCTTTTACAATAGATCGAAAGGCCAATTCCATTTTAGGCGACGATGAGGATTGTAACGAGGAATGTTACTGGATAAAGAAGTTGACAAGAGGATTTAGATGAGTGTTTAGATTTGTATTGTTTTCTTATTATTCTTAGCTTATTATTTATTACATTTTTTGTTACTGTATTGTAATTTTTTCTATGTTATTGTTGTTAAAAATATTTAAATTTATGATTCTTGTTCTAAATTCTAGTTCTGATTATGCCTTAATTGACGAAACGTCGACTGAGGATGCATGGTACAACTCTAAAAGATATAAATTGTGAGAGACTCGAAGCTTTTCTCAACATATATAAATTCGAACACAAAAGTGTCTTTGTTTGAGTAATGCTACTTTGAAGAATAATATAAAATATCAATACTTTTAGGAAATCTATTAAAATTGGCTAGAATAAGGAGATTAAATAACCGATTTATTTCAAAACATTACAGGAACATATTTAAATTTATTTTATGTTATTGATTTTTAATGATTCCTGGCCTATGACCAAAATCCAATACATTAAATCGTGAGTAGGCTATTATTAAATTGAGAAAGGCTAAAATTCTGAAAGAAGCTTGTCATTTCAGGAGTTAATAGAGCCAGGGCGGATTTTGTAATTTTGGGAGATTTAATTTGAATACAAACTCTTTCTGTTGTTAACATATACTGAATATTCCAGCGTGTTGTTGAATACCTGTAAAATCTCTAAGCGATTCAATGGCCTTTATAGAATACGATGACAGACACGGAAAGACGATTGCCCCGTACTCGTTTAAAAGTAGAGCCTCTACCTTTGGGCAAAGATAACACAAGGGTGATAAAAAAAAACATCGATGAGCAAATAAATAATGCGTAATATCTACAATGTCTGACACTGCAACCCAGGGAAGAGAAATCAGTTTTCTGAAATCAGAAGTCTGTCCTTCATCGATAGGAAATAGGGCTCGAATAAAACTATTTACTTGGGGCAAGTCGGACTTTCCTTATTCAGCAGAAAGTTTTCTAATTCACTTCAAAACTTCTTGAGTCATTAATATATTTATGTTGTTTTAAATAATTTATATCAAGGAGATAAATGTGTTTTGTAAGGTATATTGCTGGTAAAGATCAGCAACATCCTTTGTGTCGAGTATTGAAACTGTAATAATACATTTTATCTAGGAGCTAATTATTACTGTTTGCTAAGTTTAAACTTTTTATTGAATATACCTTTAAAATGTCATATCTATTTAATTATGTTTACAATATGGCAGTAGTATGCCAACAAGCAGTCAAAGGACGATCGTGTCTTGATGAAAGTAGACCCTCTTCCTTCGGGCTTGCAGAAATTGAATATTTTCACATTATGTTCCATCAATTTACTTGATGAATTATTGATTTAAGTGCTTTAGATTACCTTAAAACATCCTTCTTTACTTGTACTTAACAAATATCTAGGTATGATCTTTTTCGTTTTACATTTTTTTTCTTCCTAATAGAGTTATTTTGGCTTTCAATTCTTGTTTAATTGATATTAAACGTTTTCAATGATAAGGTTCTATAAATATGAAGTAAAACCCTGATAAATATTCCGAAAAATTATTAGAAATAAATTACACAGAAATTTCTATTTTGATTTCTTGTGTAACTAATATCTATAAATTAAGCAAAAGTTTTTTGTTTTGTTTTAATAATAAATGGTTGTTAGACGGTTGAGCAAGTATCCTGTGTTGCATTGGGTTTAACTAAGTTAATGAGTTTAACTATATTGGTGGGAGAGCAATTACACGTTAACGTGAGACAGGTTTGTGCAATCGCAGTCCCAGATCAGGTCGGCCGCGAGGGACAGAGCCAAGAGATGACCGTTTTATTGTACTACACAAGCTTCGGAATCGGTTTTCAACCGCTACTGAGACTGCTCAACTTCTTCGTACAACTCGGGGAGTTATAATATGTCCATAAACTATTATAAGAAGACTTGCTGAAAATAATTTATACTCCGAGCCCTCTTCAACAATGGCTCTGTTTTTTTTCCCCATAGCCCCTTAGAAATTACAAAATGATTATTTCTATTATAGATTCTCATTTGAATTTATTTACATATCATCTCCTGTAGCGACGCTACATTATATACAAGGTTTCAATTCTGTATAAAATTATATAATTCAATACAAGTACAATGATACACATTATACTTCACTTGTTTGAAAAGGCTCTATAAGGTTATGGGGCTCACCTTTTTGATAAAAAACTTAAAACTAACTTACATACTTTTTTTTTTTTTTTCTAAACCCCTTTAAATTATACAATTTGAAAATATGACAAAATCAATGAACAAAATAATTTCTCCTCTTTCTGCTATGCGCAGATGCATTTGAAGGAGGTTGGGTTACATACAATCAGATTGAAGTTAAGAGGTCAATACCGTGAATATAATGCTAGGTGATGGGGCTCACCTTCAGTTTGAAAATGTGGGACTTACATACTAATTCTTAACCTAATTTTTCCCCGAAAGTCTGTTTCCATCAATGCGGGAGGGGTGGAGGGGTCATAGTGTTAAACACTGGATTTGTGAGGTGCTGCAACGCGTCAAAAAACATGATGTGTCTCCGGCGGATGAACTCATCCACCGACGGCACATCAAACATCAGGTGCAGGTCGGTGTTATTTAACCTCTCTAGAGAGGTATGTCGGACCACTTTTCGCAGGATCCCATTCTGGAAACGTTGGAGAAGTTTGGCTGCATCGTCAGTCTGGTATGGCCCTGACTCTGGTCTGGCCCTGTGGGGGTTTATATCGTATTTACACTTAATTATTCTTTTATGAAAATTTATTTTGTGTTTTAATAAAATATTTCATTATACACAGATGAATGGTTTAGTCTATATTATTTATACAGGCAACCCTTCAGGTATAAATAATATTATTGACTATGTAATATTAGATTTGGAGTAAGCAGAAAACCTCAAACTGACTTTTAGATAGGACAATATTTTAGACAATTCACGAATAAAAGCGTTTTGGGAAGTGTGGGCAACAATTTATAAAGCGTAAGTTAATGATGATATTAGTGAATTGGATACTAGATGATTGTGAACAGCAGGCGGTGCTATGCGAGGAATCTCTACCAGGACCGCTTGAGAAATACTATTGCAAGATAGGTCTTAGAATTCGGTAAATGTTACAAAAGCAATTTCATTCAGTTCGCAATAACTTGAAAGGTTATAAAAGTATCGAACGGTCCACAAAAATGTACGGGACGGTGTTGAGCAATGACACAGCTCAATAATGAATGAGAATACTTCCCGAACGAAGGGACGACTGAATAGAAGCCTTCTCAAGAGTCCTGGCTGTTTCTGCTGGATAAACAGCAAATTCGATTCTCGGGTGTGAGACTTCACTGTTCTTGGTGGTCCCACGCAGATACGCCAATTGACCGCCCTTTCATTCGAGTAAATAAAGTCTGATGATCTGGGTTCAAATCCCTCGATTGAAATATATTTTATTGCATATCTATTTAAATAAAAGTGGGTAGCTCCCCGTTAGGACACCCGGCAGCCTTGAATAGAAGTACTTAAGTGCTTTAATAATTAAACCAAAACCTTTTCTCTACTCAGATAAATTAAAGAAATTTGTAAAAAAAATTATTGAATGCGATAGCAACACCAAACAGTTCCATTGGAATAGTCAATATTTTGTTAGTTAGGACATTTTAAGTGTAACCACACGAGAAAACCTTATACTAAAAGTGTATGAAAGAAAAAACTCACTCAAAGTTTCGCCCCATTGAACGTACAGAAGGTGTAATATATTGCATGGACCAAGAACCTTCAAACACGAGAGATAGCCGCTGCGCATATTCTAACATTGGACTTTGTACAATAATAATCATTAAACATCAAAAGATCTCTACTTTCTTTCATTTATCACACGTTTCTCTTTTTTCAAATTTTCTTCCATTCACTATACATAAACCATCATCTATCTTCCTCTCCATTTTTTTTCTCTATTGCAGTATATCCGGAAGTCCTTAAAAAGGTTGAGGTTATTATTTTCCATTCATTCTAGCATTTTCACTCTAATGACTCTCTATCCCGGTTTTCCTTTTCATCTCCAATATTCTGCTAATTTTCAGGGAAAAAGGGAAATCCATTAATCCATCGATGTGTGTTATGTTCAGTTTTTTTATATATCACTATAAAATATTTCTAGCTTTTTCTGCGAAAACTATTATACTTCTTGTAACGAAGACTTCCAAAATCCCTGCACATTTCAGTTATTATGTTAGCTCGTTAAAAAATAAACTCTCATCTTTCTCCGTCAGTTCGAGTGGATTAATTTGAATTTTGAAATGATTTGATATTTTTATGATCTCCGAAGGAAATTGTTTGTCCTAGACCTTGAAGAGTAAAGTGCCTATTACTAAACTGTTGCGAACTTAGCAATTAATTTGTTTAATACACCACCAATCATTTTTTGCTTTGCTTGGAAACATTTGTCTAACCTGAACGTTTAACAATATCAATTATGCTATTTCATATTTCTTAATGGAAGTACTCATATCCAGCGCAGATACGAATATTTTGCTTTTCAGGGTTTACATGGCCTAAATTATCTCACTGAAATTGACTGTTTCACGACAGATATCGATGAAGCTTCTTCTCTCGTCAATTTTGTCACTTATTTATTTTTTTATTAGCAAGTAATTTAAAATTAGGTTAATAATTAGTATGTAAGTCCCACATTTTCAAACTGAAGGTGAGCCCCATCACCTAGCATTATATTCATGGTATTGACCTCTTAACTTCAATCTGATTGTATGTAACCCAACCTCCTTCAAATGCATCTGCATCATAGATATCTCTGAATAATGTGTTATGGAGTTTCATATTTTTACTTTCGTTGAGCAATAGAATCTCCACATAAAATTTTATGTTTACAGATCAAACAGAAGACCCACCATCATCAAGGGAAACAGACACACTCACGGGTAAAAACATGAGGATTTTTGATTTTGAACAAAATAAACGAAACGAATATTAGGGCTACATATTTTTGAATCAACTAGCTTGCTAAGTTTATGCTGTAAAAAAATATATTGTTTTATTTTAATATATGTTAACAAAATAAAAGACCTAGAAATTGAAAAATAAATAACGAAAGATACGAGAATCCTTATAATAGAACACGGGTCTTATTAAACAATTGTAGTAAAAGTACTCAGTGTTTTGATCAAAAACATTTCTTTGGCTTATTGAGGAAAGCTGGAATAAGAACGGATCCCATTTAATTGTTTTGAACAACCTCTGTGGATTATCTGTCAAACTTATAATCCGCAATAAATACAAAACTTAGTGCAAAAAAATACATAAAAACAAGACCTTTACTATCTATGGTCTAGAGATCATTTGAAATGATAGTGAAAACAATGGCATGTCCTGCATCTCATGGAATCCAAACACTATCGTACCCACTAATTATGCCAATTAATTTTCACAAACTAGACGTAAATATCTTTATGAGCGTTTAGAAGGCATTTGCAAGCGGTTCTTGGCATCGGTTTACCATGGCTAAAAGTTTAAAAAAATTAGTATATGTTCAAAAATAACAAAAGAAATTGGCATTCAAGAGAGATGCCGATGCAATAAAATAAAACGTGAATGTGGTGTTCATCTAATGAGGAATTCAAAAAGCATATTGTGGTTTCCTACAACTGGATGTTTTGACATTTTGAGGTCACGGTAAATGTGGACGTAGAGAAACTAACAAGTTACGGACTAACAAGTTTCTTTACAACTAAAATATATTTCGTTTGTAATTGACATTAGATACTTTTCTTAAAGTGGCCCTGTAAAATGAAGATACTGAAACTGAAACCAGAGCATAAAAAAACGCTATAATAAAATATACATAATAAAGTTTATTTTTGATTGTTACTGGTAGAATTTAGGTATATATTCTACTATTATTTTTTAGATTACAATGCTTGAACAGATATAAAATGTTTCATACTTCTAAATCAAACCAGCGTATAGACAACGTTTAGGGTGTGAGACACGGTTTTCTGGATCGTAGTTTTTACTGTATAGTTTCGTCTGGCTACATGTCTGGTACGCAAATGGTAAAGTGGTATAAATGTTTCATTTATTGTTTATTACTGTTCTGAGGATAGATTCCCTAAGTTTGGTGTATTTCGTGCTCCTACACAAAAGATTTTCCAGATATTCGTTTTCCTCCAGGTTAGATTGTTTGCAGATTTCGTTTGTGCCAATTACGTGCTTCTCTTCTAATAAGCTGAGGGCTGGTCTTAGCCACCATAATATTTACAAAGGAGTAAGTATGGAGAAATTTCGTTGTGAGATACGTTTTGTACTGAATGATGTGGGATAGGAAGCCTTATATTTGTTTCTAATTTACGGATATTGTGCTTGACTGTTATATAAGGTAAAATAACAGTATTCTAAGAAAGTCTGATCAAAAGGTTGAACATTTATTTTACTTATGGTATTCAATCACTGCAAGATGATGGCCGTGGCTTAATCTACCATCTTTGAGCCAGATAGCGTTACCTGTCTTCGAGCCATTGTCTTGAGTGGTTAAAGAGGTTACCATCAGAGAGTGGTCGGAACGCGATAGACTTCTGCAACTTGTCTAGTTCTAATTTAAGTTGAATAAACTAATTTCGGCTTACTAAATCAAATAACCTAGTCCACGTAGCAAATTCTATTGTAGCCTATTTGCAAGATCCAATTTTCTAATGTCATAAAAGACTATTTGAAGGGATTTTTAAATAATTGTTGAAAAATTATGTAGTGTTAGGTTTCTATATGAACGATTTCGTCTTTTGGTTAAATTATTTACACCACTGTGCTATTGTTATTTTTCCCAAACAATCGATGGCGTGCATATTTCTCCCCTTTTCGAACATCAGAGCGCACCACAAAATATATTTAAAAAAAAAAAGGTTTTAGGTTCTATTTGATTGTATAGTGGTAATATGTGGCAATTTCAATACCTCTCAAATATATCTATGTATGAAGTTGATAGAATAGATACGTTGTGCGTACGTCCATTTTAGGATTGAAAGGCAAGCTATCGTAACGAAAGACATCCATTTCTGTTTATGGTAATTTTGGTGTATTTCGTACTGTAAGGTTTGAACCGAGAACCGTAATATTTTGAAGCAGTTATTGTTACACCACATCTGTGATAACATCAGTGATAGCTTCTATATGTATTAATACTCCGTGCAGTGCCCGCCTCAAAATCAACCTATGATGTCTGTAAGGTATCACACTTAGGTCTTCTTTACAAGTTATTGCCAAATTTTCCTCTGAGTATGATCGCATTAATTACCATGTGTGTAGAAGTTTGTTTGTCGTCTTCTAATCATGATATATGGAATTGAAATTGATGGAATGGATAAACCTATGGTGGTGCTTGCTTTAAATACTTATAAGTGCATATTTAAATCAACTTATTTTTACACGTAACTAAAAGTTTAATAGGAAGCAAAACTTTAGGCAATTATAGGTAGGTACCAGTATTGAGCAATAGATGTAGAAAACACCAATGTCACCATTTATGAGTCACACAGAAATCCGGGCAAAATGACAGGATGACTCGTTTGAAGTCCTAGGGTGACTCAGAAAGTCCATTTTCTGAAGGTTGTAAAATGTGGTATTGACCTGAACGCAATAGCTACTTCCTTCTACCAGAAAGTAAAGTAACAGGGTATAAAGTTGAAAACTACCTCTTGACATTGATAGATAGGGTTGAAGGTAAATATATATATGAATTTTTCTGTCAACGGTATATTTAGATTGCAAACGCTTTTAAGGGCTTCAATAAAGATACTGTTGGTGGATGAATCGGTTTTACTTAACTATATATATTGGGTAAAAATCTGCCTACCATCATACTTATAAAAATATGAAATATATACTAAACTAGTATGTATACAAAATGGTATATTGTATACGTATCAGAATTTCGGGAATATCACACTGCCATTTTTGAATCCTAAGTATGCTGTGTACTAGAGTGGTGACTTCACCTCGACTTGATTCTCAGAAAGCACTCGTTGCAACAAAATATACCATTTTATGGGAAGATCGGCTTGTTCACTTCAGTGAATTCACATTTAGCAAAACTACATAGAAATATCATCTGGTATTATTTAAAATATTGCATTTAACCTGATATTTGAAATACGTTGTGGACATTTTCCCCTTTTTATGGTTCTTGGATTCTTTCATGCGTGTGACTGTCTGCCCTGGTATTTGTGAGTTCATTGCTCATTCTAGTGTCATGAAATTTTACATCCCAGTCGAAATTGTCAGGAAATAAGTTGCAAATTTCTAAATAAATGGTTTTCTATAATTTGTTATAAAATAGGATATAAATTCTGCAAGGTTTTTTTAGCCGGTATGAGAATGATTAGGCCGTTGGGACATGTCGAGCAAGGAAGGAGACAAAGAAGAAGATGTAGACTGTGTTGAAGTGAGGATGGTCGGTGGAAGCTAATTTGAGGAATATCGACGGTGGAATAGTTGCTGAAACTGTGAAAAAGCTTTCGCATACGATTGCAAAAACTGTATTCCATTCGAACTACAGGACCAATATTACATATCAGACAGTTTGAGATAGGGTTTATTTGAAACAGTATCATGTCCTATTTAAAACTTACTATAATATTCTATTTAAACTTGTTCTGACAAGCCTTAGATATATTGTTGTGATAGTGGATATTGTGGAGTTTGTATATAAGAATTTTAAATATGAAGATTTAATCCAACTTATCAAGAAGGCAAAATAAAAACAATTGAAAGTGAAAAGAAAAAACAAAAGGGAGTACACTGGTTGTTGTGATGATGAAAACACACATAATTCTTCTCTATCTAGTTATGGGACCGGCCTAGTGTATAGGTGTCTGGGTCTAGTTATAATGTAAAAATTTGTATAGTATAGTTGTTGTGAGAATAAAAACACACAGAGCATTATACTCATCTAGTTTTGGGATCAGCCCGCGATACATGTTGGCTGTAAATTGTGTGTCAGAAAAACTTAAAAATTTCTTTTAGTTAGTGGTATTGGACTTAGCAGAACCAAGAAGAGCCATTGCAACAAAAGAAAAAGAACTGATTTGGTTTGAAAATAATTGATGAGGACAAAAGAAGAAGAAGAAGAAGCAAAATTGTTAACAAGTATTTATAAATAATTAATTTAAGTTTGTTTTTTTTGTAATTAAATTCATCTTTTTGCCAGATTTATTTTTGTTAATAGAACCTAATAGTAAATAGCAAATAAAATTAATTTAAAGTTAACAATAAAACTAATATATTATGAAGAACGTAATAATATATTTGTGGATACATAAAGATGAAGATGAATTATTTAGATCCCATCCAACATCCAATCCCGAGTGATATTCATTCGTTGTTGTTTTTTTAAATATAGTTTCAAAACTTCAATGTATTCAACACGAATCGCGTTTTTTTTTATGCATCCTACAGCCAAATCTTCGAACATCAAATGATATTGACAAATGAAACATTCCAATCCTTAGAACACTTCCTTCTGCATTAACAACTCATCCCTTCATCCATGTGCCAACTGTCCTTGACCCTTAAGATTTTTCAAATTCCACGGAAACTTGTCAACTCATCCAACTCCTCTTGTCAACTCATCCAGTAACACTTATCACTAGTATCCACATTGTCGTCTAAAGCGGCGGTGGTCTTGTGATCTAGTAAAGTTTTTTACAATAGATGCATTCTACTGTTCTTTTTGTTTTTTAAAGTATAGAGTTTAAAAGTATGAAGTGTATGTGCAGCTACAGTGTATTTATACTCCTTCGCCTAAACATCTACGAAGTCATTAAAAGTACAAATAAACTGCGAGCATAAACCAAAGCCTCCGTGATAATTTACAGGCGGGAGTTAAGAATACACCACGGGGAGATGTTGCTAAAAACAGAAGAGCTATCTTGTTTATATCCGGTGGAAGATGGAGGCGCTGGGAGGAGGTAGGGATGGCCGTGGTGGTCTGTATCTGCGACCAGTCTCGAGCCGAGCGCCCGACCACAACTCGACAGCAACAGCAGCCTCTGTCTGACCTCTACCCGTAGTCAGAGCTTCTCTTATCAGCTCAGCTGGTAAGCTTCACCCATATAAATAGATAATATACACTGTATTGTATGAATGACTCCAGGAACGTTTCCAATTGACAGTGCCCGAACAAAAAGTACAATCAATCTGCTATCTGACTGGTATATTCATTAAGACCCGGAGCTACGCTGTACAGGTCTTGGCAACAACTTAATAACGGGAATCATACGTAAAATAAAATCAGTATTAAAATTCAATATACGATTTAATTTTTGGATTTTACCATGAAATTGAGGATGCGTTAGTGAGAATAACGTAAACAAGAAATTCAAATATATGACAAAAAAAGGTTTTGGGAGCCTACAATAGAAACTTATTGCCCCGTTACAGTCTATTTCAATAGTTTTTTTTGAATATATTATATGCCTAAATTTGCTTGCATATTTGTAATAAAAAATTAAAATATAACGGCGATACAACTGATTTATTTACTTGTAGACAGAAATAGATTTTAATAATGGAAGATATCATTTTGTAGGGAAACAATAATGTTCAACAATATCTGATTACACGCTCACAAGTATGCCTTTGATACACAGTCGGAAACTTGATTTTTCCAACGAAACTTAATTTAAATTTCGCTTGTTAACTCGCTTTTTATTAATCCAACATGATATACTTAAACCATTATAGATGTATCTAATAACAATACGCACATCCATACAAAGCGACTATTTTTTTTCCCCATAGCTTCCATTGGGTGTTCAAAAACCAGATTGCAATGAACCTTAGCGAGTTTGCCTGTTCGGGACATTATAAGTCCTATATACATAAACATTTCTATTCCTCACATTAGTGGATTTCAAATGGTCAATTTGTCTGGGACTAACAAACTACAGCGTACAATAATAACAAAACCGAACGAACCATTACAAAATTTAGATAAATATTTCCCACTGAATTGATTTTATCAAATGGTAGGAACATTTATCAAATGGATGGTTCAATTAGTTGTGACCTACTGAGGTAGCAGCATGTTTGACGCACGTTCAGTTTTATAAAAAAAAACATAAAAGATAAACAATCGATGACAACAAATATTTCGAAACCATCTCAAATAGAGAAACCGGATAAATAACAAAGTAGAGACACCATTAAATGTTATAAATCTTGTCATATGTTTGTTTCGATAGATCTTATTTCAATGTTTGATAGAACGCTACTATTTTCAACTGTTTATGTTCATAAGGGCTATCAGCTCGCGCTCCCCCATCCTCAATTCTAAAACTTACAAAAAAATAAAAGCAACAGTTTCAAATTTTACTAAATCCAAACATATTGAGAATACTAAAAATTTTATATAACTAATTTTATTTTAGAGAACTAGAAAAAGCAAATGATAAATTATTCTTTTTGAAATGCCATGTTAATATACTATTTTTCTTCTGTTCACAACCGTATTAAAAAAAAAAAACTTTTATCTACATTTAGAATTTTTTTTCCGATTTCCTTTTCATGAATTTTTTATTTTACAAATATGATTGTATTTTGCAAGCTTCAATGCCATAATGTTCATTGATTATTTGTAGTATTTGTGCATAGTAAACTCACGTTTCAACTGTAGATATGACACCTGAACAGTTTCAAACTAATTGGGACGTATTAATTGTAATTGGCCGTTTTGTTAAGTTTGCGAAAACTAGTTTAATGGCTTTAAGAAACTAGAGGTCTATTTAATGGTTCAATTCATATTGCATGTTATTAATCAAGGTTTAATTAAAAATTTGCGAAATATCATGTTTCCAAGAAAATCATTGCTGGAGTTAAAGTTGTTAAACGTCACAGAATTATTGGATTTTGATAAAACAAATTGCAAATTAAACTTAAACATTCATAATCAAGTTTAATTTGAGGGATCTTTAATTTGACACCCTAATCAAAATTATAGAGAATATTTTTTATATTACCAAGTAATAACACTTCCAAAATTTTCTTTCTCAAATCCAAACTTCATGAAAAACTCCATACTTCTGGGGTGGACTGGGACTCGTAAAGACCGGATCAAACAAACAAGCAGATATATAAGGATTTCTCTGATGGCAATAGACTAAACCATGTAAAATATAATCCAAAAGTTATTTCTTGTATTATTAATAATTATTTTCTCTCCTGAATAACTTAGTATTTATATTTTGCAATCGCTATATAGGAAATAAATACGTTCTGTATTCAACCGCATAAGGCTTGTAAGGGTTTTAAATATCGGTGTGAAAATTTGTAAATTACATTACATTTATGATACATATTCCAATAAGCGTGACACGACGTGCTACAGGGACAAATGATTCACATGGGTTTCCTTTGATGTCACATACAGCAACCTTGGTGCAACCAGCTTTCATTTACTTCAAAAATTTACATTACTGCCATTCAGAGTTGTCCCAAAAACCATTAGATTTAAATATGTTTTAATTCAATTGTCAAAACACGTTTTTTTTTAAAAACGATAAACCATTAAATTTAATTAATATAAATGTGTGGAGAAGTATAATAATTATTAGATATTCATATAAGTTTTTGTACGGTGGGATAAAGTGTGCGTTGATTGTAACAGAAACAAGACGTACAAATCATTTCCTGTCCATTGCAGTGACATTAAATACGTGATTTTCATCGTTGGCTTTAAAAAATATATCTATCTTTGAATTTATTTTGGAACTATCATCTGCGGAGGAGGGCCAGAAAGTTAAAATAAGTAGTTTCCGAGCAAATACTTCGCTGAAAAATAATGATGTTCATTATTAGCGTTATCAGATAGGGAAGACTTGTTTCAGTATTAATATTTTATTCAAACACTACCCGTTATTATATCCTAACTATAATATATACTAACTGTGTAACCCAATGTCGGGTCGTAACTAGGGGGGTGCCTGGTTACCCTAGCCCTGGTGACAAGTGAGGGTTGTTTGAGTTTATAACCTGGAAAATCGTTTCATGACGGCTTTACTATCTGACTTCATTTTTTTGATAGGTATGTGCCCCGACAATGCACTATGTTCAGAAGAAGAGGTATAGGGTAGGTAGGTAGGTAGTTTGTGTGGTCTCGGAATGACCACGAATTCACACTCGGTATCTGAGAGTAGGCGAAATCCGTCCGGATCCCAAAGGCGAGTGTGAACCGGAGAGAGGCAGACTGAATTATCGTGGGAGACACTGCTTGGTACGTTTGCAGGGCCACGACAACCGTTGTCCGCTAGGGAGAGGTCTCTCCCAAGGAGGTGCTAAATTTAGCGAGACGAAGACAGAGATTCCCACTAGGAAGGTGTGGGGTCTGACAACGCCGGACTAAAACGTAGCGAGGTGAGGAGAGAAGAGATGCAGAGGTTTTTCATAAAGAAGCAGTCAAGTTTCAGAGTTTCAAGCAGAATCCACGAGCCAGTGTAGTTGCCAGGAGAATGATTTACTGGACCCAAATCACCGGCTTGAATACCCAGCTGGCCTTGCCAGCAGCCAATCATCATCGGCATTGTTGTGCCCAATGATGTGGCTTTCCTTTGTTCCCTGGCAGAGGCTGGAAGGGTCTGCCGGCTGTTTGGGTCTATACCTGACTACAGCTGGTGTCCCAGCTAATATACCTAATTGGCCCTGGCAGCATGTTTTATTGTTTAACATATTTATAATGATTTATATTTGGGTAATGTTATTTACATTTGTTTACAGTATATATATACAATAGGTGTATAGGGTGATTTCTCTTATGTAGTTAGCGGTCGCTACACCCAATAATACAAATACATTTGAAATCGGTTAGATTGCTACAGCAGTTAGCGTAGAAGAAGCAGACAGAAATGCTTCGTATATTGTATGAGTCGCTCCCTACGGTGCCGGCTATGTAATTTTGTTTAGCAAAAAATGATCTCAGCCTACAATAAATCCATGGTGCAAATTCAGATTTCTAGTTGAACTAGTGGTGAGGTGATTTTTTTTTAATTTCTTTAAACAATGTAACGTTTATAATCAAAAAATAAACACAATTTAAATTAGCTAAAATGTTCGAAATCAAATATCAAATGTAGATCGACCTCCGAAAAATAGTATTTTCTTCGTAGACTCCCTAAGTGTTTACTTTTATAAAGTTGCCGGGGAAAATCCGAGTACTATCGTTTCTTGTAAAGATCATTGTTTTATTGCATTCAGGCTTGCCAAATCCTGTCAAATTTTCCCACGGGATTGAATAGATCGATGGACTGCAATGTAGCATTTAGCGCAGCCTCACCACAGTACAGCTGAATCATCTCTTTGTGCAATCCGCTTAGTAAGGTCTGCGAACACTGATCGATATGAAAAGATGAAAAGCCCATTTAAGTTTACAGTTCATTCGTACGCCATCAACAATTTCAAACCAAATTATGGCTGAAGGAATGCCAGGGGTTGGGGTTGAACGGTCGCGATACTGATTATCAACGATCATATTATTATACTATAATATATGTATATTATATATAACGATACATTTTTTGTCAATCTAAAGTCGAAGAGACAGAATCACATTTTTTTTAAGCATCTTTGAAAAGATTTAACTCACGCAAGGACGTTAAACTTTCACCGATAATATTGTTTCTATGAAGTCCTTTAAATAACATTGAAACATTTTATCGCAGTTCCCAGAATAGTATTCATCAACTTTCTCCAAATATCACAATATAACCGTCAACTTGCTCATTTAAATCTGTGCCTACTCAAATATTTGTTTCTTAATTTTTCTGGATTTTCGCGGAATTGTTTTTTCTTATGTATTTTTTGTCAATTCTACGTCTAGAGTTCTAGCATTTGTTTGTTCTTCTGTTACATCTGATTTGCACTGTTGTAGTGGATTCCATGCATATTTCTTTATAATATAAAATATGAAA
The DNA here is from genome assembly GCA_930367205.1 of Acanthosoma haemorrhoidale. Lineage (NCBI taxonomy): Eukaryota > Metazoa > Arthropoda > Insecta > Hemiptera > Acanthosomatidae > Acanthosoma > Acanthosoma haemorrhoidale. Next base: position 28,774,314 of record OV884013.1, on the reverse strand, counting down.
ATTTATTAATAAATCTCTAGTAGAATTTCTTTATTTTTCTAATCACAAAGTATTGGACATTCAGACTTTGTGTTATAGAGTACGAAGAGTGGAGCTTCAACTCACGAGGAATTGTCATTTGCCTCTCTTACCTTCGAGTACACAAAACACATCCAATGGAATAGATGAGTTTTTGCCACTATCGTTGTTAGTTAGTAGCTGAAAAAAAAAACAGTTGGCAATGAGTTTTCTGAGGAGACAAGGCAATAAAATATTCAAGCACATCACTTTGAATAAGGTATCAGATGCGGATCTGTATGCCAATGCGGCTAATTAAGTGTTTAGCCGTCATCAAACGTGAGGGAGGGGGGCATGTAAGTGCTGCCACTAACCATCTGCATTCCTCGTTCCTTTATCTCACATATATTTTCATTCATATTTTCAAGAATATTTTCATTCCCTTGTGATACCTATAATTTAAAACCAAAAAAATTGTCAAACCTCGGATTATGAATAATTTATGAAGCCGCTATTTTATATCTAATAATTTGCAGCCTTAAAGAAAGTCTACTGTACGCGCGATGACCGAGCGTAGGTTTAAGATATTTACAATTTCGGTAATAAAGAATATTTATTCAAACACAAATATAAGCACTTAGCTAGTGTACTTTCTGGTGACGAACTAATATAAATATAGACAAGATGAACGTCAATTAACGCATTAACTAACAACAAACAGCAAATAAGATAACACAAAACAAATTGAATACGTATAAATGGAAATATATGGTGAGGCGTGGTAATGCTTAAGTGGACTGTATGTACAAAAAATTGATCCTTACCTTTTATAACTGCAGACTGCTAACGCATATACGTAGCAAGATAGGAAAGGAGTTGGTTACAATGATTTGGAATTGATGATTAATGGATTCGTCACTTCACGCTTGTAGAAACGCCTCGACTACAAGGTGTATAAACAGCCAATCGAACCCGGTCCACATAACCCGAAGGTTGGTGAGTCATCACGGTTCTAGCAGGCCCTGACCCTCTCAACTTCTATACAACTTGCCCGAAATAACATCGGAAACTATATCTGAAAACCACTAACAGAAGACCTCTCATAGAACTCCAATGTTTTAATAAGAAAACTATTTTAAAATACATAGAAAAAACCAATGAAAGAGTAGTGATTTCCCTGTGAATTATCCCAAAGTGTGAATGAATGTGTGTGATAGCTTACACGTTGAAGAAATATAATGAGCAAGACTATCATTCAATATCTTATTAGTGTATTCTTGGTGGGGACTGGTAATTTCACACAAATTTTATTAGGTCTAATTCTTGCAAATTTACTGACAATCAATTCACAATTTCAATCGTGAATTTCAATCCCATCAGTACTTATAATACAATCACAAGTGGTTCAATCTTTTTTTTTTTTTTTGAGAACGCTTACCTATTTTTGCCATGCCACCTTTGGGCGATTCAAGTCCAATGCCAACAATTGGTATGACCACTTTCAATTCATCTTGTCTTATAAAACAATTCATTCATTTGTCTCATTCCTAAAACTGGACGAAGGATTGACTCCAGACATTCAGACTTATTTTTATAATATATTTTTATATTAAAAACTCGAATCAAATGCAATTTAAATAAAACTATAGGAATAGGCAGAACTCAATCGAACTGATGCCCGAAAAAGTTTTCAACCCTCAGAAATCTATAAATCAAGTTAAATATCGAACAAGGTTGTCTCTGACTGTTTTCAAGTTAAAAATATACCTGCATTAAATTACCCATGTCACATAAAACCTTTTTTGATATTTACCTGGATTTCTCAATTTCTGAGGGCTAGAACCTTGCTCGGGGCAGCTGTTCAATTAAGGTTTAGCTTTAACTCTGATGTCACAAAAAGTTCTCTTTGAGGTAAATAATGATGGCTTTTACTGTGCCGTTGTATAAAACCTTTTTTTCCGCTTTAACCCTACGCAGATGTATGAATTCGGGGAGAAGACCTAATTGGAAATATCTTAAAGAAGTAGGTTCTTACGGACCATCGTAAGAATCGTTATAAATGAAATTAAACAACTTGCGAAAGACAGAAAAAGTTGGAAGAGATGTGCCGAAGGTACCCTTTTAAGGTTAGCAGTCCGCAGGAGGTAGTCAAAGAAAAAGGAGAGGTTTCTTACAGCCAGCCTACAGAAAAAAAAAAGTTTGATTCAAAAAGCACAAATTAAAAAATTGAATGATGTTTGCGATTAAGAATGAGGTTTTATACTGCAATAAAACATTATCCTGGCTCAAGTGTTTCAACAACGCCAACCGCCAAACACCAGCCTACAAGGTACATAGGTTAACATGATATTTGAAGGTTTTGTTCACTTATAACCTCTTTCAGATGGTAAAGTCATTGATTAAGAACCTATCGCTGAAAAGTTCGTTGAATTTATCAACTTTTTGAAACAAATTTCCTTTGGTCTAATATGAATGCTATGGAACTTCTACACATGTCATTAGAAATTATTGTTAGTTAAGACCTACATTTGAAGTAAGAAACAGTTTTTTAATAGTAAAGCTGGAGTACCACATGATGTCATTTTGAGCACTATGCTCTTTGATCTAGAATAATTCGGTTAATTCGTTTTAATTTCCGATGGATCGTTAATTAAGAAAGCTACACTGCCTTAAGCGTAACTCAACTGCTCGGGAACTTTATTTTTTAAGGGCACGTCAACCTCGAAACCTCAAGGGTCATTGACGCCCTCCCGAACTCTTTAATTTTGCCAAACACATTTAGGACACAGCGAAAAACAACCATTAGTAAACTAGTCGAGGAGGACAGTGGTTTGAATTCCATGAAACCTCATATGGAAAATAACACAATTGGAAACTACAAAAAGCCCATACGGGACAAAGAAATTTATTTCCCCTTGTAAGCAGGCGCACATCTCTGAAATCTCTTTTCGTTCGGTTATTTCACAGCCATTACAGATGTGGATATACTACTATTGATAATTTTAATAAATTCATGGTGTAACACTTCATAAAGTGGCAATGCCGATGGATGCCACCGTAGTATATGGCGCTAGTGTGGTTGGCACTAGCTTTGTTGAACTTCAAGGCAAAATTTGGTTTGAATCCGTTATTAGCTGGATTTACAGACGACATACAACCACCACCAAGCACCCAAGATCTGCAATCAAGCATCAAGGCGCCTTTCCCAAGTCATATAATTTACAAGTGGCAATTTATTCTGCCTTTGTAAACTGCTGTTTAAAAACATTTGGTTTTCTTCACCAGATCTGTCATAACCTTTTAAAATAAAGTACTGCAAACCATCGCCGATGCCTCATATATGATCGTTCCTGGACTTAGAAGAAACAAACGAGAAGAACGTAAAATCTATATATGTATAATATTTTTGTCTACTCACAAAGAGTATAACCTATAAATATGTAACTAATTATAAATATCAGATACATATGTCAATATTCTCAAACATCATATAAAAATATCATACATAGAATTGAATTGAATAGTAGTTAACATATTTAAAATGGTTAAAATATAAGCTAAAAATATAATATGGGCAAGGCAGGCGTCTTAAATAAGAAAATCATTTAGGAAACTAAAACCAGATGAAAAGAACACTTATCACGGCAGGATTGCCTATTTTACAATCATACACCGAATCATATCATCATCATGTACCGAAGGACATCAGAGCACACCAAAACATTTGCTATTACATAGCGTAAAAAAATAAATAAAACCGTTCTTGAAAACCAACTTATTAAATTAGACGCAGAAAAGAGCTCTTTAAAAATCTTAATAAACAAGAAGATACCTTGAAAACCTAAATAAATATGAAATTTATTTTTTTCCGATTTTATGTAAGGTGGTTTTACTTATTTTATATAATATTTTAGAATATTGTCGAACTTATCAGGTACTTGATTTTTTAATATTTGCTTTAGCCTGTAAGGTTGATAGTTTATTTTTAAAAATGCTCAGGACAACAACAAAAAAAAAAACACTGCGAATAAACAAACATATCATATCTATAAAACACGACCTCTATCCGCAATCTAAAATATATGAACAGCCCATAGGAATACTGAAGACATTAAGTAAGGACCTGCAGCTGATCACCTTACTTAAGACCCCTATCAAGAATACAATGTTACAAAACCTGATAATTGTATTGTTTGTTATTTTTGTTTACTATTACATTTACTGTCATTACAATACTGACTGTCATTATAATACTGTTAACTGTCATTACAATACTGACTGTCATTATAATACTGTTAACTGTCATTACAATACTGACTGTCATTATAATACTGTTAACTGTCATTACAATACTGATTTGTTTAAATGATTTTACTTTTTTAATATTGCTGCATTTCTCTTATTGTTAAATACAGATTTAGCTACCAGGTCAAGAAATAAACAGGCGACATCGACATTATCCCCTCAACAGATCTTTGGTACGTAGAAAGTTTGATAAAACTAATTGATAGAAATAAGGTCCTAATGTGTTATTATTATTAGTATTTATAAAATTTTAAAACTATTCTAAGGCAAAAGATATTGTATTGGCATGCAAAGCCTAGCAAAAATGAAATGACCGATCAGATAGTTGAATGATAGATATTTAAAATCAAGCAAACGTAACTATTTTTGACTAATCCATTACATATTGCAACCAAAATATACATGTGCCCGATCTTGATCATGTAAAATTTATTCCCCTATGGTTTTTTTTCCTCATCTATTTCCCTTGCTATACAGTATCTAGATTATTTTTGTCGGTCGCAATCAGATGAAAATATCCTCTTCACAAAAGAAAAACAGATAACATTGACGCAATAGCGCACAATTAAATCTATTATTCATAACATTTAAGCTCAACCCACGGTCAGTGGGGAAAAAAAATGTTGATAGAGATCTGTTTAAAAAAAATAAAATATCCTCATAAGATTATTGATAAATAATTTAAAAATAAATTTGCTTGGTTTTCAGTATTGATTTTAAAAACATAACTGCAAAGTGTATGTGTTTTGTTTTGTGGTAAAATATGACGCACTAGTTAAATAAGTGATACAATCAATATTGTGATTGTTGATCAATTTGATTTTTCAAAGGGCTTTAAAAAATTTTGGTATTTAATTTAGGGCAGTAGTTAAGGTTGTTTATCTAGAGACTTTTTTTCATCCAGCGTATAAGTCGATTTTGAATATTTCATATCTTTGTTATTTTTTCTATCTTCCTTCAGTATTTTACGTACTAAAAGTGTATAAAATAAGAATAATTGCCAAAGAGAGAATACAACTCAGCTAAATTTAAATAATAATTTAAGTTTTGTTGATAATTATCAGCCACAATGTGTCATTCCGTACAATTTCGCAATGAAACCAATAGTAGAACGCTTCCATAATAAACGTTATTATTTTTTTCAACCTCATTTTCCTAAGATACAACACATTGAACCATTACATTGTGTTGTACCGTTGTTGTGTAACTCGATCCATCTGTAAGTCAGAGAGTATATCTGTCAAACATGTCGATTCACTGAATTCAACGATTATTAATACTACATCAATAAAATTATTTAAAAAGTTATTTGATATTATAAAAGAAAGGCTTAAAATCGCCGTTCAAGATGATTGATGAGTAATTAACACAGAAAGAATTATTGGTTAAAGAAGAGAGACCGTAGGCATACTGAATTAAGCACTCTAGATGAATGACTGGAGCTCTAAGGCGTAAAACTTAAGATAATCAACCCTTTTTTTGAAAGTTGGATAGACAAAACCTGAACAACTATTGGTTAACGTAAAAGATTTTAAAGGTAATAACGTATCACCTGAAAGACTTTCCCTAGCTCAGCCCAGCTTTCAGGTAGACTGGTTAGCAGGTCACGAGAAAAGAGCAGATGACATGAATAAATTACCAGATAATATTCAAGCTTGAGATGTCTCAGCATAAACCACTAATGTTTACAGAGTTCAATAGCATTAAAATTCAAGATAGGTCCTATAAACTGAACGCGCTCAATGAGAACCCAAAGCCAAAGTCGGCTTCTTCAAATCTTTCGACGAAAAACAAGGTGGTGGCAATTTTAATGAAATATTAAATGACTATGAGTTAAAAATACCATTTTCTGTTCTAAGATCCTGGAATTATTCACCAATAAACATGGCTTTTATAGCTCTAAGTTTCTCATGTTGTTTACTGGCTGATGATAAACGCAATGAAGGTATCAACGAATCGATCTGTTATTATTCATCTGATGATAGCAGAAAGAAAATACAGATTCTGGGATCTTAAATATTTTATAAGAGACGAAGGGAAGCAAAACTGAAGACAAAGTATTAGGGCATAAATGATCTTTATGATTTACAATGTCCTATACAATGTTCAATAAACAATAATAATAATTAAAGTTTGGCCATAGAAATTAATTATGTAAACTTTAAATACAAAATGTATTTCTAAAATTACAACTATTGTTGTAAAATATGCTTCCAACATATTACATATTTTTGAAAGATTCCTTTTGAAATATTTGTTATTTCCTTTGAATTTATGTTTTCAATTCTAGCGTTACTGTCAAATATAAATATAATGACCACTCTCATTTTCCGTTCAAAAGCTTTTCATTAACTAAGCGCTTCACAGTAATCTTCAGGCGCTTCGCAGCGATCATTCCACTACTACTCCCTAAGGAGAACTCAAATCATTAAGACCAACAAACATTGCTGTTATTTAAAACCTAAATTGTAATATCTCTTCCAATCCGATACCTCATTGTATACATTGTCATTTTGTGAGGGCTATAAACATCGCTATAACTTTTATCAAAAGATAAAATAAGGCATCCACAGGGTAATCATAGGCCATTACCAGAAATATTAGGGATACATTTCATACCGTATAAATTGACCGACTTCTGAAGACGGTCCGTAGAAAAATTAATATCAAAGACTGCTCAAATAAGGTGAAAGATCACTTTTTTGAGAGAATTAAACCGGGATCGGTATCCCATTGAAAATGTAAAATGACTTGTGAAAATTTCAACGTGCATACGAGGTGCATAGGATGCCAAAAAAAATCAATAAGCCACACAATAAGGTTGTTTATATGTACAATCATATTAATCGATATGGACAATTCTTTGCAGAAAGTATTGTTAGAAGATATAACTATCGATGGATTGCCGATTCAAAAAAACATGTTTTGTCGAGATCACGCCATACTAAAATTAACTGTTATCTCATCCCGGTGGCCGCTGTACAATTGCATTATTTCTAGAAACGTCATTGTTGTTCACATCCGCAAGGCTTCATCGCAACTGCTCCATTATCTGTACCGATAATTATACTCCGAGCATATGCATGTCTACACCCGCCTAACTTACACATCTCTCTCCTGCCATTCTAAATTACTATAATTCTTTCTTTTATAAATTAAAAAAAAACTTTTTAAGCGATACTAGAAACTGTATAATAATTGAATCGAGTTTTGTTTTTTTTATTCGGAGATAATGTTACGTTATCAGTAACGATTCATTAACAATTGTATAATTTCTCTGGACAGTGATTTTAATGAATGTCACTGCAGTTCAGATGCACCCACATTATCTCTCACTGTTTGTGAAATCGAAACATATTGTTTTCCTCCAGGACATGTCTATCACGCTTTTGCGTGTCGCAATTGTCATATCGTGTTGTGTGAACCCTATCCCATTAGAATTATGAAAAATTCTTTCAAAATATAATATATCGACACGTGATTATTACGAAAAACAATTTGGGAGATTACCGGACAATGGTAGGTCAGCCAATAGCACTATGCCCCTGGAGTTCACCCAGCTCATGAAGAAGGGTATCTCTGACCTCTGTTGATCAGGGGAAAGACTAGCAGTCGATACGTGGTCCTGACAAACATACTCCTTCAAATAACTGTCTGTCAAGCAAATTATACCCTCAGTAATTTACTTTTGATAGTACCATTTGGAGTTTTTGTCTTAATTCGGAATAGATTTTATTTATCATTTTTCTTAACGGATCAAAATCTGTCAACGTTTTTTTCTGTTTGAACCTTCCCCCCCCCCACCCGAGGAGATAATACCCGGATACATAAAACTTTGCTTTTAAACAATCTCTGATAAAATTACCAATAAATTTTTATTGCTAAACCCGAATGGAGAGATCTTCTTTTTAAAAAGTTCAATAGCTAGCGTTTGTCATTTTATCGGTATGCTCTCTTTGTGTTCTCGAGCATCCAGCGTAAAAATGACACTGACAAAGGTAATTAAAAAAATAATAAAATAAAAAAAATAAGCAAAAGTCTATGATAATAATAAAATAAAACAATTTAAAGGTATATTCCATAACTATGATTAATTCTAATATGTTTGAGTTAAAATAAAATAATTATACTGAAATAATTTAGTTCCGTAACTAACTTCAACACGCTTCCCCCTCAATTCTAAGCCTTTGTGACTCGAATCTCAGAAGCTATTGACATATAAAATTCTAGTTTTCAGCTTATTGTTGATGGCACTTGAGCCGATTTCTGTACATTGTTCTTTCTATCTTATTTAGAAATTATTACAAATATGTATATAAAATAATAAAACCTTTTTTTTTTTAATTTGAGCGCTTTCGACCTCTTTAGGGCATTTTCAGATCATTGGACTCAAAGAATCAGAGATCACAGCCAAGTACGTAGTAGTTCCAAAAATCGCAGAAAGTAATCTGAAGAACTATACATATCAAAGCGCCAAAAGCGCACATATTAAAAATAATGATTATGGAGTTAGATCTTTTGATTGTGATAAACCTAATTTTAACCTTTTCTTAAGCAAAACAAACTTTTATACCTTCATCGATTAAAAGTTTGATTTAACCAAAAGACGCTTTAGTCCAAAATACTTTTTCTTAAGTAGTAAAAAAAATCCATTAGATTAAGATTGCGTATGATAAAAAAAAAAAATGGGGCCACAATCTGCTAGAAATTTTTATCAAAATGATTTGGAAATGGATTCAAACTTCGTGAATCATTTCTAGAAAGCTGTTGTAGATTATGAATGACCTCGCTTACATCTATGTTGTCCACGAGTACAACCAGTTAGGGGAATCGACGTTGAATTTTATAATATTTCTCAGTAAAAATCAACCAGCATTGTTCAGACTGTTGGCACACTGACAAATCTATTACGGTATGAATCTTCTCCGCAATCCCATTAAAAACTATTAGTAAGTACTATTAATCCTAAAAATAATTAAAAAAAAATTATAAGATATTAGTCAAGTTTGAAATAGCAAATTAATGAATGCCTCATGATCTGTCAACTATAATTTAGCGTGTTAAACAATAACCAGAAAGCATTGACTTGCAGCTGAGGATAACACCTACGCAATAGCTCCTATCAGACGTCATAGATGTTTTGAACTCGATTGATAAAGAAAAGATTACTCAAGACATGTTTAAAAGTAATAATTTGTGTTTTGATTTATTAACATTTTTGTAAACACTTAATGAAAAGTCTTGCTTGTTTTGTTTTTTTCAATGTGAGAATAACTAATAAAGCTTTGAAAGAAAATCATTTGTTTCGGTTTCTGTTATTTTTTATTGTGATTTTTACCATAGCGTCAAATTTTGTCAGTTTAAGTCTAAAGGCTAGTTACGTTGTTACACATCATATATTTTCTAAGAAAACTGTGGATGGAAGTGAAATGCACCCTTCCTAAATAATAAGTTAATTATGATTTTAAGTTTTAATCTTTCCACATGTTTTAGGGCACTCACAATCGAAAATTTCAAGCTAACGAGGCCATGAAACTCTGGCAAATATAATGACGTATATTGAACTGCCTTTGTGCCTGCGTCATGGAGATCTTGTAACTTATGAACTCCACAATTGTTTTATTAAAAATGGATGTTATTCTTTCTTTTTCCCGTCATTTTTCTTGACCCCTGGTCGCACACGTACAGATCCAACGTCATATAAAGACGTATGCATATAACCCCTCCTCAAAATGAAGGAATCATTAATTCGTCCCTTGTTTCATTCGAAGCACTGTCAAGCCAAGCCCCCACAGAAGCAGTTCAATCTCATAGGACCAAAATCTAATAAAAAGGTGAACTATTTGTTTAAGTTATTTAAATTTTTGGATTTATTTACTGAAGGCTTAACCCCCCGGTGTAAGCAGTTTCTTGAATCAATAAATAATCATATTAGAAATTTATCACAGAGTGACTTCTTGAATATACAACCACATACCGCATTATTTGTATTTTTCTGTTAATTCAAATTCCAAACAATTTAGGACATCACTGAATTTTATTATTGCTCTTAGTTCTCATCTCTTCAATTGTACCTTTGAGATTTTGGTTCAACGATGATCAAATTTCTAGAATTGCCAATAGGTTCATTGCACCTATTTTTCATAATAACTGTAAGGAAAAATTTTATTGATAGTAATACCACAATGTGATTTTTTATTAGCATTATCATCAAATTCTTATATCTATTCTCCGCTGTTTAGTTAAATTTAATCCCACAGTTTAGCTTATAAAGGTTACAACCAAAAAAACATTTTTGATTAAATATGTTTATGTCCGGGATGCTCAATCATCTGTTAGATCAAAACTATAAGTTGTTAGTTTGAAGTAAGCAAATGAATAAGTTTTTATTTAATTTCAACGGATTTTTAGCAATAGAACTAACTTATTCATTCTAAAGTTTTGATTATTCAATTATTTTAATTTCACTTTGTACTTTCTTAATTTCTCTTTATTTAGTTAAAAAGATTTATTTGGTTTTTAAGTTTATTTTTTATGCACATAACTATGCAGTCATCGCTTTTATATGTAGAGGCTTTTTCTTCTTTTTTTGTTTTTAGTAAATTCTATTTTGCTCATTTTTTTTTTCTCCTCGTTTTTATCTCATTGTAAAATAAGTGGACCAATGGTGTAAATGTCTATTTCATTTAATGTAACAGAACTTATCGTTCTTATGAGGCAACCTTCAGATCAATATAAATCAAATTTTCCGTTATTTTGTTACCATTATTTTTGTTATAGTTAATATGTTATTTACTTTTTAAAATGTAATTTCGACAAAGTTGCAAATGGTCCGGTGCGTTACAAGAAATCTTCAAGGAAATATTCCATCAGGTCATTATCCTTCCACATTGATTTGGTTTTATTACCTCATATTGGCCTGTTGATGATGATATCAATTTTGAATCAAATTTAACGCATGATCCTCAACAGAAGTTTTAGTATTTCTCTAGGAACTCACTGCCTCTTTCTATGGCACGTCATCAATTTTTTGCTGAAGGCTTCATTATTTGCTGGAACAAACATTTTATTTATATCACGGCGATCGATATAAGGCCGCTTGAAGAATCGAAAAGATATGATTCAACTCTTTATTATAATTTTAATAGGAATGGTTTTTTCCTCTGATGGGTGAGATATGGAGAATAAAAGCTTGCGATAAGATCGTAATATATGCTATAAATGACCATTATTATCTACAACGTTTCGGCTGCATTTTTGTAAGAAATTTACTCTCACTATATTTTTTGGTAAAAAAAAAAATATAAAGGGAAAAAAAAACCTTTTCTTTTCGAAAAAGAATAATTTTAAACAACTGAATACAGGCAAATAATACTACTACAACAATATATTGTATTATTATAATTACATATATATAATGAGACATAGAATTTTTCAGTTAACGTCACATGTCCTCATTCCATATATAATAGTTTCAAAACCAAACCAAAACTGCAATTAATACGTAAAGATTAATTTTTAGTGGACCTCGAGTTAAAATTAATATTTTTATGTGTCTTCTTCTTTGTTAAAACATTATAAACAACACAATACATTTTACTGCATTATCTGTTGTCGCTACTCTTATAATTTTTAAGGCACCTCTACTTTCTTTAACTACGTAATAAATAAAGTCAATGTTGGTGATAGTCATTTTGTATTTGTAAATAGCTGCTTTCATAGTTGGTTGGCGGGCAAACCCTCAAGATTCGAAAACGGCAGACTAGTTGTATTATTATAACTATTATTAATATCATTTCCTAAATTCGTTAAGCTATGAACATATTACGTTGTTATACTGCTATATGAGCCAATAACAGGGTGTGAATAGGAGTATGTTGTTATACTGCTATATGAGCCAATAACAGGGTATGAACATATTACGTTGTTATACTGCTATATGAGCCAATAACAGGGTATGAATAGGAGTATGTTGTTATACTGCTATATGAGCCAATAACAGGGTATGAACATATTACGTTGTTATACTGCTATATGAGCCAATAACAGGGTATGAATAGGAGTATGTTGTTCATTAATCAATTAATTAAAAATTTCTTCATAGTTGAAAGTGTTGAAATGTCAGGTACCTAACGTAATACTTCGTTACCTACGAAACCATTAACTGTCATTTGACCAACCATCCCTTTCGACTTCTCGATGCTATGTGAATTTATTCTGAAACAAATGTCTAGCTGAACGTGTATCTATTATACTATCCTCCATTATATGAAGAGGGAAACACTTCACTTATCAACCGAAAGCAAAATCTCGCATCATCAAATCGTACAAAATATTCAATCAAGCTCCACAAGATCCCAGTTGTGAGAGTTGGGATCATATCAAATCTATAATTAGCAGAATGGCTCCAATGGTTTATTACTGTGTTATTTACGCAAAGTTTGGCTGCAGCTTGCAGATGTATATTTCAAAAAGACTAATTTTGTAAACGTTTTATGATACCCAACTACTCTCTAATGGGATGTGAGGATTCACTAAGAACTAAAATAACCATGCAATTGGCATTCATGTTTAGTTTGAAAGTAAATCTCAAATGAAACAAATGGCCGCTCCATTTCCTACGACCACACAGCAGGACTGGTTTTGAGTTTCCAGTGGTATAGAAATTGTTTAAAATAATTCTAGGCTTACTGGCCAATTCGACAACTTCAACTGTCAAATATGTGGTTGCGGGTTTAAATCGTTGAAACGAAAGTTTTCTATAATACCCTAAATTTACCTATTTTCCACTGGTCAATGCATAATCTAGCACTCACTTAATCCATCATCTATTGTGATAATATAAACAGGTCTTTTTACCATACATAAAGTCGTGCATCGGACTCTTAATGTGTTTATATAATTTTTAAAAACTATGAAATAGAATAAATTTATTGAATCTAGAGAAATCGTCCAATATTTTTATAAATGTATAGTAAATAAGGCATTGAGGTCCTCAATGCTTCATTTCGCTTTATTTATTTTTTATTTCCTGAAATCTAGCTCAAAATTTAAGAACATACACATCTCTGAGAAATGTCTTGAAACATTCAGTTTTGAAATTTGATTTGATTGAATCTGACATCCTCGTTAATATAATAGGGACTCTCAGATCAAGTATACCATTTTTGCAACACATCCACCATCGGCAAATAAATGACAAATAGACTTTTAATGAACCCACTTTTAGTCAAATTAAGCACCAATATTTATAATACATCTGTCATATAAACGGTGTTCCAAAATTAACTCAAGATAGCTTCGTATTCTAAGTAAGAATTTTTCTTTATAAGTCTGAGTAAATTATTTATCACCTGAAATCAGCATGTGCACTTCTTAGCAATTTAGTCCCTTCCTGCCTAACATAGAATAATTGTTGATAAAAGATTTCTTTTTGCCTGCAGAAACTATATTAAGATGAATCACAAATCATTCATCACAGCCAGTTGTAATCAGAAAGTCCCAGTCAATCAGTTAAATTATTTATTATCACATATTCAATAATTATTTCACTATTATTATTACAAGCTAACAAATCTTCACAAACGTGGCAATGCTCACGAGCGTTAGTAAAAACAAAGGCAAAAAGGCCATTAGTACAGGCAATTATGGAGCCAACATGGGGTCTTCCCTGGCTAGATAGAGTTGGGAATTCCTGCATGACGTCATAATGTTACAACAGAGGTCACCAATGAAGATCCGGCTTGAGGCGTCATTTTAAATGTAGCAACACGAAGGACATTGGCAATGTCGAAATGGAAATCGATAACTTTTTACCGACGCGCACAAAGCATAGCTACCTCAGTGTTTGAATACAACAAGCTTTTGGGCGAGATGAAAATGCTGCAGGTGAATTTTTGAATTGTAGAGATACGAATGCAAGAATAATGTAATTATAGGTGCTTGTGTGGTTACAATAACCACATGCCATATGTTGCGAAATTTGTATTTTTTTAAGGAGTATTAAGGGCTCTTCCGCATAACGTAATTGCTATGAATATGAAGTTCCAGGTTAAAATCTCTAGATGGAAAATTAATTAATTTAGTTCCCTTCCATAAATAATAGTGGGAACCTCGTGATTGGGTAGCGGTCCTTTCAGCCCTACATAAGAATACACAGGGTGCGAAAAAAATAAATGATCAAACAATTTAAAAATTAAAATAAATTATTTATTAAATAGTAAATAATTGAAATGTACATCCCTTGTTAATTTTGGGCAAGTTTCAAGATAAGCTTGGCAATAAAAGGGCTTTTAAGCACCTGTGCTGAGGAGTAGAATGTTAGGGATATGATAAATGGGTTGAAGGGTCGTGGTTTAAGGTTTAGCCCGCTTCGGTAAATTACCTGTCCCTTCTATAAAGATTAGATTCCAAACTTCAAAAACCGTTTTACTGTAACAGACTTATTTTTTCCCCAACGCCGATCCTTTTTGGCATTTTGCCTTTAGGGTATTAAAGGGAAATCTTTAGATGGGTTGGCCCCATCTTACCCGCAGTTCGGAGTACTCAGAGCGGAACAGTACAAGGAAGGTGGTCACTGAACAAACTTTTGCTCTACTCTGCTTAATTTGGCTTGTCTACTCACCCGTCAAGTGTTTTGCTTTACATAAATTCAATAACCACTCATTAATTGAAAGAGATCAAACTCTTCTCCGTGACCAACTTTATTAACTAATTTTCTTAGTAAATTGCTAATGGGATCCATCTCCAGTCTTGCTTTAACATTCTAATCAAATCCTTCATTACCAATTTTCATTTTGGGTTGTGGGTATTTTAAAATGGAGAACAAATATGAGGGACCAGTAGTCGTGAAAACTGAAATAGCCGTAAACAAAATTTGCATTGCTAAATAAGAAAGAAAAATTATCTCTTGTATTGAAACTCGACAACCTTGACCATCCATATCATCGATAGTATGTCTTTGCTTTTTAAAAAAAATGAATGGTTTGGTCTTGATGGATTGTCAATAACGGTAGTAAATGCTTTAGGTTGCATCGAAATAAAATAATATGATTGCTAATGAACAAAATATTACAAATTTGCAGTCTGCAGCGCCCAATCTGAACGTATCTATGTACAGATTGGCGAACTATTAGTTAATATTCTGGCATAGTTTCTTTCCATTTTTACAACTGTATACAGTATCTTGAGCTGAATAAATGAATGATACGATGAGTGAATATTAGTAACAATAATTAATATAACAATAATAATATTTAGTAACAATAATAACATTAATTAAATGTGAAAATGAACATCTAGTGATTTCTCCTCATTTGATGTATTATGTTGATAGCAGTTTATTTTAATTAATAAATCCCTACTTCAGCTGCTCCGGAGTCACCGTGGCGTGTAAGGTAGCTTTTGTGTTGCTTGTCCAAGTATGTGAGGATTTGGGTGTCTCTGTAGTTTTGGATGCGATTGAGGGAGTATTTATATTTAACTTGATCCTTGGGTCTACAAGTAATGAAGCCCCTGTTTTACCGATTCAATGCTTGATAGTACACACGCAGGGAATGAAAGATGCTTGCATACGTGTAATGTATGAATGCCGACGGATAATGGCGTGGGACTGTGATAGGGCAATTAGTATTGTTGAGGATGCAGAGCAGCATCCATTGCCATGGATTCAAGTCCATCTAGCTCGTCTTGTTGTAAGTCCCGTTTATTAAAGCAGGATCTACGCGTTAAGCACTTAAGCGGGCCTTTGACAAAACTTAGGAGCGTTGGGACACATGAAAATTTAATGACAGATGCAGAAGGACTCCCTTACCTTCAATCATTTAAGTCTGTCCAAGATAAATAGTCCAATTACTTTACAGATGTCAAAACACACCGGATTCGATGTATGTAAATATCTTAAAGCCCCTTAAAGTATATTGATCAATCATGTCTTTTATATTAACTTGTTGATGTGGCGTTATACTTTTTTTAAGATGGGATATAAAAAAACTCTAACCACAGCACTGAAAACAGGGGAATCGTATATTAAGTAGTAAACATAACAGAATGAACAAGTTATATTTAGTCAAATACGACTTGCTCCCCAAATATATGTCTTTATATTACAGAAAAATGTGGTTTTGAAAATATATACCGCATTGTGAATTGGTCAATACGTGATACGTTTTATAGTCCGCTTCACACAGCGCGAGTGAAAGGGAATTAAAGGACGTATTTTGCACTTGTGGGCCGACCATCACTTCATCACCGTCTAAGTATCCAGTAATGAACTGTAATGATTATTTAACTTTTACTTCATACTGTATTCTTACATTGAGAGAATATATCTGTGGTTAAGTCGGTAACTAGACTTAACCACCAAAACGAGTAGGTCTACATAGATGGTAAACTTAGTTTTCTCCTTGATATTGATTTTGAATGCATCTAGTTCTTAATGGTTCAAAAAAAAGTTCAGTTTTATCAAACACGTATGTTTTCTAGATCAGAAACCTATATATTATCACCCGTACTTTTGTTCAAAGATACTGGCCCTTTAATACTGGGACCCTAAAATGTAAGTCCCATCAAGAGTACACAAATTTAATTGCAACATGATTGTCATTAATTAATCGATTTGTTGGTTTTTAACTAACATTCCGGATTACTTTAACGGTCCTTGGGAAACTAAAAGTATTATAATTTGTATTCTGTCTTAATATACTGGAATTGTGGAAAATATTACTTATCTGTGCTTTTATAGCGGTATAATAGTTTGTAGGGTAAGGCCATTTGATGACTCTTATAATGATAAAAATAGAAGCAGCCTTTATTATAAAAACAATAGAGGGTAATTCATTAATCATATGGTATTAAAAAAATAAATATTACAGAATTTTAAGTATGGTACCAAATTAAAGACTTCGATGTTCTTTGAAATTAATATATCCTATTGGATCTTTAATGGGCTATTGGTAAGTCATTAAGAGCGTCAATACATCGTTTTCACTGCAATGAAACCTTAAGACCAGGTGTACCGATACGGTTTTTTAATGAAAAGTGCCACTGCGGGGCCGTAGCGATTCAAATGCACACATAACCATGAATTGACGCTAGTAAGGATTTAAGTGTAAGAAAACTTGTTGCGTTTGCTTACCTACAATACCAAAAATTTATTTTAAAGGAAGATGGGTACATCCATTTGTTGAAAATGATTAGAAAACGGGCGGCCAGATGGAAGGACGCACCGCGACTTCGCCGGAGCTATGTGTACACTACTTCTTCATATCCTAAGTACTTCAAGCCGTAATTACGGCAGAGAACGTTTGAAAACCGGATGTGTGCACTAAGCCTAAATTGTGTGATTTAGGTCTTGATGATTTAAATAGTGTGAAACTGAGTCTTGATAAGATTTTGTTTTCTTGAGAATGATAGAAAAGGTAGTATCTTAGCCGGAGCACTAATTACTGGAGCAGATAACGACCAAAATAGCATTAGACATCAGGCATGATCTAACCCAACCAGGTGCATATAGCTCGAGCCAACCAAGGTTGTGGCCTGCACTGATGGGAATTCCAACGGCCGATGAGGTTACCGAAATCCCTAGGAAGTACCGTGTCCTCCTGAGTCACTGGGCTAACATTTAACCTGCATTCCGCCATTTGTCACTATCGGGGGACTAACTGCCGTAGTGTTGCCACCCTTGGAGCAATCTTCGCTGAAACAGTAACTGCCAGATAGCGGTTATCGGAGTTTCGCAAACTGGCACAGTTCTGCACCAAGGCCTCGGGCGTTTCCGTTCTTGGGTCACCTCCAGACAAGGAAGGAATTCACCGTACGTCCTTGCATTAGACGAGATAGAAGCGTACACACGTTCTGCCCAATTGATATTTTTAATAACTCGTTTAAGTTTACTAATTGTCTTTAACTGACATTGAACTGTTATCATGTACAGTTGAAAATATACCAAGAGGAAAAAGGCAATTTGGCCGTTCATTAAGTATCATCAATAATTTAGACGTTTGTGGAAGGTTAATTTAGCGCATTCACTCCTTATTTAGAAACAAGAAAAGGTAGGGATCAATCAGGCGAAGAATGGAGAAAAAAAGCTACTTACGAATTCTTATGAATTCAATGTCATGTACCGAATTCGTAACTTTTCTGAAAAAATATATCGAAATTACATTAAAAAGCAACTCAGTAAATACAAAATCCAATTACAAACCTAAGGTATATGAAGAACTTGTTTGAATGATTTAGAATATAAAACATTTAATGTTTCAATGCAAGTTCATTAGTGACCAAGTTTGATTTTCGAATCGAACAAAAATGAAATGGTACAAAAACCTTCTCCAACGAGCGTTAACCTGGTGGAATGGGAAATTATGGATCTTGACGAATGTCATTCAAGGATACTAAAATTCCATGTGTTAAACAGAACGAACTTTAGTAACTAGACGTTGTTTACATTTTTAAATTTACGTTATTCTTCCCCCCCCCCACACTAATAGCAGTTATCGATCTTCCTCTTCAATTCAAGTTGTGTTTTTAAACAACAAACGTGAAAAAGTGGTTTGTAAAAAATATCAAAACTGCCGGTGAAAACAAGAGACCCAATTGCCAAGTACATGGGTGAATTTCCGGACCAAACATTTAATAGTGATGAGGGAATTTTATATCGTTCGTGCAGTGATAAGCCAGTTTCGACTGCCTTTAAAATATAATTTTAAAGGGTTCTATATAATCAGTGTAATGACCAACTCTACGTGGACTTAAATATTTTCGTGGTATAATTGTTAGGCGAAATCGATGTTTACGTGAGCTAAATTATCTAACTTTTCGTTCCCTTTTGTGAACAGAATTCTCTCCGTTCTGGTGACACTAGCTCAATAAATGAACATGATTCCAAGATAATTGTTAACAGATGTAAAACGCACTGTTGTAACTATGATTTAATAACACAATATAAGATATCGGCACGAAATTAAACTTATCTTACAATGAAAAAGTACATAAAACTAATAAAATCCGTCTCGTACGAAGAATGTTTATGAAGTAGTAGCACTTATGTCAAGGGTACAAAGATCAAATCAACGAACCTGTTCGTACCTCCAGCCCACCTCTTTCCAATACTAAGCAATATTTCAGAAATTGATCGAAATTCTCCAGTAATATTATTATAAGTTGACATATGATTATTATTTAGTTAATAAACCCTAAAACCGATTTGAACATGTTGACTTATCTTGACCTACACTTGCCACTTCAACAATTAGTTACAAGAAGGGCACATGTTTAGAGGCAGCTGAATAATCCTCTCCTATTGTGCTGTTAAACTTAGTATACTAAAATTCAACAAATAACTAACAGCTTCAGAAATTAAATTCTTATTCAATCATAAAGCTATTCTCTCTCTGTTATTGCACTAATTTATAAATATAGGATCTGATGATGACCTCGTAACATCGTAATTGCTGGTCATGGAAGCCAACAAATATTACATATAGTACATAAATAAGGACATCGAGACTGACCTTGATAGGAAAAGATGTTTTAATGATTTCTTGTAATTATACTACACAAAAAGGAAAAAAAAAATTTATAACTTTAATCAAAAAGTTTCAATCTTACTTTGATACTCTATTGACCATGATAGGAAAATGTAATCATACAAAAGTGATCTGGATAGATTAGAACAAGAGAAAAAATTGGAACCTTAAAATCAAAGAATTTAATATCAGTTTTCTGGGAAAATCTTGTGAATTTCATGGGATACATTACTCAACAACAAAAGAAGGAAACATTTTTTTTTTGTGTAAATCTACTAATCCCATTCACTTGATTCCCGTTTTCAATCAGACACAATCCTTCTTATACAAAATGATTCGTGATTGAGAGAATAAGCGTTGTTTGAAAATTGCAGGTTCTACTTGCTAGGTGTTGTTACTATCGTTTTTGTTTGGCACCCGGGGAACGGACAGGAGTCTAATAACACGGTGGGCCGTCAGAGGTGAGTTATTTGAGTCGTGTCGGATCATCCTCGGCGAATAACTAGTTATAGGCTACGTGTTTGCCAGCCACCATCTTCGAAAAACTCTTGCCTAGAGGTACATCGCTGATTTCTACCGGAATTCCCATTCTATACTAGAATTTCAAAAACCCGTCTTCCTAGTCTGCTTATAAATCATCCGAAACACCCGACGTTACGGCCACCACGCACCATTTTTACTGGTCGCACTCTGACAAAGTACGTTTTCTCAGTTTCCAAGAGCAACTCATTGAGAAGAGGTTTTAATGCATTATTTGCGGTACTCAAATAGGAACATTTAAACAAATATAATGAATCTCACGATAAAGGTTTCATGCATACAAACTGGACCAGCTAAAAAAAAATAGCGTAACAATTTTAACAAGAGTTTTGATTACTGTCAGGTTTGCTCCAAAAGGATATTTGGCCCCAAAGCCATAATATTGTTTTCATAGGAGCTCTTTGGCATCCCTCCAAAACTCAAAAACAAATAGTCATTCGCGAAGCTATTGGACTCGCCATCAGAAATAAAGTAAAGCCCAACGACTTCCTGTTGGTGTTTGCATGAATGACAGCTGTATTATGAATAATGCAGGAGGCCCTAGTGAATACCAATGCAGGATGAAAAATTTCTGCATAATTTGCAAATCGACCCGTCGGGTGGTCAAATACACTGCATACCACTGCAGTAAAATTTAAGAGTGGTTGGTGAAAGGTTTGCATTTTATTTAAACCTGAAGAGATTGACTATTTCTGTATAGGAGAATATTTAGATGTTGATTGGAAGACGGGTATATGCAGGATTAGATCAAGATAATGAAATAGTTTCTTGGATTTTTTTAAAGCCAAGAAAAGGAAATTGATTTGCTATCCAATTTATATATTTATGGGGCAATCAAAAAAATCATACCTACCCACAATCAAGAATTTTCTATGAAAACTATTTATCACCGGTGCACTTCAGTATTCTAGAATTACGGTACTGTATACCGACTTACGAATTCCACACTTACCTACGTGACTCTGAAGGGGTAATTCCACCAAAAAGTGTATGGACACCCGAGTCCTTGCATACTTAGACAAGCTACACAAGATTTACTGACTCAGGAGGAGCTCGATTAGGGCTTTATTAATTTAAATAAACTTCCATCATCGTTCACTATTTGTATGGGGAGGCATCATTGGCTGTTCTTTCTCATTCATTGCTTATATAATTTGTTTTTAATGTATAGTTGTGAATAAAACGATCTTATAGAACTGTCGTAATATAAATTGATATGAAATTTCAGGCCATATTGCCGCCTGACCCCCCCCCCCATTCCTCTGAAATCAGTTTATTTTATGGCCAAGAGAAATATGCGACATGCACCAGCTTAAAAGTGCCCCTTAAGATAGCCAAAGGGTTGCCGAGATAGCTCTAATTAAAGGCACGATGTTCCCTTTACAGACGCTTCGTGGTCCGTGTACTGGCTGATAAGGAATCCGTGTCCGGCTTTAGTGGAGGATAAAGTATTCGGCAGCTGTGGACAGCGGAGCGGACAACAAGTGCGCTAATTACCACGGCCTTGGCTATCTCAGGTATTAGCCCCCCCCCCCCCAAATAGATATTCATTGCTCCACACTATGCAGTTTGTCTTTTAATATTCCAGCCAATTACGAGTGTACTGTCTCGGAAGTAGGTGGTCTTACCGGAGATGAACCACAGCGGAGTGTTTTTTCCATCCTCACGTGGCAGAACTAGATTTTATTATGCGGTGACCAGAAAAGGGTGACAGCCAAGACAATCCACACTTGCTACCTACATTCAAACAGATTTGCCACTCAACAGACAGCTACACAGGTTTTGGTAAATGTGACATTATTGTCACTTAGAAGGATTAGATTAGACTTGTTGATCCATGGATCAGTATACTCACCATTTTTTTAAGGTTTTGCTAGTTTTTTTTATTACCTTTATGTTTTCACCCATTAATTTTTACTCGGAAGCGCCATTCGATATTGGGAAGGCATCGTGACATGAATATTTCGTATAAAATACGGTTATAATTAATTAATCAATTATTAAATATAAAACAATGCTTATTAGAATGACATTCCTTGAAAACCTAAGATTATTACGAACTCTAATTAATAGTGGAATTATGGAAACAATTACTCAACTCAACCTCTGCTTTTATAGAGGCATAATAATATTTTTTATGGTAGGACCATTTGATGCTTCTTATAATGATAAAGATAAAAGCACCTCAGTAAATAATTCCAGTATAATTCCATTTATTATAATTCCATTTTTATTTGCTGCTTGTGAAGCATATACTCACCCTCTAATGCTGTAGTATTCAATGATTATTCATACATGTCAGCTATACCTTGCAGAGTACATATATACCATGTACATAGATATCACTTATCTTATGCAATTGTCTCATTTATAGGTTGACCTTTCAGCATTTCTAAGAATACAGATTTTTATTCTCTATTTACTTGTTTGTTTCAAACGGAAAAGGGTCAAGTACGTTGGTGATATTTTGCAGTTGCACTGTATAAAATAACATCTCAAGCTGGATAAACCGATGGTGTTTTATCGGGCTGTTTGTTGATAGCTGGATTTAATCGCCATTTGTTTCATCAGCCGATGCGATAATACTCCCCTTGAATTAAAAACTATCGACGCAAATTAGAACTGTTTCATTTATTAAATTATTTAACAAAATATGTATCGACTACAAAATAACTCGGCCAAGTCAACAAACGCGTAGGACGTTGTAACTGAAGCATTGACTAAAACAAAATTTCGTTTAATACGAACAAAAGTAAAGACTATATGGCTGTTGCTCCATGTTATTGAAATTTTTCATTTTCATGAAAATGAATATACATATTGTCAACAATTTTGTCTATATTATATTATTATATTATATAAATTATATTATTATTATGTTAACATATTGTCTACATATATTATGTATAGTTGGCTGCAATAACCCATCCTTAAGTTTTCGTTATTATCTTACTGCCATATCATTCTTGAGTTTCTATGTCTATATATTTGTTTAGCCGTTCCTCAAGTATTCTTTACAAAATAGATATATATCTGAAAATATTACCTATCTATATATCCCTACGTTACTGTAGTCTGGGTTGATTCCTATTCTGGTTAATAATCTTCCTCCTTATCAGTCCATCCTTAGCAGCCATTTTCCAAACTCTTCTTCACTTGGCGACTCTTCTAATCAGCCCTCAAAGCGTCCGTCCATATTGTGGCCGTCTGGTGTTTCTTTTCCTATGGAGTATTCCATTCATCGCTTTTCTTGGGATTTCCAAATCCCCCATTCTAGTTAAATGATCTCACAGACTTAGTGCTGAGATCTACATCTGCAGAAGCTCTTTGTTTTTCGCGTTCCTCAAGCCTGCTGTTACTTCACTGCTTTAATAATTCTTCAGAGGCCATTTGGCAATATTGATTCCTTGGTTCATAGAGCTTACTTTAATAATCTTGCTTTAGTTGTCACAAACTACGGCATCGTTGTGTATCCTGACAGCCCAGAGCAGTAGTTCTTCAACTTCATTCGACGGACGTGGCCCACTGTCAAGCACAGAATTCTTTGCATTAATGTGTGCTCAAAGACCTTCTTCTTTGACTGTATATGTGTATATATTTTGTTTTGCCTCGAATCTCCGTCGTTTTGATTGGCTCTTATCGTAGTATTTTAAACAGTGTGGTTTATTTTTTTGTTAACAGGTTCAATATGGACATTAAACTGTTCCAGTTAAGCGCTTTAGCTTCTATCTTCCTCGCCATCAATGCAATGCCCAGCAACAGGCCTGGCTACATCGACTGCATCGACACCAATGAATGCGGAAAAGGAAAATGTTGTTCCATTGGTAAGAAATATTTTTTTCAGATTTTATTATTAAAATAAATCTTCAAGATCATGTTTGTAACGAGACAGAATATGTTCGATGTAAATCCCTCAGATGCTTCAACTTAGCACTGTAACAGCTGGAAGTTTATCGAAAGGTCAGACTTTTTCTCAGGGCATACATTTCTTCAAGTCTTTATTAGGCAGATTAGAGTCGAACTCATGCCGTTCTGGTCACTTCAATAATGCGCCTCTCAAAGCAATCGAGGAAAGATTTAATTTCCTCAATATGTGTCTCTAATTCCTAAATAAGAAAGTGTAGACATATTCAGGAAGGAGTCGATCAATTTTACTACTCCATATCACCGACGCACTCATTACCAAATAAAACGAGGCAGTATTTTCAGTAGCTAGCTACCAACTGTCAGTGTTCGTTATTATGAATATTTCTTCCTGATATGTTTGTTCTTTCAGAGGCAGGGACAGTGAGAGGGGGGGAAGAGGGGCCAAGGATAAAAACTTTTATTGTTGTATTTACTCTAATTAATCCTTTTTATCTACTCTTAATAATTAATACGTTCTACGTGTATTTTCATTTCTAGGTTAACCTCTGTCCCAAGCACCTACATAAAAACTAACAAAAAGTTTAGCAGCATGGGAATCTTATAATCCTTTGTTTGTTCTAGAAGTGTATTTATAGAGGGTGTCCCAGAATTAACGCAAAATTTGAATTTGCCGCCATTTGTGCAGTAAAGTGCTGGCAACCCTAGAAAAAAAAAACAATTTGACAGCTGACAGTTTAGGATTAGTAAAATTGGAGCGTTACACGATAGAACGTGTTTTTATTGTTGAACATTATCTCAAAAATAATGAAAGTTTGGCGGTCACAGTTCGAAAATTTCATACAAAATATGGTCAGAATAGTGTTTTGACTTCATCAACTGTGACGAGATTAATTGAAAAATTTAGGGAGACTGGATCAGATGGAGACACTAAACACACTGGTCGTCCAAAACCAAGCCGTTCAAATGTCAATATCGAAGCAGTGCGTAAGAGTGTTGTTGAAAATCCAGGAATATCAATTCGGCGTCGTAGACCGTGCCAAAAATGGATGATATTGTTGTGGCAAATATGCGGTTTCAACAAGATGGTGCCATATGCCATACAGCCCATGAAACAATTCAAATACTGCATGAGACATTTCCAGGTCGTGTACTCTCTCGTTTCGGTGATCAGAATTGGTCCCCTAGATCGTGTGATTTAACACCTTTAGATTTCTTTTTTTGGGGTTATTTGAAGTCAATGGTGTATGTCAACAAGCCCACATCCACCCGTGCATTAAAAGAGGAAATTCAACCACATTTATGCCAAATGGTCATAGAAAATTTCGACAAAAGTGCGTATGTCCCAGCAAAGTCATGGAGGCCATTTGCCCAATGTGTTATTCCATAAATAAACCTATCCTATTTACTTTATAATTCAATGAAAAAATAACAACAAAAATACTAAAAACTGTGTTTTCTATTTAAAACAAATCTTGCGTTAATTCTGGGACACCCTATAGATAATGTTATTTCCAGCAAAAAACCTTTAAGATCAATAGTGCTTTTTTTAGCCTTCTTGCTGATTGTCCACGTTTTAGAGGAATATAAGAAAGCATGAGTCAATATGTCTTGTATCGTAACAATTTGAAGTTGAGTCAGATTTTGCTGTTTAAGTGACACATTTACTAGGACGGCAAAACACCTATTTCCCGCTGTGATTTTGGCTGACAGACAATTGTCCCATTCCCATTGGGTATGTGTGATGTAATACCTTTTCAAATGAATACTACTCATTGATGTTCCTTCTGGGTTTGCTTCCTTTATGGTGAACTTTTCCTTACCCTGACTGCACCTTTATTTACACAACTCTTATCTTTCTCCAGGCTTCTTCATAGACGGGATAGCTACCTGTATTTATTTTCACGACATCTAAACCGTCTGCCTAGCTAAGTATAATGGGGGATTCATTAAAGATGGATTAAGATGCTTAGGTTCCAGATTGTCGAATAGCATTCTCCTAGCCCATGTTGATTTTTTCCCCTTGTTATCAAAATTATGGAATTCAATGTAGATTCTATATAAATGAATCTATTTACAATAGGTCATTATATGTTCTGTAGCTTGGCTACATTTATACAATTTTGATCCCATGTTGAAACCCCTTCCTTCCTTGTCTTACTCCTTCTGTAGTTAAGTATCTTTTGAAAGGTTTCCCTGAATATTTACGATGAAATTAAACTCATCCATGGTAATTCAACCCCATTTAATATACGAGGGTGGTCTGAAATGTTTCCGACCTAACAAAGATACAAGACGTTTTTTTCAGAAATTATTTTTTTATTTTTCAACATAGTCTCCTTGTAACTCTACACACTTCTCCCAGCGATGCTCCCATCTCTGTAACCCGTCCAAATAGTACTCGGCATTTTTCTCTGCAAAATAATCGTTCACGAAGGTGATTGCCTCTTCATTTGACGAAAATCTTTGTCCTCCAAGCGCAATTTTTAGATGAGGGAACAAAAAGAAGTCGCTTGGGGCTAGATCTGGTGAGTAAGGCGGATGGTCAAGCAGTTCAAACCTTGATTCATGGATTTTCACCATGGCAACCGCTGAGGTGAGAGACGGTGCGTTGTCTTGGTGAAACAGGATTTTCTTTTTCTGCAAATGTGGCCGTTTTTCCGCAAGTTCTGCCTTTAGCTTGTCAAGTAATGGTGCGGAGTATGCTCCTGTAATGGTTTTCCTTTTTGAAGATAATCGATTAAAATAACTCCATGACTATCCCAAAAAACAGTCGCCATCACTTTCCCAGCCGAAAAAACAGTTTTTGCTTTTTTTGGAGCCGGTTCCCCCTTTGCAGTCCACTGTTTGGACTGTATTTTTGTTTCGGGCGTATACTGGTGTATTCAAGTTTCATCCACAGTAATTAATCGGCGCCAAAACTCGGATTTATTGCGCCTAAACTGCGCCAACAGAGCGTTGGAAATGTTCATTCGAACACGTTTTTGGTCTGACATGAGCAAACGCGGCACCCAACGCGTGGACAGCTTTCTCATCTCTAAATGTTGATTTAATATGTGACAAACACGTTCTTTTGTCATGTTCATAACCTCTGCTATCTCTCTCACTTTAATTCGGCGGTCGTCTAGCACCATTTGGTGAACTTTGGCGATGTCTTCGTCGGTAGTTGCAGTTTTTGGACGTCCCGAACGTTCATCGTCTCCCAAGCTCTTACGACCACGTTTAAATTCAGCTGCCCAAAATTTCACTGTGGTAAATGATGGTGTAGAGTCCCCATACACAGAATCCAATTCATCTTTGATTTGCGTAGGATTATTGCCTTTCAAAAACAAATATTTAATGACAGCTCGATACTCGATTTTGTCCATTTTCATAAAAACACTCACATCGACTCACTCAAACGACTGTTACACAACAACTGCGCGTCCCAAATGGCTGAAACTTAGGTGAGTAACTGTGAACAGATGAACAACAAAATTCACTAGCTTTTATTTATGACTGCTGCTATCTTCATTTTGACGTCGGAAACTTTTCAGACCACCCTCGTATGTATTCTGTGTATCAATATTCTTCATGTATGTTTACTGCTCAGGTAGAGATGAGTTCTCATATGCTCTACCCCTTTCCAGACTTTGCTTCAAGAAGAGGATTTGGACAACTTTGTATTTCCTTTTACAAAGCTAATACCTACAAGGTCCTAGGGTACTCTTAGCTTGTATGTTGCATTCTTTTGATAAAGGAGTCATGAAAATACTTTGATGGCAACAGTAGAAACAATGTATCTCTGAAG
Organism: Acanthosoma haemorrhoidale; assembly: GCA_930367205.1. Classification (NCBI taxonomy): domain Eukaryota; kingdom Metazoa; phylum Arthropoda; class Insecta; order Hemiptera; family Acanthosomatidae; genus Acanthosoma; species Acanthosoma haemorrhoidale. The sequence continues at coordinate 28,746,291 of OV884013.1, read as the reverse complement.
TTTTTGCATTGCTATTGCTGTCTTGTTAGGGCAATGGGCATAAATCATTCCTCAGGTCTCTCGGTATTAAACATTGTGATATTTACTGTACAGAGTCATTTAGGAAATGACTTTTCTAGTTCAATTATTTATCTCAAATTTGTAGGGTGATTGTAAAAAAAATATAGAAATTACAATTATGGAAGCAATGTAATTGTTCTTTGACATTTAAGTATTGCTAATACTATTCCATATCCAAAGGTGTACTTAACTGGTTTACCCTAAAGTTTGATCTACCCAATGCATCACAGGGGTGACAGATATTACAGCGATACATTATCATGTCAATTTAAAGTAAATGTAGTCAATAATTGACTATAGACACATCAAAAACTGTAGCTGCTTTATTTGATAAAAGGAGTAAATAATATTTAAAATACTATTGTTTAATTCTTATTAATTAATAATGAAAACATTCTAACTGACGCATATTTACTTATCTTTTTGTTCAATTGTGCGACTCTATTTAAATCATCCTTTCCTATCTCTTTTTCACTTATCGTAACAACTTTTAAGATACGATATCAATATAGAAATGAAAATAATAGATAAAAATTGCATAATGGCACTTAAATTTTAGACAAAAAAAATAGCGAAAAAATAAAACATATCTTTTAAATATACTGAACATGAAGGATGTTTATGCAACCATAAACCTTAATAAAAAATATTCATAACAATCTTACTGAGAATCTATAAACTATTTACAGACGCTAGAACTTGCAACGTATCTACGCAATAAAAATTAGTATTACATAAACTATAACTAGGTGTTTATTTACAAATTATTGCACTGCATAATTTTCACATATATAAATAGGCAATAGTTTATATTTGAAAATCTGCTAAATGTTTCATGCTGCTTAAAGAGAGATGATAAATTGAAACTAGTCTTACCATAAGGTAATGTATCCATACTGCATAATTTTGTCCTATAAATTGATTATGCTTATAATAACAAATAATGATTATGATTGATGCTTACAAATTTATTTAGAAGCAGCTAGTATTTAAAATTAAATAAAACTGCAAGGAATAATACATAAAGGAAATAAACAGGGTTTGATTTCAAATGAAAAGTAATATATATGCTTATGAGTGAAAATTCATTGGCATCACCTGGTAATTGGACATGAAAACAGAGCCAATTATTATAGACTTGACTAAACTTGTCAAGTTTGTTAAATAAATCTTTGTTTTAGAAAAGTGTTTTTAATAAATTGACTCTTTTTTTCAATGATAATTTATACTAACATAAATATTTTTTAAAAAATAGTGAATATTGAAACTGTAATAGTATTTATATTTTCAGGAATGGGAAGATACTCTATACCACAGTGTCAACCGATGGGGGAACTGGGAGACACCTGCATTCCTAACAATGCACCACAAAAGCACTTGGACCTTTCATACCCAGACAACTCTACAGTCAACTTGAACAATGTCTATTACAACTTGTGTCCTTGCATGGGTGGTCTGTCCTGCAGCAGGGAGTCCGGAACTTGTGAAGACCCATCAATACATGTATCTTTCAACTACATAGATTATTAGTACATTACCAATGTGTAAAACTGCACAATGCGCACCTGATCTCTCAGTTGTGAATGAAACAATTGACTGATTTATAAAATTATTATTTATACATAAATATATATATAAACATATAAAAAAGTAGAAATAGAGAAAAAAATGAGTTAACTTGTTACATGTTTGTCCCATTTGTTGGATGTGTCTTCTTTTCTTTTGATATCCTCAGGTCAACCAAGTGCACGTTTTTCTTTAGTACTCTTAGATGAAAGTATAACTTGAGGTATCAACAAAATAAACTTTATATCAATATCTTTATTAAAAAATTTAGTTAAAGCTTTAAACAGTTTCAATAATCTAAATAACTAAAATTAACAATTACTAGCCAAAGAAAAAATATACTGGTAAGATCGAGGCTCGAACCCGGGAATTCCCTAATATCCTGTTGGAGGCTCTGCCAACTGTGCTAGCTTGCCCATGCAAATAATTATTAATAATAGTGGGATATTTATCACAACGAAAATTGATTATATAAAATGATCATCGTTAAAAAAAATGAAAATCCTCTTTAGTTTATTTTGTGTTACAAACTAACAGAACTAATTTGTGAGAATGATTGGATTTATTGTAAATATTCCTTAACCTCAAATTATAAAAAAGGACTATTCTCTTGAAGGAAGATACTATGAACGTATGAACAAAGAGACAATGTTTATAGCTACTTTTTTACATAAGATGCGATAAGCCAGATATTTTAGCTTAACCAAGTAATAATTTTCTATGATAAGTAATTCCTAATTAATTTTAAGTAATCTTACAGCATTAGTTTTGTGATAAAATAAAATAAATAGTCACTAAGAGTTTTGCTGTAAATAACTGATGTAATACTTTATTTAAATAAAATAATTTATAATTCTTTGTCTTTTTTCTTTTGCAAAAGATGTCTGCAATATAAAACAATGTACTACTTTTTAATAATGTTTCAAAAAAACAAAAGAGTAAAATATACTATAAACTATTCCACTTATAATTATATCTTGTAGGATACCAGATTTTAAACTGTTTGGTATCTAAGTAGAATATTGTAATTGTTATTGGTAAATAAATGAGACAAAAAATATTGATTGAGTTTCCATTTTTTTTTTTTTTTACTAACCACATTCTATAGTTGTGCGAAATTATCAAAACATCAACACATTTTCTCTTTCCAAACTCCAACAAATAGTTGACTCATAAAATCAAAATAATTTGCAATAAATAAACCACTAAGTCGGAATTAAAAACATACTATTTTTTATTAAAACAAACAAATAAATACAAATTTGAAATAAATAAATAATTCCATTAGATTAGCTCAGGGTAAGCCAAGGAAGTGACTAAATATTAACAAGTGATTCTAGATGTCACAAGAAACTATTTGGAAACTTTCCAGATTTTAGAGCTTAGATTTTATGTTATGTTCATTCTCTGTCAAAAGGGCTAGGATAAAATTGTTTTGGAAATAGTTTTATAATAGATTATTTTTCAAGATCCTGAAAATTTATAGATCAAATTTTTGTCCATCAAGAACATAATTACATTTTTGTGTTAACCCCCCCACACTAACCTAAATATTATAAATAATTTCTGTTGATGTCAATACAAAATGAGAGGACTACAAACAGAATTCAGAACTATAATATGATTGTAAAATAATTATAGCAGAACCTTAATTTACTATTAACATTGGACCATTTTAGTCAGTTTACATGAAAATTTGAAAACAGGAAGTAATTAAAATTTAACTCATAGCACTGTTTCAAAATTGTCAAAAAACACATCATAAATAATGGAAATATGGACATTAAAAAATTGTTGTGTGTGAAGTTTACATTCATCCCACAATTATAATCATCTAATTTATAGTAATACTATATATATTAGTATTTATAATACATAGTATTTTATAAACTAGTATTAAAACACATCACATATTATTCAATAATTCCAACATTCTTTAGACTACTTTATACTATAACAAGAATTTATACGAGAAGTAAAATACTAATTCAAAAGTATAGACTACGTTTGGATATAATAATATTTAAATATTGTATATATAAACAACAAAAATGCTACAAAATATAGGAAATAGAGGAACGCATGCAAGATGTAATTTCATAATGGTAACTAGGAAATAATAAAACAACTATATACATACAAATTAACATTAGATTTTACATAAAATATTTTGATACTTCAAAAGAGTAGAAACTTACTGACAGCTGAATTTGACTAACAATGTTCATAGAACATATAGGTTTGCGTAGAGAATGCAAAAACTAGTGAATAGCAGGCGAAAATTCCACAGGACGGAATACGCAGGAAATGCAGCAAACATAATAACGATTTTTATTTCTGTTTACAAAGAATGTGAAAAAAAAAGTCTCTTGGGCCATTTAGTACAATCATACAAACTTGACCGCCTAGTAAGAATAGCACTGTAACTTCATGTTCATGAATTTAAAAGCAATCTATGTGAAAAATTGATTATATTTGTTTAATATTACATCTTTACAAGCACTGTTGTTTTTTTTTGTTTATAAGTTTTTTAAAACATTTTATAGTATCTTAAATAATGAAGTCCAAAAGTTTTGAGAATTTAACATCTGTTATGATTAAAAATATTATTTAGGTGGGCCAATAAGTTCTAAAAATGTAGTAAATATTTTAAAAATTCTAATGTAAAACATCTTATCAATAAAAAAAAAAATAACATGATAGTAAAGAATGAAAATAATTAAAAGCTGTGAAATAGCTTTTTTTTAAATGGACGACAGTTAATAGCAGATAATCAGGCAGATATAACTTGTATGCAAAAACAAAATAGGTACTAATTAAATGTCAATTAAACACAATAAAAACACATTTTTCTTCCAAGAAATAGAAAAGAATGAGATGACAAAGGGATTTTATAATACAAAGGGACTTCCATTACTGGTAGTATTACATTATTGGTCTCCTTAAATATTATTTATTAAAAGAGAAGAATAAATTACAAAGTTGAGTTGTGATGAATATACTCATACCCATATTTTATGGGGAGTGAGTGAGAAGCCAAGTAATATTTGAAGGCAAAAGGCTGTCCATAATTGAGCAGTTTATTATTGAGCCCGAGGGAGGATCTACTTTCAAATATGTACAGTACAGGACACATTTTTTTTCATCAGTCTGTCTTGTGGCTTCATGATAAAAATACAATTATACTATAAAAATGATATCATCAATATGAAATTTTAATTAAAATAACACAAGCACCTTGTAATGAAAATACAATTTTTTGGCTCTTTTAGAAAACCTTAACTGAAAGATTCAAAATGCTTAAGTTTTATAATAATGACACAATCACGTTTATTTTCAAATAAATTCATTCAATTATTTAGAAGCCTTGACTCAAGTAAATCATTTCTAATACTGAATTCAAGTAATGTGTGTGTGAGGGGTAGGAAAGATAGATTAAGGCTTCATATTTTTTTGTAAACAAACTTTTTTTTAGATTATTTAATAAAACCCACATACATTTGACTCCCCCCAGTATCTCATACTTTGAATATTAGATATTAAGTTTATGATTACATTGAAATTTCATGAATGAGAAGATTATAAAGAAATATTAAAAAGATGAGTTAACTAGATATTTTTGTACCATAAAAAGTGTACATAACCATCCTGAAAGAACAGATTATACACATATAGGAACCTTACAAATATATATATATACAAACTTATATTTAGATGCATCACAGAAATCTTTACAAATTTTCTTGAAACATTGCCAAACTCAATTATTTTCCGGTTTTATTTCAAATTTAATTCATGTCTGAGTAAAAATAGCTTCTAAGAGCAACAATTACACTACACTACAGACTGCAAGTTAGTAATACATAAGCACATACATAACTCGCCATTGTACGTATCAAACTGAGCATTACAAACAGGCCTTCAGATATCTTAAACTAGGAGCTGACTTGTACAAACTGCGAGAAAACGCTACTAATCAGGTCAGGATAGTGAAACACAACACAAGGGAATCATATGTCAGCAAATGATCGACCAGACACAATCTCACCAATGTTGTTTATTGATCTTGTGAGTACAGGGATCAGCACCTTTCTTTCCAGCCTAAATAGCTTCAGCAGCGTTATACGGTTTTCAATCAATGCACCATTAGTTCAATCAGTCAGGGCTGAGGCCCATTTAATTTTATCGAGATGGAATTTTTTGCATAATAGGTAGGTTTTAGTGTGGCTACCTTAATAATATAAACAAACAAGATGGATCGGCCTAGAAGAGATGGTTCAGTGTAAATGAGCAGGCATATGTGGGAACTGTGTCACAGTAGGGAGAAATCCTATGATCAGCACACTGTGATCGATACTAGTCAGCCCCTGCCTTTCCCATGGATTATAAAATAGTACAAAGATACCGTCCATGAACCCCCAAATTTATATATTCACAGACAATCATCAGTCACACTTCCAACAAACCCTCACCACAGACTGAAAAGAAAATGGCAGTGCAACCTGTTTAAGTCGACTCAGTCGGTCTTATCTCTACTCTATAAGTGGTTTTGCACCACAGGTTTAATTTTTTATTTAAGCTGAAAAAACAAATAAGTAATAAATACATTTAAAATCCAAGGCCCTCCCATTCAGAAGAGCAGTAAGGCAGATTCATGTTTTACAACCTTCTTAATTAGTCTTGCAATGAAAAAAGTATGTAAGACAGAGCCAATTTTCAATTGGCTTTGGCAAACTTGCTAAAGTCAATGGAATTGACAATTTGGGATGGTTGCAACAGGCAGTGATTGAAGCTTTCATAGCTCTTGAAGCAGATGCTAGGTGATAGAGGGAAGCATAAATAAAATAAAAACAAATAAGACCCTGGATAACCAAAAATGAAGGTGGGTTTTGGACAATTAAAATTTGAACCTCTATCTGAAGAATTTGCATTAGTAAATTATGAACTAAATTTTAACTGTTTTAAAAATTTATACATATAAAGAGAAGTGAAAATAATAATAAACTAGAGAATAAACTACTCTACTTTTGATAAAAAATGAATATTTCTTAAAAAATTGATTTTTATTAAAAATAAATATGTTGAAACAGATAAAATAATCAAAAAAAGAAAATAATAATAAAGAAAACATGTTAAAATTAGCTCGAATTAGAGATTATATTGTTGTCTTACAAAATTACGTTTTTGGTAAAATTTTTAATTTCTTTCCAAATTAATTTGTTCTTAACCATAAAACCCTATCATAAACCATATAAAATAAAACTTTTGATCTTAAATAGCTTCAAAGAAGAGACTTAAGAAAGCTCAAGGGTTTGGGAAACAGAACCAACTATTTTCACATTATATTAACCAAACCAATACCTAATGAGAGAAATCAAGAGTGATTGGAAAATACATTTAAAATATCAAATGTATTATTTGTTTTTTAAGACCACTATCATAGTGCACGCATACACCTATCAATAACGATTCCTCTGAAACTGTTTGAAAATAAAGCCTCTCTCTTCAGGCTTGACTAATTTATTATTTGTTCATTGCTACTACAAATTACAAGGATCAAGATTTATCACCTACTAATTCACAATAGACAAGGTTCAACCAACAAAAAATAAACCTATACACGCATAAATCCATAAATAAACTTAGAATAAAATAAGATGTTTATATTTATATTTGGCATTGAATCAAGTATCAGATATTATATACAAGAAAATAAAGTTTCAAAAACATATGTACATTATAAAATTACAAAACCATCAAGGCTAACGCTTGGTACAAAAATGTAAATATAACCATTTCAAAGCTTATGGCAGCCTTCAATATATTATAAAGTCTAAATTAAGTAACTCCAACATTGAATAAATGTACAGTATATAGAAGGTAAAAAAAGTTTCGATGTTGTATTTTGACAACGGAGTTACCTAAAAAATATTTTTTTTTTTAATATTATGTTTATTAATAAATATGAATATTACAAACCATTTCAAATAGATAAAAATAATAAAACTTACCTCACGGGTTTTTCTTTTCTTCGACTGTTTTTTTGATATGATGAACATTTTGCCAAGTGAGTCCATCCCCATACGGACGATGAGATGAGGGAAAGATAACACGTAACCATGACCTATGAGTACATTAAACGTCGAGTATCAATATAAATATGTATTTCAAATATATGTTATGAAATTTAACTTGCCTTCCATTGCCAATTCCAAAAAATAACCTCAGGTTTTCATAGGGTCCATAGTCATAAGGATTCATATACTTCTGTAAACCAACAAAAGTTATTTTGAGAAATTTAAATAATTTTTTTTATTTTTCAAATATTCACTATTGCATGATTTCCTAAAAGACTCGATGACAGAATCAGATTATGTTCTTATAGGTTTATAAATATTGGTGGTGAATTCCGTAGCTTTTTATCACTAATTAAAGTAAGTAGCCAAATCCCATAGCATATCTCATGAAGAGGTGGATGCTTTGTGGGAATGTTGATTACTATTACTTAAAAAGAAGCCTGAAAGAAACCAACAAAGCATGACATATTTCACTTGTTAGGATGTATTAGAAAACTGTTACGCACCTGACTTTTCTTAGCCAACCTTTTCGTTTCAGCTTTATTGATATGGGCTTCAATGCTTGTTTCGCCTCTAAGGATGTGTTTGGCATGCCATACTGCCAACCATGATAATGCAATAAATGCACCTGCAAATAGTAAACCCTTGATACAACTTTCTCTTACATATAATAAAAATTGAATCAAAAGATAAAACATAATTAAGTATTAAGATCATTACCACTGCAGATGAAGGCCATGAAAAAAATCCCTCTCTTTCTCCACGAAGTGGGGGATATGGGTGGCTCAACAGACATTTCAGTTCTTGTTGCATTATCCCATTCTGGCTGAAATATTAATGTAAATTAGAAAAAAAAAATGAAAATATTTTGATTAGGGCACATTTCAGTTTATGTTCTCATTGAATAAAGATCTTCAGAATTACCTTGTTTCAATCCACAGGACCACAATTCTGAAGATCAATAGCGCAAAAAAAAAAAAAGTGATATTTAAATATTGCATTTTGAGAAGAAATTTCTTCTTATTTTATTTTATAACTTATAAAATTACCACTTATAATTCAATTGAGATACTTACAATAGGTATGATGTCAGCATTATCAAATCTTACAGGATGTCCGTAAAGCTCCTCATCATTGAGCTCTTGGAGCCAAACTTCTGTGTAAGCTATTTCGTATCCAAATATCATGATGAACAGCGTACTTATGGAAATAAAAACCATGTACATGAAGAAGTATCTGTGATTGTAATGCCCAACACAATTGTTAAGCCAAGCTATAGTTATGTTAAGGAAATAACATAATAAATAAATCAAGTTTACATAAGTACGGCAACAGGTTTGGTTTTTTAATGCTACACAGGACAACTTTCCACCAGTTCATCCCCAGCTCCTTCACTAATCCCTTTTATTGGACAAATAAAATAATATAAAGGATTAAAATAAATAATTAATCCTGAGGATAACTTTTACTTTGGTACTGTTTTTTGTTATAATATTATGTTTGGAGGGAGTTTCTGGACATCTGCGGTGAAAGTATAAATTAATTTAATAAAATATATAAAATTTATATAATATATTAAAAGAAAGTTAAATAACATGACCATTCATGAACAAACAAAAAGGATACGACAATGATGATCCATTTTTAGAACACATCTGTTACAAACTGAACAATGATGGGTTCTTGGTGGTTTGGGCGATATACATTTTCTACAAATACTAACTGCTTCTTGAATCATGGTCCCCTTAAATTAAAATAGAGTGAAAAATTATAAATGGATGTACTTTCTAAATACATACATACCTAGTGCTGCCATACGTTCTGTTACAACCTTTGGAATTAGATAAAAATATATATTCATGCAGGTAAATAAATGTCTCACTGTTTGTTGTTTATATTTGATATGAAGCTTATAACCCCTTTTAGTTTGTCTCTGAGTTTCATTTGGACTTGATGGATTATCAAGCCATTATTGCTCTTCACAGGGTGGGTAAGTCGAACTCAAATATTTTTTAAGCATTAGAAATTGTTTAACCATTAAAAATTAATCGAATTTTGTTGTTGTTTCACACAATTAATCACTTCATTGGAACCAAGTTTGTAAAGGACAGGCCCCAGGCAGGTCGACTACGTACGGTAAGAACAAAAATGTCATTAAAGCAGTTGAAAATCTAATTTGAAGAAATCCATTAAGAAAACAAAAAATAATGTCAAGTGAGATGGGTATTTCACCAAAGACAATGTTCCAAATCATCAAAAATGACCTTCAAATGAGTGCCTATCAGAGAATGACATGACAAAGGCTGCTTCACTTAAGAAGATTAGAGAAGAGAAAGAAAGAGAGAGCAATGGCATTTCTAAGCAAGTACGTAGATATTGTTTTCGGACGAGAGAATTTTAATCATCAGAATGAGAAAGTGTATGCGCACAACTCCTGGGAAGCCCAAGATTAGAAGGGTGGACGAGAGCACTGTCCGAGCTCAGTGACGGTTTGGTGGGGGTACACTTTAATGGTACCACAAAACTTCATTTTTGTGAACATAGCATCAAAACTCAAGCCAGGAACTACCAGGAAGCGCATAGTCCAGCCCCTGAACATCGCTCCCTTTGCTGAAAAACACTAGGTTTTCCAGCATGATTCAGCCCCTGCACACAAGGCTCGATAAACTCAGCGGTGGTTGGAGGATAATGTCCCTGAGTTCACCAAGGCTTCAGACTGGCCTTTTCTCAGGATGTTCAGATTTGAACCCTCTGGATTTCCAACTTTGGTCACTTCTGGATTTAATTGCTTTCCACAGGGAAAGAAAGCCTGAAAAATTCCCTAGAGAAAGCAGTTGACCATTTTCCACAAGAAATACTCCATACAGCAATAGACAACTGGCCCTGCAGACTACCTGTGTACAGACCAGAGGTGGCCATTTTGAATAATATTACATCAATTGTGAACAAAATCAGTGAACTCCCATGTAGTCCAAAAAAAAAACGGTTCCGAGAACTTTTCCAGCTAAGTGACGGATTTTGGCCTTCACTGGGCAGGCTTCATCCTTTCTTCGTCACAACTTACTCGACATTTTTATTCTGGGTGATGGAGCCATGTCTGATCACATGTAATGATCTCCTTCTTGTCAGCATCACTTTAGAAGTCTCTCACAGATCTTTAACCTGCCCTATTTTTGATTTTTAGTTAACAACCTCAGAACCCTTTGAGTAATCATTTGTCTAAAGCCAAGATGCTTACTACGCACTTCTGATGTGATTTCGTCAACAGTCAACCGATGATAATATCTTCAATAAGCTCTCAGGGGCGACAGGGTATGTGAGACCTCGATCATGAATTCTGTTTTCTACACTTTCTCGGCCACCCTTAAATTGCCTGGGAGTGAAGTTCTGGAACAGTGTAGCATCCCTTAACTTTGTCTTCAAAATGAGTTCAAAACCGCCGAGGGTTTAACCCCTTCATTGGTTAAAAACTATATAGCAATGTTGAATAACAGGAACCTCTTGATCACTCATGACTGAGGCCAGAACAGAAATTAAACTTTTTGAACAGCTTTAAAGATTTTAAATAGAATTAACATTAATTATCAATCTAAAATCACTCACTAGTACCTTAGGAGAGTATCCTGGAGAGGTAACAACACCTTTGTAGTAATGGAAAAGTGTGTTCCATTTGAGCCAGTTTCCAAAAATAACCAGAAAAACTGTTAGTTGCGGGTCTTTGTTCCACCAATAAGGAAGACCAATACAATATGCAATAGTTATAACCGCCATCATTATTAAAAGTACGCATGCTACAAAAAACTAAAAAAAAAAAAAAAGATTAAAAACTGAAGCATAAAGAATATTGACAAAGAATTATGCAAATATTAGTGACATTTTCGGCTTTGTCCACAGGGTTGTATGTTACATCATGTTTCCCCTGTAGCTTTTCTTTTCATTACCTTCTATTGTTTGAATTTTTGAGGTTATACTACACTTTTCTCAGGATAAGTAAGGAAGTTGCCTTGAGGAAAAAGGGGTGTAAGATCCTCAAAAATCTGATGATTAAACTTTAGAAGGTGGAGAGCAGAATATTGAGAAGAACTTTATGCAAAGAAGGACTGGAAGAAGAATGTATGTTATCTCCAGCCCAGCAAAAAACTCTAAAAGCACCATTAATCCTGCATAATTTATTATATTTACTAACGGGATTAATGCTATTTTATATGAACACTATTGTATGGATACAGTAGATGAATACTTGGCCAAATATGTTGCATGTCAAATTGTAAAGAGTTCTCACTTAGGATCATTAACAAGCTATAAAAGTCAGCATCAAATTAAAAAAATATATACTCAAACAGTCTTGAACTAAATGAAGAAGTATTGAATTCAGATAGAAAACAGAAATAAAAGTTTGGAGGTAATATCAGAGTTCCAACGCTGCTTGCTAGCTCCTCAGTGTCACCTACCAAGTAAGGGGACAATATTGGTCGACCCTATCTTTTCATGAGGTATTAGGCCACTGATTTAATTTTAATTAAGCAATCCATCTGGACGCCTAAGAAAAATTGTATATGACAAATTTACAGGCTTAAATCCAGATTTTGCTAGAGTGGCGACTAAATCAACCTTGTGACTGAACATCAGATATTTTAAGAACAATATTTGGCGCCTCTCTGAGGAATTAGTGACATCGGAGCATAACTATTGTATAAAAGTTAAATAATCTAATCATTAAATAAACAATAGGTAAAATGAACTACAGTAAATAATTTTACACTAATAGCCTAAACAGAGCATTTATAAATGAAATTTTAATAATATATTTTTATTTATTCTAGGATCACTGTCTCCTAAGATAATTGCAAGAGAAGCCAAAAGGGTCTTAGAATCTAAAATAAATGCTAATTCAAGGAAGGAAAAATTTATAAATATAATTTTTGTGATTTAAATGAGGGGAATGTGCATGCCATTTGTTAGAAAAATGGAGCTCCGGGGTGAAGACCTAATAAGTATGCTGCAATAGGGAATAAACACAGATCTTAAGGGTGTAACAGGGCCAATGGGAGCGAATTGAACTTGGATAGATGTTAGCTGCTGGTTATTATTGATTGAACCAATAAATTGAATCATTAAAACAAGATCACAAGAGGTCCCACCTTACAGAATTATACTACAACCAAAGTGAGAAAAAATTAGGGAGGTATATACGATTTACTGGGTAAAAAATAGGAGAAGATAATGAAGATTGATGATGCGATTTAATGTGGAGGAGGAACAACAGGGAATTCATAATATATGGTCTTACTAAGATAGGTGTAACAATATGCAACAGTAATAGGGTGTAAGGTAAGGTAGGTGTGTAGGTTATGATTAAAAAAAAAATTCCAAGATCCAAGAATATTTTATGGGTCTATTATTCAGAAAGAGAGTAGGGAAAGAAGATATGGTCTTTAGCATAATTTTATAACGTTTATTTGTAAGATATTAACTGATGAAATAGTTTAAACTTATCTCTACTTTCTAGTAGTATTAGGTAATCTACTTACTGGTCCCAAAAATTTGGTAAAGTTATCAACAATACTAAAAATTGGTTCCATGACAACATCGGAAGCATAGTTTTTGTCTAAATGGGTGTTAAAAAAGAGAGATTTGAAGCATAGCTTTAAGTTCTCCCAATGCCAAATGACCAGAGACCTAAAATATTACAAAAAGAAATTACTAAGCAAATAATTAAGATTTTAGGGACCTCTGTTTGAATTAAAAGCACATCCATTACTTGGCCCTATTGTAAAAATGAGAGATAGACAGAATCATATTCGTTGTGAAGTATTATCTTATAGTAAAATAAATCATAGTTATCGCTGCCGGCTTTTAAAGTCGTTTTTAAATCATTATTTTTGGAGCAATATCAAAACTTGACACTGAAGTAACCTCCGAGCTGTCATCCATCGAACTTTTTTTATATCGAGCAATATGCAATCGATCCTATTTCCGAAAAGAAATATTTTGTAACTGAACATTTTAAAAATGATTCGAAAGAGCAGAATAGTTACTTGTACGTTTGTAACTTATTTTCGTGAATATTTTTCCCTTACAATTTTAATAAGACACCGATATATTTGTAGTATAATGACGAAGATCGATCCTACAAGTGTAAACGATAACGAATCATTTGAATTTGTTTGGTTGTCACTCAATTGATAGGTTATATTAACTCTGTTAACTCTGATCAGTAGTGAGCTGCAACTCATGAATGATTTATTATGTTTTCAATATTTCTCCCTCGTGTCTTCCACTGTAGAGGGCTGTCGGTGAATTAATGCTACTCGCGAGGAATAATGTAATTGCCTCATAATATTTAACTTGTTGGACAAAATGAACTCCAGGAAAAGAAGTGGCTCTGGGTCTAAAAGACCCCTAAAGGAAAAAATTGTTCAGATTTATGAATCCTTTTTTAAAGTGTGTGAGATTTTCTTCTGTTACTAATTGACATCAAACACAGAATGTATTTTATTATTTCTATCTACTTAACGATTTTTCAGGGCGAGGATTTGACAAGACTGAATCCAAATTTTTGGGACGAACTTTTCCTGTTGAAGCCAAAGGTGTATCCTCGTTTAAGAATTATATTCCATTTTAGCGAGATTTATTTTTCCTTATCATAACTTGCTTTTCAGGTCTTGGTATTAGAGAGTGAGATTTTACGACTCAATGAAGATCAGTTGTTAGCGGCTAAAGAAAATATTAATTGCTTATTTGTACAATGTATAGAAACACTAGGAAATGACCATCAGCTGCGTATTGTGTATGCCCTGCAGGTTTGTATAAAAATTACAACATACAATGATTAAAATTTAGTTGTATTTGTTGTTGAGACAATTTAAAATTTTGTATTGTATATTTTTTAGACGCTGTGTGCGATCACTAGCGCTGTTTATAAGACATCAGGGCAGTGTGGTTTTGATGTTATTGATATTCTTCTCGGTTTTGATACTGCCGAGCAGAGAATGAAATTGCTTTTAAATCATTGCAACAATTTGCTAAGTGGTGAGATCTTATTTACTGATTGTTTGTTAGAAATAAAACATTAACTTTTCCTTTTTATATTGACTTTCATGAAGGTTATTCTTAGTTTAAATATCTAATAATGGTTATTTTTTTCTTTAATTCCTACCGTAAGGTATGATGTGTACTTAAGAATTGGGGAAACATATTGTTACACTTGTAACTCATTGCAAGTTTCATTATATTGCTCTTATTATTCATCATGCTCCTTAAATCTATTTTTAGATCTTTCACAATATTTGCCAACTGTACTGACAGGCAATTTACCAAAATCATTATTTTACCGTTAATAATAATAAATGAATGCTAATAATCAATTTTTATAATTATAGGCTTTATTATTTATTCTAGTCAAACATCGAGGCAGCTCAAATTATCTAGAAAACTGCTAACGATGGGTAGAATGGCACCAATACTATGATCGTTTTTTTACAATCATTTCATGTTTTGAGTGAGTGTAGCTTGATATTCTGTAAGTGATTTTCTAGAATGTGTTATCAGTTTTACACTTTCATTTCCTTTTGTGATAAGACATTTTTATGGTGCTTTTTGTTTCTTGAAAGATATTGTGCTGCCCATACAAAATAAAAAAAATCCTTTTAAACCTATTTTGCTAGATCATTTTTGAATCTAAAAAAAAAAAATTAAAAAACACTGATTAAAATAATTATTGCCTTTTTTTGGGTGTGTAAGGAATTTAACCAGATCCTGGCTAGTTAAAGAAATGTAGCCAGTACTGTTATAAGAAGTCATAAAACAAAATTACATGTTGAAAACTTGAAATGCTTTTTAATTACTAAATATAGTTTTAACAAAACTTGCATGGAATTTTATAGAAACAATAAAGAAAACAAACTATTTTTGAAATCAATTCAATCTTCAAATATATATAACAACAAGGAGCTAAATTAGAAATGCGTAATATTTAATTTTGTTTTATAAAAACCATTTGTTCTCCTGCTACACTTCATTATTTATTGTTTTACTCATACATATACATATACTCATAATTAGTAGTTTTTGTTGTTTTTTACTTTAACTGAATTACATTATCAAGAGAAAATGTGTCCAGATGAAATTTGTGAGCATCTAAGATCAAATAACATGACTGAGCACTTGTTAAAAAAAAAAAATTGTGGTTTTTTAGAGTTGAAAAATATAGTCTCCTTATTTTTGTGGTTTTATTAATTGATCCAAGTTTTAGTGGTTAATCTTAATTAAATAACTCCTAAAAACTACTTTGTATTTTCAAGAAAAAATACTTTGATTTGTCTGTTAATTTACCCTAATCAATGAAAGAAAATCATTTTTAATCTTTAAAAAAAAAATTGTGATTAGGCAAAATTAAAATGCTGACCAGAAAACACCTATTAGAATTGTTTGATGAGCAATCTATTTTTATTTTTGTTATTGTTAAAACTTTAATTGTTTAAATATTTTTGAATTCCTTTTTATGTTATAAACTTTTATTTGTTCTTAATGATGGGGATATCAGAACTTAAAATCTTATTTAGCTTCAGAGTTATAACTTGTGAAATCTTAAAAGATATAGGAATGAGACAGATTTTTTTCTAATTATTGTATCTTATTGATCAAAACTTACGCAGTGTAACTAATCTGTGGTGTAGTAAAATGCACCTGTAAAATTTCAAATTGATTTCATCGTTTCTATGATTGTTACTGTTGAAAACAAAGCCTGGCAATTGCCCCATACCGGTTTAAAAATAAGGCCTAATCTTCAACCTTAGTGATAATTTTTGCGAAGCAAAAAAAATTTCATTTGTTATTCTTGGGTCTCGGTGATCTCAGTGGTTAGCATAATTGCTTTATGAAGGTTCTAGGTTAAATTCCCTGGGTGGGTGGTGAATTTTATTTGTATTGGTATTTATGCAGAACTTGAGAATATATTAATACCCCAATTCAATTTTTAAAAAATTCTGTAAAAGACTATGTTCATAGGAGAATCAGCGCCAAACTTGAAGTCCCTTTGCTTAAAGTTGTTACTTCTCATGGTCACTGGAAACGATAATGTTAGTCAAAACACATTGCTTGAATTTGTCATGCTAAACAGTATTTTTGAAACGTTGATTCAGGTAAATATTTAAAAAAAATATTAATTATAAATTTCTGTGTTGGTAATTGTTTTGATATCATTTTATTTTATGTTAATAGTTACTTTGTGATAACCGTAGCAGATTACAACATGGCCATGATGTCGTATTGCTGCTGACGCTTCTTGTAAATTATCGGAAACATGAATCAGCTAATCCATATATTGTCAAGTTATCAATACTAGATGATGAACTTGCTTTAAATGGATATGGTCAGGTAATATAGAAATGAAGAATGTTTCAATCATCTATTTTAGTAGGTTTCAATTAACCTTAAGGGGGATTTTCAATCTTTAGGAACTATAAAGTTTTTATAACAATGAGACTGTGACTTACCGCAGTGGTTATGACATCCGCTTCATGTTATGAAGGTTCTGGGTTTGTGTCTTTTGGAGGATAATAATTTACTGGACCTATATATAATGGAGCAAACTACTATACTAGTGTCCTAAGCTCTCAAGCTTAATAATTACATTTTTGGTGGAAATAATAATGTTTAAAACATCTACGAGAGTGAAGTATTTTGTGAAATTATATTTGAATCAGAAAAATAATAATAATAATCATAGTGATGAATTTTGTATTTATATTAACCCTTTTGAAATAGAACACCACTATATTAGCAGAGGAGATATAATTGATGGAGATGGAGATATTTTATATTATACAGTAAATATATATTATTACGTTTTTTGAAAAGATAACGTAATTTTATTTTTAACTTTAAATTTATTTTATTAGTGATTAACTGCTGTTTAAGGTTCTTTTAAACAAAATAATTATGGCAAAAGATTATTTTTAATTACAAATAAACAAAAAGAAACTTATATTAATTATACTTGTCTATATTTTTTTCTTCAATGGTATTCTTTTTTAATCAAATTAACTCTTCTTCCTGGTGCAACTTCTCTTCCGTTCTGCTTCCAGGCCAACAAAAAATAACTTACTGAACTTGTTATTTCATCACTTGACTCAGACACATATATCACAGGCTGATCCCAAACTAGAGAGAGAATAATTCTGTGTTCTCCTCATAAAACAACAACTATACTATATCACGGGCCAAAACTAGATGAGTAATTCTGTGTGTGTTCATCATGATACAACAACAACTGTACTATAAAAATCACTAGACTCAGACACCTATACACTAGGCCGGTCCCATAACTAGATAGAGAATAATTATGTGTGTGTTTTCATCATCACAACAACCAGTATACAATCTTTTGTTTTTTTCATCCACTCTCAATTGTTTTTATTTGCCTTCTTGATTCAAGATTGGATTAAATATTTATATACAAACTCAACAATATTTAATATCACAACAATATATAATAAATAACTGTTGTGGCCAACACATGCGCCAATGCCAACACTATCAGACGTTATCTTCTACTCTGTTCACAAACCGATGTTATATGTGTACCGGTGTGTGGCAAATCAAAGGACTACGGTACTCACTGTAAATAATTAATGTTCAAAACCAATTTTATATGCATGCGAAATTAATAGTACCACCCTATGTAATTCTAATATATTTTGTGTTCAATAAAATTTGCTGACCAGCTGATTCACAGGCTGTTGTGGATAATCATGTGACTGATACTGATTGGGATATTGGCCGGGGTTGCCAATATAAGCCCATTGCCGTAGAGTTCAAGTCAGTCTTTGGCACACCTTTGAATTGGTCAATTCAGCTGCACTGGCTGTTTGTTGCTCTACTCGAGCCGTGGCCTTATTTATTTACCTCTTCCTTTCTAATTCATATCCTTTCCTCTGCACCTCTCTGTTCCCAGATCTAGTCTCATTCCTGTCTGCCTCCACAACCTTCCTCAAGGAGTTTGCCAGCATCTACCCAGGACCCCTTCCACGCGGAGTACGGCTTCTGGTGCATCATAACCTTCTTAGTGGAACTCACCTGGTGGTTCAATCTGCCTCTTTCTGGTTTACACTTGCCTTTGTATTAGGATGGTTTTTGCCTACCATTAGATACTGATTGTGAATTTGTCGTCATTCTAAGATCATGTAAACTACCTCTACCTAAACACTTGTTCCTCTTCTCCTGAACATCTACGATCGATAGGAATCAGATCATGTCACTAGCATACTGGAGGTCAACTATGCTGCCAGGAAAGGTTATATTCCATAGAACTTATCTCTTTTTATGTCACCAGGGTTAGGCCAGTAAAGACCCCTTCAGTGACGTGCTCAACAATAGCAATAATGTATTTTATGTTCCTAATAGATATTTACAATTAATATAAAAATAATAACTAACATTTAATAAAATGTTTCTAGTCTACAAGTTTACAAGCTACTTCAAAATCATAAGCCGATTGATCAATAACAATAAAATTTTAATTCTCATAATAAATTGCCAATCACTATCAACCCTTTTAGTGCTGACCGAAAAAATTGTACCCTATCTAAACAACAAACAAACAAAGTCGATGTAACTTAGTAAAAAAAAAATTATACATATAAAAGTAAGGTATCAATCATGTGATACTTAAAAGGGATCTGTAGACATTAATATGTCATACATATTTTAAACCTGCCGTCTTAAAAGGGTCAAATAGAACAGAAACTTCTTTTCTTTTTTGATACTTTTTGTCTGATTATAATTTTTGATATCATTTTTGTACAGGTCATATCTTCGTCACTGTCTGAATTCTGTAAGCCTTTTAGCCTAGATCAAAAAGAACCTCAGAGTGGAAGTTGGTTTTCTTCCTTATCTAATATTATTGGTAATATGTTTCTGTCTGAAGACGCTGGTACAAGAAACCGGCAAATAAGGTATTGTTCATAGATTATTTATCTTAATTTTAAAACATTTTTTAGTTATAAAGAGTATATTTGGTTTATTTTTACAGAGCGAACAATGGCGTCTTGGTAGCACTGTACGAAGCTGTACATTTAAACAGAAATTTTGTCAGTACATTAGCTCAGACACAAGCTGAAGTTACTACTCCAAGCGACACAGAAATAGTTCCAGAACCTACAAACCTATTAGGAACATTTTTCCAATATTGGTAATTGATAGTTTTAAGGTATAACATTTTTTTGATTCTAATTCCTTATGATCATTATTTTTTTTTTTTTAGTTCAATAGTAATGCAGGATACGAAATGCGAAGCAAGTCAAAATACTGTGAAACTGTGCTTTGTTGTTCTCACTTGCGTAGCTGAAGACCATTACGCTAATTCTGTGATGCACGATGTCAATCTAGTCTTCAAAATTCACCTTCACAGGCTCCCGATGCGTCACAGAAACATCATATCAGAGAAACCTTCGCAGACCCTCGCAAACACATTATTAGGTAAAGTAATCATTCTATTATTGTATTTTAAATAAACCTTTCTGTCTTGGCATATAAATTAACCAATATGATTTAGTGTACCTAAAATTTTGAGACCGATCATCATCACCGATTTTAAAAGGTTTATTTTTATGAGCTCTGGCTGTCTAAGGGCAGTTCTGCAAATTAAATGAAGTATTTTTCATCACAAATACCAAGAAGTTTTTTTATTGCAATAATCTAATAATTATTTATGAAACTCATTGTATGTTCGACTAGTATATTTTGATGTTGTTTCTTGAATGATTTGAAATAAATACATTTGGAAAAATAGAATTTAGTTCTTAATTGCTGTGAAAAAAATTCCCCTTATAAATAGTCATTTGAATAATAAAATATGTTCTGGACTGAACAAAAACATTTCACATATTCTTCGCAGCTCCCCGAGATATAATCATTTTGTCAATGATTATTACAATTGTATATTTATTTAGATCTACTCGTGGAATTTGTGATGAGCCATATGATGAAGAAGTTACCATTGGAACTGTATCTGCTGTGTGTCGGGGTCATGCATCGTGTGCTGTGCTATCAGAAGAGGTGTAAGGTACGGCTGATCTATCAGTGGAAGGAACTCTGGGCTTCACTGATTGCACTTTTGAAATTCATAATCACTAATGAGGCACACTTAGCCAAGAAAATGAATGTCTTCCATCTAGCCCATCAGGTATGCTGATCAATTCAAGACTGTTATAATAGATTAGTTATTTTCAAGAAACAAGTCGAATGACTCCACGTTGTGAGCAAGTAAGTAGAGAAATAGGGTATAGATGCTTCTTAGGGCATGTGTGGATGTGTACTGTTTCTCTGCATATTATTACCAAAAATGTACAAAAGGTGATTATTACCCATGACTACATTTTTTATTCTTTAAACAGTCAGTTTTAATTTATTCCTTCAAATAAGTTACTGTGGAGATCCCAGCTTTATAATTATGATATGATGAAAATAATTAAGTTAATCATTAATCAGGTTTCTAATATTCTCATAAAATTGAATGGAAATGTTATAATTTCATAGGTTATTAATATCTTCAATTTATTCATCACTTACGGGGATACTTTCCTTCACTCACCCGCAAATTATGACGAGCTCTATTATGAGTTGATACGGATGCATCAGGTTTTCGATAACGTCTACTCAATGGGTAACACTCATTTTTTTTAGGTATTGAATCTATTGTGTTTCTATAGCAGTTAGACCACTAACATCATATTTTATTTCAGCATTTCGTTATTCAGCAATGGAAGGAGAATTCAAGGACACAGCTTTAAAGCTGACTAATAGTCTGGTGAACGTTAGGTAATTAAAACAGATTCTTATTTATCCCACAATTATATAATAGTTATAAGTGTATAATTATTATAATTTATGTTCAGAGCAATAATCAATCACTTCACTCCCAAAATCGATGCATGGCTTGCTGGACAAAGCTTATCTACTCCAACTGAAGAACAGGTACATAACTTTTTATGATAAACATACTACATGTGTATATTTTAATAATTATTAGTGAAAGAGATAAATAATGACATAGGTGAGATTCGAATCTGGGACCTGATTTCTAACTGAGCTATTATATCTGTTACCAGCAATGAATAGTGTTGTCTTTCTCTTTCAGTAATAAAAAATCACTTATCATGAAACATTTTCATCCTAGAATTGGTGAATTCGTTCTGTAATTTAAATTTATGTTGTAGATTTTGGAAGTTGTTAGGAAAAGTTATGACAGTCTTACATTAAAACTGCAGGACAGTTTAGATCAGTATGAAAGGTATACTGAGAATCCAAGACATTCCTCTTTCTTCACAACTATGGTAAACCATTTCATTCCTCTTAACATTAATTTCTATTTATAATTTTCTACATTATTAATGACGTTGTCTATCATTCCTGAGCCCAAAGAAGGAGAGAGGCTTAACTCTGAAAAACATATGGGAATAGTTTTTGCTTGTATTTAGCTGTAGACCGAACCTTAACTTTAGAGCTCTCTTCTAACTTTATATATTAAGCTAATGGATGATATCTGGCGTAAGCTCATTGAAATAGGAACCATAATCGTATGTTTGGTATAATTGCTAGGATAATTGGCATTACTCGCTCTAATGTTAGTGTTGATTAATTTCTTAATTGAATACTTATTTGCTCTGGGAAGTAGTTCTCTTTTGTAAGTATATAATTATATTTCACAGCTATGCTAGTGGTGTATAGGAACTAACTTGCTGTTATTTTTTATTGCTTGCATGACTACTATTTGAGGAAATCTGCTTTCATCCATTTCCCTTACAATGTGATTATATTCTATTCTTTCTTGTTCTTGTACGAACGACACATATTTTGGCTCAGATTATGGTACTCCTAAGATATTGCATTATGGAGTCTAATATTGCACATTGGTTCACTCCATTTTAACCTGTTACTATTCACCAACTTCCACCCA
The DNA here is from genome assembly GCA_930367205.1 of Acanthosoma haemorrhoidale. Lineage (NCBI taxonomy): Eukaryota > Metazoa > Arthropoda > Insecta > Hemiptera > Acanthosomatidae > Acanthosoma > Acanthosoma haemorrhoidale. The sequence continues at coordinate 28,723,629 of OV884013.1, read as the reverse complement.
ATACTATTTATTGAAAATCCACTGCTGTTTCATTTTTCTTTGGAGTGGAGGTCCGTGGAAAAATTAGTTATAAATGTTAATCCAAGATGTTTATAATTTGTAATCGGTCTATTGGTTTTTTGTTATAGTGTCATGTTTCTGCTTTGCAAGGTATACTACCTCTTTTTTTCTGGCATAAGTATTATGATTAATAGTCAGTATCTGAGGTGATGCATTTGCGATCAGCTGTAGAAAAAGTTATAAGCGCAGTTATGAAAAATAAGGCTGAAAATTATGAAGTTCTAAATGGGTAAATCAACAACCAGTCTTTTTCTGATTTTATGGATCCACCAGAAATAATTATAAAAATACTTGTAATGTAAGTACACCTAACTCTCTTTACATTGTGACCATTTTTCGGATGCTAAATTGTCGCAGTCAATAAGAAAGGTAATGTATGTGAGTTCTCATAACTCCCCCCTCGATTGCTACTATCATCATCAAATAACACTTGAAAAACAATCTGTGAGATTAAGCGCGTCTTGTGAGTCAATTCACATTAATCTAAATGAAAACCTATAACATTAAATTTTCATTTATTAGATTTTAAACTATGGTTTAAAAATTATTCTTTAATGTATGCCTAATTTTGATTATATTATTTTCATAACCATGATTATACTAAAACTATTTCTACAACGTTCTCTCTTCATTATTACAAACTATGCAACATGAGATTTAGCCACCAATGCCTCATTGATTTTATATAAACATTCTTATTTGAAAATTACTATTCAATCATTTTGACTCCTAATTTTCTCTATACAATACAGATTAAACCATAAATTATGTTTTAATTAACAATTAATAAACAATAAATTAATGACACCAAATTATTTTTTATGGAATCGCTGTTATTTTTAGCATCATTGTGGTTTAAATTATATTTTCCTCTCATAATTTTATGCTTCTAAGTCATGGAAATGAGCTGCGAACACAATATGGCGGTATTAATTACAGTTTGAATAACTTTTTATTATTATAAATCCCCTGAAATCACTACTGCATTTTTGTTTAGTTCATTGATCCCTTTAATTTGATTCCCCCTCCTCACTCCTATGATAAAATATTTATTTTTTGTTTGTTATGAGAATTATTGAGCCTTCTTTATACTTAAGGGCTTAAAAACAACTGATAATGAGATTTTGAAGTTTAAAATGATAAGGATAAACAAAATTCTATACCTTAACACCGATATTTGTTTTATTATTATCTGATTTCATTCTGCAATGCATTGATATTTATATGTATTTTTAACAGATAACAGCAGAAAAAAGGATAATTTTTTTTTGCAGTGCATGTAAGAAATTTGCACTTCACATTTAATATATTTATTATCAAGAAACATCACAATCTGAAATGTTTGCATGTTGAACGAAGGCATAGATTTTGAAATTGTTGCAAACTAATAAATTAACATTTATGATTGAATTATATAAGTGAATAAGTAGTTCTATTTTTTTCATGTCATTGATTGGGACATACATAGATAATCGGGACTCCACTGTTAATAAATAAATAATGACACTCAATCATGAGTTTGCAGTGTTTTTTCTGTCGGATAAATTGGCTACTGTGTCACTTCATGTCTCTCAGTAAAACTGGGGATAGGAGTCTGACGCTATAACTCCTAAGAGCTATAGGTAGCAGTAACAAAAACTTAAAAACACAAGTAAAATCGTTCTAGGACGGAAGTTCCATTGCTGTACTCCATTTCTTTTTTATTTTTCCAAAAATGGTCTTATATTAAAAGAAATTTAGTGTGCTTTATGCTGATATAGATTATAATTACAATTTAAAAAAAAAAATTTTTTGTTGCTTGTAGATTCACCAATTAAATAAGAACAACTACTTAGTTTCCATCATATACATATTTTCTTAGAGTTGTCTAGGAACATATCAAGAACTCTGGCTAATATCAAACGATTAATGTTTATGAATAGCAATCGATAAACAGTTTTTGCATAAGCATCTTTGAGAATGGCAGTGTTTTTCTCACACAGATTATTTATTTTTAACATCTAAAATTTTATTATGAATAAAAATACACAGTTATGAAATTTTTAATAACAAAATAAAGTATATAGAAAGAGGTGGTCCTTGTGTAACCAGCTTTAATTTCTTAAATTATTGCGACAAAACTACTGAATATTGTGACCAAAAATACTTAGTTTTATTTTGTATTTATGATTATATTATTAGAAAACCACCTGAAAATTATTTGCCTATTGCAGTCAACTTGACTGACATTAAATATGCCAGTTTGGGCTCCCAAGACTTACTTGTTTTTTAAATTTCTTTTTGCTTTGCCATCTTTACTATAGGAAACAAATTAAACCTCAAAGTCTAAAACATCTTTTGAGCTATACTATGACTTGAGAAATCTTAAAAGTAAAAAAAACAAACAGATTTTTCAAGTATTTTTTTTTTTTACATTCTTTCCATCATTATAGCTTAACATAATATACAGTATAATCCAGATTATTATTGAATATACCTTTAAAATTTTAAATTGTTTTTAAGGTCACTATTATAGAACATGTAGGCATAAATAAAAATGATTAGCCCATACTTGTTTGAAAGTAGAGCCTCTCACTTTGGGCCTCCCATTTGTAATTGTGGAATCTCTTCAATTTGGTTATATTAATACTATATATGTATCTGTTTTAAAAACTATATTCTGCTTTTTCAAAGTGACTTCTATTTATTTAAATGTTTTTCAATAATCTTGTATTTTTTATTCGTTATCTAGGTGAGAAACGTAGTAAGCGATACTAGGCAAAATATAGACTTTGCAACATTAGATCTACAATCAATTTTGCAAGAATTTTCTACGATTACATGATGGCTGCTTCGCAGTGACGGGCCGCTAATAATGCTATGTAATTCTTCAAACATAGCCTGTATCGAACTGTCGATATGTATGTACATTCATTCCTGGCATCATGGCTATAATCATCACAGCCGTCACTATTTTGTATAGTTTTATTGAAGCAATCAAGTTTTTTTGTTTTATTTTGTATATATACACTTAAAATTTAAATACATATCTATTAGCTGCATAGCTAGTAAATTTTATCAGGTTAGATGAAACAGGGTCTAGCCAAATCGTATAAATTGTGTATTCAGTACTGTTGGATTTAGATTTTGAAACTAGATTCAATGGCACCAAATGTTCAACGTCACAAAAATTAAGGTAGACCTCGCCACATCTAACCTCACTACATGCTTTAATGTAAAACATGTATATGAGTACTTGTTAGGTTATATAATATAACTCAAAGAGTTTGTTTAAAATTTTTATATAAAATATACATAAATTAAAGTTTTATATTTCTTTTGTAAATGTGTGTACTACCTATTCTTTTTTTCTCAGTCTATTTATTCTATATATGTAAATTATTTATATTTTTTTGTGTTATTATAAAACAATCATTGTAAAATGATAAGTAAAATAAATACAAGTTTTAAAAAAAATATTGTCATACGTCCTCTTTTTGCAACCCCAATTCTGCCGAGCTCTTACCATCCGAAAAAAGGGCCTGGAAAAAAATTAACACAATTTTACATCTGTAAATTTTTATAAAATTATTAGAAATTATAAAAAAATATTTTTTTACTTAATGTGAATAACGGTAATGAGTTGTCTGCTGTCAGAGTACAGTCAGTAGGTTTTCTTTAGAAAAAGATACTTAGCTGCACTGATGCGACCAGTTGTTGGAATAGTTTTGTAATGAAGTACGGAGTAGTGTAGTGGCCTTATATGCTGGAGTTCATGTTTTAAATTTAATATCAAATCAAAATAAATCTAAACTTCAAGTCACATGATTCATCACGAATTACATTAATAACTTTTTTTTAAGTTAATCCATTAAATACCCTACATACCGTATATATTATTAATCAAGATTAGTTTGCACCAAAATATGCAGAATACCTGTACACACAGGAACACATCCAGTACATTATTGCTTCTTTGCGAAGCTATTTCATTGGTGGTTAGTCAAGTAATATTTTAGAAAGCCACATTAGTGCTATAACATCATAAAATTAGTATTAAGGTAATAATTAATATAGTGTAGTAGGGTGGCACTAATCATGGGCAATTTTGAAACTTCATTTCTCACTAATGTTAAGAAAGTAATGCCATTTCTCTATCCAACTATAAATACATCATTAGTGGAGCTGTTCTTACAGTTTTTGAGTAGTAAATGTTTGGAATTGGGACATTTGAAACTTCGAACAGAGCTAGATATTAAATATTATTAGCTAGATATTATCAAATAAATGGTAAGTCAGGTTGTAACTGGACTGATAATGTTGTCTATCAAGTTATTCAAACTATTTAGTTTACCCTGAAAATATGAAAAAGGATCAACTCACGTATTTTATAATTCACAAAAAGAGCTTCAATATTGAGTAGATATTTTAGATAAAATTAATAGGTTTACAATTTAAACTATTTTTATTCTTAAATATAATCGTACCGGAAAAGGCTCATTGGTAAGGTCAGGAACTGCACCACTATCCTCACACTTGGTAGCCCGCAGGGCTGATAAGTACAAATCATTTGAGATCTTGAGAAATCTTACTTCACCAAGAGCATTGACCGTGTAGTCATACTTCTGAGTCAAATCTGCAAAAACAAGAAAATTAATCAATGGAACTCAGTGTTTAAGTTTACATTCCAAATTATTTTAATTTTCACCTGCCTGAGTTTGAAGAAAGTGCGGATATACCAAAGCAGGTAAAAGGACCGCTTTCGAACTTGAGCTTCTCTGGCCCGGGCAACTGCACTTCCACTCTCCCTTCTAGTACCATTACAAATGATTGGGCTGGTTCCTGTACAAAGCAAACACTTTTGTCTCAAGCCTTACCACATTACCTTGAAGGCAATGCTGAGTAGTCTTTTTGTTGCAATGATTCTTTTAAAGACTTCATACATTTAAAAAAATAATAATTGTTTTGAATCTTACCCCAATTGTTATAATTGCCTTGTCAGGTTTTGTTCTCTTCATTGTAGTAACATGGTATATCACACCTTGGTATAGAAGTCTTCTTAAGACGTTAGGGGAAATTTTGTCTTTGCGAAATGCTTCCACTTCTATAAAGACGAATGTCAGAATTAAATACTTGGCCAAAAAATTAGTAATTATCAACATTTGATGCTATTTATTTTTTATAATGGTAATGTTACTTGCACTAGATGCATGTTTTGATGGATGAAATTGTCCTCTTCAAATTATCGATTCATGTTTTTTGTGTAGTGAGTTTATTTATCTTGATAAGTTATGATCTCGAAAGATTTGAATTTATTTTTAAATAGATAAAAATCTATCTATCTTTCATTTGTTTGTATATAGGTAATGTGCTAGTAGTTATTAGAAAACAATTTTAATAACTGTTTTCTCAACACTTAAAACATATTATTATTCAGGACACCAGAATATTTCATTTGTCAGCCTACTGATTATATTAGAAAAATATTTAGTTTTTAATTACCAAGTAATTGATTAATTAATGACCCTCCATTATTTTTCATTGGATTACTTTTGTTTATAGCATCTTTGATGTACTCTCCCTTCCAGTTTTCAAATTGTGTCTTTATCAATTACTACTGTCCTCTCAAACTGACATTAATTAACTAGTTTCAATGTTTTTCCATTATCAACAAGTATCTACTTACAATATTTAATTTATTGTTTGTTTTAAATTTCTATTTGTTTATTAGTTTATTCACAAAAACAAAAACTGTTAGAAATTGTTATTCTCTTCACAAAAGCTTGTAGTTTTTGTTTATTTATAAAACTTGGCATTTAAAACAAAATTATCTGCAATCCTGTTTATCTTTTATTTTGGCTATATATGTATTTTTAAACATTTTTGTTCATTCTTAGGGGACTAATTTCTTTGAATAAAGCTTATTATTTCATTTCATAAAGGAAAACTAATTCTGATATTAAGTTCATTTTCTTTTCAAAATAACAGTCAACAATTATTTTCTATACAGGTTTTATAATACGGAACAGAACCAAGCTAATCTAAATCCAAAAAATTCATTTTAAATCTCTCAAGACACCAGAATTTATTTTTTAAACTAACATTCTTTCTTTTATTTTTTTAATTGAGTGTACCAATAGTGATCTGTTGACTAATCAAGCCAATGGCTCAATACACATAGGCTAATTAAGTTATTAGCTCCAATTAATTTTAACTAGTCATCAAGGCCTAACAGCCACCAAAACATGTAATAAGCTTTCAATCTTAATTATTTTGAGCAGTCATTATATCTTCATGCAACACAAAAGATGAACAAACCAAATTCTAAGTATTGGAATGCGGCTATTCTGAGCTGTGGAGAGATGTAGACTGTTTTGCTTTCATACTTTTCCGCAAACACAGTCAAGAAGTCACTAGCCATTTTAGCTCTTTCCCTCTTTCTCTTTGATCGATTATCCACTGTAATAACATGAAATTTGAAAAAAATTATAATAGTTAAATTATTTACTTTAGAAATATTGGTGTTTTTTCTGTGTTACCAATACTGTCAAATTCATCTACGATTTCAGCCTGTATCAGTTCTTCAATTACGTCCTCAAGGGTCACCAAGCCTACGACCTCTGGTCTCTTTTCCTGATCTTTTGTTTTTGTAACAAAAGCCATATGCCCTCTCTTTCCTTGAAATATATTTTACTCAATTAGTACCCTTAAATATGGATTCACCAAACAATTATATCATTACAGTCCACGATTATTCCATAATTCATATTTAAAAAAATCTACCTTCTTTAAAAATATTAAATGCTACATCTAATGTGGTATCGGCTGACATGTAAACGACTTCATGGTTATAGATCTCTGCTAAAAGTCTGATTAGAGTCTTGTCATCAGGATCTAAAAGAGCTAAATCTCTAGTGAAAACCAAAGATGTCACATTATGCTTTTCACCGTCATAAATAGGTATCCTTGAATAACCTTAAAAACATGTTAGTAATATTAGTCAATTGTATCAGAGAATATTACAGATCATAAAAATTAACGATATAATTTTTAATGTCTAACCAGATTTCATTATGCCAGCAACTGTTTCGAAATCCAAATAGGCCGTAATTGGTAACATATATGCATCTTCCAAAGGGGTCATAACATCCTCCACTTTTTTTTGGTTCAATTCAAAAGCACCTGATATAATAGCTATTTCATCATTTTTAACATGGGAATATTCACTCGTCAACTGGTGAGAATAACATGAAAATGTAAAATACTAAAATAATCCGACTACAATTGAGGATTAAGAATGGAATATTTTAATAACTAACAATGGATAAATAATCAATTGTTTTGTTATTATGAAATGAAATTGAATACTATATTCTTCAAATGATTGGAAATAATCATAATCTAGACTAACAATGTATCATTTCTTTTATAATGCAACTTAGAAGAATAAGAAAGCTCTGCAATAAAAATAGAGTGTAAGTGTTGTAGAAAACACTTTCAGTACCATAACTTTTTTAGGAAATGAAATTTTAATATATAAAAAAATATAATTATAATTTATGAACTATCATGCTTGGGTCTTTAGTGGCTTCACCTATTTCTGAATGCTATAAAATTAAATGTCATAAATTTGAGATTAAACTTAGATATTTATTTGTTCACATTCATTTGAATAGAGCCCGTATTCGATTTATTTTCTTAATTAATTGCCTACTGTGCTTTATAAGATTGTGTTTAGGTTTATTTTGTTTTTAAGGTGTGATGTAACTAAACAAATTAAGTAAGTACAATTTTTAAAATAATTATTCAATCTCAATACAAGTAAACTTTATAAAATTATAATAATCTGCTAAATTTTAATGTTTTTAAATTCAAAATTAAGCTATTATAAATCTTTTTTAATAGATATGAAATTCAGGGGTTTAACAGATATAGTTAAGCTATTTCATGATTACTTAAATAATTAAATGAGCTGATTACCAAATGATACAAAAAACTTTTTTTATACAATAAAGGGCAGTTTAGTCATTTGAAAATAAAGCTAGCAAAAACTGCAGCATACTAACAAAATTCTGAAAACAAATGTGATATATTTTTTTTTAAACACTGCCAAACATGCTTAAAATATGCAAACAAGTGTTTTTAAAAAACAAATAAATAGGTTAGGTGTAGATAAACATAGAAAAGTATTAGTAACTCTAAAAACACACCATAATACCTCTAGATTAATAACAATAGTATTATGTCCTTTTTTTATAAGCACAATAATGTTAAATTTAAGCAGGAATAATATAAACACTGTGCGCAATATGTTTTGAGAATGATCATTTGAAGCTTAATACAACTGTAATTTTGTTAATGCACTTGATTTACTAGTTAAGATATCAAGCTAATGAATAGAAGAACTGAATTGATTTTTTTTCTTTATGATAACTTACCTTCAATAGTTCCTTAAACTTTTCTTTGGTATACATGGTAACTTCTTCACCAAGTATCGCATCTAAAAATTTACCTAATGGGTATGAAGCTGGAGCTGTAATAATCATAATTGCTCGTGTGAGCCAGATTGTTTTTGCCCCCATGAACAGACCAAATCTTGGTACAATTGAGCTGGGTAGCACTTCACATCCTATCACAATGATCAATGTAGAAGTGACGATGGTTATCCAATTGCTTAAGTATTCATCAAGGATAACTGTGAATATGGAATTAAAAGCTGTCGAGCCAAGTAATATAGAACACAAAAGGTAATTTCCCATTTGACGAACAGGCAAAATTGTCTTTGCATATTTTTTCTCATTCTTTTCACCAGCATTGGCGATCACTCTGAGGTCTGTAACACTGAGAGATAGCAATCCAAGAGCTAGGCCATTAAAAAGCGATGACAGGAGTATGGCCACCACCATAACCACCATGTTGATCCACATCGGGACCAACGGGTGCAAAATGTAGAACTTGAGCCATTGTTCAGTGCCTTGGTGAGTCCAGTTACTGCCTCTCTTTAAGCAGAAATATACAGCAGTCCTATGCGCAGATAAGTTTGGAAGTTCCAAAGAAACTACTGCTATCTCAGCTGATTCCACAGTTAGCTAGGAAGGGAAAAATAAGCATTATTTTACTTTGAAAAATGAAATAAATAATTTGATTATTGAATGAATACATTTAATTACTAAGTAATAATGTAAGTTTTCTAAAGGTAAGAATTATTGAAGTTAACCCCCCATCTGTTTCCTGCTACCTTATTTCCCAGAAAGTATACATTGCCCAGCACGATAACTCCATTGATCAACAACTGGTTTTCTTGACTTTGACTATTTATCCTTATTTCCTTTGTCTTCTAGCCATTAATTCTCAATCGATGAAGATAGGTCTTAACTTATAAATCTCTGGCTCTAAGCATTAAGGGAAATATCACCTAAACCCTGGTCTTCTACCCTCTCTGTTAGCCGCGACTGTAGGCCTCTACCATGGGTGGAAGCATTCCTCATTATCAGGTCCAACATCAATAAAACAGCATATCAGAAATCATACACTCTTGTCCTTTTTGTCTGCCAGTTAAAGCATTCTAAGACCTTTTAAAAGTCACAAAGGTAAGATGAATTCCGTTTGATATTCTGTATACTGCTCAAGAACGGTTCTCAATTTATTGATGTGATCAGTACTTGATCATATCATACATCATAATGAAAAAAATGCAGGTTTCTTCAGAATCTCGTTTATTTTTTGTTCAAAATTAGATTGTATTTTAGCTAATAAGAATTAAGTTGAAAAACAGCTTCCCAGCCCTCAAAAAAATAAATACAATTTTCTATATTATATGGCTAGTTTTGAGTAAAAAGTAATTTAGCAATAAATATTAAGTAATCAAATAAAATATTCAAGACTTATTCAGAAAATACTCGATTAAAAAAAGAGAAAAGGATTTTCAACTAAGCAAACAATTGATTATAAATTTAGCAAATTTAAATGTATTATCAATGACCATTGTTGGTGTAAGATAAAAAATAGAGACAGGGAAGGAATCAAACCCTAAAACGTCTGACTCCCATTAAGTAACTGCTTCTAAATGAGCTATCTGCATACTCCGAACCATTGCAATATATTTTCTCTATAAGACCAGTCTATTTTAATTTATCTAATTTAGTACCTTTTTACAATATTGAATTTATAAAATATGATTATCAATGATAATATTTATATGATGGATAATGCTTTATTATACTCACAGGGAAATGATCTTTTATCAAAAAATTGCAGGTTGTTATGTGATCAGTGAGAGCGATCTCATCCCCTTTATAAAACTTTCCAAACAGTCTCAGAGTGATACTATCACCTTCTTGAAATTCTGGTATTAGATCCTGTTCAACAAAGTCGACTTCTGAAGCCGAATCCACTTTGAAACCAATTATTTGCCCATTTACACCATTCCTATTTATCAGTAAATGATAATCGTTTGAATCTGTCATAATATACACAATAGACAAAAAAATACTAGCACACCCTGTAAAATAGGATTATAGTAGTGCTGAACAATTAAAACTTGTTATTAAATTTCAGAACTAAGCTTTTAACATTAAAAATCAAACATATTTGACTACAAATGCACATTGAAGATTAATTGAAAAAAATAAATCATCATATTGAATTTTAATTGTCAATTTATTGTGTCCACCTTTTTTAGCCTTAGACACAATTCTGAATGTTATGCATCGAATGTGTTAATTTGTTCTTTAAATTTGGGTTGATATTGTCCCAATTATTTAATACTTTAGTAGGGCAATCAGTGTTAGTCATAAAGAAATTATTCATTAATTACAAGGGAAGTGTGTTTAGGATCTTTGGATTACTCTATATATTTCCTTGATAATCAAATTCGAGGCACATTATTTTCTGGGCTTATTCTATGTAGAAACTGCTTTTCTTTTTACTACATCTGCAAAGCGAACTGTTGAAAATCCTACACATAACTCTGAATGATTTATGATTAATTTTTCCCATAAATAAGTAAACAAATACATCGTTTTCTAGCAAAGATAATGAATTGGCTAATGATGACAAGTTAGGCTTTCTATATCTTATTTAATAAATTATTAAATTTTACAATAAAATCATAGAGAAAAGAAATTCAAGTAATAAAGTAAATCTGAGTGTGAAAATACTTTTTATGTTTAGACGTTGGGTTATTTTTGTCTTTTTAGTTTCACTATATTTAATCAAATAAATGAATAATATCATTATAAAGTACAAAATAATTAATTAGTTTGGAATAAATTGAAAAAAAATTAAATCCCTTAATATGCAAACACTTATTTTGCCTGCTGTAGATCTACAAAAAATGATAGAAATAAAAATATTTTGACTTACATGAGGTGAAGTGATGCCACCATAAGAAAAAACACTTTGAAAGATTTCTCCATAAATATGTATAAGTATTTGTTGTTAAAATATTCCCTACTAACTATAATGCTACTGTTATTTTTGAAAGAAAGGTTATAGTTGTTTATTTGTACATATGAAATGTGTCAAAAAAAAAGTAAAATGATACAATTCATATGAGTGGCATGTTTACTAGTTAAGTCGAAGCACTACACTAATGGAAGAGGAGGAGGGACTGTGCAAGTGGCACTTCTTGCAGACTACTGCATCAACTAACACAGCCACCAGTTACAAGCAGTTTATTCATCTTCAAAAAGCTCAACCATACATTTGTCAATTAGAGTTTGTTAGTGCTAATCAATACACTCACTCGCTCACTTGTAAATGACAATCAAGAGTACACGAAATGTTTTCACTGCTCGAGATAGACACATAACAGAAAATTATGATGTGCTCATTTTTATAAAATACAATAAAATAATGATTTAAAAAAAATTTATTTGGGCTACATAAATATTCTTATTAACAGTTCCCTTAAAAAATATCAATATAGCTCTCAAATTTTCTATATGAACACTGAATTGAACAAAATACTTATGAACATAAATTTATATATTATACAGTACTTCTCATAGAAGCATTATTTACAAGATATTTAAAAATAAATAAATTAAAATCTAATTTACTAACAGCTGTACTTAAATACACACATAATAGTGACCAAATATTGCTAGTGTTAAAAATATAAAATCTTTTAAAACAGTCAGAAAAAAAAAGCAGGGACAAAGCCATTATCTTGTTTTGGGAGGAATAAAGAGGGTTGAAATATTGCTACTTTAGGGAGAGATTGTAAAAAAAAAAAATAAAGTATAATTAAACATTCTGTAATATTTATGATAAAAATCAAAATATTTTATGCCCACTAGGCCTTATTATTTAATAATCTTTTTGTATTTTTCAAAAAATCCTGCTCCTAGTGACGCCACTGAACTCAGTATAGTACAATCTCGGTAATTCGTATCCCGTTAATGCGTAAAAAACTGCTGGTCCCTTGGAAAAATGCACAGCTATTAAAAAAACAAAACAATGCATTTCGGTCCCTTCGGTAATTTGTGATGATTTTTGTACCCAAGACCAATTAAACGTCGTATAATTCATAAGTCTCCGTTGACAATCCCGTTTATCCAAAAAAAAAAAAACCCTCCCCTTTCCCACTCTTCTCTTAATCTCGTTTGTTTACATTTTTTCTGTTTTACATTGGATTCCAAATCCTTTATTTTTACTTTAGTTCGGTGTAATTTCTCCATGAGTTCAAAGCATACCCACCCATAAGCGCCTGTCCTTTTGTGGGTTTCTTTTAAGGAAGGGAAAGCTTACATCAATAGTTAACGTCATTTTATGACCAGAAACGATATAAATGGCGATGTTTTTTCTGCTATTGTGACCCTCAACAATGCGATTGATTGAGTGTGCCTACAATCCCTCTGTCAGAAAAAAAATAACCATAATAAAATTTCTTTCCCAATTGAGGTATTTTTTTTTTTTTCAAGAATAACTAAGTACATACATATTTTAGTTTGTTTTGTACATTATGGAATTTTAATATAAACTGATAATCCCGTTAATTTGGATTTTTCCTTTTTTTAACCCTCAATAATTCGTAATCTAGCTATTTCGGAAATCTCGGTAGTTCGTAATAAACCCTCGGTCCCTTGGCATTACGAATTATCGCGATTGTACTATATATATATGTCCCCATCTAATTATTTTTACAATCATACTAAGTTGTAAATTATAAGAAACTATATTACTAAAAATTCTACAATTTTAATGGGAGCTTCCGTCATTTATGTATACAGGTTACAAAACTATTGTTGAACTTAAATAAAAAACATAATCAATACATGTAATAATAAAAAGGTGTATACTTTTAATAATTAAATTCTAAATATTTCCTGGTAGCTGAGGTACGATTTGTTTTTGGTGTCTTTCATAGAACCTGTTTTTCCAATTCATAAGCGTACTTAAAAACAAAACCACATATTTTTCTGCTTTAGAATTGTTTTATTTAAAGTTTTTTTAGTCTGAAAACAAAGGATTTTTTTAATATATACTTTTAATTACCTAATATAAACTTGCCATAAGCCTAAATTGTATGACAACAATATTAAGGAGGCTGGTATAGCTTAGAAAGAGAGTCAATGCTCATTGCAAAGAGGGGACAGCTCGAATTCGATCATCACCTGCGAGAACTAGCTTTTATATCATAGAAAACCCACAAAGTAAATTAAGCATTCCTACTCATGGTGGGGACCTATAGATGCCTTCCTTTCCTAAGTTAGAATGCTTAAGGGCGTTAAACACAAATATTAACTAACATCAATAATAAAGATATACTTTTAAATAGTTTAATATCAGTCGTGCTTTGTTCATAAATAATTGGATATCCATTAAAAATATGAAAGTGGTTAAATATTTATCACATATATAAACACAGTTGTATAATTTTTCCTTTGAGTCCATTAATAATAACTTCTAAAAGCTCTATAACTTTGCTGAACAGCCACATAAATAACAACCATCAGTAATTACAACAAATAAATACCATTATGTTTCATAAAGTATTCTAACGTTATTTATTCTAAACCAAATCCTTCGGCATTTGAAATTGCAATAATTAGTTTTTCTTTCAGTTTTTCTTTTGTCTCGTATTGAGGAAGAACAAGTTGATTGAAGCAGGTATGAGCTTCGGGGAGGTTGGCCGGGTCTTGATTCGTTTTCGTTACTTTAAATGTCATCTCACTCATCCCGCCGACTGGTACTCTGTCTGAGCCAGTGGTGAACAGCAGAAATTTCTTTTTCATGTCCTCATCCAACGATATAATAACATCCCAGAAGTCACTATTAAAAATAAGAAAAATAAACACATATTATCCTTCCAAGTCACAATTCATGGATAAATTAACTTTTAACAAAACTAATCCTTACACTATCAAAGACTGCTCGGCTTTATATCCATCATATTCTGTTACTTTACGAAGTTCATTCAAATCTAAAGCCGGCGATCCACAAACCAACATTTCTACTTCTTCCGGTCTCAGCATCTAAGAAGATATTTGAAAATTTTAGCCTCTCATCTAATTAAGGGGGATTTATATTTATAAAAAGTCTATTTAAAAGTAAAACTTACTATTAAAGCGTTTGAGGCGCAAACACTATGAAACCCAAGGTAAAATGCTCGAAATTGCTCGTAGATCGCAGTGTTTAAAACCCAGTCTAGGTATAAGGTGACATATTCATGTCTGTTGCTATTTGTCACAGGGAGGTGTTCGCCGGAAGGCTTAAGCATGAAAGTTTTGATTTCTCCATATTCCTCTAAAGACACCTGAAGAAATAATTCACAGGCAATTTTAGCAAATATACAATTCTATTGCTAGCTGATACTAATATAAGTAGGTCAGGTGGTAAATAATATTTTCTGATTGTGCAATTAGTACAAACTTCTGTTTTGTAAATAAATACTAATGATAAATTTTAAGAAGAATCTTATAAGAAATAAAAGTTGTAGATAGATGTTATATAATATTTATTTAAATACAAATAACTAAATATTTTAAATAAATTGAAGTTTTTTCCAGTCCCTTCCTATTTTGCTATTCCACTTTAGAGCCTATTTGATGACTGAAGTATTCTCAGTGAAATTAGATGCATTGCTCTCCATCTTACTCGAGGGACATTACTGGGTAGTAATGGTACTTGGATGCTCAATCTTTACCTCTGCTTGTCTACTAGGTCACATCAGTTTTATAATTCATAGCTTTAAAAAGCAAAAATATCCCCTCACGCCTTCTAAATTTAACTAAATATTTTTGTCATTTAATAATATATTTTTGTTTTAAATAGAATAAAAAAATGATTTGTTGACTAAACCATGATTGTACCTGGAAATTCATACACATGTCTTCCTCGACGTTGCCTTCATATGCAAGAAGTTCCTGAAGACCATTAGCAACATCCTTTAGAAAAATCGTAAAAATGTAAGTCATGTTGATACGTATGTAATATAATTTTCATATTATTATACTATTTTCGAGAAGTAGTACCGGCAATATTTCTGCAAGGTCGTCTATCGCTGGGTTTCGAACAACTCCGACACCACTTGTGTCAACTGGAGGAACGACAGGAGGCGACAATAGCTTCCTATAACATATTGAAGGGAAGTGCAAATCTAGGATGATAGAATTATACACTGCCAATCCCATCAGGACTCCTAAAAATCAAAATAATTTGATTATAAGAAAATGATTCATATGATAAAAAATATGTAAAAGAAATGTAACATTGAGTATGTGCTTAAAGGCACCTATGAGGTTGTACTCCCTCAGGTTTCCCTCCTGGTCCGTCGAAAACCAGTAGCACCTGGAATGCGGGTGATAGACAAACATGCCGTAGTCAGGGTGGAAGATCTGCCTGATGAGGAGGAGGAACCACTCTTTGGTCAGACCTCCCATGTCCAGGCCTGGTTCGCCGATGAAGGACACCTTCAGCTTCTTCTTTAGGTCCTTCTGCTTGCTCGCGATCTAGAGGCAAGGTCCACTACTGTTAGAGCTAGCTTGGTCTTCTCAGTGGCAGAATTGGATTTGTATGTAATCTTACCTCATTGAGAGAGTCACAAACAAGATGAACCCGTCTGACGCAGATGTTGAGGAAAAATATGTCGATCTGCGGAGCTTGGTGCCGGGCCACTTTTGCTACCAGAGACCTCCGTGCTGTTAGGATCATTTGTTGTTCGGAATCCTACAATCGTCACAGGTTAATAGTCATGTTTTTATCATTTATGAACATAATTATTCGTGCAAAAAAAAATCGTGGGGTTCTACAATGTGTAAGTTTTGACAATTTGTGATCATCTGCAAATCTGAATTACGTTTTGGATACAAAGAATTTTGAGATCACTCACTGAAACTAACTGTCAACCAAGCTGTGTTTGTTACAACTGAATTTATATAAATAAAAAATTGTCCTGCTATGCCTATAAAGTCGGCTTGTTTTCAATAAAAAATTCTGATTTATGACTAAGAAAGTGGACCAAAACGTTCGTTTGTTCTTGTCTAGAAAGCCCTGAAATTCACCTCGAATTGCACAAAGACCAAGTAAACCTACGATTAAGGACCAACAAATGTTTTCAGTTCTTGTCTTATTAATTACCTACGAGTCTCGAGTAACAAGCATCGACAGTTACAAACAAAAAATATGTCAGATTTATTATAATAGACACATAATGATTTTTCACTCTCTTTGTGACTCGATTTTTTTATTTTGTTGAATGTTAACAGTTAACGTGCTGCATATGGTTGGCTTCGACCGTCTTGCATTTTGCTAGATTTTTTTTAGAAATTCGGCTATTTGCTAGACCGTCCAAACCATTTTTTAAATTAAAAAATCCTTTTGCTAAATTTGTAGTGATCAGTTACCTAAGAAATCAAAATCAAAATTTCCGTATAATTTTTTTATATATTTATTGGGCGTCCCCTTTATATTTATAGCCCTCTATCACTTAAATCGTTTAATATAAGTTAAAAAAAATTGAAAAACGAAATAATTCTATTAGGAAGCAATTATTTGATTTTTTTCTAAATGAGCCATTTTTTCGCAACTTTTAAACACGCTTTCATTGTGTAATTATTTTTACAATTTGTTTAAACATAATAAATAAATTTATTTATTTTTGTTCAGTAAATGTCAATAACCACTGTTGATTTTGAGTGGAGATCCCCCTAGGTCCCAGTCAGAAAGCCTAGGTACGCCTCTGCAGTTATTTTAAGGTTAAGGTTCATTCAGTGAAAGGTACTAATTGAAACAAGTTGTGTTTTTTGCAGAAAAGGTTGATTTTTTTTTTAGTTTGATCATTTATTTTGAGATTTGATGCACATATAAACTGTAAGCCAATGACGAAACGAGCTTTTTTTAAATTTATTCTGAATTCCGCCCTTCGCCGCAGAAGGTGCAAGATGCCAGACTCACACATACACGTGCAGTATCTACATCTGTGAAGAGACAGCACCTTGGTGAGGATCATCCTCTTGGCCACTATGCTCAGGATGAACGGGTACTGGCAGTAGGAGAACTGCCCCGGCCTCTGAGGTGTCTGCCAGCTGAAGTAGTCCTGCATCAAGTCCATGTGGTCAAGGGCCGAGTTGTAGAACTCCGTGTAATCGAGGAGTGGAGGGTTCGATGCGTTGTTAGCAGCGTCTGGAACGCATTTATTGATATTACGCTAGTTTATAGTTTATGATGCTCCGTGATACTAACGAAAGTTTTCTCACTGATGCACTCATGAATGCCGAAGATAAGACTTACTTATGAGTGCCAGGGTCTTCGTGGCCGTTGGTATCCACCACCTGGTCTTATTCAGCGGAGGCAAAGACTTGTCTCCCGGTGGGAACTGCCTGATAGTAATGAACTGTATTACGTTCCTCACGATAGCTCGTATCCTCTCCACCTCCAGTCTAGGAACAAATGTGTAATCGAATTAAAACCATACATTTAATATAATGAGGCAATAATAATTAGTAAAATCTCTACCATATTTGTTCCATATAGTATTTTTTCTTGGGGGAGAAAAAGTAAAAAAACAAAACAAAAAAATACGTTTTAACACCTATTCCTAGTAACTAATTATTATAATAATATATTTATCTTTTTACCTTATTATTTATCTTTAAATCCCTAGATTTCCAATTTTGAAAGGATACATGTAGTCTATTTAAAGTTGGCAAAATTTGTTTACTCTGCACGACATCAAATATTCAACACGTTCCGACGATATATAAGCAATTGTGGTCAATAATTCGACTGTTTTTGTAATTAATGCCTATAGAAATTCAATATTTTTCTTGAAATTACATACCTCAACTAGTAATTATTAATATTTTACATTAAGATTTATTGATTAAGATATATCGCATTTACTAATTACGTAATTATTAGTCAAATAAATATAACAGCAGATTGGAGGAACGATCTCTAGTCGGGTGCTGAACCTCTGAATTAATATATAATATTTTTTATTTCAGCATATTGGTAGTATCTAGGATGAAAAGCTACTAAGATTAAATAACCAACCAAATGGTCAGTTATAAGAAATAAATATTGTTCTAAGGTTTTTACGTCCTCGCCACCAGTAAGTATTATATGTGGTGACTATAATTGGATAAATGGAAATAAAATAACGCAGAAATAAATTATACGAGGAGATATCAGTGTATTTATATTGGTCAATGTGTCACCCTATTCTTGGCTTTATAATTCAATTCAATAGTTTCAAGCAATGCCCTAACGAACAAATGTATAATATTATAGTATATATAATGATATATTAAACATAAATTTACGAAAAAAAAGGAATTATTAGACCCAACACAGGACTGGGAAGCACATTTACAAGCCAAACAAAAACAGTTTGTTAGTATAATCACGATGGCTAATTTCCAATAATGTTTACACTAAAGTTCTTCAACTCCGTTGCATAACCAGGCTGTTTTATGATTTGTAACTACGTAGCTATTTGAAGAAAAATCACTGGTTGAATGCACTTTATCTACGATTTTGTCATCATTTACTCGAAGTACAGAGTCCGCTGATCGTCACGTTAGGAAAAAAAAGGTATAAAACTAGAAATGGAAATGGAGTCAAAAACCCTTAACACCAGTTTTTATCTCAGAACGCTCTCCAGTCATGATTTTTTTTCGAGAAAACTACATTTTTTTTGCCATAAAACCAGATTTTCTCCACTTTAACTAATTTTTTTTCAACTTTTGAACACATTTTCGTAATCAGTAAGACTGTTATACTTTTATTTGTGAACTAAAAAGTACAACTCAAACTTTGTGAATAGTATAAAATTCAAATTTCTGAAAAGTTTAAATATTAACAACTTTTTTGGAGAAATTTCTGAAAACTGCAAAGTATTCTGATTCCGAGAAATGTAAGTGAGAATGAAAAAAAAAAAAAAAAGGAGAGTCCCTACTAAGAAAACAAGTGATAACTGCTTAAAGCCATTGCTTTGTTGCATAACATTAAAAAAAAAAATTCAATTTTCAATTTACATTTCATAATTTTTCCAGCGTTGCATTTGAAAGATTCATTAACTAGTTCCTTTTTTTTTTTTTTTTTTTTTTTTAATTGAGATTGGTCTGTTGGAAGTTGGGAAACGTGGTCAGATACTTATCTTGTGAATTAGAAACATTGATCCGGAGTTGATGAGGAACTGGTAATAAATTAGCATGAACATTTTGAAAATCTACATCAAGAGGACACAGTCTCACTTGAGGCAATGGCTTATTGAAGGAAACACCATCTAATAGTCACTTTTGTTCTCGTGCAATCATCCGTGTAGAAGGGTACATCTATCAGGATGCCTTATCCGATCATCCAACAACAACTGTACAGAAAGCACAAATCGGTTTGCTCGCAGTTTGTGAAAGTTGTCAATTTGTAGTAAACGCTACGATTAACTAATGATAAATTAGTTATTACGACGTTCACAACATCGAGATAATTGAAACAGTTAGATGCATTTGCCACGTTGAAACAGAGCACAGAGGTTTCAAAGTTTAAGGTTTTTTTTGTTGTACATTCGCACTTATCAATAATCTAATCGTACATATAAATTCAAAGTTAACTATGACTTTGGCTCGTTGCAGCAACTTACCAACCTGGTGTGTTTTTGTCACCATGACTCAACCACCCTCCCGCATCGATAGCAACAGACTGTACGAGAGTCTAAGGTTGAGTTGGTTTTAGCCTACAGTCTTTCTGGAATGTAAGGAACCTTGGGAACCTTTAAATTTTAAAATACTTGCATTTTATAAAATAAGTTAACCAGTCTCATAACTTCAAATTCTTTTTGAAATGTAGCATATACTCAGAATATATAGAGGTACCAGGTACAATTTTAGTTTATCTAGTTCCTTACAGATCTTAAATATTTCAAATCAAAATAAAGGGGGTTTAAAATAAAAAAAAATGAACTTCTATTTTTGCATATTTGCCTGTCACGGTTTTTTATGAAAACGGTTTGATATAACAATACCGTGGAATTCGGTATTTGAGTAAATATTAAGAGAGGTTTGAAGGGTACGAACAATATTGATGATTTAAAAAAAGGACGTTTAGAGGGAAAATAAAAATACAAGATTGCTGATATTGTCCTTATTAATAATAATCACATCAATATAATTCAAACTGTTAAATATTGTTGAAATTTTAATCTTTCAAAAATTTTATTTTAAATTTTCTTCTCAAAGCCCTTTAGTAATATAGGTTTTGATAATTTGACGGGATGGGTAATAATAATTAAACTTTTGGCGATTATTACCAAGGTTACAAATTGTAGTTAGTGTAACTATATCAAAGATATAATTGGAGAGCACCTATTCATCTTCAATAATTTTCAATATTGGAAACATTACCTTCCGCAATTGCTCCAGTAAAGAACTGACTTCAGTAACTTGCGTTCATGGAAGTATGGAGGATCTCAGAACTTTCTTTCGAGAGTTTATGTTGTGGGGTTTTTGGTTTAAAAATCAAAAATCTAGAAATTTTCCACTAATAACCTTTTGGGAGACATAAGAACATTATAGTTGGTAAAAATTACAAAAAAAAATATTGGTTATAACGAGTAAATGTGAGACCTCTGATCGTCTAGTTTTGATTTCCCTTTAGTGTCAATCAGTCCTAAGTATCAATTGCAACCTACAGGGCAGTCAGGAATCGTTGGAACAGTTTATTATGTCGCTCAATTTTAGTAAAGAACCAGTTTGTTTGTTTAGTTTGTTTTGTTCCTAGTGTTTAGTGTTTGGTGTCGGTGACACATAGAAGGTGAGCCTCACACCTAGTGTGAATATGAGACTGAGTACTTTTAACCGCAACACAAATCTATTATATTATGCACTACTCCAAATGCAGAAAGAGGAGAAAATTGTATCTCCATTATTGTATTATTTTTTTTTTGTACATTACATATTTTTTGTTTGAGTTTTTGAAATTAAAAAAAAAAAAAAAAAAAATAGTAAAGAACTGACCCTCGGTAGACTCTCACCACCTTCCTGATTCCACCCGTCTCCTTTAGGCTTTCCACACCCTATATCCTTCTCATACATCCTTCAAATAGGGGACTCCCCTTAGTGAAAGGCACTCATTAGCCCAAAATAATTTTCCTTTATTTTTCCCACATCCTATTTTTATAAGTTTAAGATCTAAGAAAAAAAAAAAAAAAAAGTAAAAGTAAAGAACAGTTGCAAAGTATCTTATTAATATTTTTCATTGTATAAATTCAAGGGGTTTAGGGGGGAAAAAGTAAAGAACAGACATAGAAGTGCTGATGGAAAAACATTTTAGCCAGAACAAAACAGTGATTATCACAATTTCAGCCGTGCCATAATTAAGGGTCTCTTGGTAACTTCGTCTATCTTTAAAGAGTAGAAATTTCCAGACAATTAATGTATCAATAAACATCTCTTTCGTACACATTCATATTTGCCATGGCTTGCAAAGAATTGCAGACACGATTTCCGTTTTTAATCTTTTTGTTCTGAATTAAATTTCATTACAACCCCAAAGAATAATGCATATGTTCAAGTGAACGTCAATATTTTAAATTATGTACCCTACTCAAGTTGTTAACTTAATTATTTATTATTATTATAGGTTTGCTTTCATATTTACTTCCGTCAATATTTCAAAGGGAATGGTCTACAATATGCCATGGTTAAGTCTATCGTGTTTTATGGATTCGTATATATTTTTCATGTCTTTGCGTAATAAAATGGGACCACTACTTCAAAACTATGCTACAAACTATATTCCAAAAGTTCATGTCTCTAGGTTGATCGTGGACTATGACCATTAAAATCAGACCGGCAGGCTCAGTGGTGAAAACATTAGGATATTTGCTAGCAACTAACCCTTAAAAATATCAGAGGGAACCTTTGAATATTGAAGCTTATGAAAGGATCGACAAGGAAACCCTGTACAATACTGCTGACTCCAGCGACGGTGCAAACATCCACAAACCGCTGACGCCTATAAATACCCCCCGATACAAGACAGAGCTGCAGTCATGTTGAGCGCACTCCTGCTGTTGGGGACGGCTAGCCTGTGCCTTGCCGGCCAAGAGGCAGTGACCAGCCCCAAAGAGCTCGAAAGGGTGGAAAACGCCCTGGAGGCTGTGGCCAAGGAGGACTCCAGCCAGGACCCGATGAGCAGGGTGGTCAGGCAGGACGACCCGTTTTATCCTTTGCCCAAGTCGCACCACCTCTTGCAGAAGTTGCTTCCAGGCAACCCACCCCCTCAGCCACCTCCAGTCTACTACCAACCTCAGCAGCAGCACTACCACCTTCAACCACCTACACAGCAGCAGACCTACCACCCTCAACCGCCACCACCGCAGCAGCACTACCAGATCAGGCCGCCCCCACTGCCTCAGGTGAGTAATCCTCAAGCTGTGTATCCACATATATTAAGCGGCGTTGTTCTTAGAATTAATACGCCACTTAACGAAGGACGCTATGAGGGGCGATGGGAGCGTTAATACGCTACTGCATAGTTTACTAATGCCTCGTAGTTTACTTTGAAAATGTAAAATGAGGAGAAAGCAGTTCACAGATGCCCACTAATTGCATCACCTTTTAGCTCACGATGCGATATTCGTTTTCCATTTTATCCAGTAGTATTTTATTTATATCACTGTAATTGAATTTGCTTTTTTAGCCCAGCTTGCAGATATGTTAAGTATAGTTAGGCCTGGTGTGTCGGTTCCAGCAGATCACTAATTCCTGGCAATAATGGATACTAACTACTGATGCCTACGAGGGCGGTCTGAAAAGTTTCCGACCTAACAAAGCTTTTATTTCACTAGCTTTTATTTATTTTATTATCATCTTCATGTTGAGGTCGGAAACTTTGTATTGATCGTAAGGGATGTCGGACCTATGTGAATGTGGGAGAAACAAGGGGATTTAATCTGTGCACTTACAGCTTTTTCTTTTCGCCTATGAAATATCTACAGTTTTCAAACAGAAAAGATTCTCACACAGTGGTGGTTCGTTTAATGTATTTAAAAACGGTATATTAAATCGGCAATAAAATGCCTCAAGGAGGTTTTATACTGACAACATTAATCACTTCTATGAAAAGGAGCTAACATCTTGTTCATTAGGTAGTACGTATCGTGGTATAAAAGTCCTAGGTTCTAGTGACTAACAAAACTTCATCATATCATTTATTTTCCTCAAATGTTAAAATAAAATACATTTTAAATGCTTTCTTTGCTATTTTCATTTTCTTAATTTATTTATTGGTATTATATTTTGATTGCTTTATCGAACCAAGACGTTACTATCATTTGGCTCCGTAAAGATTAGTCAGCTGCTGTCAGTAATAGATTACTGGTGCGACACTCACTGAGATATTTTCGTGGAAGTTTGGTGAGCTCATGAAATTGCTATTCGTGACAGCTGTAGCCAACATTTATGATTGTAATCATTCTAAGCCAAACATTGATCTAAATTCCCAGCGTCCAAAAATCAGTCTGTGTATTAAATGTCGCTATATATATTTATAATTAATTGTTTTAAACAAGTTTTGTTTGAAAATGGAGAGGTAACTTATCCTTGGAAAAGTAAATTCTTTTTCATATGTTAACAACAATTCTCACATCACATCCACATCCAATCCAACAAAATCCAGGCCACATATCCACATCTAGCCTTTGGACCCTAAGAGCACTCACTTCATTGGCACCAACACTTGCGGAGGATTTGTGATTTTCTAAAGTGACAGCCTGAGCTCCTGCCACCCTTTCTAAGTCAATCAAAATCAAGAGTGGTTATAAAAATTACTGAACATAAATAAATACATTTATTTGTTTTGTTTAAACAGCTTGCTTATCTATTTATTTTTATTAGAAAAGTCTTGAATGACATTGTCAGAATTTGTGTAATCTGTTTGCTGCTTTTCTATGAAAAGTATCACAAGATCTCGATTTTACCACCAGGCGTAGGATTTTTATGTAGCCTTCGCAAATTCCAAATTTACAGCGCACGTGTTTCTTTTTTTCACCGGTTAAACGTAAAAATGTCGACGTCAAATCGAGACTTTTTGTTGAATTTAATACTTATTTTAATCGTCGATTCTGTTAATTATAACAATATTATATTATTTTTTTATACAATTAAGACAAAAAATTAAAAAAATGCCACCAGGGACTGCCCCCCCTCCTCCCCTAGTTACTCTATTTGCTTCTAAGTATATAACAACAGGTGGGTATAGGATGGATGTGGAGCTCAGTATGATTTGCCTCCCTGTCTTCAGGGATCTGTGTTTGACTGTGGTGCTTCCTCGCATTCTCAAATAATAATATTTGATCACTTTTATTGTAATATGATTTTTTCCCCAGGTGCCATGTTTGCCTCCAAGCAACGTGCAGATCTCCGAGGGACACATCGCAAACCAGCAGACCCCTACCAGTGCTTTGGCATCTGTGCCCTACATCAGCGGTTACAGGCTCACCCCCATCATCGGTCACAAGCAGATCGTGGTCAACGATGTGGCCCACAACCCGGGTGCAGTGCCCTGCGTCGAAGGGACCTACACCTCCTATAGCTACGGACACCCCAAGACTGCTGAGGACTTCCTGAAACCCTTCGAGGACGCAGGATACTTCGTCGCCCCGCCGGACATGTCACATCAGCTGAGAGAGGCGCAAGAGTACCAGGACAAGATAGACGACCTCAATAGCCACGCCGAACATCTCGAGTCACTACGGAAAAACGCAATCAACATCCAGCAAAGGTGATCCAACTGTGGCCAGAGTCGTGAATTTCACAACTGCTTGTAAATATATTTGTAGGTATTTGTAGTAGTTTTTTTTTAAAATAAAATATGTAACTAGATCCTTGGAAGTAAAGTATTTTTACCTGTGCACAAGTAACAACCTTTCCTCTTACGTCGCACTAGCACTTGAAATACACCATTTTCACCGTGTTTAATTCTCTCAAACCTTCTTTATTGTTCAAACAAACTTTAAAATAACATTATTATCAGCAGAATTGTATCTTCTTCTCCAGCCATTAAAAAAAAAACTTGTTAAGTGTGAAGGCCCCATATATTTGAGATACATCCCCTAATGTATTATTTTTGTAAAACATTGAACTGTGTCCGTACCAGATTTAACGGGAATCTGACAATTAATTGGGGGAGGGAGGTGGTAGAAGGCAATCTTATCAAACTCTGGACTCCACGACTCTGCTTGTCCTAAGCGACAGTTGTATAAATAGAACTTATCTTCCGTATTTGGGAGGAAATCATTTTTTCATAGAAGTTTCTCCAAATTTTGCAACACCCATAAGTTGCACCCTTAAAATATAGAAGCTTAGGTGCATAGGTAGAATAAGTGGTACGTATCCATACTTGATTTAAAATACTGCATGGAATTACCAGTGTCCATTTATTTTTAAACGGCCGTATCCTCTATTCTGGCCTACTATACTATTTCTTCCTTTTCTTCTTACTACCCTATTCCTACTTTAGGCCATATAAATAATCCCTTGATCCCTACGATCCCTCCTCTATATCAGACGTCTCCCAACCCGCTATTGAAAACGTAACTGTCCAACAGATCTACTCTCCTTTTCTTGTTAACTTTCAGCTTTCGTCAAATCTCAAACTTTCTCTTCGTCCTCATTTTTGCAAAATTTAATAGTAATATGAAGTAAGCTGTAAACGTGCTCTCAAGTAACAGTAAGGTGTAAAGGTTAAGCCTTTATCGGAGCATATTCTTCTTTAATGGTGGAAAAGTTATGCTATCTAAATGTTCATATTTTTAGATTTTTTCTTATAAATTCACTGAAATCTATAAACCTATTTTTTTCTTTAATTTTAGACTATAGTTACAAAAAATCAATGTGATTGTTCACAGTCTCGACCTGGAGCTTGACAATTTTAGATGGTATTTCCTTTTGACCCTAAAATTATATCCTTCCTAATAAAAATCTATATCTTTTTGTTACATTAAGAGGATACCAAACCAAAGATAAAGACGACTTTTGCCTTATTAATTTGAATCATTTGTTGGGATTTCAATGGCCTATAATTATAAAAATATCTTAAATTCTTTTTCGTTTTGGTGTGTCATCCAAAGGCTAATGTATAATTTTATCCATAATGCAGATGTACGAAAATATTAAATGAATCTTAGGAAATGGAATTAATTTGTTCATAAAGTTTTCCAATTACTGCTGATTCCTAGATATATATGCAAATTAAAATTTATTTTACAGAAAGTAGCATGATTTTATGTTTTGTAATCACTAAAAAGGTTTTGATAGAAGATGGATGGTTATTTTGGCCATTTTATACATAATCAGTTAGAACCCTTCCCAAGTTTAGAGCTCAATTGAAGGCCCGAAAGAAAAGGAAGACAGCTCCATTGCGGCAATTCTGTCAAATGAGCAAGACGAATTAAGCCATTGTTCTCTGCTGCAATAAAAAGTATGACGCGCCGGCATTGACCGATCCGAGCGATGTTGGCTCTTTTACGAGTTAAGCTCATGAAACTCATGAAAACAAAAAAGAACACTCAAGGCAATAACTTTATTTCGGGCTTGTCCTTAATTCGAACCGGACAACATTGTACAGCAATGTATTTACCCCAGAAGATGGTAGCCTATAAACGCTGTGTACTTACAGCTGGAACCATTGTACCATGAGTTGGTGGTCACAGCCTGACAGGGCAACCACTTGCTTGAGGAGGTGCGCGAATATGGTGTACGAAGACTGGATAGAGAACACGGGGTTCTGAATGAGGATGAACAAAGCCCGCACATCGTCTTTAGGGTACAACCTGCAAACAGTAAATATTTTGTCAATTCGTTTAATATTCATTAATATAAGTGAGATTTATTTACAAATAGAAATATAATATGTATGCACAAATACACGAGAATGTTATTGAAGCCGAACGAAACCCTATTTGTTTACATTGTAAGTTATGCAATGAATCTGAATTGAAATATCTAATGTAATAAAAACTATTCCTCGAAAAAAACCACAACAACAATACATTATCTATCTTTTTATGTATGGTTATACATTAGTGGAGTGAATATAATTATACATTATTGTTAAACGAAAATGTTCGTTATAAAACAGCTTTATTGTCTCGACTCCTCTATTGTAGAGTGAGGAGCGTGGATGTAGCAACTTTAGTTAAATAAATAAAAAAATATACTAGTGTTTTAGATGAGTTATATATCCATCATAACTAATTGGAGATAACTGAAGATTACAGCTTAGAGCTGTCGAAAGGGCTATTACAATAAAGAAGAAATTATCAGTTGCGGGAAAACAATAAAGCTATTTTATAATTATACCATTCCACAATCTGGCAGTCATTTTTTTATTTCTATTTTTATATCTTTATTTAACTAATTATTCTACTGAAAGCTTCCTATATATACAGTTTTAAGAAAGTTAAATATCTGATAACAACTATCTAATAGTAAGTTTTATATAAATATGTTTAATATTCAGTAGATTTACGGGTGCAATTAAATCCTCCAGACTTACCTAAAGATTCCAGACTGCATTAGAAAATTATACAGAAACTGCACGGCCATTTAAACTCACTGTCTACACCTGACTTACTTGGTAACATTCAACGACTGAGGACATTTTGGAATAGAGATATCATAAATTAATAAAAATAAAATATCTTCAAACTTAGTTTCAACAAAATAGGGCAGGTATCATTGGAATATCACTGGATGTCCTCTGCCTTCATGTGAGATATGGCATTTTATCATATTTATAGCACGTTGACTGGATGTAATGCTAGTTCCAGTTGATGAAATATAAATAAAGTTAAAATATATATATATGTATATATATATATATTCATTAGCTCATATATCACATTTATAGAACTCCATTTAAAAAAAAAAAACTTCCCATAAATTGGTGGTGGGAGAGGCTTGAATCGCATTGCAATATGAATTGTGAAATAATAATAATAATAACCATTTGATTAGCTGTTAATAATGACTTTTATTTATTTAATTAATTGCTTATGGATGTTTTATATTTTTTTTCAGTTTTATTATTTTTTGAATATATAGTCGAAATTCCATGATGAACCTAGGTCTAACAACGTCAGTATCCACAATGTTTTTGACTTTTTAGATATCATCTCAATATCAGCTCAAGACCCTAAACATTTTTAAACACCTTTATCCTTTAGGCACTCATTAGATTGCTAGTATTTTTCTGCGAGTTTCTGAATTTGACACGTTGACTATTAAGATTCTTTTTTCAGATATTTAATCTACATTATATTTCAGTACCGACGATGTATGGAATCCTATTTTTGAACTCAAAGATTAAAGATAAAAGTTGCTTTCCAAATGACGGTTGATAAACACAAATTACGTTTTCCTCTAGACTTTAGAAGGATTGGACGACAAAAACTAGTAGGTCATCACTAGGTTCATAAATTTAATTCATGTGAGGACGATTCAATATTTCTAATTTCTGTCGTAATACTATTTATTGTTAATTAATTCTGGGTAATGTATGTTACAATATGGTGAATTTAATTTTAAAAAACAATCTTATGGATATCACATTTGCTTTATAGTTTTTGAGAACTATGATGAAAAATGCATATTAGACAATTGTTATTTCGTTTGAAGATAGATTTCTGAGAGGTGGGAGGGTGGCTCAAGAAGAGAAGCCTCAGAAAGATCTTAAGAAGAAAGATCCTCAGGCGAAAGTGGTTTTTGCTTTCAGCTCATTGGCACAAGTGTTCCCACCACATCTACAAGTGCCTCTAAGACAGGAAGAATTAATAATGGGATTTGAATATTGCATATTGGGACGGCATGGAATCCTATTTTTGAACTCAAAGATTAAAGATAAAAGTTGCTTTCCAAATGATGGTTGATAAAAATTATGATTTCCTCTAGAATAGAAAGAAGGAGAACCAGTGATCTAATACGTTTCAAAAGTTTCCGACCTCAACATGAAGATGATAATAAAATAAATAAAAGCTAAAATAAAAACTTTGTTAGGTCGGAAACTTTTCAGACCCCTCATAGTAGAACATTTATTAATAATTAATCTGATAATGATTAATGATCATAACTAAATGAACACTGTAGCTGTGAAAACAAAGAGACGCAAACAAGGATTTAACAACCTGTTAAAGAAAGTTAATGAAACGCTTATGTTTTATTTGTGAGATGCAACATTGCGATAGTTGCCTTCCAGCCTGTTACGTAACAGTTACCAGAGCGAGGACCTACTGCGTAACTTGATAACTCACTGTCTTTGCTATCTCCACGGTAGGAAATGGTTCCGTACAACAGTACAGGAGTATTTCATTCATAGGATACATTTTAATTTGATTGATGATTGCATTAAAATTTAACAGAGGGCATTGATTGAAATCAATTGAGAGCCCGCATAAGGGACCACAACCAAGTGTTCATCACAAAGCAGTTGATATTCGACAACACTTTTAGACTTCATTAATAGGAACTGAAAATAAAAATGATGTTTTAAGTCATATGAACGATGATAATGTGGCAAGCTAAGATTTGTGAAATAATAATTGTTGGTATACAATTCTTATATATTTAGATGTTGGTCTAGTCACACCCTACCTCCAATGCTAGGGATAACTTTGTCGAGTTGTTTGTGTGTAGCGAATTGTTGTCTTATGTTTGTTTAAAAAAATGGTGGAAATTATTGTAGCAATTATGTATAGCAACAATGTCCACAGAATCATGAAAGAGGGTGAGCTACTATTCTGAGATACATATTTATGTATCAGGTGTTACTTCTATTAAGAGCTGCTTTACATGATAGTCAAAGCAGAGCAAATACCACTCTCGTCTGACCCTTTTAAACCCTCTTGGACTCTTGTTCATGGAACACTTCCATTAATTTATTTATCTAAAAGAGACCATAATCTTACCCTTTATACTTTTATGTTCATATATATATACAAAAGAATACTAATGACAAATAAATACTTCAATATACTACCCAAAACGATTCCACACTGGATCTCAGAAACATTAGTGGCAGGTTTCTGTTTGACTGAAAAGCTAAGTGTTTAGAGGGGAGACACAATTGTTCAACCGAAATGAAGTAAGCAGTCAACACTATAATAATAATGAAAGTCATTAAATGAATAAATATTGCACGATAAATGTTTCGGCGTTTATAGGGTTACTGATATGATTTGGTTCTTACATGTTTGTTGTGCGGTTTGACACGATATAGTTTATAGTAAACTGAAGACAGAAATATATATTTCTTACTATAAGCATCGAGTCTATGAACATTTTGAGCTAGAATCATACTTAGTTACTCATAATTATACTAGAGCCATACTTATACTTACAATCTATCCTCTTCCAGTAGTGCGTTGATGATAGACTTGAGGATGGTCTTGTGAACGATGGATGGCTGAAAACCACACAGACAACTGCATTACAATTTCTTTTAATATCCATTTATAAATAAATTAAGGATATTTATATTAAATAATTAAAAATAATGGTTCTTTAAGTACAGGAAAATTGAAACACCAGAATAATCACTACTGTGCCTTAGTCAATTCAGGGATCGAACAATGATAGAATTATTTGCCCCAAATATCCAGTATTATATTCACAAAAAATCTATTTTTAATAAAGTAAATAAATCGTTATTATGGATCACAAAGGCGCAAGAAATAAACCATTCCCTTAAAAATCTGAAGGGAGTTTTCACATAAACAAGTCAGGTGAAAATTGTGAAGATCCACTTTCATGAGTACCAATTGTGCAGTACCTTCTATTGCTGTTTTATTAAACTTCTCCATCACATGATTAAATAGCCCTAATATTACCAATGTAACAATTTCGTAATACTCAGTAAGTATGAGTAAAAGTGCAAATTAACTTTTTATTGTTAGATGACTTCGTATGCTTATTTAGTTTTCTTTATTTTGTTTGTTTGGGAAAATTTTTATCATTAACACTTCACTGTTATTATAACATATCATTAAGACCGTACATGCTACATAAACCTGCCTATGAAATACTTAATACCTCAAGTGTTTATGTGGTCATCCATTTCTAATGATCAAGCAAAAACCATACCTATAAAAAAAAGTAATATCTTGTATAAGTGTAAATGAGATCAGGTCTAAGCAGTCTAAGCCCTTGAAACATCTATCACTCGTGAAGATGTTAGTGCACTTATGTCTGTGTTTGATATTCAATGTTACTACCAGCAGGTGCTTTAACCGATGAAGTCTGCAAGTATGTTGAATATCGCGATATACACAAATGGTTCATAAGATCTTTGAGTTTCGCATCTATTAAAGCGATCGATAGCCTACGGCAATTATAAGCAATACTCTTTGAAGTATTCAGATTCGTTCAAAACGGTTTTCGGTATTAAATAAAAGTCCGTGGTTCCACAACTCAAATTACAATTTATTATATAACATTTTTTAACGCTCTTATTTTATTTTTTTGTGGTATGCATAGATATATTTTTCCTATGCGCTAAGAGCTCCCATTAGCCGCGATAGAGATGGTGCAGATACAGTAGCTCGTACCTTGAGGTGACGGTGCACCCCAGTGGCACATATTTCGGGGTAGCCTTTTTTAAAATATTTTTGTCTATTTTATACAGAAATAATAATAAATATTAAAATAATGACGTAATAAACATAATCAATAAATATAAAAATTATGCAATTCAACGAAAATGCGTGCTGTCCCCCGCGGCCCGACTCGAAGTCAACATTTTGATAGATTTAACCACACCAGGCGGCAAGGTAGGTACGCCACTATACTATGATTGTATAGATATGTAAAAAAGAAAAAATAGTTTAATTGTTGTATGTTGAATGTCATAGTGTGAGAGGGATTATTTGAAATTAATTTTTATTTATATTTTTAGCTGAGAAAATAACTATCTAATAAGAAACGTACAGAGGGTGGTGCTACGTTCGAGGACTTGTGAAAATACAACATAAATTAAGGATGCGAGGATTGGCTAGCTTCCACCCTGCTAGATCTCATCATCTTCTGACAACTGTAGTTGTTAGCCCAAAAGTAAGTTTGCTCGAAGCGTTATATGAATCAGTTACCAAATGAGCTAGATAATTATTTCTTGTCATCTCGTGAATATTTGATGGAGAAGAGGCACGTGCACTTTGGCCTATTTAAGTTTCTTTTACAGATTTTAATAGGCCCCTTATCGATCGACAGCCGATACAATACAAGACCAAAAGACCCATTTACACCGAAGAAGTCGGCGAGTCGATTTCTGTATAATCGATCAGTTCGTTGAACCACCAAGAAAATGTGGCGATAATCATGTCCGTGGAATATTAACGAAGCCTTGGTGAATTTTCCATCTGAAATCTTTGAAGACTCGGTTGTTGACTCCTCGAAACGTCCGAACGAGTTCCGCGATATGCCATCACTTGGAATTCCAATTTCTAATATTTACCCTAGTCAATCTGGATTTTTGTTTTTTTTATTCTTTGGCCCAACTAGATTTTAAGATTTGATAGTTCTAGTATAATTTGTGTCCAATAAAAAGAAAAAAACTGTTAATAGACCAAAGTAATTGTTGAAAGTTGGTGGACGGTGGCTTGAAAATGTAAACCAAGAACAAATTTGTATTTAAGATAAAACTTATGAGCCTCTCACACTTTATCGTGAACAGTCGTACGGCGTATGGAAATTTAGTTGGAGATTAGAATTACTACTTTTTCCCTGCATAGGGAATTGACTTTTATTAGTTAGTAACTCATCATTTAGTTGCATTTGGTCGATCACTAAATACATTGGAACTCAACAGAGCTACAACAAACTCCGATAATGTGACTATACAGCCAACAGATTACTGTTTTCTCATTCTATCCCAAAACCCATGTCAAAAGGACATACTTACCATAGATTTGATGGCGTCATTTACAGCGTAAACGAATTCCATCTTTAGGCCGGGGTCATCTGGACGTCCGCCACTTTCTTCTCTATTAACCTGCATTAAATTAATTGATTGCTTTAACGGTTACAGTAAGTGTGCACATAAAAGAAACAAAACGGTCACCTTAAATAAGGCGTTGATTTGAGCAAACGAGTCAAAGGACCTCATGTAGAATCGCTGAACTGCAATAAAATTTTCAGTCTGTTCAGCTCTTCTAACGTCCTGCCTGCAAACATATACATACACGTGGCTAATTAAACGATAACCAAATAGGAACTGGTGAGAATCTATTGTTATAAACATAATGCATTTCAACTTGAATAACTTTTCAGGCCTCAGTCATATATTTTGTAATGATAGTTTTAGGTTCAAACTAAATTTATCTCTTAATAGCACGTTGATTTAAGGGAGTGAGCTTACTGGTGAAATCCCCTGAATAAGAGTGTTATTGCCCGCACAAGTATCTTCGGGGTCATCCTCATACCTGAGAAACATGAGGCTTACTATTTTAGGATGCATAGGTCCTTTTAAGATAAGAGTGACCTGAGACCTTGCCCAAGCAACACGTGGGCTATCTCCGTACAAGTCAGACTTTAGGGTTTATTTTATAGTGGTTTTCAGACACCAGGAGCTCCTTTAATGTTTCCTTCCTGCTCCAGAAGCACCCTTTTATCCAGTGATTACCTTACATACTTTTTGTTGTTACATCGTTTAAATTAATGTTATATTATTCCTTAAACTATCTCGTACACAATGATCATTTGTACATGCAATATAACAATGGACTGTACTGACGAACTAATGTTAGGCGAATACATGTTCTCTCATGTCCTAAAAAACAATAACTATAACCACCGCCTGACACGTGGGACAGTGGTGCCTCCTGAGCCTCGGCTGGTTCCAAAGAGCCTGGGATCTGCTCTTGTCTTCGCGTTATCTCGGGCTACCGTCGTCGGGCTCCCAAAATGAGTTTGAATATACCAACAACGGCATTGATGAGGTTGTGGTAAAACCTGAGGGTTTTACGCCGAAATAAATCCACCTCCCCCCAAAAAAATTATCAAACTTCAGTATAAACCACCTAATAATTTAAATGTCGTTGGTTTGGAGGAGTGCATGCTTTGGAAATGAATGGAAGACAAACAAAATAATAGTTAATGCTAAAGAAAAACTCATAAAAGAACTGAATAAGTAAAAGAGCTTTCAATAGTTTTCGTACCAGATCCTTCGTCAATTTGAATACAGAGGGAGCACAATTTGAACACAGACATCCTCCGAGTACTCGTGTTGTTTGCAAAACATATTTGTAGACTTTACGGACCCGAAAGGAACGATTTTTAAATCAGCTTTTTATACCGTTGTCGCTCAAATTACGATTTAAATCTCCGATTTTTTTTTATGAAGATTGCATGATTTTTGTTTTGTTTGGTGCCTTTGTTGTTGTGTTGTTTGGAGGTTGACGATGAACATTTGTAAATATTTAGATGATTTTCTTGACCCCTATTGTATAACATACAGACCTCAGTACTTATTACTAAGTAAAGATTCAGTCATGGGAATAAACCTATTATAGATAGCTCAGTTGATCATTAGTCAGAATATCTAATACAAAAGCTAAATGATCTATGATGGCACTTCCCCTTGATAAATACAGTTATCCTGTGCATCAATCGACACAGACCCGAGATAGGAGTGTTGTGGCCTCGTTGCCCCGTCGACAATGATTTGACCTCAATATCATCCATAAACACTAAACCAAACTAATATGCTAAAAGTGTTTTTGCGCAAGGGTAATTTGCTGACGAAAACTGTTTGTTTGTGCTAGCGTATGGAAGTTGGGGTCGATGCGTTACAAACATTAACTGATTTTACCACTCAAGTAATATCTTTTCCTAACCTATAATCACAGGTCTAGATTTGTTCCCAGGTCAAGACTCAAGTACCGTACAAAGTAGTAATAAATATAAAATTGTTTTATTAATGAAATAGCAATGTATACGCTGAATGGAAGCTAAAATACTAAGAAAGCTGAAGCGTTTGTTAAAAGATCGGCTTGATAGTGAAAAGGATATATTAAGTTTTCATCAAGTTTATTTATGTACAACTTTCCGACATACTAAGGATGTCTGCATCAAGTCCTGATAAAAATAAAATGAATCGCTAAACATGATTGGTAACAATTAGTGACAACAGTTTGGTACAACAGAAACAAAAACAGATGGATATAAATAAAGCCTGGGTAATAGATAAATTTACGATAAATTACTAACATTTAAGTCTCAG
The DNA here is from genome assembly GCA_930367205.1 of Acanthosoma haemorrhoidale. Taxonomy (NCBI): domain Eukaryota; kingdom Metazoa; phylum Arthropoda; class Insecta; order Hemiptera; family Acanthosomatidae; genus Acanthosoma; species Acanthosoma haemorrhoidale. Next base: position 28,687,872 of record OV884013.1, on the reverse strand, counting down.
TGTAAAACAACTACGATAAAAATAACTAACAGAGATTACTATTAGATAACTAAGACAAAAATAATAGCTTTACGTAAAAATAGACTGTAATAGAAGCAAAAAGTTACGAAAAAGAAAAGAAATATCTAAATAGAAGCTTTTAATACGCAAAAACCCACTCACTGAGACGTTCAAGTTCTCGTCTTGCTGTATTATATTAAATAAAAAGATATAGAAAAAATTAAAACATTGTTAAAAGGATAGACTAGAAACACAAAGGGATGTGGAACCCTTAAAGGAAAATGAACTGCCCTTTCTTATGGATTTGCCTGTAGAACTATGGGTTTTACCAGATTTTACCTAGAGGCAGGATACTACTACAGGAAGACTCGGTGGCATTTCAAAACAGATGTCGAGGGGAAACATTTCGATATAAGAAGCCGCTAGCAAATTCCCGTCTCTCTCGTCAGAAGGTCCCCGTACCCTGCCCATGTTTATTGAATAGACTTTTTAAACATAATCAGATGTTAGTTTTACAAATAACTGCGTAAAATTCATTTCATTTCAGTAAAAGGACCCCAGTTCAGCTCAATATGTATTGTATATATTTAATTTTTAATAAATAAAAAATCTATCTTTCTATGGGCTTGAGGCTAAACAGACTCTCTTTATGCGTCAAACAAGGGCTAACTATTTGCCCCGCTTGTGGACGGGAACTCTTCCTGAGCTCGTCTTCCTGGAGAATGAACTTCCCCACCTCACGACTCCCAAGGAGAGTGGAGAAATCCTGGGTAGAGGTCAGTATCGACTACGCTTTGAATATTCCTGTAATTGGTGTAATACAAGTTTCATGTATTCGTGTACACTACAGCGAAACCATTGTATTTATTTATAGTTAATTGTTCTTTTATGAACATTTTATTTTATCCATTAATAAAACAAATTTGGTGTAAGCATGCAATTTCAAATTGATTCTTAGATCAGGGAATATCCCTAGAGATAAATCCCTTAAAGCGTCCTGAAACAGGACTGCTTGATCAGAAAGGCTTGCCAAACAGGGCTATTCTTTTAGGTAACTAGTTTTGAAATCACATTGGTGCGTGTATGTTTCAATATATATACGAGCTCGTAAGAGCAGATAAATGAGTTTTCAACTACAAATAATGAGTTTTATTATAGACCGGATACGATTTTATTACACTCCCTCTAGAAGATCAGATATGAAGAACTTAGTAGAGATATTACAAATTGGTGCGATTCTTCAACATCCGGTCAGAGTTACCATGATCGCGTGATTTTTATAATTATTGGACCGCTTAAGATTGATTTAAACTAAAAATGTTTCGCACTAAGTCTAAAAGTGACAAAACATAGTTTTTTTATGTCAAATAACGAGTTTTATGTGTCACCGATCACTTTATGATTCCAACGGGGGGGGGGGGGGGTGATTTAGAAGGGACTTATAGTAGGAGACTGGAACAGTATTACCTCCTTTTGAATCTAATGAGGGGCGATTTTTTTATTTTTATGATTTGTATCAATCCCAGAGGGAGAGGCTCTACTTTCACAGTTAGTCAAAGGTAAAAAGCTATTTACGATTAAAAGTTCTGATGTTTTCACTGTGTTTAAGGAGATATTAAAGACGGCAACACAAAAATGTTTTCAAAGATATTACGCAAATAAATATTTGGAAGCCAACAATATTCACTTTCTACATTTTCTCTTTCGTTCATATATATATATATATATATTTAAAAAAATAAAATTTAGTTTATGATCGATAGAAAATAATTATAGTCAGTAAAAAAAAAAAACTATTGAGGCGACTGATCCTTGTATCAACTAAATCAAAACCTTCTCAAGTCCCAACTCACAAGCTATTTAATATTTAAAGTTCTGATCATTTAACACTAAATTAAAAGATACTAATATTAAAAACATAAAGTATCACAGTATATACTTCAACGTATTCAATTGGGATAGTTTCGTTCATTTTTATGGATTTATGAACGTGGTGATTGTTCCTTCAATTTATACTACTTAAATTCCGTTTATATACATTAAAAAAGCTTGAATTCATAATTTATTTTAAAGATTTTATTCAGTTGAAAAACAATATTCGGTATAATAGGCAAACACCTTGAGGCAACTTATCCTCGGATTAACTAGTAATCAAAATTTAGAAATATCACAGTCAGAAAACCCCGCGTACAACAACGTCCACTTTAAGTGCGTACAGTCACAGAATAAAGATCTGTATACTAACAATGGTCCGCTTGACGGCCTGCCTGCAATGTGGTGAAACTAAGAAAGTAATTACCTTGTTTTCTAGTAATTTTTTTACCTTAAGCATTTGCTCAGGTATGGCCCCAGCGAGTAGGTTCAGCCAGCGACCGAAGTAAGGAACAAACAAACTCAGTTAAAACCTGCCGTCTGTATTTTAAGAACAATCAAGCAGACCTGTAAACTATGAAGAACCCTGGTGAAGAGCACATGGCTCAACCACACTCACCTACAGACCATACCTTTTTTATATTTTTTATTAGGTAAATTATGTCACAATGAGAGTTGTTTTTCAGTCTTGACTGTTGTGAGAATTTACAGATTATCATTTTTAGAGATAATTGTACGCTGGGGCCGATATTTTAAGTACGTCTGAGGATTAACAGAAATAATCGTTTTATTGTGAAGTGGTTACTTAAATCTGGAATTGAAGGCTTGACTGTTATTTTTTATCAGCGGAGTAGTATTTAATAAATTATTCATCGGGACGGATAACGTAAATTCGTTAATACATACAAGTGAGGGTGACTTCCCTTAAAAGACCTGCAGAAAGGAACAACCAACTGACTTCAATTATATTATCAAGATTCTTCACTTCTTTGAGGCATTCTACCCAACGATTAAATATTTCCCCGCTGACGGTAACGAGCCGATCCATAAAGAACCACTTAGTGAGATGGATAGGGTGATAGGGGTGGGTCGATTAAAAGCCGAATTTGAGGCAATTGGGCTGAATGTCGAGTCGATGGCCAGTGTCAGTGGTCGTTCGAGCCCTCTTTGGTGGATTCCCGCTTTGAGTTCGAAACGTTCAAACCCATCTACCTTTGAAAGAAAACAAAAAGTAGAAACAACCAAGCTAATTATGCACCCTATTTAATAATAATCTGTTGGACACGGAGACTAAAACATTTAATAAAAATATTGTAGTGATATTTTGGGTTTATAGAAAGTAGTTTTATAATAAATAACTAATATTGGAAAGATAATTATGGCAATAGTCAGAGGTAATAGTTTGGGTTCTAGATTATTCTATCGAGTGGTAAAAGTGCGAGAGCAACCGTCGATGTTTGAAAATATTGAGGTTGACAAGAAAGTAATTTCGGGTTTTCAGTGTGAAATAAAACTCAATTTTTTCTATACAAAAAATGAACTTTAATCAGTTTCTCAATCAGTTCTTAATCAAAAATATCTTCCATTCTGTTCGATGAACTTTTGTCATCTTTCTGGTAACTTCATGATCCCGCCCTTATAGAACTTCTGGTCCTTATCAACAAAAAACTTAACCAAGTACGATTTTAGGTCATCTCTATCATTTAAATAGTTACATTTTTACCATTTAAGAGGTTTTTTTAGATTCGAAATAAATGATAATCCGATGGTGCAAGGTCGAGGCTGTATGGGGGATGCGACATCACTTCCCAATCAAGCTCCAATAGTTTTGTACGTGTTGCTAAAGATGTGTGAAGCATCGCATTGTCGTGGTGGAACCCAAATATTGAGCTTCTTAACAGGTCTAAGAAATCTTATATGATTTTCAATCGTTGTGTGTGATACATTTAACTGTTTTGCAATCTCTCGTACGACGATTCGATTCAATTATGGCTTTCATTTTGTCATCATCAACTTCAGAAGGTTGACCAGAACGTTCAAGAACGTAGAAGAAAGAACGTTCAGTGGCAAATCTCCAGAACGAAAATTTTTAAACCGATTTTGACACGTGCGTTCTGTTAAACAATCAACACCAAAACTTTACACATCTCTTTGTGAGCCTCAGCCGCTTTCTTGTCTATATGAAAATAAAAAAGTAAAATGTGTCGAAATGGCTTATTTTTGCACTCCATGTTAAAACTGACCGCAAACGGACAGTTGTAAACGAAATTACACGGGATTACTTTTTATAGCAGCCTAAAGGTACCGAATACCAAATCTCAATAGGAAAAAATTCTAACATTGACAAAAGAATAACGAAACAAACATAAATGTGTACTGGTGAAAACCGAAATCACTGTCTTTCCAACCCAATAGATGTAGTCAGTTGTTGTTTGGGAAATTTTGACGGTCGGTTGTCTGTTCGTATCGAGTTAAGAGAGTCAGTCTACAATAATGGAGACAGTTTTTAATTAGCAGAGTTTGTCAAGATAGTTAGAATATATAATAAATGAGTAAAATAGAAGTTAAGCAAGCCACCGCCAATGGATTTCTTAATTCCACTTGTTAATAAAAAAAATAACACATCCCACGAAAACTACGTTTTAACTATTTACAATTCTTTATTAATTTATGCAATTCAATGATTTATTTCGTATTCCATTTTTCAATTGAAAGGCAGGAATCCACTTAAGATTTTAAACTTCGAATTATTAAATAATTATATTTTTGTCTTACCTATATTTCCAAATTTCCTTTTAAACCATCAAAAGTAAAATTGGTACAATATATGAAAGTAAAGTGAATATAATGAATGTCGGGTTGCCACTAGGGGAGTGCCTGATCACTCTAGCACTGGTGACAAGTGCGGATTGTTTTAGTTTATAACATGGACCATGTTCCATGTAGGCGTTAATATCTGACTCCATCTTATGATAGGGATGTGTCCCAACAATACACTGTAACAATACACAAGAATAAGACCAGTTTTCAGAGTTCGGGCGGGAGATCGGCAGTGTAATAGGTACAAGTCGTCCGAGGGTCTGCTAGAGGCTGTGAGACAGGGTGACTGCTCAGAGGTGTGGCAGAGAGAGTGTAGACTAGTAGAAGACTGGGTGGTCTTACTACCAGGGCCCCGGGGCCCTGGCGTATCGCGACCGAGTGATAGCGGCTGTCTAGATGAGGAGACTGGGAAAGAGTGTTCTTACAGGGCGAAACCCCTTGATTTAAATATTATTTCCCCTTCCTAGTGGAAGGCGAAGTCGGCTGAAAGGGGTATGTTTTATGATACCCAGGTGGCCAATACCCCTTAGGTTTATCGCTGTTGGTCTAAAAGGGTGTGTTTTATGGCTGCTAGGGACTTACCTACGCCGAGGTACGTGATCCCTCGTCCCCTAAAGGACTGTTTATGGCATGGCTTTTAGATTTTATGACCACCGGAAGGTGACCCAAGGTCTACCGGTTCTGTTTAATGAGGGGGCAGGTGGCTTACCCTCAGGTTTATTGCAGACGACCTTCGACCCTCTGTTACTTATTATACGACTGCCGATCTCTCCATATTTATTACCAGAAAAAGCTTTTACCATGTTTTACATCTAATTACATTACATTATATATGCACCAGAGTATAGAGTGATTTATCACTTATGTAGTTAGGGTCACTACAGTGAAAATGAGAGAAATAGGTAGCCATCATATGGTGCACGCGGTACCACGCCTTAAAGGATACTGATTGTAACTGTTAATTGTTACCACCAACTGTGTATTTGTCACCTGAGAAAACCACACCCCAGGAACAGTGGCAGCAAACATCCTCCAAATAACGTCTGTATAAATAGCTTTATACAGAAGGAGAAAACCTCCAGCCACCATTGTGACCACCCCTACAGAAGAAAGAACCACTTCACACCCCAACCTCCGCTACAGGCGTTTCTCCTCTTATCAGACATCTAGTTAAATTACTTAGGAGTTTATCTCAGAAAGAGACCGCGTACACATTTTCACACCACGAGTAAACCATGCAGAACAACAATCAAAGTGTTTCTAAAGATTGGTTTTTTAGAAATTTTTCCAAATGTCCGCGAATATCAGTGCGAAATTAAACGTAAGTGAAGCTGTTCTGTTACTGGACAGTATGACATCCCACCCGTCTGAGTCCATCATCTGTTTTTAAAATGGATTTAATGGGAGTATGACATCCCACCCGTCTAAATCCATTTTAAAAACAGATGATGGACTCATTTTCATCTACTATTTACCACCTAATGTAACTTAGAGTATCCCTTATAATTTTTCCGGATTATCAAACATCGGTATATGCACAACCTGAAAATCAGCTATTTATTAATTACTTTTCCTATTTATCAATAGCTTAAAAGCTCAGACTAAATTACTCATTAACAATTTGGCAGTAAAGCCCGTATAAACTAATGCAGCACCTAGTTGAAGAAAAAAATAACTTTATAAGAATAATATTTGACAGACCAAGGTACACTACAATATTTACGTTTCAGAATGTACCCAGTTCTGATTATATTCTAGATAATTGACAAGTGATAACCACAGAGTTTATAGATAAATGTTACTTCACAATATTGCTAGCATAGATAATTACCCAAGCACAAGGACTTAGAGCACACTATATCATGAAGAAATGTTTTTCTATTATCATGTACTTTTTTGTTTTTGTTGTTAGGCTTTTTTGTTCATTTCTTTTACTAAATAATAATTTGATGGACAGTTTTAAAAACTAGATCTTCCCCAACCAACAGAAGGATCTGATACAAATTTTTGGAGTATAGATATATTAGATAAGTAAAGTACTCACATGAAGTCCTCTCTGGTTTTATGTCGGACGGGATACCTCGGGAGAGGCCGTTCCTCCTCCTCCGCCACCAAGGTCTCGATGCTCAGTGAAGATTTGGTCCTGCTCTCCGCGGGACTTGGAGTCCGGCCGCGGTACTCCCATTCCTGTAGGCAGGGCTGTCACTTATGTTAAATAAATAACAGTAATTCATTATTATTATTTTTTTTTTGAGAACCAAACTCTCTATGCCCTTAAACAATTAAAATTTCCCATTTAAAAGCGACATAACGAAATATTCCTAGACTTTTCATGTAAAGCCTTAATAATAGTAAGATAGTTATCTGAAAATTATTTAGTGGTCTCAGATCGTGTCCGCTGTAACTCTCTGTCGGGTCGTCAGTAGGGGGGTGCCTGGTTACCCTAGCCCTGGTGACAAGTGAGGGTTGTTTGAGTTTACAACCTGGACAATCGTTTCATGACGGCTTTACTATCTGACTCCATTTTTTGATAGGTATGTGCCCCGACAGTGCACTATGCTCAGGAGAAGAGGTACAGGGTAGGTTTATAGGTAGTTTATGTGGTCTTGGAATAACCACAAATTCACCCTCGGTATCTGAGGGTAGGTGAAAACCGTCCGGATCCCAAAGGCGAGTGTAAACCAGAGAGAGGCAGACTGGATCACCGCAGGAGGTCTGCGCGGAAAATTTGCAGGGCCACGGCAACCGTCATCCGCGAGGGAGAGGTCTCTCCCAAGGAGGTGCTAGTTTTAGCGAGACGAAGGCAGAGATTCCCACTGGGATGGTGTGGGGCCTGACGACGTCGGACTAAAACGTAGCGAGGTTAGGAGAGAGAGATGTAGAGGTTTTTCATAAAGAAGCAGCCAGGTTTTCAGAGTTTCAAGCAGGGTAGCCACGCCAGTGAGTAGTTGCCAGGAGAGAATGATTTACAGGGGCTAGACCGCCGCCTTAAGTACCCGGCAAGCCTTGTCCTTAGCCAACCATCATCGAGATTGGTGTAACCAATGGTAAATGGCTTCTGTGTCCTCTGGGAGGGCTGGCAGGGTCTTGCGGTCCCATCTGGCCACAGCTGTCAGTCCCAGGTAGAAGGGACTGACAGCTGTGGCCCATCTCATGTAGTTAGCGGTCGCTACACCCTCTGTGTCCGTAGGAAACATTGCGTACAGTCTTTGGGAGAGTTTGGCCCATGAGAATTTAACTTAGGAAGGTTTCTACTAATTGCAGGGTAGCACAGTTGGAGAGCCAAACATTTATGCCTTTATACAACAACTCATATTTCCCAATTAGAAACGATACAACAAAAAGTGTATTCCTAAAACTAGATATTGGAGACGTTCCGGGTTTGAGTACAGATCTTTCCAGCCATTTTTTCTTGGCCTGTTAATTATTGATAATTGTGCCATCACCAAGGAAACTTTTTTAGTTTTACTAATTTGAAAAATTATGACGCTATTATTGGCGTTTTTGCCAATTGACGCCATTCTCTTAAACCGAGTAAACATTTTTTATGTTTAAATTTTTTTTTATCGTTGTTTCTGACTTTGTTCTGCGTGTAGAACAAGATTATCGGATCTGATTTTTGTTAAGGTGGATTTTAAACATGCAGAAGAGTATAGAAGATACCTGGGTGAGGAAGCCCCTGACCGGCCTGATGGGCGGGAGCATGGCGTTCTCGGTGACCGGTCTGAAGAAGAGGTCGGCGATGTCAGCACCCGCCAGCCGGCCCAGCATGACCCCTCCGAGTCTGTCTCCTCGACCATCTTCAACCTAGGCACAAAGGAGTATACAAAGCCACGCTAAGTTCGCAAAGACAAGAGTATTAGCAAGTATTGTCAAAGTTTAGAATAGTAAAATAACTCTGATAGGATTCCCAGACACTGACGTATTTAATTCTGACTCTAGGGCAGGTGATAAGTAATCATTTATCTAACTAATTACCCTAGTTACCACTTATTTAAAAACTTTATCTTATCATCTAAAGATGCACTATTATTATATTACTGAGTAATTATCACTTGAAGAATTGAGTGAAGTTCCAAGACGTTCAAGAATTATGCTTAAAAGAGATGGCATCTCAAGCTATTACCTCTAAAGTGACACTTTGATTGTTTCAATATAAAGCATTCATCCCAATTCAACTGTCACAGGTAATAATCCATTTTTTATCGTCGTATTTTTAGCATCGTTCGGGCATCAAACGAAACTATTATACGAAACAAGTTTCACGTAAAATACCGGTTGCTTAAAAGATGAGAACGCCATTTTCAAGGAAGAATTTATCTGCATATTTACCATATATCTGCGTAGGAGATTTTGAGCCCTATGTTAAACATATAAATAAGGTTTAATCAAGGACCGGACGACGTGACAATATGTTCAAAATATATAATAAAACATGATTAAGGGTTAATCATTAATTAATGTCATACTAACAGCAAAATAAAGTTTGAATAAGAAATCAAATTTTAGTTAGTAAAAAGATTACTTTCGGATTGTAGAGTGGTATAAGATATAAGATAGCTTTATTGTCTTTCCACAACTGATTTCGTCTTTATTGAAATAGCGCCTTCAACAGCTGTTAGTTGTCATTTTGAGTTATTTCTACAACAAAATAAAAAGTAAGTAAAATATAAAATATATTCCACTAACACTGCTGAACTGCACTTAGTTTGAAATTGTCCGTCCTTCTATTCAACTGCAATTAAAACATCTTAATATTAAAAAATATCTTAATATAAAACAAAATTAAATAACTATTACAACCACCAAAAATTTTCAACGAGTTGTCATAAATTATTTAAACCTACTCAAAACGTAACTATATATCAATCTTATGGCTATGTACCCAACTGGTTATGAGGGATATTTAAATCATGTATCAATCTAATTTACTATCTTAAAGTTTTTTATCATTTGACTTTTTATTTGAGCTGTCGAAAAGTCAATTTTAATAAAGAAGACATTATCAGTTGTGGAAAGACAATAAAGCTGTTGTAGTGTGTTTATCTACGAATAATACTTTCGACGGGTTATATCTTCATCACCAGAATTGTGGTGTCTGAATAATAAAAATGTTAACATATTGGTTATCTTCAAGGAGTTATGTTAACTCAACAGTTATGTTAACATAATTAATAAAATAAAATAAATATTTTCCTATTATATTGAGTATCAAATTAAAGGTCTCAATGAGTAATTTGTCTTTTGTATTTTTAGCTATCTTAGCCAGTGCTAACTTTCATAAGTTATCTAATTATAGTTTAAAAACCAAAACATAAATCACGTGATATTAATCCAGGACCTTACTTCCTTTAAAAAAATCCTACTCAATAGTATATATTTCATAACCAATATATTAATTAATTAATTACCCTTAGTTATGTTTTGTGAAGCTGAAAATAGTTATCTTCTTGTCATGACATTACACAAAACCTGGGTTTATAAGATCGTACTTATAGGTAGAGCAAGGGATTCACAATCTCCAGGACAAACAAGAAGGCATGGAGCTAAAAACATTGGGGTATTTGGTTTTAAAAAAAAAAAAATCCTAAAAAGGAGTCATTTTCGAAAAAGAAAAAATAGAACCCCAATACAATGGACCTCTAAATACTGTTCACTGTTAAATTATTTTGGATGGACCCGTCAATTAATGACTGATTGATTCTGGTTATGGGTAGCTCGTGAGTTAGACATTAGGCTATTGAGGTCAGGTTAAAAGTGCGATTATACGTTTGATGAATTCTCGAATCAATTCTACCAGGAACGTTAGAAACTTCCATCAGGAACAGATTCTTGATGGATAACAAATAATTCAAGTTATTTGTTATTGAGTTTAAGAACTGACTTTAGCGTGTGGATAGGCATAATATTTGTGTAGCCTCCCTAAAAAGTTTAATGTTTAAACAATTACAACCCCTTAAGTTTGTCATAATCGGGGGTTCGGTGAGGATTTTCCCATTCAAGGAACACCGATCAAAAATATTTTTGTGGGAGTTAGAAAAATATTATTTTTTCGCCTTTCTCTTCCATTTAGCATATCAGATTAATTGCAAACATGGCAAGTCTTCGTTGAAAAAAACAAAAAATAATCCGAATCTGTGTACCTAGTGAGCAGGCTGGTTAAGTGAAAAGTTCAAGCATCATTGAGCCTTATATTGACAACCTAAAATATTTGAAAGCGCTAAGAACTCTTTGTGAAGGCTAGACAAGTGTATTTGTATCTGTGTATAATGAAGGGCATATAATCCCTATAAATTTATAAGTTAAACTTTGGGGTGGGCTATCAAAATAAGGTTTTTAATGCACAATTTCTGCAATTGCAACCTTTTGGCACTTAGGCTAACAGGTCTAACACAATCTAATAAATTTTGTATTCTTTTTTCTTTCATAGCCCCTTTAAATTTACAAATAATTATATACAATTATAGATCCTCAGGCGAATCTATTTACAAATTATTTTTGTATTTCCTGTAGCATCGCTACATTATATACAGGCTTTGTTATTGTTGTTATACCATAAAAATTATATAATGAATAAACAAGTATAATGATACACATTATACGTGACTGGACTAAACTTAAAACTAACTTACATACTAATTCTTAACTCAACTTTTTCCCGACAGTCTGTTGCCATCGATGTGGGAGGGGTGGTATGGCCATAGTGTTAAACACTGAAAATACTTTTTTTTTTTATTTCCATAGCTCTCAAACTTATAACAAATATGATGTAGGAAAAATAAAAGGACAATTATTTTAGATTGATGGGTGCCTTTCACTTAGGGGAGTCCTATTTGAAGGATGTATGAGAAGGACATGGGGTGTGGGATGCCTAAAGGAGGCGGTTGGGTTCGGGAAGGTCGTGAGAGTCTACCTATAGTGGAGCGTAGGGGTACTAGGCATTGGTTTGTAGTCGGCCAGGTCATACCTGGCCCCGCCTCTGAAGGGGTTCCCTTCATATACCCTTCTTATTTTTATAAGCGAATGAGACAATCGAGAAGCGAGTACTTAGTAAAATGTGGACTGTATTGTTGTAATTTACTTATTATATAAAACACTACAGCCAGAATTCTATACGTGCTGAAATATAGTTTACTTACCATTACACCTCAACCACAAGATTGATTTATTAACATGAACCATCACTGTAAAATTACCAAATCATCAAAATCCCTTTTCAGCTCTTAAAGAGATAAAAACATTAGCAAGACTTGTATGCCAAAAAAAAAATCCAACTCGGTTGGTTTTTGATATCTGTTATAGGAAACCAGTTAGTAAGCAACATAAGTAATTTGATATGGCGTGGAACAATGTAGTTCTAATCAAAGTGTAAAGTAAGGTTTGCAGATAACTTGTGGTTCTCTTATTCTGTTATCTTGAGGTTATCAGGAATCCAACTAACTATCCATCGCTAACTTGCTAACTATATGGCATATCCGATTACTATATCTAGTATACCAGATATCATCATAGATAAAAAATTGATCAGTTAATTCTTAGTCAACTTAATTGCAAATTTAACATTGCATTTAGATGTACGAATTCATTGCTGATTACTTAAAACTTGATTAACATACAAATATAAAGTAACAAAAATAAAAGGAATTTAATAGAAAATAATAAAAATGTAATTGTTAAAAAGCTACATGATTTATTAGAGTACAATTTCAATACTTCATATATTTACTGATGTAAACAAAAATGCCAGCTTAGCTTCCAGGATTGAGCTATGCCCATAAGTGCTATTATTGGTATACGGTATATACCCATTATAAAACTGTAGAATATAAATATCAATGTAAAATATTATGACGGCATGCTGGTTGTGGGCTATTTATATTACTATATCTAGACCTCTCTCTGGTCTACTTACAATCTATTTTATACGCGGTCAGCGGCTGCACCACCATTCTCAAGTACCTTATAATTAAAATAATAAAATAAGAGATACAAATTAAAGCGAAAAGTTTAAATAATGTCTCTCTTTCGATTATTTTAATTATATGATTATTGAGAATAGTAGTTCAGCCACCGAAGCGCTCGTATCAGTATAAAATCAATTGTGGGTAGACCATACAGAGGTGTACACGAAAATTTAAGTCATACATAAATAAAATAATGGAGTCACAATTCAAAAGATTGTAGACGAACGGGATCAATAGCTATTCGGACTGCTAGAAAGTATTCTGGCTAAAAATCTTGGTCTATTTTGGTACATTATTAATCATAAATAAATATTTTTAATCACTGTAGTCCATTAGGTTCGATGAAGCAAGTCTTTTCCATCAAGACAATGCGGTCTTCAATTGTTGCTTACCAAATGGATATGATAGTTTTTTATTCTAAATGCTTTCCGTTTACAATTGTAACACAGCATTATTTTTGTTGTCACTTTTTGCGAGCTGTCATAAAACCTTCAGATATAAAGTACATATGCTATGTCACTTACGAGTGAAAGTCATTTCAGTTGCCTGAAGGCATGGGAGAACGGAAATGAGTTTTGAACTGAGCTCAGGTTCCGCTCTCAGTTCTACCATATCCAGACCCATGGTCAATTCTTCCAGTCACACCGAGGCTTGCAGATTGATTCTATAAGTTTGTTCGAACATAATTCCAAACCATAATCATACTGAGGGGAGCCTTTCTTTTTAATAATGAACTGAATTGTATGTTTTTTAATCTGTACAAATGAAACTACGGACTTGAAGAGTGTACGAAAAAGATAGATAAATCAGAGATGGAATCAAAAATCAACATTTTAATACCAGTTATGTAGTATTGGCTCTCAAAAACTTATTTTTAGAATATTTTTGAAGTTTTTCTTGGGTTACCGTATCTTATGTAATCATGAGGGAAAATGATGACATTAAATTTTAAATCGAAATTGGCCATAATTTGTTCGGTTGTTTAATTTTATTTTTAGTTTTAGTTCTCTTACCAACATATAGGACCTTTTATGGTGTTTTAAAGATACATTCAAAATTTCCATTCGGTTTGATAATTTTTACGAACAAAATATAAAGGGCACTTTGAAAGTAGAAAATATCCCTTCGTGTGTAATAATTAATTATCAATGAGTCCTGTAAACAAAATAAGTATACCAACAGAAGTGGAGAGATAAATCTTTGACTCGTGAGTACGGTCTCTTCAATTAGTTGAGCACTGAAGGTAAAACTGTAGCAACCTCGGGTTATATTCCAAGTCCGGAATTTTCCTTCTTAACGAACCAAAAAAATCTATGTATAACCCACTGTGGACTACTGGCTGATTTATTAAGACTTGACGTACGGTTGAAATCCCAGGTCCTCACCTACCATTCGCTGATGGTATCGCGGAACAGTGAGCTGCCAAAGAGGTCATTACTGCCCCTGATCCAAGGAGATAACCACCTCTGAAAACAATATGTTGAGGTAGGTTGACCTCGGTGGCTGCTGCGCCCAGACAAATGAACGCAGCCTTACCTTGATTCACCACTCCCACAAACAAATATTGAAAAAAAAAGTGGGAGCGTTCGTCGTGGAACTATTAAATTATAGGATTTGAACCTGTGTCCTAAATAGTCAGAGATAGGATCAATTCAAATGCATGTACGGTATGTTCACGCATCCTTTGTCTGCATGTATATTAATCCTAAAAATTTAATCAACTTGAAAAAAAATCTATTAATTTATGATTCACGATTTGCATATTATGAAATAATAAAATATTTTCAATTGATTTTAATCAGGGACTCACTGCTGATTTCCTCAACAGCCATATGTTTAGCATTCTAGAAGGTTTTTATAAGAAGGGTTTAAATGTTTTGGTTAAACGTTATATGTGATGGGTCATTGTTGGTATTGTTAGTTATTGCTATATGTTATGATATGTGCAAGAAGTATAAGTAGCCTAAATGTGGGTTATCTATTCAGTTTAAAAGTGCATATGAGTGCATACGAGGGTGGCCTAAAAAGTTTCCGACCTAACAAAGCTTTTATTTCACTAGCTTTTATTTATTTTATTATCATCTTCATGTTGAGGTCGGAAACTTTTCAGACCACCTGTGTAGCTCAATAATGAAATTATGATTATTGTATCCAATTTAACACATAACAACTCATATTGGTTATTGTTCATTTTTCATGCAAGAATTAATAGATAATAATAATGAAGATTCAAATATATTTGTATTTCTTTTAACAACTAAAGCAGGAGGTATTGGTATAAACCTTACCACGGCAGATACCGTCATTATTCATGAAGTAGATTTTAATTCTTACAATAATAAACAGGCAGGTGAAGAAAGTAATCTTAGAATTTATTTATGTCAATTACACAAAAGTAATGCATGTAAATATTGACGTTCTAAATGAACTTATTATGATATACTTATTATGAAATATATATGTATATATGAACCATTCATATTGGACGACAGAGTATAGTGAGCCATAGAGTCAAGAAGATATCATTCTAGGTGAATCATAGAGGATACCAAAGCCCAACCCATGTTCTACATAATAATAATGAAACCTCTTCTAATTAGCTATTTTGCTATAAAGAGTCGCTATTATACTATGTTCAAATTTTGATTACTTTTTGAAATTAAATATAGGGAAGTAAGGAAAAAAAATCACGTGAAACAAGCGAAGAGTGCTCCACTAACATTTTAGATTAAAAACAATTAACAGTTCAGAATATCTTTCTTTTTTTTGCCAATTATTGAACACATTAAATACTCTGACGTAGAAAACAATAAAATATGAACCTAAAAATATTGGGAGCCAACAAACGAAATCAGATATTTAATGTCGTTTAAGCTGAATTCATACGTCATTTTTCGGACAGTATTATTTGTTTCAAAGGCGGGATGTTACTTTAATAAATAAAATAAAATATGCTTGGGCAAACATATCAAGAAGGTATATGACAATCGTTTCGTGAGTATTTATTTAAAATTGCGTGTTTGAATTGGTCATTTTTTGGTTCCTGCTCTTGGAATGAATCATCTACCTTCACACAAAATAGATGTACGTCACATTGTTTCATACATGGGCACTTGGAATGTTACTTTTGAACATTCGCTTTCTTAACGACCATTTTGAGCTGATCTGCTACAACTGTGAGGAGTTAAGGATGTGGGGTTAATCATAAATGTCTGCAGTCTTTGCGCATGTTAATAGCATTGTGAAGTACCTAATACTGCATCTAGTAAGTTATAGAGCTTTGAACAGGTTTAAGGCCGATCAAATAAGTCAAGTCAAAGCACGGCATAGACCGATAGACCGAACCATAACCGATCAACAACGGCCAATGACCGGATCCCTCCTGACTTCATCTGACCGAACAACTAGTGTTAACGTTCGGAAGTCAAGTCAAATCAACATAGAATATGAACGTCTCATTGAATTGGTTTTGGAATTTCATTGAATAGCATGATTTTACTCATGAAAAATATAGAGATTCGTCTCACAAAACTACATTGTGGATAGAGCTCTTAAAAAAAAACTTCAACAACGTAAGCTAATGTTATTCTATAAAAATTTTCCGAACCCTTCTTTTTTTGATCTTGACCTAACGATATCTTGTTCATCCAAAATCAGCACAATTTTAATCACAGATAGCGAAATAGTTTATTAACTATGAGCAACTGAAATCAAAAAGCTTCGTCTATGATTTGACCTGAGCTGGCAGCTGGTTAGAATGCTACTGGTGACCTGACCTGACCGTACCTCAATCACTAGTGTGAATTGGCCTGTATAAATTGATGTCTACTATCGGATCAGCCAAGCTAAATTAGAAAATCATTATTTAAACAGGTCTGTAAAAAAAAAAAAAAATTCATTTTCCTACTTGCCATTCAATTCGTTCCTCATCACTGTTAATAGACGACAAATATTTGACATTTTGATCTAGGCTAGATAAAGAACGGCTCAGAAGTATATGGCGTGTAGAAGAGTTAAAGTCAATGTGAAACTACAACTCTTCTTCTGGTGGACGTTAATCAAAGGAGATATCCACTTTAAATATTGACCACTGTCGATTTGGCTGCCTCTCAACTGGAAAATTAACATTTCAGCTTGTGCAATAGGTGGAGTTAATAAAAATGCATGCCTATTCAGATATTAGTCCGTCGTTATTATCTTGTTAGAATAATCATAATTGAAATGTATTAAATTAACACTTTCGATCTTTGTGCGTTAATTATCAGCTAATTGGTGCCAACTCATGATTCCATGCAATATATCAATGAAAAAAGTTGAATAGCTTGTCTTATCTGCTTAGGCCACAGCCATTTATATTTATTTGTTTTATTTTATACCCAATGATTTATGGGGCTGTGTTTTTTTTTTGGCATTAATTTTGCCCTCCTATCTTATCGGAGACTTAGATTTATTCATACCTTCCACAGAGCAACACGTGTTATATCCTCACTGCAAATTTAAGATATTAGAGTGTGGTTTTAAGATATCAGAAGTTTCTGATATTGCTTCTTAAAAAACGATCTCTAGCAATAGCCACAGGTAGGAAAGAGATAAATATATGACACGATTGAGGTAGGCGATTTAATTTTACAACGCCTAACTGTTTGTTTATCACATCGTTTTATTTTATATCGCAAAATAAATTCCTCGGCAAGTGCATGCATTTTGGAAAATGGAAAAAAACATCTTGATCCTTTTTTCTTATAAACCGGACGGCATTTTCTTGTTGCTTCATTTTTCACAGCCCAAGGGTAGAAGATGACTATAAAAAAAACAAAACATATATTTACCGACTACTAAAGCATGTGGTAAAAACTGAATGAAATCATGTTAATTACATATTCACAATACATAAAATCGTAATCAAAGTATATTGTTTTGAAGTTTGGAAAATATGTTATTTTTTTTATTACTTTTTCGTCACTATACATTTCTGGAACATAATCTAAAGCGCGACATGCTATAACGCCATTTTATCATTGAATCGAGCTAATACAATCTTTTTTTTTCGACAAATCGCCTTATAGATTTATCTGAAGCTTTTAACCTTTCAAGCTTTGACCTCGTTCAACCGTAAATGACCCATGACGTATTCCGTTGAACGCCCATATTTACGGTTTCAGTATTGATTTATACTGCCATCATTGCGTAACATCGGATAGTCCGTGAAGATTTGGGCTTGACGTCCTTACATTAAAAGAGTTCGTACAAAAGTGAATAATGTCAGACATTTTCTGATGTTAAGACATTTATCGCTGCTTTCTAAAGCAGGAAGAGCAAACTATCACATTGGAAGCCTCAAACTGCAAGTTTTAGCACCATTTAAATAAAGTGATTTATACCTTTCTCACAAGGAAGTTAAAATAGACCCCAAAAGAGTATCTGCCAATTTTAAATGCCCATGAATCCGCATGAAGTGCAGCACTAGAGCCCATTATTTAATGCTATTTGATTGTTCTTCATCAGTGATAGCAATTCAAGTCAGCAAGACACATTACAATTTTTTGTTGTTTGTTTACTGGTGTTTTAGTACTTCTCAACTGTAGAATGATAACTATTGAATAGGCAACATGCATCTAGAATTTTCAGTGCTCATGTATAATTCATAAATGGTAATAATCTGATTTATATTACATTTAAATAATAGAAATATTGGAGAAAATGTTGGGCCCATTTCACTAAATTTGAATTTTTTCAAGTCACACCTCAGAGAAGTTGTTCAGGTAAGATTTAAAAAATTGAGTTTTCGGTTTGGTTAGTGACAAGCAATCATCCCTAAAGACATTTTTAAATATATTTATTACTAGAAGTTAATCGTCGGTGGTTAAGCTTAAAGAAAGAATAGGAAAGAGGGAAACGAACTACACTCTCCAACTTCTGTAAAGAGACTTTATTGTCTTTAGTAATTTGACCTACATAGGATCATGGGTTGTTTACATCCCATGATCGTATTAGTTTACAACATAAACCTTGCTTCTGGCTTTAACTTATTTTCTAGTTGCGAACTTATAATCTAGACCTATATACAAGGTCTGAATTATGTATAAATTATTTAATTTAATACAAGTATATTGATACACATTATACTTGACTTCTTTGATAAGACTCTATAAGGTGATGGGGCTCACCTTTTTGATCAGAAATCTCTCATTTGTGGAAAATTTACTCATTTATACGTAGTCCAGGAATCCCCAAAGTCCGAGTGAATTTTTTACTTCCCAGCTAAGTAAGGTGGAGGAAGTAAAATAATGAAAGAAATCATTCCACACATTGCTCCTGCAGCCACATCACTTCTTATTAGAAACAGTGGAGACTGGAAGAGAGCGCGAAAACCGCAGACACTCTTGACAAAGCGAGAAGGCGTCTGGGGTAAAGGAGATCCAATTTCCGATTCAATCTCCAAAGAGGCTTATAGGGATGAGTGGAACTAAGTGATCTTGCTACAAGGATTATAGACCCCAAAAATATGAATTTTTTTGAAAAATGTACAGTGAATGCGTTCCAGGATGGTGAGCGTACCAAAAGCATCATGAAGAGCCTTATTTGTGACGCAAATGGAAGCATTTAATATGGTTCTTAGGATGCTTGATTGGAAGGGTAGGTTGCGCTTGTTGTTCTTTGCTGCCCCCCCCCCCAAGGCTTAAATCGTAACTCCAGATAGGTTTGAGGATGGTTTCATGTATCAGTATTTTTAATATTAATATTGAGATCGAATAGTAGAAATATGGATACACCCATGCATTAACTACCTTAATTACTTCTTTCATTGAGAAAATATTCCACTTTTGGCATATCTTATTGGAGCCCTGCACTTTCAAACATGTACAGGATAATTGCCTTTCGTAAATATGTGTGTTCTACGATAGTGGGCGTAAGTATAAGATCAAAAAACCCTGAAATTTTAAATATGGATTTAAAAACACCCTGATTTAAGCAGTGTCTGTTGGAACTAAGGTATAGTAACAGGAACTAAGCGAAATAAAATCCAATTGAAAAAATTCGGTCCCATATTTATTAACTAACACGCTTTTCCCTACGCTTTCTCCAAATGCGAGTTATATTTTAAGTTTACTCCCCACCCCCAACGAAATAAGTATTTTTGAAACTCATTTTATCCCACCCACGACTCTGACCCCATTCGATAGTGTTCTTTAATTTCCTGTGCCTTTTATTTCTTTACTTTCGTTGAGATTGTTTTTGGCCTGAAAGCTGTCTGTCTGTCTGTCTGTCTCTACGTATGATCTACGATAGTGCTTTTCATATAATTCAATCGATCTGAAATTTTAATTGTGCATTCTACACCTTTCGAAGTATGATGATTAGGTTTTGGTTAAATACGATAACGGAAATTATTGGAAAATGTATTAAATATAATTTGAATAAACAGAAGCTTCTGATAGGTTCTATGTGTTCTTTATGAAAATATTTAACAATGTAAATATTTTCTAGCAGTCGCGAAAGGGATTTTATGTGAAAGTTTAATGGATTAAATGACTTTAGTTTAGTGGAATGGTAATGATATGGCTGCAGAACCAATTAGTTTATGTATTTGTTTCAAAATCAACTAGTGCTAATTATTAATTCTGTAAATTGAATATGTGTAAAATTTTGCATAAATATAATGTACTACGTGATTTCAAATCTACTGTCCGACCACAACTACTAAAGACTGGGGCAATTATTTCGAAGTTGTAAGTTGGGGAGAACAGTTGGTACAAACTAGTCTGGTCGCTTATCCAGTCACTATTACACTCCGTAAATAATTTGATAAGGTTTTGGTAAGGCACAACTAAGCTGCGGTACAAGGCAAGAGTACCTGTCTTCAGTCGCAGTGGTCGGACTTTAAGATACGTACTATTGGTGGTAGCCGGTAAGCGGCTACGATGGGTTCGCTGCCCGACCTGTGGCTGCGAACCCTACCAGCCCCTACAGCTGGGTAGACCAGGGCGCCGTAGTATCTGAGCGAGGTGTCTCGGCACTGACTGCACAAGCCTTCGCCCTTGCACCACCGGCACCCAGCAACGCTCTCATCCTCACTCTGCAACAAGAAAACTTTCATTTAATATAAATAGGTTTTCTTAACACAAAATATGGTGATGTAGACGTGTTGTTAGGTAAAGCGTATATTGTATCAACCAGATCTAGAAGTAGGCCTCATGTCCATTGTCTTTATAGTATATTCCTTTATTGTGCTATAAGTACAATCTGCCTTTTATAAGGCAATAAGTAATTAAGATAAATGCTCTCATTCATACCATATATATAGTTCATCATTCACTCGCTCATTCATACAATATTTACAGACAGCCCAGAGACCTCCCAAATCCACCTGCGAAGAGAAAGCGGAGTCTTGGGAAGTCCCCCACGCTCCTCCATCAGCCGCGTCACCGGATACAAGCCAGTGGAGGCTGACCAAGAGCGCGAGAGCCACAGACGCTCAGGACATGATTGGAGAAACTGGCCATTGCCAGGACTCCCACAGTCACGCGTTTATAGCAGGTCACGAGGCCACTGCCGTTTCAGTCTCCAAGGAGGATTATAGGGATGAGTGGCGCAGTGCAATGACTGTGCTACAGGATTAGGGTGGTTGGAAAGGCTACTGTGGAATTTCATAAACTTGGAAGGGATGAGTTCTAGAATGTAGGGTATATTAAGATCGTTATGAAGGGTTTTGTTGCTGACATAATAAGGGGCATTTACTATTGTTCTCAGGACTTTGGATTGAAAGGATTGGATACGCTTGATGTTCGACTTTTTTGCTGTCCCCCATAGCTCTATTCCGTATGTCCAGATTGGTTTAAGTATAACTTTGTAGATTAGTAGTTTATTTTCTATTGAGAGATGGGATGACCTTTGAAGTAGTCTGTACAGTTGTCCAAAGCGTCTGTTTAGTTCTTGTCTTTTTAGTCTCGTATGTGGGTTCCAGGTCAGTCGTTTGTCAAGATGGAAGCCTAAGTACCGTACTGTCTTGGATACAGGGAGAGGAATAGAATTAAAATAAACTATTGGACAAGACTTGCGACAAAGGGTGAAAGTAATGTGGGAGCATTTTGCTTCATTAACTTTGATCCACCATTGATTGCACCAATATTCGATCTCGTCAAGGTGTTTTTGAAGGTTATGGGATGCTATGTCGGGGTCTGGGTGGGATGACAAGACTGCAGTGTCATCTGCAAATGTGGCCAAGAAGGTATTGGGAGTAGAGGGGACATCAGCGGTGTATATGTTATAGAGGACGGGGCCCAGGACACTGCCCTGTGGAACTCCTGCATTTATGGGATAGTAGAGTATTCTAAACCACAGCGGACTTGGAAGGAGCGGTTTGAAAGGTAGGACTGTAGGATTAGGAAAAGGGTCTGTGGTAAATATCTTTTGAGCTTGTAGAGCAAACCTGCGTGCCAAACCCTGTCAAAAGCTTGAGCTATATCAAGAAAGGCATCAGTGCAATCCTGTTTGGTTTCAAGGGCTGAGGAGATGTGATCAAAAACGCGAAGGCCTTGTTGAGCAGTGGAATGTCGTTGGTGGAAACCAAACTGGTGTGTGGGAACAAGGTTTTTGGATTCAACAATTGGAAGCATTGTCTTTAAAGAAGCAGTTGACAGCGTGTGCCTAGGCAAGGTGTGGCGTGAGTGTTTGTAGAGTAATAGAGGGAAAATGACAGATTAATAAAATATAGTATCAGAAGGTCGTTCGTAAAGGAGAACGTTCACACTCAAAGAAATAAAGTAATTGTAGCATTAAATCTTGTACGATTTTCCTTACTTGGAAAACGAGCTTCGAATGATATTACTAAGATATTACTTCTCAACCATTATTTTAGTTTTATAGACCCAATTCACTATTTCTTTATTAGAGTAACAGCTCATTTATCCCTACGATAATGAGGTGGTGAGGTGAGCCCCACCCCCCGCCATGAAAAAATACTTACATAACCTTTAATAGCTAGTTTGACGCAAATATCCAGAACGTAACCTGATTGGAATAATCTTAGAAGAAATAGCCTCCCAACGATATCACTGACAATGATAGTCCATAGAGGAAGTCATAGCTGATTAACGAGTCCCTTGCACATCGATCCTCTAAATTGGACAGCAACATCGTACTTAACATCAAACAAACATTCTTAGTTTAAAAGTTAAACAAGTGTGATGTAACCCACGGTTTCGTCAAACTTACGATAGTAATTATTCCTCGATTTATCGAATCATTCAGACAGATAATACTATATCGTGCATTTTCCAATCACGGGCCGTACATGCAGCATTACACTCAATCAATAAGTACGGTCCAAACTCATACCGACATTCATACAATATGCTCCTAGAAAATCTACCAAGGAGCCTACATGCACCCGAGGATTCCCCAGTAAAGCTGGTGGAAAATTCGGGGGGAACAGAGCTCCTCCCACCTCAGCTCCTTCGACCGTTTCGATATAAGGCAAAGATAAGAACGAAGGGAAGAGTGCTAGGACCCCACAAAATTCTAATCGCTTTACCATAGTACGATTAGGATGCATAAGAAGGAGTTAATTATTTGGTTTTCAACGTGTGGATAAGTTTTCCTGGAATAAATCTTAAGGTTTGTGATTTAAAAGGGTGTGTCGGGTCGTCACCAGGGAGGTGCCTGATCACCCTAGCCCTGGTGACAAGCGCGGATTGTTCGAGTTAATAATCTGGACAATCGTTCCAGGACGGCGTTAATATCTGACTCCATTTCTGATAGGTATGTGCCCCGACAATGCACTATGTTCAAGAGAAGAGGTACAGAGGTTTCATAAAGAATAAGTCAAGTTTTCAGAGTTCGAGCGGAAACGAAGCAGCGTCACGGGTACAGGTTGCCAGAGAGTCTGCCAGGAGACTGGCGAGGAGTCTAAGAGACTTACTTCCAGGGCCAGGAGCCCTGGCGTAAGGTGTCACCGAGTAAAGGCCACGAGAGATTTAGAGGCTGATGAGGAGACTGACTTACAGGGCCAGAAGCCCTGGCTTAAATATGCTCTCTACTGAGGGGGGGGGGAAGGGCCTATGCCGGCGTTGATTTTCACACCTGTCGTGAGGAAATGCGACCGCCGCCCAATTGCCTGACCCCTTGCCCCTGGGGGGTAGTGGCTGCACAAGGGTTGTTATGTTTATGACTGTTTATGACCCGTGGTACCCCGGGGTTTATGACTGTTTATGACCCGGCTTTTAGGCCGGTGGGTACCTGACTTTTTATGACTGCCAGCTGGGGACCCTTTCTCGTTTATGACTGCCAGCTGGGGACCCTTTCTCGTTTATGAATGTTTATGACTGCCAGCTGGGGACCCTTTATCGTTTATGACTGTTGGCTTCCGCTTTTTATTGCTTAACACTTTTACAATGATTTACATTTAATTATAATACATTTAGTTCATGTTATTTTACTTTTTCTTACAATATATATGCACTAGAGTATAGGGTGATTTAACTTATATAGTTAGCGGTCGCTACTGGGTGCGTTGACTATAGTTCTGAGAACGTGGACACAATGACTCCATAAGCCAAAGTACGGTGAGGTACCACGTGATACCGTAACTTTGAGTTAAAGAGAGCTAAGATACCACTTGGGTTCAAGTCCAGATCTTAATATTATATTTTTTCTACGGCTAATAATTACTATTATTAATAGCAATCCATACAACAACATAAATTGTAATATAATTTAATTATGACCATATTCGTTTATTAATTAAAACTCAACCATTTACAACTATTTTCAATAAGGTTTTCCTCCTGGCACAACCGTTGATAAGTCTAGGCTTGAGTACAGGTAAGGTCCTCGGGGACAATGATGTTTTCATACAATCATCCCTATAAATATACACATTGTACTTGCAGGAAAGACCTTGGGTAGGGATTGATTCTTTTCAAGGCAAAGGGCATCAAGCCAATATTTCCTTGTCAGGTGTTTCAACAGAAGGGTCATTTGTATGAGTCATACATGCAACCGGCCAGTAAAGTTGAGAGAGTGCATTTATGTTACGTGGGCTCAATCACCAGACGTCAAAGTACCTCTAAACTAAAACTGTATATCCCTTATTTATTTGTAATAAAAAAGAAACAGAAAAAAATTAGAACTAAACCCTTATAGTTAGCAGTGATTTGTTTGGGCTAAGAACATAATCTTCAAGAAATTGTAGCCCTCAGCTTTACTTTAAATTTTTGGGTGCCAGGATACCTTTCAACAAGGATACCAATATTGAAATTTTTTTTTATATTAATGGTTAACTGTTCAATAAAATGTCGGTACCCTGCCAAGCAGAGGGTTCAAATTATTACCAGGGTTCAGTTTGGTCATTCAGTGCTCACCAAGTTTCGTAAAGAAAACTGAATAGCGTTTTGAATAAAATTGTTTTAAATCTGATTTAGAAAGTTGAAACAAAAATTGTGAAGCTACAAAGCATTGATCTTTAGTATGTAAGCGTTATCTACCGACTACGTTGGAAATCTTAGTCTACGTCTTTTCTCATTTAATTTAATTTGTCGGTAAATATAGATAGATAAGCAAACGTGCATAATTAAATTATGTACAGGGGAAGTTTTAACAATAAGTAAAACAAAACACATCTACAGCAGTATTCCGTCAGATTGAGCCGGCCAACTGCCAATTAAAAAACGCAATATTAAATTTTTAGTCTTATCGCATAAATAATAACAAATCATAACGAGGCTATCGGACTCTATAACAAACAAAAAAGTAGAGCCATCATTAATTGTAACATTGGTTAATCAATATTAATAATATATAAGAAATATATTTATTTTAAAAACTGAATTTAAAAAAGAAAAAAATATATAATAAATAATTAATTAACTGTTAATCTATATTTATAAGTTAAGATGCCCCAGAAATCTTATTCTAAAAACACAAGGGGGGCAAGTTTTTATTATTAAAAGTATAACATCAGATATCAAATCATACACAATCCATCTAATGTTTGTACTATGCTGCGGATTCACCAAGTATTATTTGTCTTGTAAAAACTGAAGGGTAATTGAAAACAAGGTCCCATTAAATTTACAACCTAAAATGTTTATGTTCTGTGTTGAATATATTAATTTAAGGACGATTCCTACCGCATAACAAACTCGTTGACGGGTCTGTTTTCAAGAGTTGACCGATTGAACAAACTCGGGAGCCCTCTACACAAAATAAAAAAACCGCCAGTTCCTCACACTGTATCTATACCCTTGAATGTTACCGACTTTCAAATTATAGAAAGGGTGATTTCCTGTTGGTAATATAAAACATTTAGGAAATAATTTCAAATATGCAAAGAAAAAAAGAAAATTCTCGATACAAAATAATAAATGATTGATTTTCCCTGGTGGATAGATATTGCCATACATTACTAATAGAGTTTTGTATTTACGTTTCCACGGCAAGGTCTGATGCCGCGTGTCAGTACATTATTGCTATAGGTCAAAAGTCGACATAGATTAATTCACTCTTTCCATTATTATAGTGTATAATCTTTTTTTTCTTTTAGGAGTTAAGTTTCTTTTTTTTCAGTTGCTTTGGTTTCCACAAATACATCCTCGGTAGCTGCTTCTACTAACTGGTACTGACCACCCAAAATTTATTTCCGATGTTGACGAAGAAGTCACTGCCACTGGTAGGATACTTGTAAGGGCTGATTCAATCTCAGAGGGAGCCCTCCCATCAGCCCTTCGGCTCTAATTTTGACTACAGCAACTTGATAGAAATCATATCAATCCTTGCGATAGACGATTGGGAGTATACCAAAACGATTCGTCTGTAATTTCTTGAGGCAAATCGCCAAACGTACTCAATGAACTACCTTCCCTCTCCATTGACGACGCTCCTTAAATTAAACGTTTTTAAAACTAGATTATTTTAGTTATTTCCTATCACAATCAAATGAGTCGTTGCACACGATGCTAACTATTTAAAGAGTGCCCATTTTTATGACATACTAATTATACAACGTAAGTTATTACTCGTTTATAAACACCAAACCGCCTGCCGACAGTCCATCTTAAGTCCTTACCCCATAGAGCTACAATACTACACTCCTTCTGGAACTCCTTTCCCCCTCCATTGGTGACGTTTATTAAATTGAATGTTTTCAAAACAAGATTATTTAGTCATTTTCTATCAAAAACATAATAGATATGAAAAGAAATGAGTTGATTTGCCTAAAGTGCTTACTAATTAAGGATTGTTGATTTTTATAACATTAAAATTATATAACGTAACTTACTATTATGCAGAAGTACATATCTACGAACGGTATTTTTATTTTTTAGTGCGTAAATATTGCTGTATTTGTATTTACATATTTATGTTGAATACCCCATTGTGATTTGGTGTGTAATTATTTGTGTAGAAATTTTACTTTTATTTTACTAGCAGGTTCTTATTTTCTATTCTTCATAATGTTGTTGTTAACATTTATTTTAGCATATGTTTTTAGCTACCTCATACCTATATAGGTTTTTAGATACCTCATAAATATAGGTCTATATATATATATATATAAGTTAACAAGTCAGACAGGTTTATCCATAACATTAGTGTAAACAGTAAGAGATAGTGGGGCTAAGCCTCACTCAGATTGTATATATAGAGGAGAAATGTCAATAAAGTTCAGTTAAGTTCTAGCCTTGCTTCTTGATACAACTACCCAACCCTTTTTATCGTATATCTCGAGTCGTACGTTAAGTGGTGCCGAAACCCGGGAGTCTGATTTCGCAAACCTGAGATACAGCCAACGGGCTTGAGCATTTAGCGGTCTCAGGTGTCGTGGAATAACCGTGAGGATACGAACCAGGACACGTACGAAATGGCAGAAGAAGATATAGCTAGGTTGAAGAAGGAGCTGGCCCAAGCGAGAGAAGATCGGGTAAAATTTGAATACCAGATGGGCGAAGCAGAGAAAAAAACGCAGATCGAACTGACAAAAATACGGACACAAAACTGCTCCTTCATCCACAATGTGATCGGACAACTGGAGCCCTTTTCAGGAGTACTGGGCGAATTGGATCACTTCCTAAAGGGCGGAGACCAGATCAAAGAGTTGATCTTGGCCAGGAAGGAAGCGGGAACACTAGCCGACGGGGACGTCAAGATATTGGAAGCCTCGCTAGTAGGGAGGATCTCTCGTCGGGTGCTAAACGCGATCCAAGGCGACGCCTCCCAGCCATGGGAGGGACTAAAGCACAGACTGAAGAAACTCTATGGAAGCGGCCGATGGAGCCCGGAAGAACACGCCTTCTTCCTGCTGCAGGAGCGTAAGAAGCCTGGCCAGACAGAAGGGGAGTTCGCAGAGAGACTCTTAGTGCTTTATAATCGGCTAAATGAGAAGATGGTCGAAGCATATGGACAGACAGAAGCACTAGTACGAATGATATTCATACGGGAAATCATGAAGGTCCAGCTCAATCAAAATATGGACCGACGGGGCTCCCTGGCAAAGGAGAAGGACGTGCTGGACTGCGCGCACGAACTGATTGACGCGCAGGAGCGGAGTACAATGCGCTCTAAAAACCCGGAACCAGACTGGACTGAAGTCAGGACGCCGAGAAGGAGACCGCCGTTTCAAAGAATTGAGAAAATAAGGGGTGCGGGTGCACCGAGGAGATCACCCAGAATGCAGGACGAGAGACCGCGGCGGGCAGAAAGACGTTGTTATGAATGTAACAAGACGGGCCACTTGGCGGCCCAATGCACATTAACGAGGTGCTACGAGTGCGGACGGCGGGGACACGTGGCAAGAGAATGCCCGAGGCGGGCAGGCGAAAATAGAAGAAGAGGACACAGGCCGGAACCAATGGAGGTTAACAGCCAGCGCTGGGACTCCAGGGAGACGAGCCGGCGGAGCGACAGACAGTCGAGCACCGACAGATCATCAGGGGAGGCGAGCGACCCGTCCGAGCGCAGCGGCCCGGCCAGGGACAAAAGGGAGGTAAGTGGAAGGGTCCCATGGAAGGGGGGGCCATCGGGGGTGGACGTAGTAATGGGCCGAGGGAGGAAAGATTGAGGGTGCGAGGAGGGGCGGGGCAACCGGGAAGGGGGGATAATAGTCAACAGTATTAAGGGAGAGGGGAGTAAGAGGTTGCCCGTGGCGAGGTGGGGGGAGTCTGGGTTGAAATTCCTACTAGATACAGGGAGCACCCACTCAATAATAAGTGAAAGAGGGGCTAGGGAATTGGGGGTGTGGTCACGAAGAAAACGCTGCGAATGCGTGATCACGACGATTAGCGGGCGCTGTAAGACGGCAGGGGAGGTGGTGGTAGAGTTGGGCGAACTTGGCAGAAAAGGAATAGCAGTGCAGATGCACGTCGTAAGTAGGGTGTCCACCGACTACGACGTAATTATAGGGTGCGACGCAATCAGAATGGCGGGACTTGACCTAAAGTACGGAAAGGGCCTGTGGAGGTTCAAATTGGGAACAGACAGGTACGTCGTAAAAGGGGGGCGCGGGGGGGAGAAGGGGGTTAGGATCGGAGCGGCCCTATGCGACGAAGAACCCGTGAAGAAGGTCATAAGAGAAAATCGCGATCTGTTTTATCGGGAGGGCGAAACGCTCCCCACCACGGGAAGAACGGAACATCGCATTAGGTTAACAACGGAGGCGCCCGTATATGTGAAGGATAGGAGGTACCCACAGGCGATGAGGGAAATTATAAGGGAACAGCTAACGGAGCTGCGCGAACAAGGGATAATCAGAGCGAGCAAGTCCCCGTTCAACACCCCGCTGTGGGTAGTAGAGAAGCGGTCGACAGGGGAGGGGGAAGAGGGGAAGAAATATAGGGTAGTAGTAGACTACAGGAAACTAAACGAGGTCACCCAAGACGAACGGTATCCTCTGCCAAGGATCGAGGACATCCTAGACAGGCTGTCGGGAGCAGTTATATTTAGTACACTAGATCTCAAGAGCGGCTACCACCAAGTTAGGATGGCGGAGGAGGATGCCGGGAAGACCGCCTTCACCTGGGAACGTGGGCATTTCGAATTTGTGCGGATGCCCTTCGGGCTAAAAGGGGCCCCGCTGACGTTCCAACGGCTCATGGATGAACTGCAGAGCGGCCTGGGGGAGGATTTCTCGCAGGTCTATATGGACGATTTGATTGTTTTCAGTAAAAAGAGAGAGGAGCACACCCAGCACCTGCGAGAGGTCCTCACCAGGATCCGGGAATTCGGGTTGAAATTATCAAGGGAGAAGTCACAGTTCGGGTTAAGCGAGATCCGATTCCTGGGGCACGTGGTCTCGAGCAAAGGGGTAAGACCGGACCCCGACAGGGTGCGGGTCATCCGCGAGGCACCGCTACCCAGGAACGTGCGCGGGGTGCGGCGGTTCCTAGGCATGGTTAACTATTATAGAAAATTCATACCGGGAATCGCAGAACTAACCGGACCGCTAACCGAGCTATTGAAGAAGGGAAGGCAATTTCAATTGGGGCCCACACAACTAAGGAGTATAGAAAGATGCCGGGAGATCCTGACAACCCGACCCCTACTGGCGTTTCCAGATTTTGACAGACCGTTTAAAATCACGACGGACGCGAGTGAAGCAGCAATAGGAGCGGTACTTTCGCAAGCCTACAGCGAGGGGGAGAAACCGATTGCCTACGCGGGGCGCAAACTAAATCCGGCTGAGAGGAGATATAGCGCGATCGAACGCGAATTGTTGGCAGTGGTGTGGGGGGTGGAACACTTCCGACCATACGTCTATGGACGACGGTTCGAGTTGTTCACAGCCGTTGGTCTATGTCGGAACGCTGAAGGAATCCTCCGCGAGGGTGGCCCGTTGGAAGGAGCGTCTGGCGCCGTATACATTTCGGGTGGCCCACAAAAAAGGGAGCGAGAACGCGGTGGCGGATTGGCTGTCGAGGGATTTAGTCGTTAACGCCATGGAGGACGATCCGCCGCAGGAAGAACCATTCGCGTTACGCTACCTACGCGAGTGGGCGGAGAACGGCCCCGAAATACCGGTAGTCCAACAGAGCGCGGAAGAAGAAAGGACCCCACCGAACGAGCCGTTCACGGTAAGGTACCTCCGGGAGTGGGTGGAAGGGGGACCGGAATTACCGCTAGTTGAGAGGGAAGCCAGGGCGGAAGTATCGCCGACGGAACGGCCAAGGGAACTGAGGGAAATTGATGAGATAATAAACAATAAGAAGTGGCAAATAATAATAAAGTCAAGACAGGCAATGGGGGTGGAAACACGGACTACGACGTACGCAGGACTGACCACACTGACAGTAAGGACGCACTCAACTATAACAGAAGAAGACCTGGTACGGATTATACAGGGATTTGCGGAGCGGGGAAGGGCGTATCACATATTCGTAGGGAACCGACTGCTCGCAGAAAAGGTGAAGGGGTTATGGAGACAGGAGAGGATAGGAATAGAATACGACTTGACAAGATGCCTAAGACAGGTGGAAACCATTACCGACGAAAAAACTCAGAGACGGATAGTTACAGACCACCACACGGGGAAGACGAACCACAGGGGGATAGAAGAGACTGACCGCGCAATAAGGAAAATGTATTTTTGGCGAGGGATCGGAAAGATGGTGCGCGAATGCATAGGCAGCTGCGAGATATGCCAGAGGAGCAAGTACGAGAGACACCCCCCAGTGACGCCGCAAGTCATAACCGAGACGCCGATAGAGCCGCTTAGGAGCGTACAGCTAGATGTTTATTCGAATGCGGGTCAGTCGTGGCTTACAGCGATAGACACATTCAGCAAGCTAGCCATGGCCTATCCCATCGAAGCGAAAACGCCCGAGGCAGTGTGGGAAGGGGTGTTAAATTGGTGCGCGATCTACGGGGTACCAGAGCGGGTCACAGCGGATTGCGGCCGAGAATTCGAGAACGGCTTCATACGTGAACGGGCGCAGGAGTTGGGAATAATGTGGCACAGGAACACACCCTACCATATCAAGGGACGGGGGGCGGTGGAGCGGCTCCACAATACCCTGGGGGAACATTTAAGACTGCTCCGTCTCGGGCGGGGGATGGAACCGTTAGAGGCCATGCCGAGAGCCGTAATCGCGTATAATCATACGCTTCACATGGCAACGGGGTTCTCACCCGTGGAGCTCGTATTCGGACAAAGTAGGCGCGATAGGGGGGACCTCATAATGGCTCAGAGCGCGGAGCTGCACGAGTATGTAGCAACAACGCGGAAAGAGCGGAAAGCTCTTTGGGACCGGGTCCGGGAGAAAATTATCAAGGAAAAACAGACACGTGTTGACCGGGCCAATGGAAGGCCAGGAATAATACAGGGGGGGAGGACATTGCCGCTGGGAACCGTCGTGTATAGAAGATTGCGAACCGCGAAAACCAAGACGGCCGACCGCTACGAGGGACCATACAGGGTCACCGCAATAAGGGAGCATAACCTATACACGATCAGAGACGCGAACTTCCCCTTCCGGAATCGCACGGTCCATCGGGAGGAACTGAGAGTACCCCAACCACAAGGGTCGCACTGGCCGGGTGGCGGCGCTCGGGCGGACACTCCGACCCGCTCCAACTCATACCCTATGTAGATACGTTGTATGGTAAATTACTCTTATACAAGCAATACGATTTTTGGTTATATAATATGTATTATTCCTAGAGCCAGAGAATTGGTTATATGCATATGTGAACCCAGACGAAGAATCTGGAATTCATGATTTGTGTAGATATTTTGTTACTATAGGTTATTATTATATATGATTAATACTATTTTGTTTCTTATGTATTTTTGTTAGGACAGAGAATTGTTTTCTTATGTATTTTTGTTATGACAGAGAATTGTGTTGTACAACTCCAAAACAAAAGTTCCTCCAAAGAAGGAACTGGAGGGGAGGAGTTAACAAGTCAGACAGGTTTATCCATAACATTAGTGTAAACAGTAAGAGATAGTGGGGCTAAGCCTCACTCAGATTGTATATATAGAGGAGAAATGTCAATAAAGTTCAGTTAAGTTCTAGCCTTGCTTCTTGATACAACTACCCAACCCTTTTTATCGTATATCTCGAGTCGTACGTTAAGTTATATATATATATTGTAACATTCATGATATTTGAGAATATCATGGCCAGGAATCCTCACATCTGGTAAGCATTTTCCCTTATGCTCCTAGGAGTGGGGATGAGATAAACCAGCAGTCTTAGCACAACCGTCGAGAAAAACGGACTTAGCAAGCTCCCGAATTGACGGTACCATACAGGAAGAGAGGAGAAGAACCAACACCAGAAAGTAACGTTGATTGGATTACAGGAAGATCATCGATTGGGTGATATTAATATTGTTTTTATTATGGATCCATTAAACGAAATTGAGCTCAAATTTCATGTTTTTTGTAATTAGTAGTAAATATCCTAATTTAAAAGGAATTAAATATTTTTTTATACTTTTTGTCAGCACTCTATATAATTATAATTATTTGTTATATCCATTTTATTTGAATATATTTCACAATTCCTAGTTTCTCAACTTATTAATAACTACAACATTAGCCTTGAGATCGGGCGATTCAATCGGGATAAATTCCTATGTCAAAGACATAAAACAATTTGAATTAAAGATCTCATGACGGACCTGCCAAATTAGTTAAGGTAAATTGATCAAATAAAGTAGAAAAAGAAATGGTAAAAAATGAGGTAGGTTTCAATATATATATATATATTTTTGTTATTTTACATTATTATCTTTACCTATGTTTATACATTTCTTTTCTCCTCTCATTTTCAGTTTCCTTGTCATAAACTTGTTTTATAAAAAGAAACTAATTTTTAAGGTATATAGGTTTCAAGAATAACATTGTTTCTATTTGACTTGAAGAAAGTGGTCAAGTTGTCCTTCCCTGAATGATTGTTCCCACGAACCGCGAAACAGCTGACACCCGAAGGGTCCTTGAACAACAAACTAATCAGACAAATGAAGAGAACTGGCGTTTCCCTTTGTGCGACCGACACTGTGTGGCAATTAGCTGGATGAGGGCATCAGTACAAATATATTCCGTGCTGTGTCATCACCTCGAGATAGAATCAGCCGAACCTCCCCGAATAGCTGTCTAGTGAACAGAAATGTGATTATAATTATAATACATATATAAGGTATTATAATGGACCTTTGTCCCATACGAACAAGCATTTGTTCAACACAAATTGGTTTCTAACAATATCAGTCCCCGATGATATTTACAATGTTCAGATTAGATGAAAAGAGAAATAAAAAATGTAGGTATAGATTGTATGAATTTAGGAAAAGAAAACAAAAACTTACTATTAAAATAAAAATAAGATATTTACACACTTAATTCACAATTGGATGTTCAAACAAACATATTTTAACACATATATACCTATGTTTACACACTCAAATATAAAATAAAAATATCATAAGTAGATATGTACTACTGCATGATATTAACCTACGTTATATAATTAGAAAGTTAACCCTTTTTAATTAATTAGTCTCATACTATGTCCAATTATTCATTTCTTTGGGATAGCAAATACCTAAATACCTTGTTTTGAAAACATTAAATTTAAACAGAGCGAATGGAGGGGCTAGTGAGATCCAAAAGTAATCATGTAGTATTGTAGTTTTATGAGGTAAAGATTTTTGTATTATCGAGTAATATTCACGGTGTATTTTAGATATTATAGAAAATCTGAGATTAATAGATTTTTAAGAGCTATTCTATATTCAATTGCTAACTATAATTCATCGCATTTCTTACAACCCCGTTTGAAATCCCACGAACGATAATGAGCTCCAAAATTAATTCTCAAAGAATTTATCGTTTTTGATCTAAATTCGGCTGGGTCAGTACATTTTCAAGCGGTTTGGAATTTAAAGCATCCAGAAATAATATTTTAGACAGTTTGTGAATGGGTCTAAATAAATTCAGAAAGTCAGAAAGATGGTCTTGAGAGAAAGGGGGAGAGATATATAGAGATAGAGATAGAGAGTTACAGTTGAGTTAGTTTGTAATAAATATTTACATAATGAAAGGTAATTGTTCTTTTGTGAACATATCGTTTTAATGTATATTATTTTTGTAGTATCTATTTTGTTTATTACAGGGGTGGTGAATGGGCACATTTAAAAAAATAAAAGCGATAAATGTTTAATAGATGTATCTATATAGTTTTCATTTGTAATTCTTCAAGTATATTTGCATTTTTAGTGAAGTAGACGGTGTTTCTTGCTTTCGTTAAACGCCGGTTTTGGAGAATATGAAGTGGTCATTGAGCTCCAAACTGGGTTTGGGTAACATCATTGGTCTGACACACTGTTTATACATTATATGTTTATTTATAGAATTTAAACTTCATTTGAAGATAGTATTGAGGATGTCTATGGACAAAAGGTATTGCTTAGCATGTCTTATTTATGAATGGCTAGTCACTTGTGATTAGTAGTTGGGCGTTATTTATTTAGGAGTAGTACACTTTCATCCTTGCGCCACAACTCATTATATGGTCTCTGCTAGCTCGTATTATCCATCTTTTAATATTCACGTGCATGCATGAATGCATACTTCATATGTAAACAAATGTATATACATTTATTTGTATATTCCAGCATGACTCGGAAGCAATTTACTTCATTGTTCAATCATAGTGTGAATCTTAAACAATTGCTGCGTGGGCATGACACAACTAGCATCCCTTGCTAACGGTGGGGTAGGGAGGGGTCACGTGTAAACTTCGTCGAAAACGATCGATTTTAGTGTAGAACTTGAGTAAGCAAAAATTCCACTCCACGGCTTCTCTTAGGATTTAGGCTCGGAGGGGTACTAAAGGGTAGGAGATTGCTTGGTGCCGGCAAAGGCAGGTTAAGTCGGGAGGGGGGGTTATATAAATTAATAATTATTGGTTTTAAAGAACAAAATCTCTTCGTAAAGGCAACCTTTCCCTATAAAACTCAATAAAAATGAGAAATGTATAAATTTAAGCCTCTTGTCATATTGACGGGACCACATTTTACTACATATAACCCTAATAAATTATGGAGAGTGTATCGGGTAATTACCACTAAGCAGTGATTTGGTAATTTAGCTACGCTAATTTGCATACCGATGTGAGGGCTACTGAGAGTGGAGGATAAGTTTTCTGTTTTCGCCTTCCCAAAAACGTAGGATTGAGGGTCTTCTGTCTATGGCCGAGTTTCAGAAAAAGTTACCTGCTAAAAATTATTAAAAAAATTGTCCATACAAGAAAACAAGATCCACGTTCTAAAAATAAACTATATGTTAGTTAATTCCAAGAAAAATGTCTCAGCTTTCTATTTGATCAAAAGCTGATAGCGTCTTATGAATTAAAAAGTCTTAAAGAATTAGTACAAAGTCAGTATTAGCCTCAGAAATAGAATCGAAATTCAGTTGCAGTAAAGGCGAAATGGAAGCTTTTATTTCTGATCATCTAAAAATTGTTGTAATGGCTGTAGTTCATCAAATTCAACTGAAGAAGCTCGTTAAGTTGGGTGATTTAGCACATGATTTTTGCCGCTTTACTCCCAATCATCGGTCACAAGGATTACTATAATGAAGTTTTCATCAAGTAACACCAGTACCAACAACAGGTAAACCGGCAGCGGCAGGTGGTTAAATACCAGTGTGAATGTATCCTTATTTTCGCAAAGATTGGAGAAGGTAAGGAGAGTTTCATCCATGTAGGACTTGACGACACTAGAATTGTCACACTCTGCAGGGCTTGAGTTTGATAGAAGTGCTGGAACTCAAGTCCGACCATCTGGAAGCCGGCTCACGGGTTTTCAATCATATATTTTATGTGGCTGATCGTTCAAATTCCAAGTGCATTGAATCCAAGCCCTGATACCGACGTCTTTGTACTTTCCATTCATCATTGGAAGGAGTCATCTACGTATAACCATAACGGATTGCCTATTTCAGATGCTGTCTAAAGTAAAAGCTTTTCCTAGACTGTCATACAGCAGCCCAAAATCTTAACGGCAAATGCAGATATTTAACTCGCAATCCATGGAAATGAATGTGCAAAGGATGAGGGAATAAAAAAACCCTAGTGCCTTAGAAATTTCTATGCAGCGACTCCTCATCCCTAATATTTCAAGAGGTAGAGCATTCCTGTACCAATCACTTTTCTAAACGGAGAACCTATACAGGCGAGCTGCACCACGGATATTTCTGCCAGCAGGCGGGCTCTAGAGCCCCATAATCATTTACAGTTCTGATGTCCTTTCGCTCCACTGTTTAAGAATGGCAGCCGAAACACAAACATGGAAAAATGCAAGGAACCCACAGTTTACATTCGTAATTACATCCAAAATTGTGTTAACCTCCACGAGGTTAAAGAAGAGTACGTTTCCCAGAAAATTGCCAACAATTATCCCGACGCTCATTCCACCATACCGCTGCTCAACAAAGTGAACTGAAAGGCGCTTCTGGTGAAAAAAGAACGCATTCTGTATTGGGTTATGTGAATCCACGCTGGCACATTGTAATTCAAGTAGCCAATAAATTATGTAAATAGTAATTCAATGATGTACCTAGTAAGCAAACAGGCATTACTTATTCCATTACTTACTTACCTTACTATCCTACTTCCCTTGGCTCACCATTCCTCAATAATCTTAGGATTCACTACTTGGTTTAAAAAAAAATCCTCTTTGTCTCTTAATTAAATTCGGGAATCAGAAGAGTTCGTCTCCTACTCCTCAATTTTGGACAAGACGGTTAACTTTACTGGCCTATAACACCGTATACATTCACCTTTTTCAACTTTCATAGCGTTTCAGGTCGACTTTAGGAACGTATTTTATGTAGAAAATTTAAGAATGAATAATTCGAGACAAATTGCATTCCTCTAAAACATGGTTGCCGAGATATTGACACGGAAGTGATTTAACGCCCTTCTCTCCATCCCGACTTAATCTGTTCCATACATTTTCCTACCCTCCAGGGCCCCTACTCAAATCCGAAGATGAAGCCCGATGCGGAATTTTTGCATAGTCAAGTACTGTTGTAGCTTGCTCTAGTCTCAAATCCATGGTTTCCGGAGCCGCTGAACACATTGGTGATAGTCCCAATATCGTATTTAAGCTAATGTTTAATCCAACTATAACTTTGTAGAACATTATGAAATCGGATAGAACTCGATGTCGGCAGAACCTCTTGGAAATTTTTAGAAAAGGAAAGAAATCTGTTGAACATTATTTTCACGCCAATTCTCTTTAGGGTTGTATAGTGAGCTTCAAAATGGGTACGATGAAAATTGATGTCCTCCGTTAATACTTCCACGAGAAACTATAGCTTACTGAATTTTCATTAAATCAAAAATTGGTATTTACTTTGTCGTAAATCATATTATCAGTATATGAAAAGATATATATGATGATCTTAATTTAATACTTTTTATTCAAAATTAAAGTGAATTCGATCGGGTCAAAGTGCATGTCAGATTATCTATCCTGAGTTATAACCGCACAGGAAGTACGCGGTCAATAAAATGATAAAATCACCTGAGGTTTTTTTTTGTTAGTCTTCTCTATCGATTTTGAACTGTCAACCGTAATAGGAACTCATTATTTGAAAGTGAGTTAAAATACATAAATAATCTGTAAGAGTTTCGTAATGTTTACCATCATGTAGACCATTGTTGAAAACTGGTAGAAGAAAGGCCTTCCGAATAAATAAATTATTTTTCAATATGCTGTGTTTGGAAAATATATTTCAAAGTCATCTATATTAAGCGTTCACAGCCGGTTAATTCATGGTGATCGTACAAATCATCTGAATGTTATGCAATAGAGCCTAAGCTCTTCCTGCCACTATCCCCTTGATCCTCTGATCAAACCCTTGATCTTGAACCTCATAATCTTTTTAGAGGAGAGTCTTTAAAGAAAAGAAAGAAAAGCTTTATTATGAAGTACAAGCAAAACACTGGTATATACAAATATTAAGAGTTACGTTAATACATACTGGGTGGAATTCCTAGGCACAAGTGGGGTCTGTGTTTTTTTTTTCTCTCTAATTAAAAGATTAAGGATGAGGGAAAAATAAAGGAAGATTTGGGTTGTGCGGATCCTTGTATTAGGAGTACCTGCTTGAAGGTAGTGTGAGAGAATTAAGCAGTGTGGGAAGCCTCGGTAGAGGTTGGTTGTTGCGGTACAGTGGTGAGAGTCCACTGGTGGCTGGGCCTAGAGTCTTATTTAGTTAGATAGCAGTGATGGGTGCCTTAGAGGCTTGTTGTTGGTGGGGCAAGCGCCGTGATGTCCACTGCTTTACTAGATCTTGAGAGTTGCCATCTTGCCGGTAGTGGTGGGGGTGTCATGTCTCGGAATGGAGGGTTTTGGCTATGTTTCATCGAGTCAAAGAACTTGATGTGTCTTCTTTTGATGGCTTCGGTGATGGTGGGGACCTCGAACTTTTTGTGCGTGTCGGAAACCTTTATTTCACGAAAAGGGGTTTGCCATAGTGTCGTGCGCAGGATGTTGTTCTGGAAGCTCTGGAGTCGAGTTATGGTGCTGGTGTGTAGGAATCGAAAGAGTGGTGTCCCAAACAGTATCGCTGGCCTCAGAACGTTCTTAGGGTCTGGGGCTAAAGCCGAGACATATATGTACAAGAAAAGGATAAGATTCTGGGAATTAGGGAGGTCTTGGTTGCTCAATTAAAAATAACAGGGAACCATCAGTGGTTTCTGCTCAAGCCCCTTCTACTTTTCTACTTACTGCAACTCTGGATTGCAAAGCCTAGATAATGGAATTCAATACTGTATGTTTATGCGAAAGTGAAATTCAAAATATCATATGTATACTCTCTCCGAATCGACAGCAACCAGTTATAAAAGATTGTAATTAATGCGTAGATAAAAATAGGTCCTGAAAAGAAAATCAATATTTTATACCGTGACAATGAGTAATAAATGTAGAATCACCTAATGACCATGCAATATTATTCCAATTCGTCAAACAAGGAGCGAACTTTTCAAAATAATATTCAGAAATAAAAATTGTCTCCTTTGACGATAGAATAACTTAAAGAATGTTAAGGTATAGTATGAAAATATAAGAAATATTTTTGCGTATTGTTTTTAAATTAGCAATTTTTGAATAAATAGTTCGACAACAACTATACCACAACAAAAATTATATATTATTAATCTATTAAACACACAAATAAACAGAGTTGGGAACTGTTGTACCATATGCATCACCACAAACAAATAAAAGGTCTCTTCTCCCTCTGCTCGGTCTAGAAAACGCCCGTCTACCTTTCCACATTTTATAAATAAATATTTGGCAACAGTGAAGAGAGAGGGGACTAGTTCACGATCCCGAAACCACGAGAGCTCGCTAGGGACACGGCCGTAGTAGCCCCTGATTGGCCAAATCAAATGATTACATGATTGGGTGAAATAAACAGCTCTCTCATTGACTGAAGGCAGGAATGGTCTGCCTACATAAGGCAGAAATTCTGAGCTTTTTTAGACACTCAGAATCAGACACTTGAAGTGAACGCAGCTCTCTTTCTCTGTTATGGTGCTTGTGGGCCTGCTTGAACCATGGCTTTATTATTTTGTTACTTCTACACGTCTCTTTCCTACCCTTGCTTTTGGCACTGTCAGCCTCCACGATCTTCCCAGTCGAGTTCTGTGTCCTTTTGCTAAAATAGCACATCCTTGGAAGGGACCCTTTCTATGGAGAACGACGATCTCTGAGGCCCTACAAAATATACCTAGTACGTCTCCCCCAGCGGTCTTTTTCCGGTCCACACTTTCTTTGGGGCCAGGACGCGTTTGCCTGCTTTCCTAGTCTGTGCCTCTTCTCTTCAGCATAGTGCACTGTCGGGGCACACATTTTAAGATCATATGGAGTCGGATCAATAAACAAATACGAATTAAGCTACCGGACTAGGCTGCCAGCAAAGGTCAAAGACCATAGGTTTATTTATCTCATTCTGGGGCAGTGGCTGGGTCAACGAGATCTCCCCCGGCAAGTGCCCCCCGACAGGAACTATTTAAATTTAAGAAATGGTTTTAATGTAATTATACGTTTATATATAAGTTTCGGTTGTTAGACTACAGCTTTGATACAAAGTTACCGAATCAAATTAAATAAAGTTCGTAAAATAAGGCGTTAGGTCCTTTGCCACATAGGAACTACTTCATTGGAATTGTGCAGTAGCATAGATTTCATGATTAATTTTAAAAAGTTTCCAAAACTAATATTTAGCTGATTAGTATTAGTTAAGACTAAATACCGTAAAGAGGAAAGAGATAAGGAAATATACACCCTAATATATATACTTAACAAATATATATACCCTACATACTATCCGAAGCTTTACAGTATTTCCACGTTCATATTTATAAACATATATATTTTTAAACGGTTCATAAATAACTTTAGATATAATATAAAAGCCTCACTCATTTTTTTCACAGTGTTTAGTAGATTGGAATCATATCACAATGAAACATGATCTATAAGTTCTTATACAGTTTTCTGGGAGCTTAATTTGATGGAAGTTCTTATAGAAATTATAAGATTCGTTTTGGTACCTAAGAAAATAATGAAATACTAAAACCGTTTACTGCCAACCGTGAAATCGCAATAAGGATATGAGAGGAAGAAAAGTACATTCGCCATTATGTAATAACACACTCATAACAAGTTATTATCATTGCAATTTTTCACTAGATGTATTTCTAAGATCTTTATTTTGTATAACTATAAGATTATTGTTATTTCTGCTATGAATAAACTTCGTTAAAATTGAAGCAATGGCCAGAAATACTAGGATTTTTTTTACGGATAAATGAACAGGTACATAATTAATAAATTAAACAAACATTTTAAGTCTATCTTAAATAAATTCTCTGATCGATCCAAGACTGACACGTCCAAGCACACGACCTGATGCTTGACCGTTATGTTGGTA
The DNA here is from genome assembly GCA_930367205.1 of Acanthosoma haemorrhoidale. Taxonomy (NCBI): domain Eukaryota; kingdom Metazoa; phylum Arthropoda; class Insecta; order Hemiptera; family Acanthosomatidae; genus Acanthosoma; species Acanthosoma haemorrhoidale. Next base: position 28,646,265 of record OV884013.1, on the reverse strand, counting down.
GGGAATCATGGCACTTGACAATTGACAGTTGACTGTCATTTATGGGATACTTCGATTCAATATTTATGTACTATTGACCAACACATACTACATAAATACACATACAGATAAAAGAACATAATAAATTCAAATATTTTCAGTAAATTATTACTTATGTTTATATCAAGTATTTTTTTCTAGCTTTTACATACACATATCCAATAATTTGTGTGCACTATATTTTGATAAAATGTTTTTCGTCAATTGAAGAGCTCCACTTATGTACCGGTATTCACAATAATTGGCAAGTAGTAATTAGTCTATTTTAACTTCTATTCTGAGAGAACCATTTTTCCTGAATCAACTGTTGGTTTACTAAGGACAGGAGTCAACTTGATTTTCGGTGATTTTCTCTCGGCAATGCATTTTTGGTGATTTACTATATAAAGATGATTTTGATGCAGTTATAAAACGGTTTGATGTTGAAACAGGATTATCACAAATTTTACGTTCGTGCACTCAATGAAGCGTGTACTTATGTTCATATACATGTAATGAGGACTTATGTACTCGATTTAACCTTAGGCTTTTTGAAGTGTGAAAAACAAAATTGAAATATTAATACAACATGTAAACATAGACACAAATGAACACTAGGATTTAATCAGCTTTATCTAGAGTGAACAGAAAATATAAAATTGGAAATGAAATCATGACTCAATAATTAGAATATAAATAAGTCATATTTGATGTTTCACAAGTATATTCTGTATATTTACAACTAAATTAGGGTATAGTAAGTGCATATCAGGATCAGCCGAGTCAGGATTATAGGAAAAAACTATGACCCCAACCAACAATTAATTTTTTTTTAAATCGTGCATATCACACAATTGTTTATGGTTCTTACAAAACTTCTAGATGGCAGCAATAAGCTCACAAAAAAATACTTGTAAATAAATATAAATGATACTGTGATAAACAACGTTTATAAAAAAATTATTTTAAAAAACTGGGAGTAGTAGGTTCTACCAAGATTTAAACTTCGGATCGCTGGATTTTGAGTCCAGAGTGCTAACCATTACACCAAGGAAATTCGATAGTAATTACTAATCAAACCTATTACACAACGTCCTTCACGGAACGTTTAATAAATTTACATTGCTGTGACGCCAGGTACTTTCACTCAGACAACCATTTAATATATAGATTCTCAATAATGGCTAAACCAGCACCATCTATAGCACTATATTAGTCCACCAAGTTGTACTTACAATAAAATAGCCTTATTCGTTAATTTCATATTTTATAACTGATCGTTCATTTAAATGTAATCCAAGTAATTGTCTAGTAAAATATATTTAATTTAAACAATGCCCATCCTGTAGAATCAGTACATAAACTGCAATTCCATCCTGTTTTTTTTATAAATAAAGTACTTTTGCTAAAATAAATTAAAAAAACTCCACTTAAAATATTGGAATCATAGAATAAAATAGCATCAATTGAATAAACCAGTTGAATAATGTATATATTTCATTTATGTTTTTTTACGATGTCTTCAATTTTTCACGGTAGTTCTACATCTTCTACAGTGTTGATAATAATGTAAATGAGATGTCAATGACCTGTAAATGACGTTTGATAGTTGCAATTATGTGAGCTTCGGTAGAGTACAACGCCAAGGTGCGATTGTTTAATTGTCAATTGTTATCACTAAAATCCTATTTGCCTATGCAACATTACCACTCAACAGGTGTAGGCACATTTTATATTTAATGATATTCACAATACATCTGGAAAGTAATTAAAAACAAAAAAATTGTATTTAAATAAAACAGACAGCACTACTCAGGTTTTGAACAAGTACATTTTATTGAACGTTTCTTCAACGATTTGAAAAGATTTATTTCCTTAATATACTATTTTTATTTCTTTGATTAATTGCTCTTTATTTATCAATGTTTTATTATCAGGAAATGTGATGTAAACACAAAAAGGTATCTAACTCATACACGTGTAGTATGGATGAAACATGTAGAACTTTCCATCATATACATCCTCCATATACCGTTGCTACCAGAAGAATACAAATTAAAAAATACGTACAACGTATAAATTATACAAGTTAACTTCCGGTTCAGATTATCTCTCGGGAGAGAGACGACTTCTCTGGGTACTAATGATTTTGTCATTTAGAAAGTTTCTCGTTTTTGCTTGCTTCCATTCATGAAACACATACCAATAAACATCAGATTATAAAATTGATCTCAGTACTGCAACAGTTTTTGCATTTGTAAATGTTACCTAACGTTATTAAACAAAAGTATCCTATCAGTCACAGACGGTTCCATGGTGTAATGGTTAGCACTCTGGACTCTGAATCCAGCGATCCGAGTTCAAGTCTCGGTGGAACCTAGTTTTTTTCCTCCTCACCTGATTAATTTCAGTCTACTTTAAGAATTTGACTTATTTATCAGTTGCGGACTAGAATCCAATTTTAAAAATAAATATCAATTAATATCAATATAATTAGACTTGTTTTCTGTTAGAAAATGTAAGAAGGCCGATAAATTTAAATAATTGTCCTGACTAAAAAGAAATTCGAAACTTAACCTATTTATCTACCTTTTCAGGATATTATCTTTCGTCGTTAACGTTTAATGTGTTCTATTATAAATTGCCTTCTTTCTTCTGTTTCGTTAAGACGTTACCTGTTTTAATGGATTGAGATTATTCATTTGTAAATATAATATTTACTAATATGACAGATCAACGTCCATATTTTTTTCAAAAAATCAGTCCAGTGCCCTTTCTGATCACTACTCGAAAATCACCGGAAACAATAAATCCCGTGTTCCAGCTTAGTCGGAATATTGTTAATGACCTAGTTAATGAGAAGGAAAAGAAACCTCGAAGCGAAGAGTTTAAATTACGCCTTCCTACAAAATAGATAAAACGCGTTTACATGTATGTGTCATTTTCACCATATATAATATAATATGATGTTTATTGACCAATTATTATTCATCTTAAAAGTATTGAATTAACCCATTTATTTTTTTTCAGAAGACAAAGCTATTATTTTTATTTGTTATTATAGAGAAAACAAGTTAATTGTCCATATTAGATTTTCTTTGGAAAATTTTATTTAAATTGATTTTCCTATTTCACACAAGGAATTGAAAGCACTGTTTATTGACAATCGAACTGAAAACAATTGTGAAATTAAATGGCACAGCTATTATTCGAAATTAAATAAAATGTTAGCATATTTCCATTACTGGCATTTTAATTGCACATTCTCATTTTTGAAATTTTTTTTATTCAAATTTTATCGTTCAATAAAACGAATATTGTAATTAATTTCACACAGACGTTCGTTGAGCTGATTCATTGACGGCAGGGTAATTTTATTGGAAGGTTTACAATTGCTAAACACATGTAAATTAGAACTGAACCTTTAATAACCAGCAAACGATATTAACCAGCATATAGAAACATTAAACACGCTACAAAATATTGAATGGCTTTATACTTGAATCAAAATAAATATAATATATGATGATTTCGTTCTTTTTTAAAACCGGAAACCTTTATGCTATGTTCATTTATTCTAGGAACAGAGTCCCGTGTATATATATAACAAAGCACCGGGGGGGGGGGGTTATTATTATTATACTCTCCGAAGCTGCGCCACTGACCTGTGGAGTACCCCAAGGAGCCGTCTTATCCCCTGTACTATTCAACGTATACACGTCTGAGATTGTCGGAGCCCGGTTCAAAAATACCAAAGTTACTGCTTTCGAAGATGACATAGCGGTGTACAGCAGCAGCATGAGTGCCAAGGTAGCTCTAAGACAGGCTGGAGTAGCCTGTAACCAGATCAGTGAGAGCTTGGGGAGACTCAATAACTCTGTAAACGCGGGTAAGACTGACTGTGTAATTTTCTCTTTCCAAAAGGGAAAAAGCCCACTACCTACTAGTTACATAGTAGGAATGGAGAAAAATTCACCAGCCAACGACCTAGTATATCTGGGAATTAAAATGGACAGACATCTCCATTTTAGTAACCATTTTGCGAAGAAGTTGAAGCTAACACGCACGAAGTCTTACCGGCTTGCGCACTATTAATATACAAGAGCATACTAAGGCCTACTCTGCTGTATGGTGCACCGCTATTTCGTTATTTGACGTATACGACAGCTAAGAAACTCCAACAATTCCAAAACGGTATACTGATGAAAGTGGTCAGAGGTACTTCATTCGAGCAGCGAAGAAACAGTGAGCTTCATGAGATATTTGAGCTGCCTACGGTCGATAAATTCATTCATTGAGGTTTATTTGATAATTTTAAGTAATGCGATAGTATTATGGGGTTATAAAAATCGTATCTTATGAATCATTCCCTCAATTGGGCTTTACAAACATGAAAGGTTTGCATTTATTGTATTAGTAATTATAACTTGATCTAAAAGGCAATCGTTCATGTGATTTAAGTTACTGAAATTAAATTATGAAGGGGAAGAAATTTAATATTTTAATTATAGAATAAATCAAACAGTTTTATGAGTAGTTATACCTATAGAGATTTTGGTAATAGTCGTTTATAATCCTAATATGGAGACGTGCTAAATATATTTGTGTGTGGTAACAGATAGTAAGTATTATATGTGCGTATTTGATATTGAGGCTGATCCCCTGAGATGATATTGAGGCTGATATCCTGATTCTATATATTCACTGATTCTACAGGATAAGCATTGTATAAATTAAACATATTATACTAGATAATTAATTGGATTACATTCGAATGAATGATTATAAAATATGAAATTAACGAATAACATTATTTTATTGTAAATACAACATGGCGGACTAATACAGTGCTACAGATGTTGCTGGTTTAGCCATTATTGAGAATCAATATATATATAATTATTTCCTGAGTGAAAGTACCTAGAGTCACAACAATGTAATTTTACTAAACGTTCTGTAAAGAACGTTGTGTAATAAGTTTAATTATTAACAATTATCGAGGTTCCATGGTGTAATGGTTAGCACTCTGGACTCTGAATCCAGCGATCCGAGTTCAAATCTCGGTGGAACCTGCACGAGTTTTTTATTAATGTTTTTATAAACGTTGCTTGTCATTTTGGAAATTTTTATAATTTATTTTCAAATATTTTTTTCTAGTTTTGAGAGAATCAAAATCGATTGTGCCATATTTTGGTCAGATTAAACATTTCATCTCTCTTTTACAAAAAAAAAAAAAATAATAGTTACTAGAAGTCATAGGGTTTTCGTGTGAACCTGATTTTGTATTGATTCCGACCTATTCTGAACAGAGCTGTCCGAAAAACTCGTGGATACACACTCCTGTACTAGGTAATCTGTACACCTCCTGTACTAGGTAATCTGTACACCTCCTGTACTAGGTAGTCTGTACACCTCCTGTACTAGGTAATCTGTACACCTCCTGTACTAGGTAATCTGTACACCTCCTGTACTAGGTAATCTGTACACCTCCTGTACTAGGTAATCTGTACACCTCCTGTACTAGGTAATCTGTACACCTCCTGTACTAGGTAATCTGTACACCTCCTGTACTAGGTAGTCTGTACACCTCCTGTACTAGGTAATCTGTACACCTCCTGTACTAGGTAGTCTGTACACCTCCTGTACTAGGTAATCTGTACACCTCCTGTACTAGGTAATCTGTACACCTCCTGTACTAGGTAATCTGTACACCTCCTGTACTAGGTAATCTGTACACCTCCTGTACTAGGTAATCTGTACACCTCCTGTACTAGGTAGTCTGTACACCTCCTGTACTAGGTAATCTATACACCTACTGTTATAGGGAAACAATGTTTTGGATATCGATATCGCTGAGCAGATGTTTTTGAATGGAAACGAGAATGTAGTTATGAAATACTTTTAAGGGGGATTTTCCCAAATTCGTGCCTGGAAACGGAACAAAAATAGTAGTAACTTTACTGAAAACGGAAGCTACAGGAAAGTGGGAAGGCATGAGCTGAAAACTAGTTTGTCACACGTAAATACAGAACTTACTTATGACTAAAATAGATCAGCCGATAGCACCACCAACAATAGCCAACATGGTGGTAAGGTTTTCAAAATATGTTTCATTATTTTGAATCGTAGAATTTTCTTCTCAAAACCTGAATCTTGATCAAAATCACACCAGAAGACGTCCCCTTAGGATAACGACTTAGAAAAACATAAATGTAAAACCCCCGTTCAACGAGATATGAAAAATATAAAATTTATTGTAAAAGGATATAATCTGTATTTTTAGTTTTAAGCAAATAATAGAAGTGATAATTTGATTTATATTAAATGTATGTGTATTTTTTATTCAACCATTCGTTGAATTTATATTTACGACTAAATCTATTTAAAAATTATTTTGTGTAAAACTGTGCCACCTGTCGCTAAGTTTGTTATTTGGCTAGGGATTTCAGCGTCAAATTTTTTATCTTGAGTCGAATGAAAACTAAATCCATATTAATTTTAGTTGAGCCTAATAAGCCTTTCACTTTTGTCACAGATTGGGCATTCTCAGAAACTATGAAAATAAATTGTCTCAATTTTGTGAAAGGTTCTGCATAAAACATCGCTGCCTCTAGCCATGTTCCCCATCGAGTCATCATGGGTTCTGGAGGGAGCTGACCTGGCATAAATTCTTAGTAGGCAGTTACTCGCTGGGAGCTTTTAAAAACATTTTTTTCACGTTATTTATGAGTTTCAAAATCACTTTTTGTGACACACTTTTTATTCCATATACCAAACAAGTAATATGGACCATGTTTTGGAAAAACAAATTTTAATGCTTCACCGGCTTTAGCCATGTTAGGAGCCAGCATCTGTTACCAACACAAGTTGGGGTTACTTTGAAAAATTGGTTTAAACTGCTGTTGACAAAGTGAGAGACCGTTTCGAAATTTGTACTCTCAAACACTTCACTGAAGATTAAAAAAGAGTAAGGGTCTTTTTCCGAGTGTAGTATTCAAATCCTCAAATTAAAAATATAAAGCTCCCTTGAATCTGTGCTCTTGTCTAGCGTTGCGTAAATAAAGTGATTCCGTATTTGTTGTTAAATTTTTGAAAGGGCCGACTCGTAGCTTGTTTACAGGTATTTTATTTAATTGCTTTCGTCATTAATTTTTAATTTAATATATTTTTGTAAAAAAGTTTCGAATGGTTACATCTCTAATTTGCTGAAGGGAATATTTGAACCGACCATAGCGAAGCATAAATCTTTGTTTAATTGTTTTTGAGTTTCCAAAGCTGAGCTGGATTCAGTAAGCAAAGTTTGGACAGATTTACGACTACGTTGGCGAGAATCTGTCAACTGTTTGTCCAGCTGATTTAAAAAAAAAGAAAAGTTAAAAAGCTAATGTTTTAAAATAGGAAAATAATAATGTGTAGAGTTCATTGCCTAAGTTACACTGAACATCTATTTGGGATTTTTATTCAAACCAAATTGCTTTCTCACAGATGTCACATGAAGTTTAAGATAATTAATTATTCATCTTTTTACTTTGGAACAACAGAGTTCCTTTTAAAAACAGTGTTCAAGCTTGATAATAAACTAATACTGGGTGTAAGGAACATGAACGGAAGAGATCGGCATTGTGGGGGTTATTTGGCTTTCCACGAATTCAAAGATTTTTTAAAAAAAGAAAAAAAACTTGAAAAGTTTGAGAATTTCCAAAAAAAAACCGGAACTTATTTTGTTTTCACGTTTTACTCCAAGAATCTTCTTTTTGTTATGTTTTCATTGTTAAACTGGCTTACAAATCATTTTTTTACTTTAGGCGAAATATGCAATTTTGTGCAGTAAACGTGTAACTTACACAAAAACTTGACAACGTGCTATTTCGAGTAAAATATAATTTAAGCAAATTAATCAGGATACTTTATTTATTTGCACGAGAATTCGAACCGTAATGATCACGATTCACCCTGGAATACTCTCCCTGTGAATGCACATCTGATCTGGACCAGGCTGGTCAATTGTTGCCATCCAGGTTTTTGTATATATATATATATATATTGTACAATTTAAAATATAACATAAATAAACACAGTTTAGGTGTGGAATATTTATAGTAGCCCCCTGTACTAATAATTAGTGGCGGCAGAAATCCAACACGCCGTGGATCAGTTCCGACCGCTCGATGACGGGGAAATTCTCCCTGTTCGAGTGAATTTGGCTCTATCCTGTGACAGGAAGTAACCTGCTGTTTCAGATGAACAGTTCTAAATTATTATATATAATAGTCGATGATTTTATTTTCCGTAAAACCATTCGGTCAGGCCAATCACTTGATTCATTCGTGCCCCCTTCACCACATCGTATTGCTGCGTATAAGATAGCTGGTTGTCATATATTTGTGCATTGGACCGTTTCCAAAGAATGTAATTGTCTACGCACATCACGCATGAATAGTGAAAATTCAGTGAATTGTTTGCGATACACGGGACTCAGTGGACAGCAATAGAAGTTTTCCGTCTGACGTTTTACTCTATCAGGTCCTATCTACATATTACTTGGACCTATCTTGTCACTTGTTGAAGCTCACGTGCACCCCTGCAAAAAGTACCCCTAAGACAACCACCCGAGCAAAGCCTACCCTTAGATTCCAGGAGACTGACCTGGTCGTCAGGGTCCGACAGGGTGTCCTGCTGGCTGCTCCTGAAGGTGTTCCTGAACCGCTCCCAGACCCATGTCATAGGTGTCGCTATGGACATAGCCCGCCCAGGACTGGGTACCCTGTAGTGTCCTGTCTGTCGTCCTGGATACCGGGAGTGCCCAGTACGCCGGCGCTCGGGCCCTCCGCTTCTTTTCCTCCTGTAGGAAGGTCGCCCTCACGGGTTAAGGGTATCGTCGGTATCTGGGTCTAGGTCAACTCTGACGCTCAATCGTTATGTCATTATTGTCAAGGTGTCGCCTCCGTTGACTAACAGTAATGAAAAACTTACCTTGAAAGAAAAAAATGGGGAAAAATCAGTTTTCATATATTTTTTTAATTACCTGTATGGAAACATACACAGCTCAAATCCTATTTTTATGGGGCCACTGACTTCCGTTTGTCTGTATGCAAGTCTACTATAACGATTGGAAAAATCATTCAATCAATCTCAAATTTCAAAAGATTACACCTTAGCAGATTAGTTTTTGATCAAGATACAATAACGAGAATAATATAAATAACATACACGTCATGTTCTACTTGTGGTATTTATTCTACTTATGCCTTGTTATTCATTGTCTTATTCCTACTTCTTTTTATCTATTAATTTGCATTGTTCTTTAATTGAGAGGTTATGCCCGATTGAAACTAAAATACATTTATTGCTTATTCTTCCGTTTCTCATATTTTCTTTCTTATTGTGGCTTTATTGGTTATTTCTAATGATATTTTGCCATGCTCTTTGTTCTTCAGCTTTATTTCGATTAGCTAGTATGAGTTATGAGCGTTCCCATAGCCATAACTTAATTTTTAATAAGGGCTTAATTGTTTTTATGTTTTAATTAATTGTTTTATTGTCATTATTACGTTATAATAATTTTTAGAATTTGTTAGGCTAAATGTATTTAATTATTGGCTGAGATCATTTATCTATTGTATTGCACCCAACTTTCAACCTATAAGATTTCTAAAACCAAGCTCGAACGGTACTTGAGTTCATAAACTTGTTAGTTTTTCCCTATACTTGGTCACGGTTGAATTTCAAATATATTTCTTAAAATAGTGCCCTGCGAGCCAAAAAGAGTAATCAAGGATTTATTTGGTCCCAAAAGTACGTCGTGGGGAAGGCCATTGTTTAATTATTGCATATAATTTGTTAACTATCAAAACAAACAAAAAAACGAATTATTTTCCGGCTAAAACCCCGTTAAAAATCATAGGCCCTTTTTAGTTGTGTTTATTCTTAAAAAAATGAAATAAATATCTAAAAAATATTGGTAAAGGACAAACTAACAGACCATAAATCGTATCCAACTTCCATTACACTCTCCAATTTTGACTTATTTATAACTGAGTGATTTAGAATGTTGTTTTCTATTTAAGAGTTATATAAAGCAGGAACCATTGCAATCAGACATGGGATCTACATGGTAATTTTGGATGCTGTCAATTGTTTTTCAGTACTTAAAAACGGTCACTTTGCCAGTGAATTATGCAAGATCTGATTATCTACAGCAGGTTAGTCACACAATAAAAAAGGTTCGTTGTAGAATTTGAAACACTTTTAAAACTTTTACTTTGAGGGGAATTAATTTGTGTAACCCCACCACGGAAAGAAACACTTTTCCCAGCTGTGGACCTAAAGCTCTAGTTTCATTGCCAATTTCATGTTCTTTATCTAGATTTCCTTTGATAAATAGTTTTCATAAATTGATTATACTTATTCAGAACTAATAATACCTATCAATTCTGTTTAGTGGGAAACAATTTATGCTGATAACCAGTTGTTAACACTTATATAAATAATAACCTACATAAGAGAGAAAGTAAATACTGTTTGACATTAATAAATAAGAAAAAGCGTTTTCATATTGTATGTTGTGCCATCTTCTTCATCACAAACAAATAGAAGATACTCTCTTCGTGGACTAGGAAACGCCCGCCTACCTATCCACATTTTATTAATAAATCTTTGGCAACAGTGAAGAGAGAGGGGATTGGTTCACTATCCCTACACCACAAGAGATCACCAGAGGCATGAGCGTAGTAGTCCCTGATTGGCCAAAATAAGCGATCATATGATTGGGTGAAATAAAAATGTCTCACATTCTCTTTAGGCAGGAATTCTCAGCTTTTTTACACAGTCGGAACCCTGACACAGGGACACTTGAAGTGAACACCGCTCTCTCTCTCTCTTTTTTTGTTGTATGGGTCTGTGCTGTGATTTTAGATAGACCTAGACTGATTTTAGGAAGACTTTTTTTCTTTTCATATTTTTATCATTATCAGAGTATGCTTTTTGTTTTGTTTTGCTATAGATACATAGTTGATGTCGCATGTTATGAGTTTACGGGGAATCTCTCTCTCTCTCTCTCTCTCTCTCTCTCTCTCTCTCTCTCTCTCTCTCTTGCTCTCTCTCTCTCTCCTTCTCTCTCTCTCTCTCTCTCTCTCTCTCTCTCTCTCTCTCTCTCTCTCTCTCTCTCTCTCTCTCTCGCTCTCTCTCTCTTTCTCTCTCTTGCTCTCTCCGCACTGGCGTTTGCTGCTCAACTCAAACCATGGCTTTCTTATTTAAATACCTGTACACCTCTCTTTCCTAACCTAAGCTGCCAGGAAAGATCAAAAACCACAAGTTTAATTATCTCTTTTTTATGCCCTCCGGGCAGTGGGTGGGTCAACGAGATCTCCCCCCGGCCGGTGCTCCTGACGTGGCATTTTGGTTGTCTTGGAAACGCTAAGGGACACTACCTATCAATTTTGAATTTGAGAATAGAGGAAGATAAAATAAGTTTGTGGGTTTGTTGTGAGAAAATCTAATGAAATCAAAATATTGTTGAAAACAACTAGAAATTCAGATCATCTGAGTTATATATATTTCAATGTTAACAATTGATCTATGACTATAGCAATGGTTAGGAAAATTTTTACTGTGACAGAAGGATGCCAATGAGAGGCCGTCTGATAAAACTTAGGGATATGAGGAGAGAATAAACGAGGGTTTTCAAGCCCATCATGAAGGATTTTGAATTTTCTGTGTTTATATTAAACTTATACTCTTCTCTTCTTTAACCAATGGTTATATAGAGTAGCAGTGCTGTACACTTCTTAAGGAGGCGAATGTTAGGTTATTTCAAGAAGGTGGGTCCCAATAGGGAATAACTTTTTTTTTTGGCTGCCATGTCGTGAAGAAAGTATACAAGTTGTAAATATTTGATAGTTATAGTTTGATTAATAAATTGGAAAATCACTAAAGTTTTCATTGTATCATTTATATAATTTCTACAGAAGGAAACTGTCGAAGATAAACATTCCTACGTTATATAATGTATGAAGAGCCACTAATCTTATAACACGAATACAAGTGATATTCCAAGAAAATTATTTTTTAGTTCGTAAATGTTTGTCCTTACATACACACACAATTCAAATGATTTTGTGAATAATAAACGGGTTTTTGTTTTTTTAATCGTTTTGATGTATATCTTATTGTAAGAACCATTTTTATGATACAAGAATGGTTAACATACAATAACCTTCATTATTTACATTGATTAACGTTCAGTATTGATGACTTGATAATAAGAGGTACTCGTATGTAACAGTAAATAAATAAAACTGGTTAAGTCATTTGATCAAAGTTACAACTGATGCCATTTATTTGAGAAATATGAATAATATTCCACATTAAGTATATATGCATGCTTAAAGCAATAATTACAATAAAAAAAAGTAATAAACCTCTGACAGAGAAAACCTCCTGAAGTAGCCGGGCCTCTCTGATCTCCAGGGAAAGAAACTGTGCATTATTGACTTTCAAACTCCGTCGTTACATTTTTCATCCTGAGAAACAAAAAATTTTAATTAAGTTAAAAATAGAAAGATATTTTTATAACTTGTTTTGAATGTAGAGAGGTATTGTCAAATCAACTACTTTTTATGGCTCAGGACATGATTGGAGAAACAGGCCATTGCCAGGACTCTCACTGTCACTTATTTATAGCAGGTCACGAGGCCACTGCCATTTTAGTCTCGGAGGAGGATTATAGGGATGAGTGGTGCAGTGCAATGACTGTGCTAGGGGATTAGGGTGGTATGTTATAATATGTTTATTTTATTTTTGGACTGGCATTATGTTACACCAAAGGTTTGCAAAGCCAAAATCACTTTGTTAGTTTTCAAAATCTATTTCTTGTTACAGATGGGATTTAAGTCTTCGGTTGTTTGTGGCTTCTCTTAGGTTACAATTTTCCCCTTTACAGAAGAGTAAGCTTAACTTGAATCTAGCAATCAGCTCTTTAATGTGTTATTCAATGGCGGGGCTCATACTTCATTTGGAATTTGGTGGTTTGTAAAGAATCACGAAGCAGCACTTTATTTAGTGGAGTAGTATATCTGAAACAGTGTTCTAAATTTGAAGAAGAGAAGATGTATATTTTAGAATTAAACAGTCTCGTTTCTTTGATGTTCGTCTTTATAAGATTGTTTTCGCGTGAAAGGACTTCGTAGTAAAGGGGCTGTCACCATGTTAGCAGTCAGTTCTAGCATATGTCGTTGGTATTTAACTCTCCATGGAATCGAGTTTCAGTGATTTTCGATTATTGCAAGGTAGCAATTTTTCTCACATATTTTTTTACTTTTTAGTCCTTAATCGTAATTTCAAAGTGCAATATTATTCTCACATAGTCTCAGAAGCCTACAAGAGTATCTTCACTAAGTACCAACGATGATCCTACGGGCTCTGGACGTCAATTTTTTGTTTAAAATTTCTAATATTTTTCGAACTTTGATTCCACAAATAAATGTAAAAAAATCGCGATGGAAACAGTTCAGTCTCAGTGCTATAGTTGATAATGCATTAAGCATTAATGTAAATTAAAGAATTTTCAGGTTATAAGGTTCGGCGGACGGGGAAAAAACTTTTTTATTTATAAAAGGTGTCCCAGAATTAACGCAAGATTTGAATTTTCCGCCATTTGTGCAGTAAAGTGCTGGCAACCCTAAAAAAAAAACAATTTGACTGCTCACAGTTTAGGGTTAGTAAAAATGGACCATTACACGATAGAGCAACGTGTCTTTATTGTTGAACATTATCTCAAAAATAATGAAAGTTTGGCGACCGCAGTTCGAAAATTTCATACAAAATATGGTCGGAATAGTGTTTTGACTCTCACTGTCACTCATGTTGATGTTGCAGAGAGGTATGCTTAGGATGGGTACACATGGTCCTCTTGCTATTATACTTCGTCGAGAGCTAGTAGATAGTTTATTCTGATTGCAAACGTACATTCCGATGAGAAAGAGTGAAACCCTCACACAAATTAAGGTGGATTTTAGTTTGTAATAAACATGATTCATGACATTCAGTTACATGTAATTTATGTTTTCCTAGACGGAGATGAAGTAATATGTCACATATAAACATAATTTATGCCCATGGCTCTTTTGAATTTCTACGGGTAATATTTTCGACGTTCCCACAGGATAAAATCTATTTCAGTGAATATTAAATAAACTGTGACAAACACCACTGTCGAGACAATTGCAACAAAGTGGATTGCTCAAAGAAAAGCAGGACAAGCAAACGTCGTGGGTCAATAGCTTGAATAAGTTATCGAAGCAAAGACCGGGTTGGCTCTTGAGTTCAGAGTAGTTTTAGTGTGAAACCGACGGGAGCACGCGCTAGGAACGTTGCTGCTACTAAATCATTAATGAGATAATTTAGTTGACGAATCTTAAATCCCAATCGCATGGCATAAGGAAGTTTCGTGATCCTACGAAAAAACAAAAACAAACGGAACGTTATTTCAATGCCATACTTGTATTAGTGACCAGAAAAACGCCACAGATGTTGTGAAATTTTAATTTAATAAAATTAATATAATGAAGAGAAAACCTCATCTGAGTTTGTTCACTGCCCGAAAATATTTTGTTTCTGTGCGTGTAGCTAACCGCTATGTGACTTCTGTGATGTACTCATAAGATAAAGTTTAATGTCATGTTATTTAGCTATAAAATTGCCCGTTTCTCCTATAAATAATCAATCTATTTTAATGTTGTTCAATATTTGATTCCTCTCCCTGTGTCTGAGACAGTACGGTATTTAGGCTTCCATCTCGACAAAAGACTGACATGGAACCCACACATGAGGCTAAAAAGACAAGAACTAAACAGACGCTTTGGACAACTGTACAGACTACTTCGAAGGACATCCCATCTCTTAATAGATAATAAACTACTTATTTACAAAGTTATATTCTTAAGCTAATCTGGATATACGGAATAGAGCTATGGGGGACAGCAAAGCAGTCGAACATTAAGCGTATCCATTCCTTTCAATCAAAAGTCCGGAGAACAATAGTAAATGTCCCTTATTCCGTCAGCAACAAAACCCTTCATAATGATCTGAATATACCATACATTCTTAAACTCATCCCTTCCAAGTTCATAACATTCCAAATTAACCTATTCAAATTAACCTTCGTGACCTGCTATAAATAAGTGACAGTGGGAGTCCTGGCAATGGCCTGTTTCTCCTATCATGTCCTGAGCGTATGTGGTTTCGCGCTCTTCGCCAGCCTCCACTGGATGGTATCCGGTGACTTGGCTAACAAAGGAGTGTAGGGGACTTCCCTAGACTCCGCTTTCTCTTTCGCATGCGAGGGAGGTAACAACCATGTGGACTTGGGAGGCCCCTGGGTTGTTTTTAAATATTGTATTAATGTGCGAGTGAATGATGAATTGTAAATATGGTATGAATGAGAACATTTATCTCAATTACTTATAGCCCAATCAGGCAGATTGTAATTTTATCATAATAAAGTTGTATAAAAAAAAAAGTTCAATAAATAGGCATTTGCTGGAGGAATATTCGAATAAGTATAAAGAGGTTTTGGGGATGGTTACCAGATATCTGAAACAATTTTTTAATTAGTTAATACTGAGAGCTTTAATTTGATTATTTTTTGTAGAGTGGACTGGAATTCAGGGACAAGAGAGTCATTTAAACATTAAAATGTTCTCAGGTCATTCATGACTCCAATCTGAATAAATAAGAACTTCGTGACATTGTGGTTTGCCTAAATGGCACCAAACTAAAAAATGAACCACTCTATCGGAAGTTATGAATTAATAAAGTCAGTTAAGGGTGGAAAATAGTTAGAAAAAATACTATATGTTTTTAATTCTTTATTTTAAAGTTTTGTTTATATATGAAACAAAAAATCCGTAGCTGAAAATATTCAGAAAATTTAGGAATTAATATGACATTCATTAGAAGCGATGGGGATTAAAAATACCATGTGATACACAAATGTTATAAATTTATATTTGCAGCTATCAAACGGAATTAATATTTAAGAATAGACAACTTATTATTTAAGCAATATAATCACGGTCATTAAACAGCACCACACAACCTTATATTCCTCCTGGAAGACTAAAGTGGTAGTGGCCTCGTGACCTGTTATAAAAACGTGACAGTAGGAGTCCTAGCAATGGCCAGTTTCTCCAATCATGTCCTGAGCGCCTGTGGCTCTCGCGCTCTTGGTCAGCCTCCACTGGATCGTGTCCACACCGTCAGTGACGCGGCTGACATAGGAGCGTGGGGGACTTTCCAAGCTCCGCTTCCTCTTTCCCATGCGGGGGAGGTGACAACACTGCGGACTCGGGGGTTATTTGGGTTGTGTATATTTGTATTTATTTATAAATGAGCTAGAAATAGATTACTCGTTACTATTGCTTATTACCCAAAAGGGCAGGATCTATCTAAAAAAAAATTGTAGATCGCTCGGATCTCAACTAGTGTGACTCCCAACACTCTCCTAAAGCTCCAGCAATTTCAGAATAGAGTTCTCCGCACCTCCCTCAAACACACCCCTTTCGACCAAATGAAGGCCGACGAAATCCACAAAAAATTCGAAGTGCTCACTATCCAAGATTTTATCAAGAGAAGGCACATCAAATTTTTTGACTCCCTAAGACATAGCCATAACCCACTATTCTCCGACCTTCAGCCACCACCAATGCCCGTCAGATGGAAGCACTGCTGGACCGCCGAAGCTTGGCGAATGAAAGACATCATAGAACCAGAGGACTAACGGACCTACACCCAGCCGACTCAACCGACGCCACATTACCCCATCTACCTGTGTAAGCAGGGTTGATCTTCCGGCCGATCAGGCCGACTCATTTCAGGCTCCTGGCGGGGCGGCCGGCCAGGCTTCGCCTGGCCTACATCAAACCATCGCCTAGGCACCCCTAGGCTTAATCCTTGGTAGACTCTCACTACCTTCCTGACTCCATCCGCCTTTCTAGGCATTCCACACCCCATATCCTTCTCATACATCCTTCAAATAGGGGTCTCCCCTTAGTGAAAGGCACTTTCCAGCCAAAAATAATTTTCCTTATTTTTCCCACATTCCTATTTTTTATAAGTTTGAGAGCTTAGGGAAAAAAAAAAAAAAAAAAAAAAAAAAAAAAAAAAAAAAAAAAAAAAAAAAAAAAAAAAAAAAAGTCACAATTATTGTCATTTATTATTATGCCTATAATTATATTATATATTATTATATTAATATATTATGCCTACAGGGACTCTAGGCCCAGCCACCAGTGGACTCTCACCACTGTACCGCAACAATCAACCTCTACCGAGGCTTCCCACACTCCTTAATTCCCTCACACCACCTTCAAGCAGGTACTCCTAGTACAAGGATCCGCTCAACCCAAATATCCCTTTATTTTTCCCTCATCCTTAATCTTATAATTAGAGAGCTAAGAAAAAAAAAAAAGTCACAATTAATGATTGCTATGGACCTTACTAATTACTCCTGTTTAATTTAGTTTCTTAAATTTTAATGAATTATTTTTACTTGTCACTAAAACCTTATTAAAAATATTCTTAATCAGCACTTCGAATTATTTAATTAGTAAATAAATAAAACTGGTTAAGTCATTTGAACAAAGTTACAACTGATGCTATTTATTTGAGTAATATAGTTAATATTCCACATAAAGTATATATGTATGCTTAAAGCAATAATTACAATAAAAAAAAATAATAAACCTCTGACAGAGAAAACCTCCTGAAGTAGCCGGGCCTCTCTGATCTCCAGGGAAAGAAACTGTGCATTATTGACTTTCAAACTCCGTCGTTACATTTTTCATCCTGAGAAACAAAAAAATTTAATTAAGTTAAAAATAGAATGATATTTTTATAACTTGCTTTGAATGTAGAGTGGTATTGTAAAATCAACTACTGTTTTTCCATACGATTTTTATTATGCATCTCGTATTTCAAAGCACATGTTTTAAACAATCTGTTATAGATTTAAACGTTTTTTTCTGAAGTTAATGAGGTATTACATAAGTTATCGTAAAAAGAAAGTCAATTATAATCTAAAAAATAAACTTACACTAGGGAGGAAACAATGGAAGTCAGTGTTTTATGTGTTCGAGCCTATTTCAATAAGTTCTTGATAGTAAAGATTTTAATTTAATTTGTTTAAAGGTCGTTGTATGTTAAACCCCTGCTATGTACAGAAAATTAAACACAAAGTTAAAATTAATATTAAGAGATAGAAATTGTATATGTGGTGCAAGTGCTGAATGTCATAAACGGATGTGTCGGCATGCAATAACCCTTTTGTTAAGAGTATCCAGCTGCGAAAAGTCGAAGATATCTCTCAATGGGTACCTTATGAACCACCATAAAGACGAGTTGTGGTACAAGTAATAACCTTTTATTGGCCATCGTAACGTCTGGGGAACTTCGGATAGTGTCTTGAGTCACGTACTCACTTCGTCTCATGGTGGTGTGAAAATAAATCCATTAACACAAAATGGTCATAAAGAGAGGAGCTGTAGCAAGGAGCAAGCGTTGGAGGGGGGGGGGAGACACCTCTCACTTTGGGGCTATGCTCCAGGTCGGACCTGATTTCTCTCTGTGACGCATCACCCAATTTATCATTACGCCTTAAGCTAATGATATATAAGAGTGTACTGAAGCGACAGCGAGAAGACTCCAACAATTTCAGAACGGAATCCTCATGAAAGTGGTCAGACACACTACATTCGAGCAGCGGAGAAACAGTGAATTACACGAGAATTTAGAGCTACCTACGGTGGATGAATTCATTCGCCGTAGACATATCAAATTCTTTGACTCCCTACAACACATGACAAACCCCGTGTTCAACACGATTACCCCCGTCCCGTTCCACCATCGATGGCAGCAAGCAGTCGAGGCAGGAACGTTACAGTTGTAAGTTTAGTTTCTAGTTATTTTTCCCTTATTTCAACCCGAAGGTGAGCCCCATCACCTAGTCCAGTCTATTGTCTTTGTAATTTTAACTATATAACGAAAAATGTTTGTAATTCAACCCTCCTTTAAATGCATGTTATGCTGTCTAGGAAAAGGAGCCATAAACCTGTAAATTTGTTCATGTTATTTTAATTGTAAATTTATAAATAAAGAGGTTTTGAAAAAAAAAAAAAAAAATCTGTGACGAGACCAAGGACTGGAGACTGGTGTATCCCCCCTCCCGAGACGTTGATGTATTGGCCGGGACTTCCGTTCCTTAGAAGACTTCACTGTATCAAGTAAGAAATACATTAATTGTTAACTAGTAAGACGGGTTACAAAAAAAGGCTTTACACAATCTACATTCTCAAACTCACCTCGAACTGTCCAGTGTTCTTGCTGCGTTGTCGTTTGCTGGTATACTACAAACTTTTTATTTGCTTACCTCTTCATTTCCTTACCCTGATATTGTCCCTGATGGCCTCCACTCCCATGTGGATACTCCCGCCTTCTGCCCGTTAGACTATCCAAGGGACCCATTCCATGTTAACGACATCCTTGGGGGCACCGCAATCTTCTAGTAGCCACAACCACCACGGTCCAGTCTGCATCTCTCCGGTTCACACTCACCTTTAGTTTTAGCCTACCTTTAGTTACCGAGTGTGAATTCGTGCACGTTCCTAGACTACACAAACTGCTTTTACCTCTCCTGATCACTTTGCACTGTCGGGGCACATCTTCTTCGATATTAAGGAACCAGATTAATAAACTGTTAGGCCACGAGGAGGATAGTCAGGGTCACCAAGACCTCTCTTGGTGTTGCGGCCGTGGGTACGGTTCAAATTGTTCCGCATAAAGTTTAACTATGCAACGAAAAATGTTTGTATTTCTACCCTCCTTCAAATGCATGTTATGCTATTCAGGAAAAGGAGCCATAAACCTGTAAATTGTAAGCTAGGAGTATTTAACATTTATTTGCGTGGACAATTCCCATTGACCATTCGTTTGGAACGGAGAGCCACTGATACTTTCTTTGAATGTTTTACTTATAAAATGATTATGTTTTTAATTATTTCTTTCCAGTAGGAGTCCTGCAAGAATGTATTTTATGGTGCTATGGGTTTTTTATTTGTCTATTACTCTATATATTTTTTGCTGTATTCACACAAACTTAACGTGAACATTTACAAATTCTTATCATTTTATTCATATTAATTAATCAAATTTTATTGAAACATTTTTAAATATTCTTAATAAAGTATATGGTAAAATTTAATTCTATAGACATGAAATTCATTCTTTGCTTTTTTTATCCTTCATATCCCCTTGTTATTATAAATAATTGAAACCAGCTTAGATTCTAAATAAATGAATTTTCAGTAGGTCATCAGTAGATCATACGTCCTGTACCTTGGTTATATTTTATAATTTTTCATTGCGATTGTGATTGTGACAAAAGTATATATATATGCACATTATATATTCATTGTCTAAACATATTCAAAAGTGATGGGGCTCACCTTATGAATCATAGACTTAAAACTAACATACATCTAACAACTAAATCTTAACCTAATTTTCCCAGAGGGTCTGTTGCCACCTTGCGGGAAGGGTGGTGTGGTCATGCTGGGTTTGATAGGTGGTGTCTCCAGTGGATGAACTCACCCAACGGATATGAACACACCCAAAGCAACGGGTGCAGGTCGGTGTTTTTAACCCCTCGAAAGAGGTATGCCTGACCACAAATTCCTTCCTTGACCGCCACGTTAATTTATTGAAATCAATTTAGGATTTAGATGCAATGGGGACAAATAGTAAATTCATTGAATATTTTTGAGCTAGGTATGATTTTGTATAATTTTACGCTAATGCAATACGCTCAGAATTGAATAGAGGAATCAAATCTGTTAAATGGCACCCCTTTTAAATCAATTATTCTAATTATTCAATTCTAGCGAGCGTAACAGTGAGGTATTGAGGGTAAGGTAGGTAAATATATAAAAGGATATATGTATCTGTAAAAAATATACTTCCCATATATATTTGCTTATATCTTATAAATTCGGATAAAGTACATATCAGATACATTTGTATATCTAAAGGGAGTAAGTATCCAGAATTAAAAATCGAATAAATAAAAACCCTCGTTTGCTAAACGTAGGAAGGTAACTTCTAGAAACTAAGATATTTTAAAAATAAAATGAAATATTTATTATAATAATGTTTTTTCACAACAATTAAGGTTAAGTATTTAAAAAATTCACGCTAGGAACTCACATTATTTGTCAATATTGTTTATTCTCCTTTTATATCGGTACATTTTTTATTTATTTAAACATATACAGCTTACTTCTTAAGTTGTAGAAAAAAAATGTTAACAATAAATAAATTCAGGAGACCCATGCATCAATAAGTGTAAACTTTCATAAAATAGAAAGTTATATCCATAATTGTATACAAATGCAACAGCTTATTTATCGTGCAATTGTTTAACAGCGTGACAGTTTAATAGTCATGCATAAATCATCCCTAAAATTTATGAAACAATAGCTTTCAATATATTTGTGAAACAAACAATGAAAAAAAATAAGGAAAAATATACCAAACCACCATTACACAACTATAATAGATGTCAATAGAATGTCGCAACTAGTCTACACAATACAAGAAATAAGTTATATTTGTTTTTCTATTTACTCTAGTTTATGTAAGTTTTAATGAAACAACACTTTTGGCCCATACTTTCAAAAAATGTCATGCTGTATTAAAATGATTTGTTAATTAAAAACTGTATTTATAAGTAGTTATTTGTTATTGAACAAAACCTTTGCACACCAATTTATCTATTGTAGACACAAAAACTATTGGTTCCCATTAAATAGACAAAACTATTTGTGATCTTTTGGTAGAGTGAAGTTCTCTGTTTCATGGCAAAAAGCATGTGTGGATAAGCGAATGAAACTCCAATTACCACTACATACTAGTGTACTTTCCGAACCAAAACAAAAAGGTAAGACTAACTTAAAAACGGTTAAACGAAATGTAACGTTCAAATTACAGAGTTGTGCTTAACAACTTCTATTGTAATAGCTAGATGGTAACTTTTCGAATAATAAAGATACAGAAACTTTATTTAATATGCTGAGTTTTTTAATAGAACCAAACACGTAACTTGGAAATTATTTAAAACAAAATACCCAGCTATACATGTATATGTTAGCTGCACTGGTATGATTTATTGCATATTACGTGTGGTAATAGTATTTAAATCAAGTTTCAATTTTATTTTTCATAGCTATATTAAAACCTTGAATATATGTGAAAAAATAGAAGCCATAATGAAAACTACCGATTTCTGTAATATGTTTGCAATGTACGTAATATGTAAGTGTAAACAATATATATATATATATATATCGTTTACTCGTCAATTTTGTGTTTTGGATAATTACAAACTTACATGAGATATTGTTTATCAACAAGTATAGTTCCAAAAAATAAATGGAGCGTATGTGCTTTCATTTCGAGTAGGCAGCTAGGATCCAAAATATGCTTTGAATGATTATAATATTTAACCGATGACATATTCTTATTAAACAGAAAGAAACTAGTCAATAAATAAGAGAGTGCAATTAAACAATCAATAAAATAATTGAATATTTCAGGAAATTTATATTGTAACGAGGTAGTGCTTTATGTATAATAGAAACAAACGCAACATTCTTAGTCCACTTATTCTAAAAGAGAAACGTGCTTACTTTGTATTTATTTAAACAATAATAGACTAGTTCAATATTTATTCAATGCAACTGACCTTGCTGAATGATAACGTGGATATCAAGAAATCGATTCTTTGACCTCCCACTCGGAACTATTCCTGGGAAATCGATGACTAGCCAACTGGAATTTACTTTAAATTTGCCAGAATTTTCCATAGATACATATTTAAAAGGTATAATCTATTTTTCATGACCGAAATACAGTTATAGTATCAGGTCATATAGAGGAGATTGAAAGCACGTGAAGGTACTTATCAGATGATATTAGGACCTGGCCATTTTGGATACGACAGTGGACGGTGAAAATAACGAGCGATGGTATCTGGCCACGATAGTGGTATCGATTTGTTTATCAAAGATCTAATAATCGATTATGGTTACCTGGTCTAGGTCTCCGGCCGGTGTCCGACACACTACTCACAGCCGACTTTTTCTTTTCTCGATGAATCGATAGCTGCGCATGTGACTTATACTTAGTGCAATTACCGTGCAAACAGGTCCTCCGTTCTGTTGACCATGTGACCACCCTTCAAGGTCTCCAAGGTCTCTCAACGATGTGTATTCCCCGTCATTCCAACATCTCTGCCCGTTTTACTGTTGCCTGTTTTCGAGAAGCTTTTTTTTTTTTTTTTTTTTCCTCTTAGCTCTCTAATTATAAGATTAAGGATGATGGAAAAATAAAGGGATATTTGGGTTGAGCGGATCCTTGTACTAGGAGTACCTGCTTGAAGGTGGTGTGAGAGAATTAAGCAGTGTGGGAAGCCTGGGTAGAGGTTGATAGTTGCGGTACAGTGGTGAGAGTCCACTGGTGGCTGGGCCTACAGTCCCTCTAGGCATGTAGTCCAGTCTTATTTAGTCGGATAGCAGTGTTGGGTGCCCGTTATAGGCTTGTTGTCGGTGGGCCAAGTGCCGTGATGTCCACCATTTGGTCTGCTTTACCAGATCTTGAGAGTTGCCACCTTGCCGGTAGCGGTTTCGAGAAGCTCGATAATGGTTTGGGTTTAATACCTGTTTACGCTGAACTACCCGTGGAGTATTATATACTTCCAAGTGAAAATTCAAAGCAGGTTAAACATAATGCCATTTAAATAAAATAAATAATCAAAAGGCAACCAGCAACAAATCAATTACGGAATTGATTAGGAAATAAGTGAAACAAGGGTATATTCACGCAGTAGCACGAAGCGTTCTTTCCTGCAGCGGCAGGTTGCAGGTCAAGCGCTCTCGTGGGTGCAGGCTGCAGACAAAGCGTAGAGCTGCCGTGGTCAGATTGAGGCTCAAAAAAACCCAACCACCGGGTGGCGATTCCAAGCTCCAAGGGGAACGTTAAATATCATAGAGGTGTGATTTTGGTCAAATGGACGATTCAAGTCTAAGATCGGTACATCTTAACCGTTCAGACGTTACCTCAACACTGACGAAAATGGGACTTGGGTCCACCACCAAAAGTCCAAAGTACCACGGTCCAAGGTACGGAATTCTCCTTTAGGTATTTCCCTTATTTCACATTTAAATCTTACGAAATATAAATGAACATAAATTACATAATCAGATTTTACATGAACAATAAAAAAAAATGACGATTTTTATTTTTACAGTTTTTTACGTCAGTGACGAAAATAATAAATAATTAAATTTAACAAACAAATTAATTTTTTAAATAAAGATTCAATTTACTTTACTTTTTTAACAAAATAAAAACTTTATCTGGCCTTAACAATACCCATGTTGGTACTAGGATACAATGAGAGGGAGAGAATGAATGAATAACGCTTCACTTACAAATTCTCGCAATTAATGAGAAAATACATTACAGTGTCAATAGGTCTACGTCATAACGTTGTTTGCTTTTTACAAATTTGGTCTCTTACAATAATTTACATTAAGTGCTACTAAAAAAAGGAACATTATTACATCAAAATAATTAAATAATGCATTATTGCACTTTTGATAATGTAGAGTGCCTACCGAAATACTATATAATCAGATTTTCGAACTTTTCAAACTATTATACAAATTATTTGTTCTACTAAATAAGAGGGATTTCCCAAATTTATTTATTGATATTTGAGTTTGAGTTATTCTAGTATTTGGAGAAGTTTTAAAGATCTGGGTAATTCATTGTGCAACATTATGATTTGTATAACAAAAGAGTTCTGAAATGTTTAGTTTCTGCATTTTGGTATTAGGAATAATGTTGCACCAAATCTAGTTTGTATTTTGTGAATCCGAAAAATTGTTTTATATTTTTCATACAGACACGTCGGTTTTGTTTTATATTAATTACTTACTTTCTCAAACTAATCACAGTAATATAAAACCAATGAGTTAAATGATTTTAAAAATATTTAATTGCTTATATTTATCTCTAATTTTATTACCTACCTTCAGATTTAGAATGAATCGTATTACAGTATTTTGAATAGTTAAACTTCTCTTTTTGATGAAGTTAATCGTCGATTTATCAAAATTATTCCAGACCTAATAATTACTCCCTAATATAAATATGCTTCCAAAATGATTTGTCCTCCCCAATTAAGCCAATGCTCTTCTCATCGGTTTTGAAACATTATTGCTACGGAGAGTGTTGCCACATAAAAACTAAGTTTTCTTAACCGAACCACAAAGTCACTTATAGAACCATTTAGGATAAACTTATAGAATCATTGAGGTAACTATATTCCACTAGGAGTCGATATGAATTAAAAAACGGGGAGAAAAATGACTATGAAATATATGGCACCTAAATGACTAACTCCCTCCAATCTAACAACTCATAATTTGCCGTTATTAATCTTTTGATTTAGTTTTATTAATTACCTTATTTAATACACCTCAGCAACCTTTCACACTATTTTCGCCCTGGTAATAATTCCTATATTTTCTAAACTGCAATTGTCAGCAAAAGCCATTCACCTCAACTTACTTATTTTCTGATTCAATACTGTCCTATTGGTAGTCATCACAACAGGACATAGGTACTTCATATATATTAAACGCTAATCGCATCAGTGTAATGTTATGTATACATACATTTTTTTGGGGATCTGCCAGAAGACAGATGCCGGAAAGAATAAAAATGGAAATGACTTTCTGTTACCCACAATCCGCGATCTGAGAAACAGTTTGCAAAGTTCCAACCGCGACTATGCGAAATCCAATCGGGGAAGTTGTACTGAACAATATCGTGAACACGCGAGAGCTAGTCAATGGATACATAACAAGACAACGATCCTGAACAGTATAGCGTTCCTCAGAACATAAATAGAAATACCTCCCAGTAATAAACTATGCTTTAGCAACTATAGCTTAGGAAAGTGATGTATTTTGTTTGAGTTAATCAACGGATATTATTCATGTAACTTATTAAAAATTCAATCGTCAAAACAGAGAAAATATTATAGTATTCGTTTTGAGCTATAAAAAGAACGAAACTCTAAAAATGAGCTGTATTTTGTTTCTATGTTAGAATGATATTAAATAATACAAACATGAAAACACGAACCTCTATAGGACGAAGAACAGAATGGTTATTTCCTCTAGCTTGTTGAAAGGTTGCCAGTGCCGTAATGAAATATTAATATTGTCTGGAAATTTAAAAGCTTAAAGTCGCTTCAATTATCTTCTATTATTTATATTAAATCAACAGTTTCACCTGTTCAGGCAACCATAGGAATGTGAATCTTAAATTCTCATTCATTCATAGTGTACACCGAATTGGTAATATCTGCATTATATGAAAAAAGTATTTATAACATTTAGAATAGAAAATATTTTTTAGAAAGACAGGCATTATGTGGAGAGAGGTTATATAACACACATTACATGTTTTCCCATTGAAGTGTACGAAAAATGTTTTCCATTCTTTTTTCTAACTTTTTACATAAAAAGGTTACCAAATCGGTATACAACAATAAATGAATACAAATTTTAAAATGCTATCATCCACAGTACCCAAGATGGCTAAATAGGCGGAAAGTATATTTTTTAAGTAATATCACTAATGAAAATAATTTTTGTGGGACTATAAGCTTTTTGTAAGAACTAATTCACACAGAATAAATAATAATATAGTGATTATCTTTCTTTAACAAATAGATCATTGTAAATGCACATAGAAAACAGGGTTGCCACAGACAAATGCACACATAAATGCACAAGGAGCTTCGCAAGAATCAGAAGAATCGCATTGGGACCAATTTTATACATAAATGACATCCCAAACTTTCAGCTAGAGACCACCTCTATGCCATTTCTTGAGCACAGAAATAAAAATAATATCCTAATATTTCATTAAGCGAAACTAAATCCGAATATTTATAAATATGAAGTCATCAAGCTCCCAAAGCGAAGGTCAATTATTAATAAAGATATGGTAAATAATTCACTTATTCTTTGGTCTTCATCAATTTGACACTGGGAATTCATTTAGACAGGATTGTGACGTTCATCAAGCATATTAAGTTCCTGGGTGACAAAGGGAAACTCGCTGAATGACCACTTTTCCTACTCTTAAGTCGGCAATATTTTTTTAGGTCTTGCTGTACAATGTTTCAATTCTTCCGTTCCTCACATTTTCCGGTGCTGCCTCGAATTCAACCTGCCATACGAAGTATTGAAAACTTCAGATAACCCAAAACAAGTTCTTAAGATTGGTAACCCTCAGTACAGCTAAATCAGTACATTACACGAACATTTTGCCATGTCATTTATTAGTGATTGTATAAGAGGAAAGAGCTAATGTGTTTTTTGTTCTTGTCAAGGCAGTACGAATTACCTTGTCGGCAGGTAAATTTATATACATTTGTAACTGAGCCCGTTGTTTTGTCAATGTTACTGTAATTATATATAATTTTGCAAATAAACGTTTAATTAAAATAATCTATTTATACCTACAGGTATCTCTCGATGAAGCGCTGCTCTCAAAAACATAATGAAATATTTAATAGTTGAATGATAAAGCTACAAACCAATCATTATCATGCAATCGTGTAGAGTGTGAACATATAAGTTATATTACTGTTGTCATTACATAATAACAATGTTGGTTGTGATAGAAAGTTTAAGTGAGAGGGGAGTGATATGTGTTAGAAATCGGAATATTTCTTCGGAGAGGCTTCTTCCGCCAGGAGATGAATCCGTGGCTGACGGACAACCAGCGAAAGTGAAACGGATCAGCTGACATTGACACGGTTCTGCGTTTCTTTGAGCTTGTCAATCCTATCCTCAGGAAATGCTGGTTTGACCAATTAAATAGAGTACATTGAATTTGAACACTTCACAGGCACCTATACATTTACTCAATACTTGTTCAAAAACCTATCGCTTGAGGCCAAGCGTGAAGAACCAATAGTGAAAAGGATCAAAACCGGCGGAATGAATTATGTTAATAAGCATTATTTTTTATTACTACTAGTTTTATTAAAATTCAAAACTATACGCGGTCAAGAGAAGGTCCAATCAACATTTAGGCTGTAATAAATATTAAATGGTTCAATGTCATCTCCACGAGTACTAAATTCGTTTACAACTGAATCAGCAGAAATAATTTTCTGTCAGTACTGAGACATAAAAATATTCTTTTATGAGACCATGTTTCGTCAAAGTAATAAATTACGTCATTGGTTTTCAGCCATTATAAATATTGTACTTGTGCCGACAAATAAATCGTTTTCAATAATATATACGCATGAAACATAATCAAATTACCAAAAAAAAACTGTAATGAAAATCTATTGGAGGATTTAAAATGAGTAGTTTTTTTAAGAGTGCTTTCGGGTCGAGTCCATTGGATGTCTTCAAGGCTAGGTGGTACTTAGGGTCTTAAAGAGCTCCTTTGGCCCCGAGTACCCGATTTAAAGGATTAGGTCTTTTCCTACACAACGATGTAACCATCAGAGGACTGTGCTGAGACATTGGTAGAATTCATGGTTTTTATCCACACCCTCCGACCAGTCCTCGTGTCCTTAAAAGCAGAATGTATGATGTGACCTTCATGCAGGTCAGGTGCTTTCAGGTGGGCTGGGGACTTTCAAATAATAAAAGAAAATCAAAAATAATAAAATTATTAAGTATATGTGGATATCAATAACCCTTGATAAACTGTAAAAAAAAAATGCTTTTGAACCAAAATATGTATTGTGCCATTTATATCCTACACATCGATTTCAAGAAAAGGCACAAACCCTGCAAGCAAAAATATTAATTTCACCAGTTACAAAGAGATGTAAAACGAATTGATACTAGTTATCTGGTTTAGATTAACTTCTAGGGAACGTCAAGAATTGAATCGTTAAAAGCATTAAAATGACCACGATCAAATAAAGGATGTTATAATGGACAAAACGATAGGATTTTCCTGCAAAAATGAATGGAAACGAATTGAAAAATGGGACCGTAAGAATTAGAAAGGCTCTGAAAGAAACATCTAACCCATATATGCACCAAAATATCCAATTTATCAACATGAATTGGTTGATTATTATTATTAATCAAGAGCGAAAGTTTTTATTTGTTTTATGACTAGCATTATATTACTAGATGTAAGAAAATGATTTTTAGCATGTAACTATTTGAAATAATTTAATTGGACTTAAAAAAAAAAAAACCATCAGCAATAGTAATTTCATTGAATTAGTCCTCGCCAGAACTCGAAGTGACAGTAAAGATCTTTTGATTCATAAATAAAATATAGGTTTTTCTCTGTACAAATATAGCAATAAACATATGATTGGAACACTATTGATTACGGTCAAGTCCATGAAATTCCATTGAAACCTATCCAATCACCCTAATTCCCTAGTACATTCATTTCACTGCACCATACATCCATGTAATCCTCATCGGAGACTAAAGCGGCAGTGGTCTCGTGACTTGCTATAAATACGTGACAGTGGGAGTCCGAGCTATGGCTGCTTAGCTACTCGCGATCTTGGTCAGCCTCCACTGGCTCACTGGTGTCAGGTGTCGCGGTTAATGTAGAAACGTGGGTGTTTGTAAAAGCTGTATGAATGATAGAGTTAATGAAGAACTGTAAATATGGTATGAATGAAAACTTTGATCAAAGTTACTTATTCCCCAATAAAAAGCAGATCGCAGTTGAGTTATTAGTTTCATGTCTGCCACCTGAGACGCCTTTATGAATTCATGTCAATTTGATGGTCCTTTTAAGTGGTAAATAAAATAAATTGGTAGCATTTCATATCGAACAAATACAAATAAGCTATTATTTTCGCCGATATTTTAATATTGACCTGGCTATCAGCTCTGTTGCCTTGGAATCTGACAGGAATGAAGAAGCTGCAATATCCGCCCGTGTAAGCCGAGGATTGGAAAATACAATGAACGGTTTCACATTGCTGGACAGATTTCCATCGTTGCGAAAATTCAACTGCTGCTTCCCTCGACAGCTGGTCGGCCGGAACGGGGACGAATGCCTCCAGTAAGAAATCCGCGTCTATTATCCGCCACTTACACCTTTCACAAAACAAACAATGCTGGGATTATTTTGTGCACCGCTTAGATTTACACAGTTCAGATCCGACCCAGTCTC